>CM067209.1:4542500-5742500 GCA_034190965.1 Prunus campanulata
GGTTAGTAAATACTACGTTCACTAAATGAAAAAACTGACGTCTTAAACATATAACATGGCGTATATTTACATAAACAGACGTAAAAACAACAATAACCACGACCATTTATATCACCACAGACGTTAAAAATGATTTTGACGGCTTGAACACAAAAAAAACGACGTGGTTAATATAGAACACGTCACAAAAGAACTAAAACCGACGTCGATTTGGTACATAAACGCATAAAAAAGAGACCTTTCGACTATAATAGACGACGGTTTTATTAAAACACAGACGTTTAAATAATTTTAAATGTCAAAAACAACTATAAAACTGACGTAAATAGTTTTATCAACGTCTCTAAATTAAATAAAACCGACGTGTCAAATTTAAAAACCGCCGTGGTTAATAAATACTACGTTCACTAAATGAAAAAACTGACGTCTTAAACATATAACATGACATATATTTACTTGAACAGACGTAAAAACATAAATAACCACGACCATTTATATCACCACAGACGTTGAAAATGATTTTGACGGCTTGAACACAAAAAAAACGACGTGGTTAATATAGTACACGTCACAAAAGAACAAAAACCGACGTCGATTTGGTACATAAACGCATAAAAAAGAGAAGTTTCGACTATAATAGACGACGGTTGTATTAAAACACAGACGTTTAAATAATTTTAAATGTCAAAAGCAACTATAAATCCGACGTAAATAGTTTTATCAACGTCTCTAAATTAAACAAAACCGACGTGTCAAACTTAGAAACCGCCGTGGTTAATAAATACTACGTTCACTGATTGAATAAACTGACGTCTTAACGATATAACATGGCATATATTTACTTGAACAGACGTAAAAACAACAATAACCACGACTATTTATATCACCACAGACGTTGAAAATTATTTTGACGGCTTGAACACAAAAAAAACGACGTGGTTAATATAGTACACGTCACAAAAGAACTAAAACCGACGTCGATTTGGTACATAAACGAATAAAAAAGAGACCTTTCGACTATAATAGACGACGGTTTTATTAAAACACAGACGTTTAAATAATTTTAAATGTCAAAAACAACTATAAAACCGACGTAAATGGTTTTACCTACGTCTCGAAATAAAACAAAACCGACGTATAAAACTTAGAAACCGCCGTGGTTAATAAATACTACGTTCACTGAATGAAAAACTGACGTCTTAAACATATAACATGGCATATATTTACTTGAACAGACGTAAAAACAACAATAACCACGACCATTTATATCACCACAGACGTTGAAAATTATTTTGACGGCTTGAACACAAAAAAACGACGTGGTTAATATAGTACACGTCAGTAAAAAACTAAAACCGACGTCGATTTGGTACATAATCGCATAAAAAAGAGACCTTTCGACTATAATAGACGACTGTAATAGACGACGGTTGAAATGAATTATAATGATATACAGAGCTATGAATTAATGTCATACAAAGCTTGCAGAATGAAAATGTGATCGGAATTAAAATGATATACAGAGCTATGAATTAATGTCATACAATTAACTGCATAACTAATGTCATACATTACAACAATCAATCAATCCATATATCTTCACACCCATCTCTAATGTTCTCACTCCCAAACTCACCCACTAGGTCATCAAATGTGTCAACATTTGGTATCCCTCTAGAAAATGGCTCACACTCAATTCTAATATCACCTAGCACATCATCACCAATAACATCATTATATTCTCTATTAGGCATTGATAACACTACCGACCAACCACGATGCATTGGGTCGTCAACATAAAATACTTGTTTGACTTGAGAAGCCATAACAAATTGGTCATTCCTATGTCCAATTTTACTCAGATCTACAAGGGTAAATCCAAGTTCGTCGACTACAAGGCCCGAAGTGTTATCTATCCAATCACACCTCAAGACTGGGATTCTAAACTTTTGGTAGTCAAGATCCCAAATTTCTTGAATAACCCCATAAAAACCCATATTGGAGACAATAGGGTTTTTATCCTTGGCACTAGCAACTTGCATAGTATGTGCAAGTAAATAAACTCCACTATTTTGGACAGTTCGCACATCATCCTGTGCCTTGGTGCTAAATTTGACACCATTAATAAGATAGCTCCTATATGATGGCACTACCATGCTTGGACCAGCTGCTAACCATCTCAAATTTTCTGATATGCCATTATAATCTTCCCCATTAAATTCACTTTGAACCTACAAATTAAACATATATATTAATTCAATCTAACATATATATAGAAAGAAAGAAAATTAAAATAATAAATTGAATATGTCATTCAATAACATATATACCTTAACACGTAGCCATTGAATGAAAGTGCTATTGTGCTTATCTTGTAGCCACTTTGTTCTCTTTCTAAATTTCGAATAAGTGGTCTTGATGTGGATCATATGTTCCCTACAATTGACACGAAAAAAACACGCATTACGGTCCCTCATATATAAGATAAATATAAGGAGTAATAATATTTAACATGGCTACATATATATGAAAAATTAAACTCATACGTACTCGATATAAGGTAGGACTTCCTCCGTATTCTCCAAGACATATAGATGTGCCTGGTTCAACAAGTCCATATCAACTAAGCCCACTGTGCAACCTGATAATGGCTTTGAAACTCCCATATTCTGGCTTGAAGGCACTCCAACTGTACTAACATCAGATAAATGGTCGGTACAAAACTCTACAGCTTCTTCAGCTATATACCGCTCAGCAATGCAACCTTCGGGACGAGTACGATTCTGAACATACCCCTTTAGCACTTTCATATATCTTTCAAACGGATACATCCATCTAAAATATACTGGCCCACATAGACGAACTTCTCTGACAAGATGTACTACTAGATGAACCATGATATCAAAGAATGAAGGGGGAAAGTACTTCTCAAGCAAACATAAAGTAACTACTACATCTTCTTCCAACTTATCTAGCTTGGAAACATCTACCGTCTTTGCACATAAAGCATTGAAGAAGAAGCACAATCGAGTTATTGCATACCTTGCAGGCTTCTCCAAAACAGAACGAATTGCCACAGGGAGCAATTGTTGCATCAAGGTATGACAATCATGAGATTTAAGGCCAAGAAGTCTTGAATCTTTTAAAGATACAAGATTTTTTATATTTGAAGAATAACCTTCAGGAACCTTCATACCATAAAAAGAATTGCAAACCGCTCTCTTCTCTGCTCTTGACAAATTCCAAGGCCCTGGAGGCAAGCGAGTACGTCTTTCTCCATACTCGGGTTGCAAATCAATTTTTACCCCCATGTTCAATAAGTCTAACCGAGCAGCAATCCCATCTTTATTTTTTCCAGGGATCTCTAGCAATGTACCAATGATACTATCGCAAACATTCTTCTCAATGTGCATAACATCTAAGGCATGCCTCACAGGGAGGTATTTCCAATACTCGAGATCAAAGAATTTTGATTTCTTCTTCCAACAAACTCTATCACCATCATTCTCACCAACACTTCCCCCAATTTTCGAGCCCCATATGTAATTAATATCTTCAACCATATGCAGCACTTCTTCTCCTGTTAATGGCTCAGGGGGCATGCCATATTCAGGTTTCCCATTAAAAGCTGCACGTTGCCTCCTATATGGATGATTGATTGGTAACCACTTTCTATGCCCAATGTAACAAATTTTGTGGCCATTTTTCAACCTGTGACTAGGTGTATCATCGCCGCATATTGGACAAGCTTTATATCCTTTAACAACACAACCAGATAAGTTTCCATAAGCGGGAAAATCATTAATTGTCTACAGTAATGCAGCTCTGAGTGTAAAGTATTCTCCTATGTGGGCATCATACACTCCTCTAATCCCATCCCACAGAGATTTCAAATCATCAATCAAAGGCTCTAAGTAGACGTCTATATCATTTCCGGGCTGTTTAGGACCGGAAATCAGTATAGTCAACATCATGAACTTCCGCTTCATGCATAGCCATGGTGGGAGATTATATGTAACTAACATAACTGGCCAACAACTGTATCTACTACTTAAAGAACTGTGGGGATTGAATCCATCAGATGAGAGAGCCAATCTCAAATTTCTTGGCTCATTACCAAAGTCGGGCCATTTTTCATCAACAAGTTTCCAAGACGGGGAATCCGCTGGATGAGACATATAACCGTCAATTGATTTTCTTGCAGCATGCCAAGTCAAACTCTTAGCTGTCTTATGTGATTGAAACATCCTTTTAAACCTTGGAATTGGAGGAAAATACCACACCACCTTCGCTGCCACACCCTCTTTCAAGAACCCATCCTTGGTTTCCTTCCACCTTGAGATACCACAAGTAGGACAATTAGTTGCATTCTCATACTCCTTCCGATACAAAGTGCAGTCATTGGAACATGCGTGGATTTTCTCATAACTCATCCCTAAAGCAGACAGTCTTTTTTGCCTCGTACATAGAGGAAGGTAGTGTATTTCCTTCTGGAAGAAATTCTCCTTGAAGTATCAATAATTCTGTAAAGCAAACATCACTCATCCCATGTTTTGCTTTCAAATTATATAACTTCACCAAAGCCGACAACTTCGTGTACTTACTGCAACCAGGGTACAAGGGTTCATCGCCATCCCCAATCACACTGGCAAACTCATAAGGATTAGATCCAATATTGGCAAAATCATTATCATCCATCCCTAATTCTTCAGAAACATAACTAAACCTACTTTGATCATCTTCTTCCACATTTCTACTAGCATTGGTAGTCCATTCCCAAGGTTCTCCGTGCCATCTCCAAATCTTATAGCTTTGGTCAATTCCATTAAAGTATAAGTGTTCCCTTATAATTCCAACCCCAAACAATCGAATATTCCCACATTTAACACATGGACAACGAATCTCAGTTGTATTTCCAATATTTTGTAACGCAAAATTCAAAAATCCTTCCACCCCTAACTCATATGCCTTCGATCTTCTATCCGCATGCATCCATGACTTATCCATCTTACACTCTATCAAATTCATATAAATATATATATATTAAAGTGGAAAGACCAGCAATGAAACACTACCTCATTCAAATAGCAGAGAACAAAATGAAAATTAAATATAAAACATGGAAAAGACGACGGTTTATAAAAATAATCGTCGTTTAATATACATTCCGACGACGGCATCTATAGTCACCGTCGTCATTAAGATACCCAGACCCAGAAATTTGAACGGTGTTCTGGTAGCCTAAAGACGACGTTTAATGGAGAAACAGTCGTCTTTAGGCTACCAGTTGCGGCTTAAAACGTAGACGACGGGAGTAAATGAACAACCGACGTATAATAAACATTTGGACGACGGTTTGATCCTTCAACCGTCGTCGTAGTTAAAAAAAAAAACAGCTTAAATCTCCCATCCCCATTCCTTTTCCAAGAACCCATGGCCAAACAAACATAAAAGAACCCAAACAGAGAGCAATTATTACAAGATTGCAAACACCAAAACCCTAATATAGCTACCAACGAAAACATTTATGGATTTAAGAAGAGATTAGGGTTGTACTTACATGGATATTGAGAGAGAGCTGCGAGAATATAACAACTGCTTCAGAGAGAGCTTGGAGAATCTACGTACCCAATGCTTTGAGAGAGAGCTTGGAGAATCTACGTACCCAATGAGAGATCTTGAAAAATCTACGTACCAAATGCTTTGAGAGAGATCTTGGAGAATCTACGTACCCAATGCTTTGAGAGAGAGCTGAGAGAATATAACAAAAGCTTGAGACAGAGCTGAGAGAATTAGGATTAAAGGGACTAGAGTTGTACTTACATGGATATTGAGAGAGAGCTTGGAGAACGAAAACTTTCAGACAAATTTATGTTGAAGAGAGAGAATGAACTATTTGAGGGTTAAAGGGAAATTCTGAAAATTTTAAGTCGCGGTCAAAAAATTTTAAGTACCGCGTTTTTCAACCACGACGGTCAACACTTATAATGACGTCTAATAATTACTTACAACGGCGGGTATAATACATTTACGACGTTGTAAACACTAAAGACGTCGCTATTTTATAACTGACGTCGTCAACCGAATTCAATTAGTCTTTGTTAATGTAGTTGACCAAAAACAGCGGGAGAAAACCGGCGTCGTTTCAAAAAACCCTAAACCCTAAACCCTAAACCCTAAACCCTAAACCCTAAATTGTAAAATAATTTTTAAAAAATACACAAGTACGAGAAAAATGAACCGAAAATTGCTATGGATTCCTTACAACATTGCCTTCTACAATAGTAGGCTAAAATATGGATTTCATAATTTTGAATTTATGGGCACCAATGGATCACATAAACCTTAGGGTTATGTTATGTAAAGTATAAGGAGTACAATGCTTTGTCTCTAAATTTGTTTGAATTTTGTTATCATTTGAACTTTGAAAACTAAAATTACATTTTTCAGGCCTTAACGGGCAAGATATTGTCTCAATCAGTGCATAGAATTTGCCGGTATATTTTTCGGATTTTGTTTTGAATATATTATTAATATTAGTAATTAAATACAATAAAAAAATATTTCCAAAATTATATTTTTTAAAGCTTTAGGATAGAGACAATATTCCAATGCTTGGTAGTTTTCAGTATAATTTTTGGATATAGTTATGAATTTAATATGGATTTAAATAAAATATAAAAGTCAATAACAATTAAAATAAAAATGACTTAGCCGACGTTGTATCCCTTTACAACGACATTAAACATAAAAAACCGACGTTGAAACTATATTTAAGAATATACACAGGATGAATTAATTATAAACCGTCATTTTAGTGAATATAACGGACGTTGTTTAAATATATAAAGGCGGATATTTAATAATATCCGCCTTTGTATAATATTACAACGTCGTTAATGTTATACTAACCGACGTAGTATATGAATACAAATTCATTTATAAAGGATGAATTAATTATAAACCGTCGTTGTTACTAATATTAAACGTCATTTTAGTGTATATAACTGACGTTGTTTATATATATAAAGGCGAATATTTAAGAATATCCGCCTTTGTATAAGATTACGACGTCGATAAGGTTATACTAACCGACGTAGTATATGAATTCATATTCTTTTATGCAGGATGAATTAATTATATACCGTCGTTGTTATTTCTATTACACGTCATTTTGTTGTATATAGCTGACGTTTTTTTTTTATACAAAGGCGGATATTTAGAAATATCAGCCTTTGTATATTATTACGACGTCGATAAGGTTATACTAACGGACGTAGTATATGAGTACAAATTCATTTATACAGGATGAATTAATTATAAACCGTCGTTGTTTTGACTATTACACGTCGTTTACTGCAATACGACCATTGTGTACACGTATGAGACGTGTAAATTAGAATCAGACGTCGGTGTTTGGGAACTAAACAAATTTTTAAACAAAATTTAATTTTGTTGATTTTTGTTCTCTTGATTACAACAAAATATTTATATACATTTTAAATAATCTAAATTAAACATTGTTCATAAATATTTATCTACATCAATTATCCTTCGGTAATTGCTTGTTCACGAATTTTGCCCATTCATGCCTAACTTCGTCAATATCCTTTTGTGTATACTGAAGTTTATCTTTTTTCTTGTCAAACTGCAAAATAAACCAAAAAACCGACGTGTTAAAAGAATACAAACGACGGTTAAACAAAAATATGACGTAGTAAAATAAAGAAAGTATATCTAAAATGTTGCGTTTTACCTTCTTTTCGAAATTTAGGTCTGGATCATGAATTATATCTCTCATGAATCGCATCACGTAATAGCCACACTCTACACTTGTTGGTTGTTCAGGAGTGCCGTGTAGATTTTTCCAAATGGCCTGCTGTTTACGTGAATTTTTGTTTATATGAATGTTAAACATTTTAATTGACCTGTTACAAGAAAACAAAGGGTGTTAAATACAAATAGTAACCGTCGTGGTAAATCAGTCAAAACGACGGAGTTTTTTAAACCAAGACGTTATATTTTGTTTAAAACGGCGGTAAAACCTAACCGTCGTTGTGTAACATTATAACGTCGGTAAGAGTAAAAAACGTCGTATGACGAAAATTGTGCAGAAAAAATTAAAACGTTCTTAAATAAAACGCAAACGACGTGGTAGTTAAATTAAAACGACGTTTTTAAGAAAATACTGACGTGGTAGTTAAATTAAAACGTCGGTAATATCTTCCCGTCGTTATATTATATAATAACGTCGGTATTAGTAAAAACCGTCGTTTATTTAAATACTTTATAGGAAAAATCATAAATCAGAAGAAATCAACTTACGTATTCACTATATTTTTCATTTCGTCGTCAACCATGCGTTTTGGCAGTGAATTCATGTAATAGGCAGTCTCTGTTAATGGTCTCACAATTACCATCACCCAATGACCCCTGCACATAATGATTCATATTAGAAAGAAAAATATTAGAAGCCTGGATTATAAGGCAGTGAATTCATGTAATAGGAAAATACTTTAAATGGTACTAACCCTGGATTATAAGGGACCAAGAAAAATTGATTCCCATCTGCTGTATTCAGGCGGTTTGACAGGTTTTTTATTCGGTCTGATATTGATCCAACTCCAGAGCTCACTAGCCCAGGGTCCACGAGGCCAACAAGGTTTACAAGATTTGCCATTTTTAAATAGTCAAATAGGAACCTAAATATATGAAAGTCAATTAAATGAGATTTTAATTTAAAAGAAAGGAAAATGTAAAACAAAATGGGATTAGGGAGAATTACCTCATGTATACTGATATCACTGTGGTTCCTATCTCAACCATTGAACCAAACTGCAAAACATCCTCAGTGAAGAGGAAGGTATCATGCTCAATGCCAAACACTTCCCTGGGCATGTGAATTGTTAGAGCCTCGTTACCATTAGGCAACAACTTGGTCTGGAAATGTTGGCATAAGGCTAAAAGAGGAGGCGGCATATCTAGCTTTGAGAGATCCTGTTTAAAGAAATTAATAAAGAAATATAAGTTAGTTTGTGTGTGAACTAAAATAAACGACTTTAACTAAACAAAAAAAACAGACGTGGTATATAATATAAACGACGGTTTCTCGTTAATACTGACGTTGTATTGAATTTATAACGTCGCTATTCTATAGAAAGGTCGTCTAATATAAATACAGTTAATGAAATCATGAAATGAACGACGGTTTATAAAAGCGTCGTGGTATATAACTAAACACGACGTGTCTTGTAAGAAACAGACGTATTTACCGTCGTTATTTTAAATTTTAACGTCGGCTATTAAAAGGAGCGACGTCTTTTTAAAATTTAAAAAGCAGAAATATAAATAAGCAGAGATTTTACCGTGTCCTCTTTCTCTTTTGCAGCAGTATCAGCTTCAGGCTTCGGATCTTCTAATTCCAAAGCTAGGGGTCTGATATTAGTGGCCCCAGAGCAGCTTGCCTTATCAGACATTGGATTTTTTGGGCTTTGATCTTGAGGGGGTAAAATAATTGGAGGAATTGGGGTTTGGAGCATCTGGCTGGGATCAAAACTAGGAACTAGTTGACGGATATATGCCAACAAAGTCTCCCTCTCTGCTCTGACTGCTTCCATTATAGTTTCCCTTGACTTCGCCTCAATCCTCAAGGTCTCTTCTCTGACTGCCTCCCTCACACTTTCCTTCAATTTGTCACCAAATTTCACTCTCTGCTGCTTCGGCAAATTGAAGAACTGAGTTGGGGTAACGCCAGCACCAGCTCCTCTGACTCTCCCACCATGCTCCGGGGTTCCCAAAGCCAGAGTCAAGATATCATTGCTCCCGGAGACAGTCAGAGTGCCTTCGGAGACTTGCTTTTGCAAATCATCCTAAAAGAAAGAAAGAGAGATTGTTAGAACCTGAGAAGGGTGTATGACAGATACATATACCGACGTTGTAAATTATAAACAACGACGGTTTTTATTAAATGACAGACGTGGTATTAATTTAAAACGTCTATATATAAATACCGTCGTTGTTTATACTTTACAACGTCGGTATATAAAAATACGTCGTATATTCAAAATAAAACAGATTAAGACATAAATTAAAAACCGTCGTATATTCAAAGTAAGACGACGGATTATTAAACAAACAGACGTAGATGTACAATTCCATACGGCTGCACAAAATTACCGTCGTTGTATAATCATTCTAACGTCTAGATAAGATAAAACCGTCGTAAGTTTTAATGAAGAAGTGAAAAAACTCGATTGAAATATGCATTCTTTTCCAGAAATTGTGCACCACAAAATTCAGTGAAATAGACAGAGAGAGGGAGAGTGTGTGCGTGAGTAAACTTAAAACAAAAATGCAGTTCATAGAATAATTTAATCCGTCGTATTAATTCTATCTAGACGTCTACTTTATTCAAAAACCGACGTCCTATTCACTTTTAAACGTCCGTAAATTAAGCCTGTCGTGGTGTTCACTTTATAACGTCGCTTATATAAATATAAACGACGTCTATACCAAAATAAAACACTCTGTTTTTCAAATTTAGAACAGAGTTAGTGAGACTTACGATTAGTTTTGCCTTCTCTGCAGCCTTTGGATCAGGGATGTTTCCTGATTTATCTTCTCTTGCTTTCTTCCACAGAACAGCTCGATCGATTTCTTGACCTTCGGGCATGGTTTCTACCAATTGGTCCGCCAAACCAACATACCCTTTTCTAGACAACCTATGGTTGTACTCCAATTTCTCCCTCCTCTCCTTCTGCTCAGCATGCTTAGCTTCAAAATCTGGGGTTAACCTTGAAGCTACGAAGGCATCCCATTGCGATTTCTCTATGAACTTATAAAGCGCAGGGGTTTCTCTTAACCTCTCCCTGTCATGTGCGTAAGGAAGGATATACTGCCTAGTTACGTTATACTTGAAATCCTTCCATTTTTTGGCGGCAGACTGCAAGACCAAGTTCTTGTAACGATCCCCAATAACATAGGACATTTGAACAGCTTCCCAAATCTGCTCCTTCACGTCCTTGGGTAATTGTTTCCATTTCTTGTCCACAAGAGGGACTCTGGTGCATGCCAAAACACCAATGTAAGACTGCATCTCAACAGCAGCCTCGCCATGTGGTTTGCCATCTTTATTGAACTCAACCACAGGCTTAACCTTCTCAATTTTCCTCTTCACAACACGGCTCATATATAAAAACAACGACGGTTTTATATATTTCATGACGTAAATATTCATAAACTACGTCGGTTATTAAATTACAAAACTAGTGTACTTCTCTCACTAGACGACGGTTTTATCTTGTTTCCGACGTATTAATTGTCACACCATGACGGTTTTAGCCACCGTCGTGGTGTGTCCATTCCATCGTCGAAAACAGGACAGAACTGTCGTCTTTTGGCGTCGTGAGGGTATCTACTTATGTATTTAATCAAAACCAGTGAAAGATTTCTTCAATTTGACAGAATCTAGTTTCCAGACAACTACGGCATGCAAATGAAAAGTAAAAAAAGGGAAGAGAGTGAGAAAAAACCTTGAATAACACCGGCGTGCAAAGAAATGTTTCCTTCCGACGAAGACGAAGACCAAAATGGTGATTTGGACGATGAAGACGATGATTCAGACGATGATGCTAGGTCAGGTGACGAAAATGGTGATTTGGGAAATGAGAGGGAAACTACGATACTTTATCGGGAAGTGAAAACCGTAAAATATTAGGTCAGGTGACGAAAAGTTTATATATTTTCCCAGAGTTCAATACAACGACGTTGTCATTAACAAACCGCCGTATTATTTTGTTATAACGACGGTAGATAATTCATAAATGACGTGGTTATCACAACTGCCGAAAGACTTTTGGAATTCCGATGTGGTTATGACGGCGCTTTTTTTCTCGAAACTGACGTTGTACTTGTAATTTCAACGACTGTGTATTTTAATAAACCGACGTGGTTACTTTGCGGTTCTGAAAACGACGTCGTTCTCTTTTTAATACGCGCCAAATGACTTTTGGATTTCCGACGTGGTTATGACGGCGCTTTGTTTCTCTAAACTGACGTTGTACTCTTAAATTCAACGACTGTGTATTTCAATAAACCGACGTGGTTACTTTGGTTCTGTTCTCTTTTTAATACTCGCCAAATGACTTTTGGATTTCCGATGTAGTTATATCTAAACTGACGTTGATTAGTCAAATATGACGTCGCTATGTATATTAGAATTGACGTGGATATTTACTCCATTTTGTTTAAATAGGATTTTTTAACGCGGTTGTTAACTCTCAGTTTTCAATTAGGGTTACAGAAATTGTCTTTCTGAAAGCAAATGGGTTTGCAGAATGATTCCTCACAAGACCAAGCATGGGTTTGCTACATCCTCCTGTGTAGCAAGGGTGAAACCAGCTTGAGAACCCGCGTGGGTGTTCCTGATGCTCGCAGAGACGGACTCAGGTGGTGGCTGTAGCTGGGAGTGGGCTTGAGGTTCAGAATGAGTAGGTGGTGTCTATTCATTCTGAACCTCAAGCCCACTCCCAGCTTCACCCCAAAGGCACAACCCACAACAGGTTCTAAGGCTGGTTCCACCTTGCTACACAGGAGTTTTGAAGTTGATCACTGTGGAAAAGGGGACTACAATGTAACCAGGAATCGAGGAGTGAGGGTTCACACTTTGTTGATTTTGATTTTGATTTTCAGGAATCGAGGCTGTGCAGGAGCTTGAGAACAAGAGGAAGGAGAGGGCCCAGCTTGCATATGAGAGGAAGAAACAGTTTGTTGATTTTGATTTTGATTTTGTTTGCCACGATGTATTTGCCAAATTTGTGTTCATATTTAACACGAAGAGATTTGCATTTTAAGATGAAAATGTTGTTGAGGATTGAGAATTAAATTTTGTTTTGTGTTAAGAAAGATATTACCAAAATAAAAGAAAAATTAATTAATTTTAAAAAGCTATAAACATAAGACGGCGGTTTACAGAGAGGGCAGACGTATAAATTGAAAAAATACGACCGTAATTTGAACTTAGGACGTGGTAAATAAAAACGACAGTAGTGTTGTAGGTACCGTCGTAGTATACTCCAAAATAATAAGTCGGCGGTTTACAGAGAATGCACCGTCGTAGTATACAGACGTTGATTCCACTATATTATACGACGTGGATTAAGAACAGTTGGTCGTGTTTAGTTAGGAGTTAACACGGCAGGTTTTTTGGTGAACTGTCGTCTTTATTTTCTACGTCAGTGTATTCATACCTGCTGTCGTTGTTTTTTGGTCAGATTTTAACACTGAAGAAATCCTTTTTTAAAAACGACGGTTTTTTATTTGTACGCGTCGTCTTTTAAAAATATTGAACAGTAAATCACTTATCCACGACGGTTTTTTTTTTATACCGTCGTCTATTTAAATACAACGACGGTTTTATGTTATGCCGTCGTCTTTTTCTGGTCGTCTTTTTCCATTTTTGTAGTAGTGACATGTAGCCTACGTGTTGTAATTTTTGTGGTTGAGCTTCTTGATTCCTCCAACTATGTGAAGATCACCCATTGTGTAGGCAGAATTTCGGCAATACCGAACAAGCTTGATCTAAAAATGCAAACTTTTAGAGACAAACTCCTCACAACTCAAGGAAGCTCTAATAGAATGAGTCCTTGACTGTCCCGCTTTGATACTAATTGTTGAGAAAATTAGAGTACACAACTTCTGATATAGATTTGTTGGAGACAAAACAAGTAAACAAATCATTTATATTAGACTCACAAAATATCACAACGAGACAACTCTCAAAGAAAAGACCAACTCTTACAAGCACTCTTTTTCACTTCTAAAGAAACTTTAGAACACTCACACTCCTCACAATGACTACTTAGTTCTATAGCTTATTGCTCTCTTCTTCTTGACTCATTCACACAATGAAGTACATCTTCTATTTATAGGCATGTTTAGCCGACGTACTCACCAATCTCTCCACCGACTTTGGCTTCTCCGTAATTCTTGGTCACAAATGTGTGACATACTCCAGACAAAGTCTCCAAGCTTTAATATTGCCGACTTGCTTTGCCACTCCATAGATACTTTGGCATTCTTCTTCTAAATATTTCTTACAATAATTATCTAAGATACGTGTGAAAACTTTTCTAGACTATTATGCATGCAGCCTTTAGCTTGCCGACTTTGCATAGTCGGTGGAATCTGTTCTCCTCATTTCTAAATTTTTCTATATTACCTACTTCAAGTGTTAACAAATTTCCTAACAGGACCCGGCCCGAATTCCTCCAAAACTCGAGACGAATCCTGTGGAAATTCCGACATCACACCGATGCCGGGCCCACTTACTAAGAACCGTGACTTTCTGCCGAGAGTCTCCCCTAAAATTTGACTTTCCCCAAACTTTCAACCTGAAAACAAAACACAGTTTAAAACCCAACTAGCAGCATGCACAAGTTATCAACATGCAAATACAAAATAGGCCTCCGGCCTTCAAATGGTTTGAAACAAAACCAGCAATTAATGATCTCAAACAACTATACGAATACCTCAAAATCAATAAACCGGATTCAAATCCAATAACCACATCAGAATTCAATCACATACACCAAATCGATCAAACCTTTTAAACACAATATAAAATTGCAGCTGCACCTAGGTGAGACCCTAGGCTACCTACGTACCCTTGGACAAGGGATCAAGCCACACGTAGTTCTCATCTCAATAGTCACAATTCCAATAATATACAATTATTTAAAACAGCACCAACGATACATTTCAAATTTATCACAACTCCAATTCCGACAAAACACAAAATGAACACATTCTCATTCTAGTTCTTTAAGTCAGTTCAACCCCGTAACCATACCCTCTCCAAGGCGTATGTACATTGAACACATTATCAATTTCTTCCCTTTATATCACTTCAATCCCGCAACCATACCCCATCCAGGGCGTATGTTGCTGTACAACACTTCCCAATCCAGGGCTCGAACATTCATACATATACAGGGTCTTCACAAAGTAATATCTCACGAATCTAAACCCCGAATCAAAACCACATATACCAATAGGTAACATGTATGCCTATAAATGAGTATATAAGTATATATATAATGACACCCACCTCTCACCATCATCATGTACCAGGGGAAAACAATCCAACCAGGGATCGTTTGACTAGTCCACATGTAACAACCCTCAAATGATCATGTGGCTAGGGACGAGCCGTCCAACTGGGGGACTAACTCTCAGCCAGCACGTACGGACGAAAAATCAAGACCCATATGCTTGTAAACAGCCCTACGCGCGCAGACTACCCAATTAAGGGTCTACAGCGACACCCCGTTAAGGTATGCCCCGGGTTTCGACATATCCACGTATCCATATCCACTGTGTCCATGCATAGTATCCAAGGGGAGGTACATATGATGATGCACATCATGTACTGGGGGAAACAATCCAACCGGGGATTGTTTGACTAGTCCACATGTAACAGCCCTCAAATGACCATATGGCTAGGGACGAGCCATCCAACTGAGGGACTAACTCTCAGCCAGCACGTACGGACGAAAAATCAAGACCTGTATGCCTGTAAACAGCCCTACGCGTGTAGACTACCCAATTAAGGGTCTACAGCGACACCCCGTTAAGGTATGCCCCGGGTTCCGACATATCCAAACCATATCCAATCCATATCCATTTCCATGTATCCCAGTGTCCATATCCACTATTTCCAAGTGTCATCATTCAAGGGGAAGTACATATGATGGTGGAGTTCGTAACCCTTATATAAATATTATAAAACAATATTCCCTTCCTTAATCCAATTTTTCCCACAATACCTATTTATAGCATAGACCAAAAACCTCGCAATCACAAAACCCATAACCGAGGAGGTACCTAAGGTAGTGCTAATAGCACTCAAACTAACATTTCAATCTCACATCTCTTCTCATCTCATAACCACATCCCAAGTACCCCACACATAATCTACAAAGTTAGCATTTTCTCACATATTATATAAATGACTCAAGATACTCGAATATGTCAAAACCCAAATGTATATCACAAATACTTCATAACATATTAAATCCATTAACCAAATATATAATATATGTCAATAAACCATTAAAACAATATGCATAAAATTTCATCACCAAAGCATGCCATTTAATGAAAACAATGTCTACTCACTCCCAAAATAATCATAACCAAGTCCACGACTCACTTTCATAACTCATCAATTCCAATATTTCAATTATTGCAATAATATCTAAGAATTCAATAAGGTATTACAAACAAGCTCATACTCCCAATATAATCAAAATAACTCAAATAACGGTCAAGACTCGTTCACACAGTCATACTAGTACTTTACGAAGGGTAAAACTACCTCGGTAGACTCACGGTCAACCGAGGGTCAAACTGTCCAAACTTGGTCAACTAGGCCTGCGGGGCCCACGACCTCCTATTTCCCAACCGAAAATTCCTAGGAGTTCCACAAGATACACGTCTTACAAGTTGGTCCGAAACGGACAGTCGGATCGCTCACGATCGCACGATCGGACGGTTGTCGTGAAACGTTAAACTTTAAATCATTGAATCGGAACATCCGGGGCTCCGATTCACGATCCGCGAATTTCTACACGATCCTAGGAATACCTAGACCAACATATATTAAATTGAAAGCGATCCAACGGTTCTAACATATCGAACCAGGAAATCGCATAATAGGTAAAATCCGTTCGGGGTTCAAACGTTATCCGATTTGAAATCCGAAAGTACCTACACACTCATGATAACCAGGAGATCATTTTAGGACACAATGACAGGCCAACCCATGGCACACGAGCCACCCCACACGCCGGCAGCGCATGGGTGTCCAAATGAATTTCCGACGATCGGAAGAACTCCAAACCGCCGGCCAAGCTTCCTACCCTAGGTAAAACACCTAATTTGGAACCACTTTTGTTCTTGGGCCTACCCCAAAAAGTGGCCGAAAGTGGCCGGAATCGGAAGCCGAAACCGGCAGATTTTCTATCTCTTATTTGATTACCAAAATGCAGAAATTTCTTAAACCTAACACAACCAGCAGCAAGAACAGCTCAAGAGGTTCAAGATCTATACCTGTATCGCAAGATTTGGTGGCCGGAGACGTCCGAACGAGCTCCCGAAAGTTTATGAAAAATCTGTCCAAAACCGCCTGTTTCATGGCTGTTTCCGGCGACCACGAAGGCGGATCGGGGCTGGGACCACTCATCTCTGTACAATCTGCATAAAAATATCACCCACTGCCCCCATATCTTTCCGGAAATAAAATGACCAAATTACCCCTACTCCGAATACTCTATTTCTCTTTGTCTCTTGGTTTGGGTTGTTCGATTTAATTAACATTGCAAATACAGCCACCGAATTATGGTAAGTGAACAAACAAATTGCAAGATACTCGAATTTCTTGTCTTATAACTTCTTCAAGTGAGTACTTGATTGCTCAAGTATTCTTACTGTACAAATCTTAGGTTATTCTCATCTGAACTAATAAAGAAGGATAGAATCGTACAATTTGTGGGATGGGATGAAAGTGATGGTGGGGCAGCATGTGGGCTTGGGAAGTGAACTCTGGGGGGTGGTCATGCAGAACCAATTCTTCGCTGCTAGGTAGTTCCAAATTAAATTTTGGAACCTGTTGAATGCTACTGATGCAGAAGGTGGATGACAGGTAATGACAGCCGTTTTGATTTAATTGTGTGTTTTTATATAATTATTTTTAGTTATAACGAATTGACAGAAATGTCCTTACACTTAACGGAATTCTTAAAACATAGATGGTGAACACCTTACAAAGTTGATGTGATTAAAATTAAAAATTTAGGTGACAATGACGCACATGTTTAAAAATTTAGGTATGCAGCAAATTCCCTAATATTTTTATTAGTTAATGGGTTTTGGTGTTTCATGCAGAAGAAGAACAACAATGGCGTCGAGAACAAGAACAAGAACAACGACGGGGGAGAGAAGAAGGAGGACGGCCCCAGCTCCTCTAAGATTGTCAAATGGGTCAAATCTTTTCAAGGTAAAATCATTCAACCCCAGTTTATCAGATTTCCTTCAAATTTTGTCTTCACAGATTCTGATCTCCCTTTACTCCTCATGAAATTGTCTTCTTTTTATTTTCTCTATTTTGGTGCATGGAAAAGTAATATTCCAAAGGAATTTGATTCAGATTATGCTCTGTTTCTACTTTTTGTTTCATTTATGGGATGGTTTTTAACTTTTAAGTTGTGTGTATTATATATGCAACACAGGCGCTGAGTCGATGAAATCTGAGGGCCAAGCGCTGACGGTAGTTGGAAAAGTGGACCCTACCAATACCAAGAATAAGGTCGACCTCGTCTCTCCCCAGCCCAAAAAGGACAACAAAGTCAACAAAGACAACGCCAACAACGGGTGCATTTTTGCTCACCACTTTAACCATAGGTGTACTCTCACCACCATCCTCAATGCTTGACACGTGTCCATAGACATAATCATAGTTAACTTTTGCTTTGTATTTATGGAATCATGATTACACCTATGGACACGTGTGAAGCATTGAGGATGGTGGTGAGGGTACACCTATGGTTAAAGTGGTGAGCAAAAATACACCCCGCCAACAACACCAAGAAAAAGCAGCCTGAGAAAACAGACAACGACCAAAAACCCAAAGAGGTGTGTGCAGTGCGCACTGGTTCCTAACGTGCACCTGTCTTGTTCTACGCACCTGCCTCAAAATTTTTTTTTTTTTTTATGTTTCAAAATTTAATCGCTTTTATTAATTAAAGGGGTCATGGGTTTGTGTAGGCTCCGTTGACGACGGCGGTTATGAAGGTAGCCATTGACTGCGAGGGATGCGCACTCAAGCTTACGAGGGCTGTGAAGAAGACCGAAGGTGAGGTTATAAATTCCACCAAACTGAATGTGTACCCAATTATTTTTCGCATCATTTTGCTTCCCCAAATCCGAATGTGTACCCAATTATTTTTTGTTTAAAAAGTGGAGGGAGACTGGGCTCGTTTGAGAGTGCTTCTCTAGGAAGTACTTTTGCTCATAATCGCTTCTAACAAAAGTGCTTTTTAAAAAATTAAAATGCTTCATGGAAGAAGCACGTGGGAGTGTTTCTTGAAGAAGCACATAGCAGGTGCTTCACCAGGAAGCGCTTCTATGGCCCAGAAGCGCTTTTAAACTTTTCTGCCAAATGCTGTCAGAAGCGCTTTTAGTTATCACAAAGCGCTTTTGGCCCTTCTAGAAGCACTCCCAAACAGGCCCTTATAAGAGCATCTCCAGTAGAATCTCTATCCTCTCGTTCTTTTAGCTACTTTGGCTAAAAAGGATAATCCTCCTTCCACGCTAAAAAAAAAAAAACTTTTGTCATCTAAGACAACGAAAAGGACAAGGATAAGAAACAGATAAGATGTGCTCAACCCCAATTATGCGAATGTTCTTTTCAAAATTTAAAAGAAAAAAAAAAAAGCAAGCCTGGGCAGGACTAAGAATGATGAAAGGCCTCGTTCCTGCGGGTGCAATCGTTGTTGATGTTCTTAGCAAAGATAACTATGAGCATTGGAGTGCGTTGGTTCAAAATTACTTGCTGGCTCAGGGCCTTTGGGACGCAGTGGAGGCTACAGCTGAACCTCCTGTACCAGAAGAAGCTGATAAGTTCATCGCTTGGAGGAAGAAGACTGCCGCGGCTTTATATGCAATCCAAATTTCGACCGGGCCGGATGCGTTTTCCGTGATTAAGGGGATCAGTTCAGCCAATATTGCTTGGGATATTTTGGCCCAAACGTTCAAGCCACAACGATGGAGATCTGTTCAGTCTGCAAACTCATCAAACAACCCAGGTGTACTGTTAAAAAAAGAACAAAGAATACTCAAATGTTAATGTGCTCCGTCCTTGCAAAGACTTGATCTACATACATATAAACCTCTAATTTCCAAATTATTTTTTATTCAGCCAAACATATATTAGTTTAGAGTTATTTTGATATATAATAGATGCGAATAATTAATGTCCAAACATATATATATAAAATATACTTGACAGATGAGAACAATGAGCTCCGTCCTTTCTTTGCTGCTGTTAAGATCGATGATTGGGAAGAAACGAATAAGATTCTTAGAGAAAAACCCAATGCAATAAGAGCAAGATCTTCAACAGGAGAGACAGCTCTTCACATTGCAACCAAGTTGGGACATGAGCATATGGTGGAAGAGTTGGTTGGACATGAGCATATGACAGCTGAAGACTTGGAAATACAACATTTTGGTTGGACAGCTCTTCATCTTGCTGCAAGATTAAGTCTCAAAATGGTTAAATGCATGGTTGAAAAGAACAGGAATCTACTTGGTATGGTCGAAGAGTCCCACGGTCTGACGCCAATTCTCTTCGCTGCCAAGAATGACTTATGGGATATCGTTCATTATCTGTATCCACTCACTCCGATCGAAGACCTAATGCCAGAGAATGGCCCTTATGGCGCTGGACTTGTTTGCTTTTGTTTCTATGCCAAACAATTGGGTAAAATTCTCAACCAACCAAAACCCACATTATTTATTTATTTATTATTCAAGCTTTAAATTTTTTTATTTGCCAAAATTCAAGCTTTAACTTTCACAATTCCCGTTTTTTGTTTTGTTTTTCTAATAATAGATATTGCCTGGGCCTTACTTCAGCGCTACCCACGATTGGCCATTACTAAAGGCCCGACGGGCGAATCTCCTATATTTGTATTGGCAGATATCCCTTCTGTATTCCCGAGTGGGACGCCACTCAAATTCTGGCAGCGATGGATCTATGACTGTTAGTAATACATTCTCTTTTCTCTTGCTACAATCACGTTCATTATATCCCATGCATATTTTGCTAACAGTTTATCTACCCCATTTATATAACAATAATGCCTACCCTTATCACAATTTTATACCACTTAAGTTGGGCATGCCAATTCAATTAAATTTTCTTATGTTTCATGGTTTCAATTATAACACTTTAATAAATAAAAAATTGTCAAACGTTTATCTTCTTGCCTCACTCCTTTGCTATTCATCACCCCCAGTCTCCTCCTTCCTCCTGAAAGTCCCCCTTTTCTTTTTTCTCGTGCGCTTCTTCATCCTCCCTCCCTCCCCATTTGAAGAATAAATGGAAACAATTTTACCAAAAATAAATAAATAAACAGAAGGGTAGATAAAAAGAAAGAACAAAATTAATGCAATAAATAGGAAGGTCATCCAACACAGATCTAAGAAATTTTCAGTCATAAACATTTACCCATAGCCTGTAATATGATGGATTATGAGCTGCTACATTTAGAGATTGTGCATTTACGCACATTTTGCAGCATCTAGACCATTCTATTCATATGTCCGTTTTAAGACCTGACACATCAACAACTCTAGTGTTAAAAATTATTAGGATGGTCCACTTGGTGTAGAATTGTGGTAAGAGTAGCATTAACATATAAGCCACAATTTTGGAAGCATATACATGTTCATAAACAGCTATATTCACACTAATCATATTCTTCATCCCCAAGTCACCTAGGTCAGTAGATTTTGTAGTTTCCCAATCTCTATCTCCATAACCGAAATGACTTATTGTCTTTTTTTTTTTTGGGTGAGATGAAGACTTATTGTCTTGATTCACCAAGATTCAAACCCTAGGTCTTCTACCAATCAGAAAACTGATATTTGAAACTGAAAGTATGGAATGAGCGTCGAAGAACCAACTTAATCACGGAAAATTGCACACTTGTCCATTTCCGAAGATCTTTGTATGTACATAAAGCTTACGATGTCTAGTTACTTGTGATAATAACTCGATAATTGATATTGCTCATAATCCAATTCAACATGATTGGACAAAACATGTTGAGGCTGATAGCTTCTTCATCAAAGAGAAGATTAAGAACAAGAGTATTTGCATTCCTTTTGAACGAGTATTTCAAAAGAGTAGTTAGCGGATGTCTTGACAAAAGCTATTTCTGAACGAGTATTTCATAACTCAGTTACAAAGTTGGGCATATTGGCGATGTGTATGCACCAACTTGAGGAGTGTTGACGTGAGTTAAGTAGGCAATTTATTTCCTATTTAGTTTAGTTGACATATCCCCGTATTATTAGCATATATTCCTTTTTATTTATTGTATCTATTTTCTTATAAAGCATACATGTAAATCTTTATATATTCCTCCTTAAAGAGAAAAAGGGTTAACCGTGAACTATAGCGCCAGTTGCAATTGGGTCCGCGAACTAATTTTTGTGGCAAAGACATCCTTTAATTAGTAATAAGTTGCAATTGGGTCCTGCCGTAACAGAATTCGTCGAGATTGACCATGTGAGTGTCACGTGCTCTTGTTGTTCGGGGTATCTTCGACTTTTCGTCGTTTAGATTTAGGGTTTGAAATTTGGTGCTGGGTTTGAAATTTGGTTTGTACTGTGGCGTTCATTCTGGAGCCAAGGGCACCGCCGCTGTTACGGGCCCAAGGACAGCTGATCGTGCTCCACTCCCTTTCGCGCCCAAACCTAGTTTCGAAGTGTTCACCACCCTGAACACCACCTACGAGAATGTCCTCGTACAAGAGGCACCCATCATACCCAAGCCTCCCCCCCGAAGACGAACCAAAAAACCTATGCCAAACACAGATGTCTTCTACCGTTTTCACCAGTTTAGTGGCCACGATATCGAATCTTGTGTTGCTTTGCGCAACATCATTGAAGGCCTCATCCGTGAAGGGAAGCTGGATAGATATGTGCACAACCTCCTACCCCCACCTAACCCTCACCAACGGAAAATCAACATGATCTCCACCATCAATGGTGGTCCTACATTGGCCGGAACCTCCAATAACTCCATCAAACATTATGTCCGCTCTTCCTACGCGCACTAGGTCTTCAGCACTGAGTAAGGACGCCTACCAAAGATGCAAAAATCAGGCTGGGCCCCCATTACCTTCAGCGAGGAAGAAGAACGTGGTGTCATTCTCCTGCATGACGATCCACTAATTATCCGTGCGAACATCTCTAACTTCAACGTTGGGTGCATCCTGGTGGACACTAGCAGCTCGGTCAGTGTGATGTTTGCCGATGCCTTCAACGAACTCCAGGTACCTACTCACTTGCTCGACCAAAGCATCACACCTCTTGTGAGCTTCTCTGGCGATGTTGTTTAGCCCATTGGCAGCATCCATCTCCCTATATCTATTGGTTCAGCTCCCTAGCGAGCAACGATCACCACTCCCTTCCTTATCGTGGATTGTCCCATAGCCTACAATGTCATCCTCGGCCGCCCTGCCCTGGCACAAATGAAGGTTTTCATCTCCACACACATGCTGCTACTGAAGTTCCCTACCCCCCATAACACTGGCACTGTGTGCGGAGTCAAATCCACCAGCCGTCAACCCAAGGGTCAAGCCCTTACGGTAACCAAGGCCCCAGCCCCTTCTCTAGCCGGAATTGAATGACCTGAGGACCTTAGGAAGGAATCCGTCACTCAACAGGCCAAACCCGTGGAAGACCTAGAGCTTGTTAGCCTCCATGATGACATTCCGGATCGGCAGGTTCGGATCGACACCTCCCTCTCACAAGAGCTTCGCTCTGACCTTGTAGCTTTCCTTCGCCTTAACTCCGAGGTCTTCACCTGGTCCTACAACGACATGCCTGACATATCACCTGATGTTATTTCTCATCGGCTTAGCATTAATCCTGGTATCTGACCCGTTTGGCAGAAGCGTCGTGCCTATGACCCAGAGAGGTACGAGGCTATGAAGGCGGAGGTGGACAAGCTGAGCAATATTGGATTCATCAAGGAAGTGGACTATCCCACATGGCTGGCTAATGTAGTGATGGTCCCAAACCGAAGAAAGGCTGGTGCATGTGTGTAGATTACACCAACCTCAATCGGGCTTGTCCTAAGGACAGCTTCCCTCTACCCCATATTGACCAGCTTGTTGACGCTACAGCTGGCCATGCCTTTCTTAGCTTCATGGATGCCTACTCGGGGTACAACCAGATCTTCATGCACCCTGAGGACCAAGCCCACACTTCATTCATTATCGATCGTGGCCTCTATTGCTACAACGTGATGCCCTTCGGCCTCAAAAATGCAAGAGCTGCTTATCAGCACCTTGTGAACAGCATCTTTGCGCCGTTGATCGGCAACTCTATGGAAGTTTATGTGGATGATATGCTAGTGAAGAGTCGCACCGCTGACCAGCACATCCCTAACCTCTATGCTATGTTCGCCATCCTAAAGCAGTACAGAATGAGACTCAACCCCACGAAGTGCGCCTTCGGCGTGGCTTCAAGAAAATTCCTTAGCTTCATGATCAGCCAGCGGGGTATTGAGGCTAATCCAGAAAAGATCCAGGCTATCATAGACATGAAGGTGCCGAAGACGGTGAAGGACATCCAGAGCCTTACTGGATGCGTCGCGGCCCTCACCAGGTTTATCTCCAAAGCTACTGATCGCTGCGCTTCCTTCTTTAAGGCCCTCAAAGGCACGAAGGGCAACATCACCTGGACCTTAGAATCCGACACAGCTTTCACTCATCTCAAAGAATACACGAGCAAGGCGCCTCTACTATACACCCCTGAGCCTGGTGACTTTCGCACGATTTACCTCTCCGTTTCGGCCACAGTAATTAGCTTCGTGCTCATCAGACCACATGAAGGTGCTGAACATTCGGTGGATTACTTTAGCAAGGCACTACAGGATGCCGAGGTTCGGTACCCAAATATTGAGAAGATGGCATTTGCCTTGTTAATGTCCGCCAGGCGCTTGAGACCTTATTTCCAGGCACATACCATTCACATCCTAACCAACCAACCACTCAGACAAGTACTGCAGAAGCCTGAGACTTCTGGTAGACTGGTCAAGTGGGCCATCAAGCTTGGCGAATCTAATATCCACTATAAGCCACGCCCGGCTACTAAGGGACAGGCTGTCGCAGACTTCATCTTTGAGGTCACAGAACCCCAAGCTCTGGCCACCCCCTGGATCATTCCCGAGCCTACTCTTTCCCCAACCCAGGTCCAAGTCGCCAGCAATGGCAAGCTCGACCTAGCTCAGCCTTTGTGGACATTGTATGTCGATGGCTCCTCCAACGCCCGGGGTTGTGGAGCAGGCCTCATCCTCATCTACCTCGACAAAGTTGTCCTTGAGTACACCCTCCGCTTCCAATTCCATGCCTCCAACAATGTGGCCGAGTATGAGGCACTCCTAGTTGGCCTTCGGCTAGCCATGGAGATGGGCGCTAAGCAAATCCAGGTATTTAGTGACTCCGAGCTAAGCAAATCCACGCTACTGTTACAAACATAAGCAAATACATAACTAAAAAAAGGGAAGTCCTCTAGGCCTAGGCAGGTGCCGCAGCTACGGCAGCTGACTTAGGAGCATCAATGGGAATCTCCTCCCTAGGTACATTTGTGGCAGTAGGCTCAGCTGACTCAGCACTAGCCGAAGGAGGCTCACGACTCGTGTCGAAGTTAATCTCAAGCGAAGGGTTGAACTTCATCAAGGTCTCCTCCCACTGAATCTGCTCATCCACTAACCGGTCCAGGATGTAACTGTTCAGCTCCTCTGAAGTCCGGTAGGACTCGACCACCTCAGCTCGGGCGGCAGCTATCTCTCCAGCCTTCTTATGTTCCGCCTTGGCTATGGCAGCAGCTATCTCTTCCACCTTCTTCCGTTCCGCTTCGGCCAGCTTCTCCTTCAGCTCATCTACCTCCTTAGCTAGCCCCGCCTTTTGCAGAAGCAGGGTGTTCTTCTTGCGGATAGCCTCTTGAGCCTCTGCTACATTGTCCTTGGCCATCTGCTTGCACCTCTTCATCCGGGCAATCTCCTTATCTGCCTTCACCATATTGATGTACATCTCGCCAAAGGCCTACAAAACAATGTACTGTTAGTACAAGAACAACAAGCATAGCAAAATGAAATCATTACAAACACAACTCACCCTCCCAACTTCGTCTTCTTGCTCCTTTGAGATTGGCCCCCACTTCACCGAACCTGCAGCAAAGGTTACATACTACTCAGCCATTTACACTTGCGCAAGCAACAATGGAGAACCAAGAGTAAACACAACAAAACAACAATTAGTCTTAGAGGATGGGGCCAAGGACCTATAGACTGGAAGTGGGTAGGAATGGGTTTGGCAACGGTCTTCCCCTGCAGACACTCCCAGCCACCAAAAGCCAAGCACCACCTGTTCCTCCAGGACTTCTGGGTAGAAGGCATGTGACCAATAAAATAACCCCTCTCTTTTGCCTTTCGGCAATTGGCTTTTACCCAGTCAAAACTTCTTTGTTGCTTCAAAATTGAGTACAAGTACATGAACTGCTCAAATGTTGGCTCCCCCAACCCAGCCAACCACCAGGCAATGTAAACCCCATGAAGAAGAATCCAAAGGTTGGGATTATATTGCCCCAGCGCATACCCCAGCTTGGCCAACATCATCTGCACTCAAGGATGAAACGGTAGTCTGAAGCCATGCTGGTACATATCCGAAAAAATCAACACAGAGCCCTCTGAAGGATATCTAACCACATCAGTTGCAGTGGGTAATCTCAAGCCTACGTAAGGTGGAACACAATAATCTGTACGAAGCTCAGCCAACTTTACTTCTGTAAGTGTATTCCACTTCGCCAACGGGACACCAACCCGTATGTCCACTCCCTCTGAAGCTAAAGCCACGGCTACGCCCACGGACCCAGATGGTGATGCCTGATTACTCGAGCCCACCTCTGGTGTATGAGGCAAGGCTAGAACCCGATTAGCTATGGCCTCTAACTCCTTGTAATTCATCTGCATCTCCCTATATGTAGCTGACCCAGAGTATATTGATGGCTCACCCCTTTCACCCTCATGCACTACCATCCTACTCTCTATAACACCTTCTACCACACTCTCTGTCTAGGAACTCTCACGTTCAGAACACACATAAAAGCTTGGCTCTGACTGGGAACTATCACTTTCGGTATCTTCCCCACCAGAGGCAGGGGGGTCATGACTTTCTTTATCCGAACTTTCAGACATCTACAATATGCAGAAAAAAGGAAAAGGGACTAATGCACATGCAAGAAGGATCGAAACATACATTCAACAAGTTCATATCAATATTCAAGGTGTTCATCAAGTTCATGCTCATATTCCAGGTGTTCATCCTAATCTTCAACATGTTTATACAAAAAAGGACATTTCAATTCAGAAATTCGAGGGAAATGATGTCTAACCTTGTTTGCACCACCACGGAAAGCCCGCTGGAAATCTTTCTGACCACTGCTCCACCACCAAGTCTCTCGCCGAAAATCACCTTTTCTCCTCCTCACTTTTCTCAAGTCTCAAGTGTGAGGACTTCTCCACCCCAAGCTCCCTTTTATAAAGGCTCAAGGGTACCGACGCCTTGGTTCACGAGAAAAACCTAACACCCTTTCAGCTTCCCTCTCAAATTCCCTGTACCTGCTCCACAATTTGAAATTCAAAATTCAAAATTAAAAAAAAAAAGGGAGAACGAAATTCAAACAGGCCTTGCTGAACGGCAAGGCCCATGCAGATGGTACGGGAGGCTCGCGCAAAAGGACTCCAACCGGGACACTTGTGCCTCTCTCCTTCCAAGAAGCAAAGCCACGCCACCGATCCAAGGCCCACGCACAAAGCCCACTCACCGAGGCCCACGAGTTCCCCTTGCTGAAGAGTACGTAATTGCCGAGCCTACCGCAACCCAGCCTCCGTATTGAAGGCCACGCCTAAAGAAAATTGCGCAAAGTATCTTGAAGCTCACCCTTGCCGAACGGCAAGGGCTGTGCAGAAGAAAAGAAGCATCATAAAAAAAACAAAAACTTACAAGTCAAGCTCTAGCTCTACCGAAACCAGAACAAACTCAGTCTTGCCAAAGACGCGTACTCCAACTCCAGCTTATTCCAATCAGACGGACACCTGCTGAACTCGTCCACTTGCTGAAGCTGAACTCTCGCGTACTGGCCTCCTTTCCAAATCACGCCAAAGACTAGCCAAGGAGACCTCACACTTTCCAGAAAGGGCGGGCCTTCAAATTGCAAAAAAAAAAAAAAAAAAAATTCAAAATTCAAAATCAATAACATTAGCAAAAATGAGGAAGGAAATTTGGAAAGGCCCATGCAAAATGGGACTCTTGCTCGGCTCCACAGCCCAGCTTAGCTTACCTACCAAAGGTACTAGCTCCGATGGCCCGGCTCCTACCAAGGCCCAGCTCACAGCCCACAGCTCCAATGGCCCGGCCCCTCCTTTAAAGCAAAACCCGGATTAGTTATCGCTAAGGCCCCTACCGAACGGCAAGGGCCATGCTGAAGTTGACGGTGAGCTCGCAACTGCTCCTCTTCCACCCGTTCTCGCCAAACTCCTCCACAAAAACCCTCTGTGTCGAAGCTAAATCTGCCTTGGTATGAGTGCACGTCGAGACCTTGCTAAAGCCTAAAATGGGCCCGCCCTAATCTTGCCGAATCGTCTGGGGGCCCAGCTCCGTCTTCTTCCTGAATCACCAAATAACAAGAACAAATAAAAAATAAAAATAAAAAAATTTAAATTTAAAAAAATATATTTATAAAAAAAAAAAAAAAAAAAAAACCTGTCGAACTGCAGGCACCATACAGAAGCAAAGGGAAGGTATTTAGGGGTCACCCAAAAAAAAAAAAAAAAAAAAGTCAAACTCGAAAAACACATCAACCTTGCCATTCGGCAAGGCCTGTGCTGAAACTCGAAGGGGCTCACGTATCCCTTTACTCACCTTGCCGAAGCTCCAAGGCCCAGCTCCAGCCTGTTGCCTCTCGTAGCTCGGCCGCCTTGTTTAGCCCAGCCCCAGCCCCTCACTGCAAGGTTCGTGCTAAGGCCCCCCAAGCTCAACAAAAACCCTCTCTTGCAGAAGCTCAGGGCCCAGCTCCACAAACCTGCCAAAGGTCAAGCCAAAAGGCACGACACTTGCCTAGCCTAGCACCTAGGCCATACTCTTGAAGCTTGAAGCAACTTCTAGCTTGCCAACTTGGGGGACTAGGAGCTGCCCCACGATTCCTATTGAATTGGGAATGCTCGGTCACGATTATGCAAAATCTTACAAGTTCCCAACCCAGAAGTTACTTCTTGACCGCGAACTTGGGGGACTACTATTTACACCATAATCAACCGAGCATATCTAGCACAAAAGCGACTGGCACCAAGGCAGACACGCCTTCTTCTCTGCTGAAAGAAGACACTCTTCCAAGACGACCAACACCTGCCGAAGCTCCCGACTACCGGACCTAGTCTCCAAGGACACGTGTCACCACCACAACGACTGGCACAAAGTCCCACATCGGAACTTTGTACAAGCCACTCATTTTCATCTCCCTATAAATAGGGAACAGTACCCAGGACGAAAGGGGTAACTATTTTCTCACCTTTACTGTTACTCTGCCAAAATTACTATAAATAGCTGACTTAAGCATCGGAGAGCCTTCGGCAGGCACCACACCGGTGTCCGAGGCTTTACAACTGCTTCTTCCTCTTATCTTTTGCAAGTCATTCGATTACCGAAGGTCCTCACCTTCTTCCCTACTGAAGATACCACCATCCTACACTTTCTTCCTAAGTTGACCCTCCCCAAAAAGAGCATCAACACGTAGAATAATACAATCATCCAAATATTCAAACCCTACAGTTCTTAGCACCAAGTAGTTCATTCCATTGCAAAGTGTGCACTAAATTGTACAAATTTCATCTCTTGGGTTGAGGAGGCACCGAGAGTGATTCCTCTTCTATCACATGATATGTTTTCTTCTCTTTGAATTAATGAAAGTTTCAGTTTTACTAAAACAAATATATATATTTATTGACTAAGCTTGTCCACTTTTCTTGATAGGTATACACATACAGCCTCCTGCTATCCCTGATGTTATTGTAAATGTTCAAAATCCAGAAATTGAACTGGGTAGCAAAAGAAATATTAGTTTCTCAGGTTTGCTAGATCTCGAAACCCCAGCTTTGGTTTAATCAAATGCATTCATTTTCTGTATATATATTCTTGTCATTTTTCAGACTTTTGCAATAATGCATCTGTTTAATAAGAAGATGATCATGACATAGTTTGGCGCAAAAAGAAATCTGGTGAAAGAAAATTGTTCTAGTATGCTCATAAACAAGAACTTTTTTTTTGAGAAAAAGATGATATATTATTAGATAATCAAATCGTTACAAGATGCGCAGAAAATCACATTGTTCTAGTATGCTCATAAACAAGAACTTAGATCTTAATATAAGACGTTGTGATATTAAAAAAAATAAATAAAAATAAAAAATATAGCAAAGCACATTCATGCCTTGTACCTCTCACATATAACACTCTCATGTGAACATGGCATGTTCATCTTATGGTAAAGGCTCGACCTTTGGTTTCATATTCATGTTAAATATTTAACACAAAAATTTTAATGACGGTTTCCAAGTCTAACATAACAAATGAAGCACAAAAGAATGGTAAACAAGTGTATATACTTTTTTTTTGGTTTTTTTTTCTTTCTTTTGCTATTCATAAATAATCTAATTGATGAATTAAAACTTTGTGCCAACATATTGTGATTCTTAATCTGCATTGCACTCTTAGGTTTATTGCAGGGGCTTTCTTCTACCCTCCACAACCTTTTAGGTATGCAACATTCATTTCCATCTTTATATGTTGGTGTCTTTGCACCTCTTGATTTTTATTTATCAACTTTTTAAACTGTCAACTTATTTTATTTCTATAAAAAGTGGTTGTAACATTTTCTTCGACATCAACCTAGGGATCAACCACATACGTGAAATGAAATGGATCCATGATCGCTCGCAATCTATTTTGAAATGCATGTTAAGTGAAGTAAAACGTGTAGATATCCAAGAAAGGGAAGATGGCCTTGTTTATGAAGCAATATTCCAAGCTGTCCGAAGAGGGATTATTGAGTTCGTTATTCGTTTATGTAAAGTAGATCCGGATGTATTGTGGCGAAGCAATTCAATGGGAAGGAACATATTTCACTATTCAATTGAGTGTCGCCAGGAAAAAGTTTATAGCCTTATATATGGGGTTGGTCAAAGAAATCTTATTGCAACATTTTCAGATGCTTTTGGAAATGATATGCTACATCTTGCAGGGATGCTATCTCCAACGGAAAAACTTGATCGTATTTCAGGTGCAGCCTTGCAAATGCAGAGAGAAAGACAATGGTTCAAGGTTAGATATCTTCATTCTATATCTTTCTTGTAAATTAATTGTATTTAGAGCTAGTTGTGGGATATTAGGTCCTCGAGCGGCAGCTTATAAATGTGATTATGGGTTGGTATGTTGTGGAAGAAACATATACAAATAGAGTAGTAACTTCAAAGCTCTATGTTGTGAAAAATGGACAAACACTTTCACTCACTCCCCTAATGATCTTGTTGTTGATGGACTTTGTGACACACACAAGGATGGATGAATCACACACACACACTTGAGAAACCAACCAAGCACAAAGTGACACAAGAATTTATAGAGGTTCAGTAATTGCCTACATCATCTTGGTGATCCCCTTGAGAAATTCACTAATGAAATAATAAGTTACAACTTTGGTTTACAAAGAAACCCCCTTAGAACTCTATTCTCTCCCAAGCTCTCTTTTCTCTCTCACCCCTTGCTCAACACTTTGATGCACTTGTGAACACTCTCACAACCCTTGGTGTTTCCCCCCTTTGGTGTCTAGACTACTCAAGACTCAACTCAGCTCTCTCTTGAACTGATTGCCCTCTCTCTCTTCCTCCCTTGGTAAGTTCAATCTCTTGGACACAATAACTCCAGCTACTTGACCACTCCTTGAGATTAACCACACTCATGTTGTCTTGCATCTTCACTTTCTTTTGTAGGCAGACCTTTGGACTTAGTAGAGGGCTACAATCACTCCTTCACGTTCTTGCTTTCAGCTACCCACCTAAACACAAGGTTAGGCAATCCAGAAAACAAGCTATAAAGCATGCACCCTTTGTCCCCTTGTCTCCCACCTAGAAAACCCTTTGGTACAAGTCAACAAAATAACACTCAATGGTGTTCCAGCTTCTAAGGCACGTTGCCAAACTTCCTAGAACCCATAAAACACCTTGGAGGCTCGAGAGATTAGGTAGGAAACCGACACATGTGAAAGCACCTCGAAAATAGCATGGAAAAACAACACAGCAACACTGGCGACGGGTCGCGAATACATTGCGACCGGTCGCGGATACCTTACGGATACCTTGCGACCGGTCGCGGATACCTTGCGACCGGTCGCTTCCTGCAATTCTCCATACTTCACCTCTGTGCAAAAACGACCGGTCTCTTTTCCCTTGCGACCGGTCGCCTCTTCCTTCACTTGCATACTAAATGTGAGCCAATTTTTACAACACTCTAAAGTTTCCCCCAGACATGTAGATATGAGCAAGATGTTTTGCCTATCTTTGAAATCTTCTTCTTCCTTCACTCTTGTTTTCTATATTTGGTGCCAAATAAATTTGTTTTTTTAAATCTCTTTTAGAATTATTTTCCATGAATGGTTGAAACAATTTTCAAAATATTTTAAAAAAAAGAAAAAAAAAACTGTATTGCTTTTAGAAATAGAAATGCCCAGATCAGATGGTGGTTATATTTGAGGAGATAAATTTTTCTCGTTCAATAATTATGTCAACCATGACCTTTGAATCAGTTTTAATAAGAATCTCCTGCACATAAAACTGTAGTCCATCTCGAGTAGCTTCTGCCTTAGCCCCCGCGCTTGAGCTACAAACAAAACAACCAAACCCACAAGCCTTGAACGAGCCCCCACTCTGCCGCACTATGCAACCATACCCACCACAAGAAGAACTTGCAAACCATGCACCACCAAAATCGATTTTAATCGCGCCGTCGGTTTCCACAACCTCCACTGCGCTACATACCACAGGCTACGGATTCACCAAAGGTAGGGTAGAACCTTTAGCCTCTTTAACTCGGAGTATTTAAGGTTTCAAATATTTTGGGATTCATTTCAGTTTGGTATGTTAGAATTTGGCCTATAACTTTCTGGTTACAGTGATTGATTTTCAGAAAGCAAAACAAAAACCTTTTGCAAAACGTATTGCAGAGGAGAGAATGAAAAACTCAGTATATTTCTTGTATTGCATCAGAGCCAAAAACCCTGACTATATGGATGACTCATTCTGTCAAAAAACTGATCCTAAAAATCTAGGACACAAGGATTCATCTGCAGCCATTCAAGGTCATTGGAGGCTACGATTCTTACACCTAGGCTAGGAATCGTTACAGCAGATAGGACTAAGACAGCTAAGAATGACAGCTGTAGAGTTTCCCAAAAATAGTAAGAAAACTAGCCGTTGGACATAACCTATAACGGCTATTGCTATAAAAGGAAAGTTCTTCAGCTCCTTCGATTTCTTCATCCTCTTCATTGTCAATCTGCAGGATTAACATCTGCAGCTTGATTCGAGGCTAGTATGCAGCTTAACTCTCAACAGACTCTCCTAAGCTACTTACAGGTTTCACTCCAAGTTTCAACATCAAGTAATTGAATCGATCTTTGGGCAGAGCTTTTGTAAAAATATCTGCCAACTGTTCTTCACTTCTGCAAAACTTCATGTCAAGCACCCCTTCTTGTAAAGCTTCCCTTATGAAATGATACCTTCGGTTTATGTGTCTTGTTCTCTGATGGAAAACAGGATTTTTGACCATTGATATTGCTGACATGTTGTCACAAAACAATGGCGTTGCATCAGATTGCATTTCACCAAAATCATCCAACACAAACCTTAGCCATATAGCTTGAGCTGTTGCCTCAGCTGCTGAAACGTATTCAGCTTCTGCAGTTGACAATGCAACTGTGTTTTGCTTGACTGAAGCCCATGAAAAAACTCCACTACCAAAACTGAATGCATATCCAGATGTGCTTCTGCTGTCATCTTCACTGCCAGCCCAATCAGAGTCACAAAAGCCAATCAGAACAGCATTCTTGTCCCTTGTAAATTCAATGCCATAGCTGAGAGTGCCTTGAATGTATTTGAGAACCCTTTTTGCAATTCCCATGTGCTTCTTTGTGGGGCTGTGCATGAATCTTGATAACAGACTGGCTGCAAACATTATATCAGGTCTGGTTGCAGTTAAATATAACAAGTTGCCAACAATTTTTCTAAACAGACCTTCATCGGCTAATTCACTTCCATCAACTTTCTTTAGTCTTTCACCAGTGGGTAGAGGAATTGTTGCTGATTTACAATCTTCGAGGCCAAACTTCACAAGCAAGGACTTTGCATACTTGCTTTGATGAATAAACACCCCTTTATCAGATTGTAGAACTCCCATTCCTAAGAAATGGTGTAAGAGTCCTAAATCAGTCATTTCATACTTTTGCATCATGTCCCTTTTAAACTCACTGAGCAATGCATTACTGTTTCCAGTATACACTATATCATCAACATATATAGAGACAATGATCAATTTTCCCTCTTCATCAGTCTTGGTAAATAAGGTGGCCTCACTAATGCTTCTTTGAAACTTGCAGCTAGTGAGATAAGTGTCAATCTCGCTGTACCAGGTTCTGGGAGCTTGCTTCAAACCATAGAGAGCCTTCCTTAGCTTATAAACCTTATGGCTAGCTTTTTTCACTTCAAACCCCTCTGGTTGCTCAATATAAACCTCCTCCTCAAGTACTCCATTCAAGAAGGCTGACTTCACGTCTAGTTGGAACAACTCCCAACCCTTTTGTGCTGCAAGTGCAATCAAAGTTCTAATTGTATCTAACCTTGCCACTGGGGCAAAGGTTTCATTATAGTCAATACCAGGTTTCTGAGCATACCCTTTAGCTACAAGCCTAGCCTTGTGTTTCTAAACTGTTCCATCCAGATTAAGCTTGGTTTTGAACACCCATTTGACTCCTATGACTGGTTTATGTGTAGGCCTTTCCACCAGCTCCCAAGTTCCATTCTTTTCAATAGTTTCAATCTCAGCTTCCATTGCTTCCTTCCATGCTTTGTCTTCAATAGCTTCATAATAATTTTCTGGTTCAATAATAGTCATATGACATCTTGCATAGATGTCCTCCAAGCTTCTCAGCCTCACTGGTGTATTGCTTGGAGTTGAACCTTGACTGGAACCACTGGAATTGCTTCCAGAGGTATGTTCATCATCTGTGGTTTGTTGAGTGGGATTTGGAGAGTCAATGCCATGAGTTTCATGAGGAAGTTCATCTGTTTCAGATGTCTCGGAATTTTCATTTCCAAAACTGAAAGGCATGGAGACAGTTTCAACTTGCTTGCTTTCCCAATTCCAGGATTTGTTCTCATAAAAAACAACACTTCTTGAGAGTATTATCTTCTCAGTTTGAAGATTATAAATCCTGTAACCCTTCTCACAGCTGCCATAACCCATAAAAATTCCTTTGCTTGCTTTGTCATCAAACTTCTGTCTAAGATTTGATGGAATGTGACTGTAACAGATGCTTCCAAACACTCTTAAGTGTTTTACACCAGGTTTTCTTCCTGTGAAAGCTTCAAATGGTGTTTTGTCTGTAACTGAAGTGGTATAGCACCTATTTTGCAGATACACAGGAGTACCAACTACTTCAGCCCAGAACTTTATAGGAATTTTCTTCTCAGTCATCATTGATCTTGCCATTTCACAGATAGTTCTGTTTCTTCTCTCAGCAACCCCATTTTGCTGAGGTGAGTAGGCAATAGTCAGTTGCCTCTCCATGCCAAGATCACTGCAATACTCAAGGAATTCATGTGAAGTGTACTCTCCACCTCTGTCACTTCTTAGTTTCTTTAAATTGAATCCACTTTGTAGCTCAACAAATGCTTTGAAGTTTTTGAACACTGTCTGCCGCGCAAATCTCACGGCCTGGAGTTCTGGACCGAGGGGATATGCATTAACACGCGGTTTCCTGCTTTTGGACCCTGCCATCACGTGGTGGTCTGACTTTAATGCCTTTGGCGGTGACTTTGCTCTATCTCGGCCTCGGCCTTTAATCGAGGCCGAGATGATCGTGCCTTAGCAATTTTTCTCTTGTTTCTCTGGAAGGCCAAGCACCCTGACAAAACGCTGCGTTTCAGTTTTGAGGCCGAGAAGAGGGGTTCCCTCGGCCAATTCATGACCGTAGTTTATCAGGCACAAACATTGCCCCCACATCCCGGGATTCTTCGGCCTCGGCGTGAGTAGGGGTAATAAATGCGCAAGCCAGTCGGCGCATTTAATGCTTCAAGCACGTCGTGTAGGCCATCATTGCCCAAAGCGTCGCTTCGTTTTGTCAGAGGAAACGACGGCCTCTGGGCTTTCGACACGTCATCGCGCCTGCTTAATGCTGACAAAACGTTACGTCTCTCTCGAGAGACATATCCTTTCGTTTCGAATTCTAGCGCTAATATAAAAACCCAAACTCTCTTGCTTTCTCCCTACGCTTTCAGAATTCTCGGACGCCCAAGCTTTGCCAAAAACTCTTCTCTCCAAGCCTTCAGACTCACCAGAAAATTGTGTTTAAAAATCACGATTCTTTCTCACTCGTGAGTTTCCTGGTCTTTCAAAACCCTGCAAACCTTCACCCCTTTCTGGATCTTCCTTCAGTGTCCCTCACGTTCACCACCTTCCTCTGCATTTTTTATCCAAAACGCCCAACTCACATCTGTTTCAATGGCCTCCAGTACCTCCACCTCCGTCGAAGTCTGGTCTCAAACCTTCCATACTGAGTTCGCGGCCATTTGCCGAGACATCCAGGGCTCGGTCCTTCCGAACATACTTACACCCTGGGTCGATGATGATGGTGTCCCTACCGATACCTGTGTCCTCGGCCCCTCCATTGAGGGCGGAATGCCAGAGAGGCTCGTGGCCCTCCTGAAGAACGACCTAGTAGACCAATCGGCCCATGACGGGGGGGATTTCCAAGATTGGAACGTCATCAGGCCGCAACAACAATGGCCCACCGTGACTCCTGATTGGGAGAAATGGCTGCCGAGGATGGAGCACTTCTTCGGCCAACAGTAGAAGGATCAAGGCATCTACCACCTGATCAAGCTGTTTGAGCATCCGCTTGTCATGGATCGGCCGCTCTTGGCCGCGGCCTTGTGCTTTTGGTCGTCGGCCACCAATACCATGAACTTTCGGTTCGGCATGATGATGCCGACCGTGCTAGACATGGCCGCCCTATTCGGCCTTTCTCCTCTCGGCGTGGAAGTAAACGCCGCCCTTGTTGCTCCCGAGGAGGAAGGGAGCTTTAAAACCATGTGGCCGACTCTCACGAGAGTCAACGGGAACAAGGCGAAAAACATGCTCAACTACTCCAGCTTCTACAGCAACTTCGGCGTGGAGGACAGCACCGAAGACGACGCCATCGCCCCTCCCGGCGAAATTGACCATGCCGCGTTTTTGCTGTACTGGCTGTGCAAGTTCGTCTTCTGCACTCAGGCGAACAAGGTCACCGTGGAGTTTGCTCATGTGGCCGATTATCTTGCACAGGGTGGCAGGCTAGCGCTCGGCCCCTACCTTCTCGGCCAACTTTACCGCACGCTTCATGACATCGTCACTGATGGAATGAAGCCGAAGCACGGCCGTCCGCTGTGGGCTTTCCAGTTCTGGCTGCAGGCCTACTTCCCCGAGCTGAGGGCGACGGCCAATATCAGCGACGCCGAGCCACTGGCCAATGCATTTGCCCGCGCCCCTAAGAAGCACAACACCTTGGCCCTCTATTATAAATTCTTCTATAGCTTGGCCGAGAGAACTGGTACGCAGTTCTGAGTCTGCCTAGCTCGGCCGTTCCCACTATTCCTGACGCACGACCTCTCCGTCGTCCCTGATGTTGAGACCGAGAATGATCTGAAGGAGATCTCGGGCTCCTTCCTGGTTTCGCGCGACCTACACTGCGGCATGTCCAAGGCCGGGGCCGAGGTTTACCTGCCAAACCTCATGGCGCGACAGTTCGGTCTGATCCAGACGGCCCCACTTCCTCCTCTGTCAACCAACCGACTCTCGTCCTGGAGGGCCGATGTCTCTCAACAGCACGGCGTGGCTAACATCACCTTCCAACTCCAACAGAGGATGACCTTCCTGAATCTGATGCCCTGGAGGCGCTGCAATGCGTATGACGAGGATGGGACGGTCTGGTACGAGGAGTGCATCTCGGCCAGATTCATCCGGCCAGTTGAGGAGGCCGCGAGGGCTGCCCTGAAGAATGCAGATTGGGACCCCCCTTACCCCCAAGGGTACCAAAATAAAGAAGGTATCAGCCGGGCCCTCTCGACCAAGTACCCCAGCCGTGGCCGTTCCTAAGGTAGCAGCCCCTTCTTCGACCGGAGCCATGTCCGCAGCTTCACCGGCGGCCCCAGCCTCGACCGCGGCCCCAGCCTCGACCGCGGCCCCAGCTCCCAGGGCGACGCCTGTGGTAGGGGTGCGAAAAACGCTGGCGCATAGGACCGTGGCGTCCTCTCAGCCGGCTCGCCCAACTGCTGCCCCTGGTAAGTCCTGCTCAATTAATTTTTCTATCTTTATTCTTTGGCGGCTTCTCAAAGCTACTTGGTCCATGGTTGCCTCATTTCTCTCTTCTCCTTTGCATATACAGCCCAGAGTCGTAAGAGGGGCCGAGAAGCGCCAAGTACCGGGGCCGCAACAGTTGAGGCCGCGCCGGCCAAAGTCGCCGTGGTAGAGATGGCGACGGTGGAGCGACCGAGGAAGAGGACCCTCTTCACCTCCTCGGAGGGTGGAAGTGAGGAGGAAACCCCTCATGTAATCGTGAGGGAAGCCCCCCCCCCCCCCCCCCCCCCCCCGTGACCGTAAGTGTCTCTCCTTGGTCTCCTCTTTCCTTTCTCTATTTTTGACGTCACCCCCTTCCCCTTTTTGTGTACTATGACCACCTGGTTGTTTTTTAGGATATGGTAACAATCGAGGGGGAAGCTGCAGCCGAAGTGGTGGTTAAAGAGGAAGCCGCGGCCGAGACGGTGATTGAAGAGGCGGCTGCTAATGAGGTGGTGGCAGAGGAGACCGTCGAGGAGACCGTTGATGAGGGCGCCGAAGAGGCTATCGAGGAGGCCACCGAGGAAGTGCCCGAAGAGACTGCTGAGGAAGCCCTCGAAGAGGCTACTGAGGAGGCCACAGCAGACGTGCCTGCTGAACCGTCGCAATCCGCTCCTCGTCGCCCAAGTGGTATTTCCTTCCGCTTGGTAAGAATTCGCCCTTCTACACTTTAGCTTTGTTCTCCTTTTCAAAACTGCATCGTACTCTTGACCGGATTTTTATTTTCAGCCTCCCCAGTCGTCGTTGCCACTCGCCACGGTTGCTACGACCATGCCCCCTGCGCCGTCGTCTCAGGATTCGATCGTCGTTGCCGAGCCGGTGGTAACTAGGGCCATGGTCGTGAGTGTGCCGAGCTTCCTGCGGACTACTTCGGCGGTCAGAAATGATCTCTCGTTGGCCGTGAGTATTCCGTTTTCTCCTTTGTGCCCTTTGCTAATTGTTTCTCACCCAAACTTTTCCTCATGCTCAGGAGGCCACCTCCTCTGACGATCTTGATGAATTATACGCCAGCCTCCATGAGGAAGGAGGTAGTTCGGCCCCGGCTCCCCTAGACGAGGATTCCAAGACCGTTATTGAACGGCTCCAGGAGTTCCTTCTTCTCGGAGTTCAACAGATGACGGCTACTGGGGCGCTCATGGAGTTCAGGTCCTGCCTGGATACGGCTATGGCGATCAGTCTGCTGGACTCGGCTCAGCTGGATGAATTGCAATCCCGTTTGGCTGAAGGCGAGGAGATGATTGGCCGGTACGCTGAAGCCGTGACGAGGATGGCCGAGGGAAGCTCGCTCGAACAAGATTTGGTGGAGATCAAAGAAAAAGTCCAACCTGCAATAGCCCGATTGAAAGAAAATGACCTTGTTGTTCAACGAGAAAATGAAGAGCTTGCACAGGTTGAGGCCCAGATTGCCGAGCTCCAAGCCCGTCGAGCTCTCATACTCCAGCGCCGAGATGGTGCGGTCGTGACCGGGCGTGAACTGAAATCCTCGGCCAAACAGATCCTCAAAGCCGCGACCGAGACGAAAAAGGCCCTGGCCGAGCGTAAGCTGATCCGAGCGAGATGGCAAGCAGATATTGACGGCAGGGACATCGCTTGGAGAAGGATCACCTGCCTGATCTGGGGAATGTTCAGCGAGGGGGCCTAGGCAGCCGAAGAGCAGCCATCTTAACTATTTTTCTTTTTCTTCTTTTTTTTTTTTTTTTGGTATGTAATAAATAACCACAAACATCAAATTTATCTACACATCTTTCCTCTTTTGTGTAAATAATAACCCTTTTTATCTATATGCAAGGCAAGGGTCTTCTTTTCTTGAAGGGCTATGTATATTTCCTCTTTTCTTCTTTTTGACTTTCTTGTCGTAGGTCCTCGGCGCCATCTTCTTTTGGACTTTCGCCGAGCCGTGATTGTCGAATTTCAGCTGTTTTGAACTTTTGGCCATTATTCGTGAGTGATCCTTCTTTAGGCCCCGCCGTTTGATAACCTGAAGGAGTTGGGCCCTCAGCTTGGGTAGATTATTAGTGTCACGGCCGTTGGTCAAAACATGAGGAGGAGTGCCCACGGCCAAACTTTTCGAAGCTCAGTGAGCCCGAAAAACCTTAGGGAAAATTTTGAGCCAAACTCTGGGTTCCCTTGATAGGCATGGCCTTTTGGAACCTGGTGCCCCCAACTCCCCTTGTGTCAAACCGTCTTTCAAGATAGGCCGGATGCCTTCAAATTGATACCCTAGGCACGGCTTGTTTCGCTGCGCATCGTTTCACGGCCATTCCTGCCGGGTTGTTTGAGCTACGGGCTCGGTCCCTGCAACCGAACCGCTCAATTTTAGGACCCGTGTGTTTGACTGAGATGAGCTTGGTTCACCGGCCCTCGAAGTCTGGCTACCTGGTTCTGTTGATCTGGATCATGGTAGGAACCTCGGTGCGTCTGGATCGTCGTTGGATTGGCAGGATCGTGTCTTTGTAATGGTAGCACAGCAGCCAAGCCTTTAAGATTGTTTTGTCGCGGTGACGCTTCGGTCACGTTGCTCTGGCCGAACTGCACCTGGTCGGCCAACACGTGAGTTGGGCCGGGATGCTGGACCGTAGATACTGCCGGGCTACTCCGCCCTAATGCTTCGGCTAAAGCGTGGAGCGGGCCATGCGTTGCTTTCACCGTATGGGTTAGTCCCGAATCCGTCCTCGTGGGCTGGCGCTGCCCCCAGTCATCGGCCAGTAGTAGAGAGCGCTGGCCGTAACCTGACCCTTCGGTACGGTCAGAGATGCCGAGGCTGATGTTTTTGTGGCCAGGTTCGACCCTTACGTGCTCTCGGCTTCTTTGTCCAGCTCTGGGAGACGCCGCGGGCGAGGCTGTCAGCATCTCTTCTTGGAAAAGTGTTCGCAACTCGGAGGAGAATTTTTCCATTGCGGCCATGAAGGATGTCTCTATCCTGTAGGCCTGCCTGAACATCTGTTCTTCCATCACTGCTTGTTTCTGTATGGACTCAGCCATGCGGTCCGTCGTAATTGGAACGCTGGTTTCCATCACAAGTTCTTGACAAGCATCCCACCGGGCGTGCCAAAAGTGTCTGCCGTGCAAATCTCACGGCCTGGAGTTCCGGGCCGGGGGGATATGCGTTAACACGTGGTTTCCTGCTTTTGGACGAGGTGCGTTTGTGCGCGGGCGTGCCAGCACGGTCTACCGTGCGTCGAGGTGTTTGAAGTGGGTGAAAGTGTTTAGATGGTGCGCCTGTCTGAACTCGTCTTCTAATCAAACGATTGTAGCCGAGAGAGGAACTAGTCTCGGCTGTAGGGTTCACGGCCTGAACTACAAGGCCGTTGAGTGGTGGTGCTCCAGCGCGCTACTCAATGAGCGGCGGTCGTATGATATATGGGGTGAGTGAGCGAATAACAGAGGTGGTGCTCCGGCGCCTTGAAAATCAAGGGTCGTATGATATATTGATGAATGGATTTTCCTTACAAACTAACACTACTCCTAGAAAAGCAAGTAAAGATATTGAAAGTGCATTACAGGAAAATATAAGTTGCTCCGTGGGAGGCTTTTGTTTGGTGTTTGAACCTTTTGAAAGTGGTCCTGAGTCTTGTATTTATAGGCAGAGTTCCTGAAGGGTAATCGAGGCTGAAAATCTGCATGGTGGAGCCTGATCAGCGCAAGTGGGTAGTCAAATCGACATTTGGGATCGTGAAGTAAGGTGGTGTGACCCCATAAATCCCGGTGAATCTCGGCCGCCGCCCTGATCGTGGGTTCTGCACTTCTGGCCGTGGAGACGCATTTATTGCTCTGGTGGCTGGTCACCTAATCTCTCAAGCTGCAAAGAGCTTTGTGAGAATGTGGGCGTCTAATCATTCTGATCTCAGTCACCAAACCCTGACTCCAATCACTTCCCACCTTCCCTCATGCATTAAATGCTTATTCTTGGCCAGTGGGTTTGCTGCATTTAAGCAGGCACTATTTCATTAAATGAAGCATGGGACCCTGCCATCGCGTGGTGGTCTGACTTTAATGCCTTTGGCGGTGACTTTGCTCTATCTCGGCCTCGGCCTTTAATCGAGGCCGAGATGATCGTGCCTTAGCAATTTTTCTCTTGTTTCTCTGGAAGGCCAAGCACCCTGACAAAACGCTGCATTTCAGTTTTGAGGCCGAGAAGAGGGGTTCCCTCGGCCAATTCATGACCGTAGTTTATCAGGCACAAACAAACACACTTATCACACTTGACTTGTTTCTGAGAAAATATACCCAACACATTCTTGAATAGTCATCAATGAATGTGATGAAGTATTTATTTCCTCCAATGGACTCATTTTGCATTGGACCACATACATCTGTGTGTATCAACTCAAGTGGATTGTTGGCTCTCCAAGGCTTCTCATTCTCAAATGGTTCTCTGTGGCTTTTACCATACACACAGCCTTCACATACTCCTTCCTTTTCTGAGAAATCAGGCAAGCCTAGCACCATTTGTGTTTGCTGCATTTTTTTCATGCTTGCAAAGTTTAAATGCCCCAATCTTCTATGCCAAACCCATGGATCTTCTTGTACTGCTGCTTTCATTGTCATTGAGCAGATAGATTCCATAGATAATGGAAAACATCTATTTCCAGCCATTTCAACTTTGGCAACAACATTATCAAGGCTGCTGTCATCACATATCAATGCATGATTTCCTCCAAATAGAATGTAGTACCCATGCTCCAGCATTTGTCCTATACTCAACAAATTCTCATTCAAACCAGGGACCAGCAGCACTTCATTTATGTATCTTCTCCCTTTGCTTGTCTCAACTACAAGTGTTCCTTTTCCTGTGGCTTGAACAAGATCACCAGTGCCCATTTTCACTTTGCAGGTCACTGACATATCAAGATTGATCAATAAAGATTGTTGAGAGGTCATGTGGTTGCTGCATACACTGTCAACAAACCACACAGACTTGCTTGATGCAATTGAACTCGCATTACAAGCATAGAACATTGTTCCTGTGGTTACCTCTTCTTCCTTTGCACAGTTTGCCACTTGTTTACCATTTTCACAATCCTTAGTTAAATGGCCAAATCGACTGCACTTCCCACACTTGGGTTTTCCTTTATATATGCAAATACCAAAATGGTATTTCTGGCAAACTTGGCACTGTGGTTTCACACTACCCTGACTGCTACTTCCTTTTGATTTGTTTTGTGAATTGAAACTATTGTTCCAATTCCCTCCAGAACCATTATTCCAATTTGAGTTTCCACCTTGAGACCAATTCGAGCCCTTTTTGTTTTGTCCTTGCCATTTTTGATTTTGCTTTCCCTGAGAACTTTTGTTAGCTCCAGAAGCTTGATTATTTCCAACTCTGAGGCTGCTGAAAGCTTTCTCAGTTCCTGCCAACTTATCCCTTTCATCATGCAAATCCTCTCTTTTATCATAGACTTTGACAGATGCAAGAATTTCTTCAACTCTAATAGTTTCAAGGTCTCTGGTTTCTTCAATGATTGACACTATGGACTTGTACTTCCTACTTATACTCATCAACAATTTTTGGACAATCCTTTTCTCTGTTACATCTTCTCCTAGAGATTTCAAGTTGTTTACAATTCCAAAAAATTGAGCAAAGTAGTCATCCAGAGATTCAGCATCATTCATTCTCAAATATTCAAAATCAGCTGTAATGGCTTGTAATTTCACAGCTCTTACCTTTTTATCTCCTCTGAACTCTCTTCTCAGAATTTCCCAAGCACCTTTTGCAGTCTTCTCATTTCTGATGCGAGGAAAGAGTTCATCTGTTAGTGCTCCTTGAATAAGACTCAAAGCCTTGGCATTTTTGATCTTATCTTCTCTGGAGATAGTAGGTGCTTCCACTGGGATTTGCATAGTCTCACCTTCTTCTTCTCCTTCAGAGCCTTCTTTTCTTTCAGAGCCTTCTTCTCTTTCAAAGCCTTCTTCTTCCTCAATAATCGGCTGTGGATGTACTCCAAGCTCCACTGCATCCCATAGATCATATGTGTTGTGCGAAAACACTTCCAAGACCTTGTCGTTGATGGACTACGCAACAATCACAACACAAGCTACGCAAAGATAAATCGCACACAAAACCACAAAAGCAAACACACACAAGAACACACAAGAATTTATAGAGGTTCAGCGTCGTGCCTACGTCCTCTCCGGTGATCCCCGAGAAAATTCACTAGTATGAGAAAAATCCCTTTGGTTACAATAAAGAACTCCCTTTGATCTCTCTCTCTCTCTCTCTCTCTCTCTCTCTCTCTCTCTCTAGATCTCTTTTTCTCTCACCCTAGGTTTGTATATCTTGAACCCCTTCTAAACCTTAGTCTAAAGTACCTATTTATATGTATAGGCCTTTAGCACAATCATACAAGGAATAGGAAACTAAAAAACCTCCCAAAACTAGGCCAAAAACTGACCTATTTTGAAACAGGAAATCGCGATCCGCTCGAGCGCCTGCAGGTCCGCTCGAGTGCCTGCGCAACATGCCTCTGCCGCTCGAGCGCTTGCAGGTTCCGCTCGAGCGCCTGCACGCTGGGCTGCTTCCTTCTTTCCTTCGTTTAGTCGAGCCAACTCCAACAATCTCCACCTTGGCGAGCCTAAACACCTTTGTGAAAACCATTGATCCCTAGAACATCTTCAATCTCTTGGAAATCGTTCTAGTAACTCCCAAGAGCTCCACCTCAATCTTCAGCATGTAACAAGATTGAGCAAGCTCAAACAATGTCTGAACTTCTCAGTTGTAACTGGCTTGGTCAAGCAATCTGAAGTGTTCTCATCTGTATGAACCTTCTCTATCGCAATGTCCCCATCGTTCACCCAATCCCTTATCCGATGGTACCGTACATGAATATGTTTGAATCTTCCATGATACACTTGGTTCTTGGCCAAACATATAGCACTTTGACTGTCACACTTAATCACCACCAGGTCTTGAGCTATCCCGAACTCTTGTGCCAATCTTTGCAACCATAATGCTTCCTTAGAAGCCTCCGTTAGTGCCATATACTCCGCTTCAGTAGTAGACAATGCAGTGACTGATTGTAGCACCGCTCTCCAGCTAATCGGTCCTCCACCACAAATGAAAACATACCCTGTGGTGGACCTTCTCTTGTCTAAGTCTCCTGCATAATCTGAATCCACATATCCCAACACACATGCCTTTCTTTGTTGTCTTTCAAACAAAATCCCAAACCTCTTGGTGCCCTTCAAATACCTGAAAATCCACTTCACCACATTCCAGTGTTGTTTGCCCGGATTTGCCATGTATCTTGAAACTACACTCACAGCTTGAGCCAAGTCGGGACGTGTGCAAACCATTGCGTACATGAGACACCCTATTGCGCTTGCATACGGAACCTTACTCATCTCATCCTTCTCTTTGTCAATAGAAGGACTCTCTTGGGCACTTAGCCTGAAGTGCTCCGTCAAAGGAGTAGACACGGGCTTGCAATCCAACATATTGAATCTTTCAAGTTCCTTAGCTATGTACTTGCTTTGTGACAGCCACAACTTGCCCTCATCTCAGTCTCTCCTTATTTCCATTCCTAGGATCTTTTGTGCGGGTCCAAGATCCTTCATGTCAAACTCCTTCCCAAGTTAGATCTTCAACTCTTGAACTTTGACACATCTTGACACGCAATCAGCATATCATCCACATAAAGTAGTAACAGAATGATCTTCCCATCCTTGAACACATGAGAATACACACAGCAATCCGATTCACATCTTCTATACCCAATCCGCAGCATATAAGTGTCAAAGCGCTTGTACCACTGTCTTGGAGATTGCTTGAGCCCATACAAAGACTTCTTCAACCTGCAAACCAGATTTCCCTTACTTGCTTCAACAAACCCTTGAGGTTGACTCATGTAGATATCTTCCTCTAAGTCTCCATGGAGAAAAGCTGTCTTCACATCCATTTGCTCCACCTCCATGTCCCACTGTGCTGCTATGGAGAGCAATAACCGTATAGAAGTATGCTTTACAACCGGGGAAAAAATCTCATCATAATCAATTCCTTCCTTCTGTAAGTATCCCTTAGCCACTAGACGAGCTTTGAATCTAGTTGGCTCCTTCTCACATATTCCTTCCTTCTTCCTAAACACCCACTTGCAGCCAATCACCTTTCTGTCTTTGGGTTTAGGGACCAACTCCCAAACGGAATTCTGGTGTAGAGATTCCATCTCATCCATCATAGCACTCATCCAACTTTCCCGCTCCGCACTCTCAACTGCTTCTTGGAACGTAGTTGGATCTCCTTCACTTATGTTTAGAGCATAGTGAACTGCGTCCGTCTCCCATCCAAACCGTTGAGGAGGTTTGATGGTTCTCTTAGGCCTGGACCTTGCTATGGATGGCGGCTCCACCTGATCTTGAGCTTCTTCTTCTTCTTCATCTTGAGTCTGTTGTTGTTGCCCAAATTCCTCCACCTCAGTGTCGGACTCCGCTGCTTCATGGACGTCTCCAATTGGCTGCAAACTCGGAGTACCCCCGAACACTCTACTAGATGATTCTGTAATGGTTGTTTCTGTCCCAACAACATTCTCCTTCACCTCTGGTTTCTTGACTTTAATCATAGGCATAGTCTTCTCGTCAAACACAACGTCTCTACTAAGTATCTTCTTCCGGTTCACTGGATCCCATAACTTGAAACCCTTCACACCACTCTCAAACCCGAGGAATATGCATTCAAGAGACTTTGGCTTCAACTTGGTTCTCTCATCACTAGGTATAAGAGCATAGGCACTGCATCCAAATACTTTCAAAATAGAATACTCAATAGACTTGTTAGACCATACCTCTTCCGCACACTTGAAATCAAGATACTTTGATGGTGACCGGTTAACCAAATAGGAAGCGTGGTTAACCGCCTCCGCCCAAAATGCCTCGGGCAAACCTGCATGAATCCTCATGCACCTCTCACGCTCCATGAGAGTTCTGTTCATCCTCTCTGCGGCTCCATTCTGTTGGGGCGTCTTCTTCACGGTAAAATGCCTCTTGATACCTACATTCTTGCAAAACTCCAGAAATTTGCTATCTTTATATTCCCCCCCATTGTCACTCCTAAGGACCTTGATCTTCCTTCCTGTCAGGTTCTCTACTTCTACCTTCCACACCTTGAATTTTGTGAAGACCTCGGATTTCTCCTTCATGAAATAGACCCAAACCTTCCTAGAAAAATCATCCAAGAAAGTAACATAGTAGCGAGCTCCACCCAATGACTTAACTGGCGCGGGCCCCCACACATCCGAATGAATATAGTCAAGCACTCCCGTGCTCCTCTTTTCCTTGTCTTGCAGCTTGAATGCAACTTTCGACTGCTTCCCCATGGTACAATACTTGCAGAACTCAAGTTTGCAACTGTGCACGCCCTTTAGAAGCTTCCGTTTGTGCAACTCTTGCATGGCTCGCTCACTCATGTGCCCTAGCCTCAAATGCCAAAGCTGAGTATCATCTTCTGAGTTCTTTTTGGTAGATATAGCTGCTCCACCGGTCACTGTTGTACCACATAGTCGATACAGGCAGTTAGGTTGAATCTCCCCTTTCATAATCACGAGTGAACCCTTCGAAATTATGAGCTTTCCTCCCATACACTTGTACGAATAACCATTCTTGTCAAAAGTACCCAGGGAGATGAGATTCTTCTTCAGCTTAGGTATGTACCTAACCATACCCAATGTTCTAACCACACCGTCATGCATCTTCACCTTGATTGTACCTGTTCCTTCGACTCTACAAACTGAGCCGTCCCCCATCATAACTTCGCCGCCATTGTCCGTCTCATATGTGTCAAACCAAGACTTGTTTGAACAAATGACAAAACGAGCACCCGGAATCCAAAATCCAATCAGAAGCAGAAACCCTGGAAGTAATAGCAAGTGCATCAGTATTAACAATGCTATTAGTAAGTAAAAGCTCACTGTCGCTCTCTTCCGCGACCCCGGCTTCATCCGGCTTCTTCCCTTTGTTTCTCTTCTCTCGCCATGTAGGGCAATCTTCTTCCAATGATCCTTTGACCCACACTCGAAACAACCATCTTTCGCCTTGGATTTTGACCTTCCCTTATTGCTCTTCTTGCCCTCACGCTTGCTCGATCTACCTCTCTCTCCGGACTTGACCATAAAACCTTCACCTTGAGAGACTCCATCGAAACGTTGAACCATTCTGTCATGTGTCAGGATGTCTTGCATGACCTTTTCATACTTCAAGGTTCCCTTCCCGAACATAAGCGTCGTGCGAAAGTGTTTATAAGACGGTGGCAAGGATGTCAACAACATCACGGCCTTGTCTTCCGACTTATAAACCTCATCCATTCTCTGCAAGTCAGCAATACACCTATTAAAGGCGCTTACGTGCTCCATCATGCTTGCGCCCTCCTCCATCTTAAGAGAGTGAAGCTCTTCCTTCAAGAAAAGCTTGTTGGACAATGATTTTGACGCAAACATCTCTTCCAGCTTTTCCCATGTTTGCTTTGCGGTGTCTTCCATCGCATTACACAACACCTCATCGGTTAGATGTTTTTCGATGGATCCTCAAGCAAGCTCGTCTAGGTCATCCCACTCTGCATCTGTCATGGTTTCCGGCTTCTTTTCCTTGCCTTCCAAAACTTTGCTGAGACCCAGCTGCTTAAGAACATGCTTCATTCTTCTTTGCCAAAGCGTGAAGTTCTCCTTGCCGGTGAACGGCTTTAACTCCACCTTTGTGCTTGATACCCGTTGTGACTTAGTACCGGAACATTCTTCGTCCTTGTCGCCTGCCATCTTCAACACACCGCCGCTCTTAAAGTTATAAGAGCACTTGGGCATAAACCAACGCCCGCCGCAACCAGGCTCTGATACCACTTGTTGTGCGAAAACACTTCCAAGACCTTGTCGTTGATGGACTACGCAACAATCACAACACAAGCTACGCAAAGATAAATCGCACACGAAACCACAAAAGCAAACACACACAAGAACACACAAGAATTTAAAGAGGTTCGGCGTCGTGCCTACGTCCTCTCCGGTGATCCCCGAGAAAATTCACTAGTATGAGAAAAATCTCTTTGGTTACAATAAAGAACTCCCTTTGATCTCTCTCTCTCTAGATCTCTTTTTCTCTCACCCTAGGTTTGTATATCTTGAACCCCTTCTAAACCCTAGTCTAAAGTACCTATTTATATGTATAGGCCTTTAGCACAATCATACAAGGAATAGGAAACTAAAAAACCTCCCAAAACTAGGCCAAAAACCGACCTGTTTTGAAACAGGAAATCGCGATCCGCTCGAGCGCCTGCAGGTCCGCTCGAGCGCCTGCGCAACATGCCTCTACCGCTCGAGCGCCTGCACACTGGGCTGCTTCCTTCTTTCCTTTGTTTAGTCGAGCCAACTCCAACAATATGCTATGAGAATAGTCTCCATTTTTACTGACCAAAAATCATAGTTTGCACCATTAAACTGTGGAGTTCGTAAATCTCCACCTGCAGAACCTGATCCCACCATTTTTATGTGAGTCTCAGTGAACCACACAGTAAAAGAGCAACCTTTATCCCTTTTAGAGATTTCAGGAAAAACCCCCTTTCTCACAGCTCACGCCCCTTCTATGAAATTAGAACCAGAGCTCTGATACCATGTTAGAATTTGGCCTATAACTTTCTGGTTACAGTGATTGATTTTCAGAAAGCAAAACAAAAACCTTTTGCAAAACGTATTGCAGAGGAGAGAATGAAAAACTCAGTATATTTCTTGTATTGCATCAGAGCCAAAAACCCTGACTATATGGATGACTCATTCTGTCAAAAAACTGATCCTAAAAATCTAGGACACAAGGATTCATCTCCAGCCATTCAAGGTCATTGGAGGCTACGATTCTTACACCTAGGCTAGGAATCGTTACAGCAGATAGGACTAAGACAGCTAAGAATGACAGCTGTAGAGTTTCCCAAAAATAGTAAGAAAACTAGCCGTTGGACATAACCTATAACGGCTATTGCTATAAAAGGAAAGTTCTTCAGCTCCTTCGATTTCTTCATCCTCTTCATTGTCAATCTGCAGGATTAACATCTGCAGCTTGATTCGAGGCTAGTATGCAGCTTAACTCTCAACACCATATGCAGTTTGGCATCAAACAATTTTTATTACATTGTGGTCAGCAATGCTTCTTGTATTTCTTTCTTGTAATATTATGTTGCATTCCATAAAAGCAGTGTTTCTATAATTAATTACCTGGCAGCCACAACGAACTTTAGGTTTTGTTTAATGAAATGCAGGAGGTTAAGAGTATTGTAGTTTTACCCTCGGGAGTGAGAGCTTTCAATAAAGAGGGTAAGAGGCCCCATGAACTATTTACCCAGAATCACAAGAAATTGAAGGAAGAAGGAGAAAAGTGGATGAAAGATACAGCAACTTCTTGTACAGTTGTAGGTGCTCTCACTATTACCATCATGTTTGCTGCAGCCTTCACAGTTCCTGGTGGAAACAATGGAGGAACAGGCTTTCCCATATTCTTACATGAAAAGATGTTTATGGTTTTTATAGTTTCAGATGCTATATCTCTCTTTTCTTCCATAACTTCAGTGCTAATGTTTCTGGGAATCCTTACATCACGTTATGCGGAAGATGATTTCTTCAAATCCTTACCCACAAAGATGATAATAGGCCTTTCAACACTCTTGATCTCCATCGCTACCATGATGGTTGCCTTTTGTTCTGGCCTTTTCCTGATGCTTCATAAAAGATTACAGCTTGTTCTCCCAATCATTTTCCTCGCCAGCATTCCAGTCGCCTTATTTATTGGGATGCAATTTTCCCTTCTTGTTGAGATTTTCATTTCTACATATGGAGGAGGAATATTTGACAAGAGAGTGAAACGGTGGATATAAATTCTTGATGGTAAATGAAATATATTTTTTATTTTTTATTTAGAAATGAAATAATTGTATATTACTTCCATAATGTTGTCATCACTTCTAAGAAGCTTGTTTGTATTCACTTGGGGTCCTGTAATAAAAACCTGACCATTTTAATTGTTCTTAAATTATGAAGATATAGTTGAGTAGGAGAACCCTTTGCATCTCTCCCCTCCCCTCCTTCAGCCTGCTAATGTTATTTTTGAGTGAATGAGTTGTTGGTTTTAATGCATTAATTGTTCTTTATACAGAGATGTAGTTTTAGGGTTAACGGCCAGTGTGATATAGTTGTTAGTTATGTAACCTGGCCGTCCCTTCCTATCACATCCCAAATTTTCAATAAACAATGAAAACTTGTTAATTTAATCCTTATTGTTTGTCATGATATGAAATTTTATTGAACTGAAATATTTCTAGCATTGGATGATATTTCCATACGTTTACCGAAGAAATATATTGCATGGTGTTTTGGGCACTATTTTCTTAAACAGAGGGGGTTATTTATGTTGAATACAAATTATGTTTAACGTTTTGTTTTCGTCCACTCACATTTTCTGTTTTTCGCTCCTCATGTTCTAGATATCTGAGGTCGAGACCACCACGTCTAGGCATCACTGTTGTCCGCATTGTAGGAATTCCTCCTTTATCTTTCTCTACTTTCATTTTCCCCGGGCTGTGAACTTAATCTTTAGTTGCTCTGCATGCTCGTTTTGAGTTCGGATAGAGGCCATGAAGCCCATTTGAATAGTCTTAACTGTTGTGTGTGCCCTTGCCTTATGCATATTGGAAGTTGGGTTTGTTTTGGCGCTTGTTTGCAAGTATTGTAAATTGGGAAATGTTCCAGTTATAAGGAAGACTTTGCCGAACTTTCGGTAGAAGTCGAATCGTCTATTAGTTTAAATTGGAGCTATAGGGCTTTTTAGTAAAGTGGGTCCGACATCGGTTGGATGCCGGATGGAAAGCAAGGTTCACCACGAATTTCGAGGGAGAATTCGGGGCGGGTCCTGTCAACTAAAATAAAACCAATAAACATTAAATTCAGAGCGTGAACTGGTGTACATTCCTATGCTTCCTATGCTAAAGCAAAAACATGTATTCCTTTAATGCCAAATTTAAGTAGGCTAAAACCCCAACACTAATGGACATAGGCCATGACTAGGCAAGAGCAACTCAGGCCCAAGGGGACGATCAATCACAGCAAGTGTTGGTGGAAAGTAGGGGTCAGCCAGAGCAAACGTTTTGTCCTTTTTTTTCTTCTTTTTTGTAGTAATGGCCTAGTCTCTTACTAGGGTCGAGTCCTTTTACACATTTCCCGAACAACTATATTTTAATTTTGAGGATGCTTATTTCGTTTCCAACCATACTTGCGTTTTGCTTCTTGATTTTATGTATTGTTGATCCCTAAAATTGATTTAACAAAAGATGACCTCTTCGAGACTGAGGTTGGGCAATTCTTCCAGTCTAGGTCAGCATGACCAATCAAGTCGTCGTCCAGAACCTGCAAAACATAAAAGCTAACAATGGGTGACACCGGTGTGGTGCCGACCAAGGACCCTCCGATGCTTAAGTCAGTTGGGTGTTTGCGAGCAGATTGCACAATAGATTCTGGTGCTTAGAATTGAATACCTTTGACGGAGGGTTCCTCCGTCTTTTATATCATCCTAGACCACCTAGTCCTTCTCAGAGTAGAACTCCAGAACAACCTAGCCCTCCTCGAACTAGAACTCCAGAACAACCTTGTCCTCCTCAGACTAGGAATCTATTTAGATAGGCGTCTCGGTGATCTCGAAACATCATAGCTTCTCTAAGACTAGAAGTCTTTTGAGTGAACACCACGTAAACTCAATTGATGTCAACCTCAAGCACACCGAGCCCAAGCCCATGGACCACTGGGTCAACAAGCCCAACTAGGTCAAGGTAGAAAAATATAGGGCGATCAGGCTCGAGCCCAGCTCGACCACTAACATCGAGCTCATCCCTACCATATGGGCCTAAACTCAACTCTATCATCGTGCTTTAGTTGAGCTTGGTCTAGATGTATTTTACCTCATAAACAGAAGTCCCCTAAGTCCCCAAACAAGAGAGTTTTGTGTGGGGAGTTGCATTTTAATAATTTAGCCGAGCTAGAAATATTAAATCATATCATAAATTTTGTAGTAACTAACATATTGGCACCATGAAGAGTCCCTAAATCTCCATAAAAAATAAGTGTGGCAAAAGGACTTGAGCAGTAGCGAAGAAAGTAATAATTTGTCATGCAAAGGAGAAATATAACTTGATGTGTAAATGGACTAATGGTATAAACGCCATGTATCATGATGACATTGGTGAAGGAAGCTCAATTGAGGTTGACGAGTCTCGAGGTCGGATCTTCGCCAATTTGAGGCTAAGCTTAGCACGTCGTGAGGTCAGATTTCCACCAACATGAGGCTGAGCTTGACAATTTGTGGTTGATTCTTCTTACCAATCTAAGCCTGAGCTCAACAAATGTTGAGTTTAGACTCTTGCCAACCCGGGCCTCAGCTCGGCAAGGACTTCTGCCAACTTGAAAGCTTGGCAATTCGAGGTTGGTCCCTTACCAACCTGGGCACGAGCTTGGTGATTTGAAGTTGGATCCATTCCAAGCTGAGCATGAGCTTGGCGATACGAGGTTGGTTATTTGACAACCTGAGCATGAGCTTGGCGAGGTGAGGTGGGTCTCATGCCGACCTGAGCATGAGGTTGGCGATTTGATGTGGGTACCATCGCCAACCTAAGCATGAGCTTGGTGAGTTGAGGTTGGACCTTTTGTCCATCAAGGTGCAATAAAAATTTGAGCTTGGACCTCTCGTCCATATGTGCTTGACAAGAATTTAGCTAGGACAGTTTTCCCATATGCGCTTGACAAAATTGTGCTTGGACCTTTTGTCCATCAAGGTGCAATAAAAATTTGAGCTTGGACCTCTCGTCCATATGAGCTTGAAAGAATTTAGCTGGGACATTTTTCCCATATGCGTGTGACAAAAAATTGAGCTTGGACCTTTCGTCCATATGAGCTTGATAAAAATAGAGCTTTGACCTTTTGTCCATTAGAGCTCGCCAAAAAATGAGCTTGTACCTTTCGTCCATCAAAGCTTGACAAAAATTGAGCTTGGACCTTTTGTCCATATGAGCTCAATAAAAATGGAGCATTTCTTTCGTCCATATGAGCTCGAGAAACAAGGAGCTTGGACCTTTCCTCCATCAGAGGTCGATATAAATTGAGCTTGGACCTTTCGTCCATATGAGCTCGATAAGCATGGAGCATGGACCTTTCTTCCATCAAAGCTTAACAAAAATTGAGATGGGCCCTTCTGTCCATCAGACTGGCCAAAAAATGAGCTTGTTCTTTTCACCCATCAGAGCTCAGCGAAAATTGAGATTGGACTTTTCGTCCATATGAGATTGATAAAAATGGAGACTAGACCTTTCGTGCATATGAGCTCGATACACATGGAGCTTAGACCTTTCAACCATCAGAGCTCAATATAAATTGAGCTTAGACCTTTCGTCCATTAGAGCTCTACAAAAATTGAGCTTGGACCTTCCTGGACCTTTCGTCCATAAGAGCTCGACAAAAATTAAGCTGGGACCTTTAGTCCGTATAAGATCGATAAAATAGAGCTTAGACCTTTTGTCTATCAAAGCTCGGCAAAAATTGAGCTGGGACCTTAAGGCAATTTTGTTCAGGAGCAGGTTCTCTGGTGATTAGGAAATTCTAGCTAAATTATTGTAAGGAAGTTAGCTTCGTTATAATGAAACAGTTTTCGTTATCCGAAAAATGGTTTCATACTGTTTTTGTTTGAGCAATTGATGCCATCTTCCATTTCAGCACAATCACATTATTTGAATAATATTAAGTCTAAGTAGTTAGTTTGTGTGAAGATGAATAAAATATAAAACTCCATTTTTGTAGTTCACAGCTGCGCAAGTTGACTGTCATGGCATCCAAGTATACTACATATTCTATGGCCAAACTTGGTTTCCATTGGCCTCATATCGTTTTCAAGTTTGCTTCCAACCAGTCGTTCTGTCTTCTCGATGCGATGCTCTGTTTTGCCTAGTAGTGCCTGCTATGTTTTGTGTTCTGCACTTTAGTTGATGTTCAATATTTTTGTATATTCTTGTCTCCTGTCATTCTAAATGAAATTAAAACAAGCAAAGATTATATAGTGCCAAAAAAAATTATCCTGGGATTAAAGAATTATTACTGTGAGTATAAATTTATGTTGAATGTTTTGGATTTTCGTCGTTCGACATGAAGCAAACCAAGAAAAAGGTACTCACCTTCTGATTTGATTAATTGAGCTAATTAGCTGTTACCTGCAATGTGAGGTAGCATCAACAATTGAGTCAAAATAACTGTAGTTAAATACCATGATCCTTTTAGAGAAGAGGATTTATCTTTTCTTATTTTAGTCTTCTCCGGTGCAGGTTGCTAAAATATGAATATGGTTTGAATATATTAGGTTATGTATTATTCTTCTCCATAAGGAGGTATATATAAAAGTTTACATGAGTGCTTTACAAGGAATTAGATATAGTAAAGAATTAGGAAAGTATCTCCTAATTATACAATGATTTGACAACTATATAAAATAAGAAAGTAAATCCCTTAATTAATCAAGGAAATAAATCTCCTTGATTAATTAGGAGACTCACTTCAACACTCCTCCTTAAGTTGGTGCATATACATCACCAATGCCCAACTTGATAAGTGAGTCATGAAATACTCTACCACAAACAACTTTGGTTAAGATATCTGCCAGTTGATCTTCTAATTTTACGAATGGTAGGCGGATGATCTTCTTCTCAATTTTTTCTTTGATAAAATGTATAACCACCTCAACATGTTTGGTTCGATCATGTTGAACTGGATTATGGGCAATATCAATGGCTGACTTGTTATCACAATGTAACTCCATTGGCTTTTCTGGCTTGAAACCCAATTATGTCAATAGCCTTCTAATCCATAGTAATTCACAAATTCCGTGAGCCATTCCTCGATACTCTGCTTTAGCACTAGACCGAGAAACCACATTTTGTTTTTTACAACGCCAAGTGACTAGGTTACCTCCCACAAAAGTGAAGTAACCTAAAGTAGAGTGTCTATCAGTAATGGAGCCAGCCCAATCAGCATTTGTATATCCAACAACTTCAAGATCTCTATTTTTTGAGAACATTAATCCTTTCTCAGTGGCTGACTTTAAGTACCTTAAGATCCGATCAACTGCATTCCTATGAGACACACTAGGTGAATGCATAAACTGACTAACCGCACTCACAGCATATGCAATATCTGGTCTTGTGTGGGCTAAATATATCAACCTTCCAACAAGGCGTTGGTATTGTTCCTTATTGGTTGGTTCTTGATCCATGTCTTCACACAACTTGTGATTCATCTCAATGGGTGTGTCAACAGGCTTATATCCAAGCATTCATGTTTCAGTGAGTATATCTAATACATACTTCCTTTGGGACAGAAATATACCAGTTGTGGACCTTGCTACTTAAATTCCGATAAAGTACTTCAGATCACCTAAATCTTTCATCCTAAATTTATGAGATAAATACTTTTGCAGTTTCAGTTGCTCTTCTGTGTCGTTTCCAGTTACGACTATGTCATCCACATAAACAATCAATGCAGTAAGTCTTCTTCCATCACGCTTCAAGAACAAAGTGTGATCCACATTACTCTGTATATATCCAAAATTCTTCATGGATTTAGTGAATCTGCCAAACCATGCCCTGGGAGTTTGCTTTAACCCGTACAATGACTTTCTGAGCTTGCAAACTTGATTATCCTTGTCACGAGCTAAGTTACATCCTGGTGGTAAGTCCATATATACTTCTTCTTCCAAGTCTCCATGTAAGAATGCATTTTTTACATCAAACTGATATAATGGCCAATCGAGATTTGCTGCTAGAGACAAAAGGACTTTGATAGTTTTAATCTTGGCTATTGGGGCAAAGGTCTCTTGGTAGTCTGTCCCATATCTTTGTGTGTACCCCTTCGCCACCAATCTAGATTTATATCTTTCAATGAATCCATCTGCTTTGAGTTTCACAGTATAAATCCATCTGCATTCCACTGCCTTCTTTCCATGAAGTAATGACATGAGTTCTCATGTGCCATTCTTCTGGAGAGCTCGCATTTCTTCATTCATGGCTTCTTTCCATTTGGGGTCTTCTAGTGCTTCAGTTACACTGTTGGGGACAGATATGTCGGCCAACTGCTTCACAAAGTGTACCCGTGATTCTGATAATCTGTTGAGAGATACATAATTGTTGATGGGATATTTCCCTTTTGCATTAAGATCTGCTTCGTAGTGGACTGGAGGTTTGCCACGGTTCTTCCTTTTTGGAATCTAATATGCTGGCTCTGTGCCTTCTGAAATCAAATCATTATGAGATATTTCATTAATGTTATCAGTTTCAGGAAAAAAATGTTACCTGAATGACGTCCTCAGCAAGTGATTGGTGTGGTATTGGAGCTGAAGCGGGCAAAATCTCATAAAACAGTTCAATTTCCTCCTCTTGATTTTGACAGCGTGGAGACAATTGATCGTTTTCCTCTGGTGACCGGTCGTTGTCTGCTGCCGACCGATCGTTTTGAAGCAGGTTCTCTGTATTTGAAGAACTAAGAGGGGGCGACCGGTTGTTTTCCACTGGCGACCGATAGCTTTCCACTAGCGAACAGTCGTGTTGATGCAGAGTCGCGTCCTGGGGAAAAAAATTGAGAATTTGAGCAGTGGTGGATTCTCGATTCTCCTCATGGGTAGTTGAAAAATATAAGTCATGTTCCCAAAACACAATATCTATGGAGGTAAAGACCTTCTGACTAGGAGGATGACAACACCGGTATCCTTTCCAATTTGCTTCATTGGTGATCATGTAAGTGGACAGATACAACACAGCCAAAAATCCGGGGTTCCAGGTTTGGGGTGGGAGGTGTTTGGATATGGTGGTGAAGTGTTTGAAGTGGTGTTTGAAAATTTAGGATACTAGAGGGAATCCGATTGATAAGGTATGTAGCAGAGACGACAGCTTCACCCCAAAAAGATCGTGGTATATTGGCGCCAAAGAGAAAGGCACGAACTACTTCCAATAAGTGTCTGTTTTTTCTTTCAGCCACCCCCATTCTGTTGGGGGAGTGTAAGGACATGAGCGTTGATGTATGATGCCATGATCTTGTAAGAACTGGGTAAGATCATAGTTGAGAAAGTCTCCGCCATTGTCAGAATGAAGAACCTGAATTCTAGTATGAAATTGTGTCTCCGCCATTTGATAGAACTGTTGAAACTTGGAACTGACTTCCCCTTTTGTTTTGAGAAGGGACATCCAAGTCATGCGTGTGTAATCATCTATAAACGTGACAAACCATCGAGCTCCTGCCGGAGTGGCAATTTTAGCAGGTCCCCAAACATCATAATGAACAAGAGAAAACGGAACCAAACTCTTATGTGAACTTAATGGGAATGGGACACGATGACTCTTAGCCAATTCACACGTATCACACTAGAAGCTGGAAACATCAAGATTGGAAAATAATGATGGAAACAACTTCTTAAGATAACCAAACGAGGCATGCCCAAGACGTTTATGCCATAACCAAACTTTGTCTCTCTCCCTCTCAGAACGAGTTCCACTGGTTGTGAAAGCTTGACCAACCTTGATCTCACTATCCGGTGCTCAGTCTAAGTAATAGAGTTTGCCTCGTTGAGTACCACAACCAATCGTCTTTCCTGAGCCCTCCCCAACCACAGGGGATGGGGTATCATTAGCATTGGACACCACCGACGGAGTGGATGATTTGCAATCAACAAGTTGGCCAGAATCAAATGTCATGTGATCCGTAGCACCAGAGTCGATAATCCATGCGGATTTTTTAGAGGATGTATGAAAAACAGAACCTTTGGTGGTGGCAATAGAAGCATGAGGTCGGGGAGCCGAGATAGCAGGATTGACCGTATGCTTTTGTGAGTTTGCAATAAGAGAGAGAATCGTAGGGGTCCGGACATCGCAGCGAAAGTAAGATGTGATATGAGAATGTGAGGAATTTGATGTATGAATTTGATATAAGAATATGATTTGAGAGGTATGTGTATAAGATTTGAGGGTATGTGTGTAGGGATTTTGATAAGAGGATTTGAGGAATTTAGATTTGAGGGATTTGGATTTGAGGAAATTAAATATGAGGAATTTGATTTAGGGTTTTGGATTTGAATATGAGAAATTTGATATGAGAATTTAGAGACAACCGATGATCGATTGCTCTGATATCATGCTAAAATATGAATATGGTTTGAATATATTAGGTTATGTATTATTCTTCTCCATAAGGAGGTATATATAAAAGTTTACATGAGTGCTTTACAAGGAATTAGATATAATAAAGGATTATGAAAGTATCTCCTAATTATACAATGATTTGACAACTATATAAAATAGGAAAGTAAATCCCTTAATTAATCAAGGAAATAAATCTTCTTAATTAATTAGGAGACTCACTTCAACACAGGTTCCGTTCGAAACTAACTGAAAGAAGATTCAAAGTCATTTCCATGGGAAAAGGAAGCCATTCAATTCAAACACTGAAACAAACAAGAAAAGGAAGCCATTCAATTAATTTCCAGACGTCAGTGTAGAGAGAATTTCTACACAAATGACACTTTGACGAACCAGCTTCATCAATTTTTCCTAGTGAATTGCTTATTTGTATTTCCACACTAGATTTTTTAACAAAATATTGGAAAAAAGTGAAAGCCATGGCATTTAAAATTGAAGAGATTGGAAAAATGGAACATAATCAAAGTTCACTATCGATTGAATATGAGGCTTTAGAGGCTAACAATGCTGGGGTTGAAGGTATTATCGAACTGGAATTCGTGAAGAGGAGGAAAATAATGTCCTTATGATTTCCTTTTTTTTTCTTTTCACTGGCTGGAAAACAACGTCAATGGCAAGATATATAGATGGCAAATAGTTAACTTTATTTTCTTCAGGAAACTGAGGCACAGTTCAGGGTCAACCCTAATATGAGCCCTTGAATGTTTTCTTCAAGATCATTGATTTCAGATTTCAATTCAAGGCCAAGTTTGAGCATCCAATATCTGATATAAACCTTAATTTAATGTTTATGTGACAGACAGGGACCAATTATTCAGCTGAAGTTTCAGAATAATAATATGGCTACAGGTATAATGTTATCATCTTACGAAATTCTTCTGTAATATATCGGCTGTATACCCTTCTTCTATAAGATGATTTTGAGGAGGCAAACTGGGATGAATCAAAATGCTGAGGAGTGGCTAAACAAATGATCTATGAAATCAACTGTTCTACAGTGGAAATTTATGGGTAAGAGTTGTAGCATGCTGCATGATGATGTGGCAACGATGGCATGGCATGATGATGTGGCACCTTCTAGAAAACCTGTTGTCCAACCAGATTCTGCCACATAACATATGTGGGCAATAATCCAACATGGTGCTTGTCCTTGAGCTGGCTTATTCTCATCCACACGATACTTTTACTTGGTTGTTTCCCCACTGCCTCAAAACCGGCCATGTCAACATTGAACTATATTTTCACTTAAAATTCATACGGGCTCGTAACCACGTATAATGACCTCAAGAAAAAGTTAAATGTTTTCTTGCATACTTCTAATTGTCCCCAGATCATATTAATCCAAATAAAATCCGAAAAAAAAATTCCAAAATTTCTATCACGCTAGAATGCAATTAAATAAATGAAAACTCGAGTTAGGTCGTTACAAAAAGACTTGTGTTTGAACTCATGTTTTGACTTCTAAGCCTCCGTTGCCATAATTATGATTATACATAGTATTTTTGTTCATACGATCTTGGCAAACTCAAAAGTTCCCTTCACTTAAGGCAAGTTAGATTGACTTTCCCACAAGGGAAGTGAATAGAATCCTAGTTTGGACGTGTTCAGGATGTCATCCCTATTTTGGAACAAGCTTGGAGAAGAGGTTAAGAGCCTATGTAGGGCATAAGATCTTTAATCTTAGATTTTCTCATAGAATTTGAGTTACAAACAAGCTATATTTCTAACTTCTACCTAAACAAGGGCCCATTGCTACATAAACTCTTCTCATCAACACACCACGGTACACAATCTTATTGGCGTGAGGGTCGAAGGTTTGTTGAACAGCACAATACTGATGCCTTCTTAACCCCCGAATCTCTTTCGGATTTGCAAGATATTTTACAACATCTTTATTCTACCCTATCTTAATTCAAACCGATTTACACTTAAAAAAATATTATTTAAAAAACTAAATGGTTGAACCCATCAAGAATGACGAAACAACCAAATAACTTCCAATATTATTTCAAAGTACATTTTTCAATATTACTAGCACGAATTTCGTTAATTGTAGCAATAGGGGTAAGAAGACACAAGAATCATCACTTTAACACTAAGGAAAATTAGGTATTAGACATAGATAACTTTACTTATTAGTATTTAAGACATTTGATATTTTGGTTTGGGTTTTAATACCTAGAAAAGAATTGATATTTTGGATTAGGCCAAAGAGGAAGACCAGATTTGTTGACCCACCTTACATTAGTCATTAAAAAGACAATTATACCCTTTTCATTTAAAAACCTAACCCAAATTCGTTAGTTTCTCAGATCTCGATCTCTCTCTCTCTCTCCTCGCATCTTCTCCCTTTCTCCTCCCCTCTGTTTCGACCGACACCGACAAAACCCAAGCTTGATGTCACTGATATAGTGCATCCTGATGGTCAAAACTTGTTTGCTGTTCTTGTTTACCCTCCAGATCATCCAGGGAGTATTCCTCCTGAGGGTGGGCAAGGCGGTGATCATGAGGTACATATCTATATCCACGAGCCTTCTTTTAGATTTTTTCTCAAAGTTTTATCCTTCTACATTAAGATGCTGGATTTTATGCAAGACCAATGATGGCTTCTAAAGAGTTAATTATCAAGTGTATGCAATGAGCAAACTGAGATTAATATAACTATTAATTTTCAAATTTGATTTCAGATCGGGAAAGATGTAGCTACTCATTATGTGGAGGGTTGGGATTGGATGTGTCCTATAAGGTGATTATGTTTTACTATTGAGATTGCAGAGTGTTTTCTTTAGCATGTTGTGATCACAAACCAACGATCTGCTTTTCATCTTCTTTCTAAAATGGGATGCCAGAGGATGTGTCATCTTTTATTATCAGTGTAAAAAGGATTTCCAATGTAATTAACTTGTATATTGATACAGGGATAGAAACACTGGCATATGGGATGAGGTGTCAATTTCTGTAACAGGGGTGAGTTTAGTCTTAATGCTTCACTTCCTGTCATAGAATTTTCCTTGTGATACTGTCTCTATAGTGATATGCCGATTTTCATCTTGTTTGGGAAAGGAAATAGATTTACCTTTATATGGGCTGATCATTTGATTTGTGTTGAGGTTCAATGAAAAGTTGTTGACTTCTTGTATTGTGTAAGTATGGACTTTATGGTCTATAATAAGTTCTATTGTTTTTTGACTCTTTCCCATTTGGTGCAGCCAGTAAAAGTAATTGATCCCCACTTGGTTTCATCATTTTATGACAATTACAAGAGGGCATATTTGCATGCTACAACTGAGTTGGAAAATAAGAGCACCTGGGTTGCTGAGTGTTCATTGAATATTCAAGTAACAACAGATCTTGAAAGAAATTTTTGTTTAGTAGAGCATCTTCAGACTCAACATTTGTCAATCCCTGCTGGATCACGGGTGCAATATACGTTTCCTGAGGTTCGTGACAGAACATAGTATGCATTTTAATTATTTTAAAGGGATATGGAGAGTCTGATTTTTGGAGCCAATTATTTGGATTCCGCAAAATTGAGAGCCACATTGATAATACCACTGGAGGAAGGTATGGTATTTACATAAAGTTTAATGTAGATTCTGTTTAACAAAGTTGTTGCAGAAAACGGAATGTGCAATGCAAAAAACAGAAACATGAATAACCTATTTTACATTCTAGGTGGTTTTCAGTCTTATTCCCTCTCTCCCAACATGTTTTGAATAAAAAAAAAACTATTGTTTTGTTTTGTTTAATTTTAGAGCTGAGCATTTTTGCCTAAGCTCAGCATTTCAGTTTCTGTTTCTGCATCGCAGTTTGTTTCTGCATCGCAGTTTCTGTTGCAGTTTTTGTGTGAATATGTGGTGAAATGATTTCTTTTTAATTTTAAAACCGTTGATTGTTTATATAAATATTGTTTAATTGAATAAATATTACAAAATCAAGTTTGGTGTAGTGGTTTGTGAGTGAGCCCTCTTCCTTTGAGGGTCAAGGTTCGAGGCCCTTTAATGACACAAAATCTTCTTTTTTTAAAAAAAAGTGAATAAGGGGCAACGGAGATTCCCAATTAGCCCAAGATTTGTTCTAACTAAAAATCCTCAATTGGCCACTTGTCACTTTCTAATTGGTTCTCAGTGCGTTATTATTTTTAAACTTAAAAATACAGCATAGTGTTTTTCTAAAGTACTGGACTTCAAGATTTTTTTTTCTAAAATGTAATGTTATATTATGAAATGCAGACGCATATATGTATTATGAATTGAGTGAATTTAAAACCTGGAAGAGGCCCCATTCTTTGCAAGTTTAATATATTTGGTCATAAGCTCCTCAATACAGACTACTGATCAGTGGGAGCGTGAAAAATTATGGATTTATTATTAATTTATAGAAAGAAATATATTACATAAAATATTGGTGGATGCTTCTTCCCATTTTTTCTGATTTGATGAAATCTTGATGATGTCTTTCTATTTCCCCACTTTAATTTGTAGCTTCAAAATACTGATGCATTCCAACTGCTTACCAGAAGATGTGCACGCATTTTACCGGCAGATTGGGTTGAGGATATGAAAACAAGCACTTTCACAATTCACATGCAGCGTCATCGTTCAGAGTAGTATTATTTTCCCTTTTGAACTTTGGTGATGTAACATACAATGAGAAAGGAGAGGGGTGTTGGAGAACTAAAACCTTTCAATTCACAATCCTGCTGGTGGTGGGTCGTTCTCATATTCTCAAATTTACAAGAACAGAAAATAATGCGCAAATTTTTTGGAGAGAATCTATTTAAAACCTCACAGAACTTTTACCCAATCTCTTTAGTCAAATGTTTTTGAAACCGTTTGCAAGGCGCTTGGAACTGAAGCTGTAAAAAGCATTTACCTCTACACCCAAAGCCCTAGATTCTATTCCCCTCCCCCAATATCGTTTGTATTAAAAATAAATAATAATAATAATTGAAACCTTAACAGAAATTTTAAGATGTTGTGAAGTGTGGATGCTCCTCTTAGTGACAGATGAAGAAACAAATGGGTTCATTTAATGCAAAGAAAAGCTACGAGAAAGCGTCACAACCTTTGCCAAGCGAGAGAAAAATAAATTAAAATTTTAATTCATGAAAAATTAATACCACGTAAATCATATCACATCTGATTAAGTAATTCTATGCAAAACCATATTTGTAATTTTTTTTAAAAACAAAAGAAAAGGAAGATAGTTTGAGCAATTAGGAGTGGTAATAGAAGCACACAAATTGCAAAGGAATGTGATCCCAAAATACTCTTCAAACCCCTTTACACACCCCCAAAAAAAAACTCAATTACTTATAAGTTAGGCAACTGAAGAATAAGATGTCTCGAATGTATTGACCAAGTACATGTATACAACCTATGAGAAAAGAAATGATACTGCTTTTGACCAAGTACATTCATGACCAAGTTTTTTTTTTTTTTTTTTTTTCTCATCGTTCTAACATTCTTTTCTTCTCATTCCTTTTGTTATGTAGGATAGGTTTCATGACCAAGTACATTTATACAACCTGCTTTTGGAGTTCATAACAAAAGGAATGGTATTAATGTTTGTATGTTATATGAACTTGGTCATGAAAACCTATCCTAGTTCATATAACATACAAACATTTAATTGACGAGAAATTAAATAAGGACCTTTCAGCAAAACTATGAAAAATGAACAAATGCATATTTCAGTGACAACTAAACCATGTTTGCTTCTGACGTTATAAATCAGAATGTCCACAAAATAAGTAACTTACCATGTTTTTTCGTGTAAATGGCTCAACAAGCGTTCAGACATCATTTTGCAGGTACACACTACAAAGCCATCTGAGAGAAATCTTGGCACTTTCAAGCCTCCATTGAAAGCTTCAAAATCAATGAGCTTTAATACCCAAATTATCCATAGCTCAATAAGATATATTTAATTGAATGCAGTCATTTCCATACCCCAAAATTGATGGACTGAAGTGATATATGACCAAGATACAAATCCTTTAAATGTTGCTTGCACAACCCAAGTCTCCGTCTATTCAAGCTGGGATGAATACAACTTGAGAACCCTGTCTTCCAGCCTGGAAACTTCTGCCTTTCCATTACATGAAGAGTATAAACACTTGGCGCTGGAGCCATACACCCATTTACAAAACAATTGCAAGGACGTGACTCACTTACCATTCTTGCAAGAGAGAGTAAACATAAGCCACTGTAAGAAATTCCATACGTTAATGCCTCATCATTATCATAAGATTGAGCATCTGATGTCTCATTTACCATCTCTTGCTCTATTTCTTGGGTAGACGGAATTCTGCTTAGTTCTGTGTCAAAACGTTTCTCTATCTCAGTTTCATGCACACGATACTTTGCTGCTAGAGTGCGAATGCAAGATTTTCTAACTATATTAGAAATCAAGAGCTTTACCTCATTAAAGTTATCACACTCGGCATACCATCTAAGCCAACGGCGAACAATACCCGAAAACCAATCAATGATTTGGTCATTATCTTGTAAGATTAGAAAAGAGGATGTGCGGGGATAACCATCAGATGTGGTCAATCCGTATCGTAGGAGACGCTTTTTAATGGCATTAACAGGAGCAATTATCTCAGTGATAATGACAGATTCGGTGGAAGAAGCAGCACTTGGCAAAAGGGAAAGAGTAGAAGTGGTCTCAGAAGAAACATACGTTTTCACCTGTCTCTGAAATTCATCAAAGGAGTTTCTTAGTTCTTGGGGTAGAGCTGGCTCTGCAACATACTTGGACAGGATAGCATCCTCACTCTCTGCTGCTTTGGCTTTCACATCTTCCATCCATATCTTCAGCAAGTGCTTGTACCAATGATCAGTTTCCATACCGGATTTACGGAAATGGGAAATTTGGCTCAAAACAGACCTACAGTCAGCTAAATGCTTAATCTCCGACTCCTTTACCTTCTTCAGACCATGACCCAACCATTTCTTTCCTATACTAACCGTCCCAGCATTCCAGGCCTCTTCTTTTTGTAAACCAAATAAAGCAACTTTTTCCTTCAACTTGTGGACTGCTCTTGTAGCAGGACTTTCTCTTACATTTCTTCTAACTAAAGTGCCCAAAAAGCGGATCCCATGTGGCATTTGACATGACAATAACTCTGCTCGATCATCCACATCCAAGTGCAAAGACTTCTGCAAGTAATTTAGAACCTCAGATTTGAAATCAAGAGCAGCATCCTTAGAACCAGCCACTGCAAAAAATATCTCATCCATGAAACGACAAGAATGGACCCTTATGCTAAAGCTCTCTTCACCGGCACAGCCAAGATCATTACCTTTCAGGTGTCTCCTAAACCAGCTGCGCAGCTTAGACTGGGACTTTTGATCAGAATGTAAGCTTGGACTGAGAGCTTCATATTTCATTGACAATCTGTAAAATTCATGGTCAAATTGGTTGAGATAAATATTCATTAATATAGGAGACAATACGCCCTCCTGTGGAAGGCCATGACCTTTTGGGAAACCACCAAACTCCAAGTTGAGCACATTGGCGTTAAACATGCTTTGGATCATAGCATAGAGGCTAGGGTCTTCTACTTTATCCTCCATCACGGCTATAAGTTTACCAAGTATACAAGCATCAAGCTTTTTATTTATGAGCAATGTAAACCACCAATCAGGATTAGAAATCTCCTTGCTGATGTACTTCAGAGCTGTAGAATGCCCCCTCCCACTTCGATAACCATGTGAAATCTTAGAGAAATCGGGTTTGTAAACAACTTCCAAAACAATTCTGATTGCTTCCTGAATGACCCTCAGATTTATATTGGGAAGTACCAAAACTTCTTCCCTTGCACCCTTTTTTGAGATAGAGAAGGTATTGGCATTAACATCAAAACTCCCACAACACAGCTCTTTAGCAATAGAATCAAAAGAGGTATTATCATCATTGAATGCTATATTAATATTTGAGTTGAGTATAATACAATCATAAGCATCCTGAAGAGTTTCTGGATTGGAAATGACTTTTGCCATTAGGTTTCGAAACTTCCCATTGATGTATTGTTCCTTCACCCTCTTCTTTATGCGCAATTCAAGAGACCTCTTGAGCTCCATTTGGCTCTTGGGTCTTCTCTCATCCATATGAGAAGACTCCTCTAAAAGATTGGCTAAGTTTTCTGCCAATTTCATTTCATGAATGCCACTATTGATATCACCATCAGCAGTAGCAACCGTGGAGTGATCTGCAAATTCTTGTATTCTTTCTGAAGCTCTACCATAATCAGCTGCTGCGCCAGGACTTTTTTCTGAGTTTGAATGAGTGTCTGACTCCACAAGGACCTTTTGCACCTTATCGCAGAGGTGAGCAGTGAGGGAGGTAGCTTTTCTGGCAACAGTGAGCCTTTTTTCATAAGACATAGAAGAAAATGTTGCTGCTGCGACTATTGCTAGAGAGGGGGCAGGGCCACCTTTGAGCTTTATGAGGCCCTGTTCAAAAATAAAATGCGGGCATGCATCCAGTTATAGTCAGCACAACGCTCAATTGCATATGTCTGAAACATTTTGTCGAACATGTGGCCTGCATTCATTTTATGGGGAGATTTTGAAATTTCTACCTGTACAGAATTACAACACAAGAGGCATTGAAAACATAAGAAAACTTTACAGAAACCTACAAGTCAAGGGAACACAGTACATATTATGACCAAGAAAGAAAAACTAATGATGGCTCACCAACCACTTGATTTCCTATTTGTTTGATTAATCCTCGTGCAGCATACTAGGAGCATTAGAGTTAGATTAGATGAAGAAAACTATCACCAAGGCATCTTGATAGAAGAGAATCAGAAATTTGATTTAGACAATATAGTATAGTATATTTATCAAAAAGCATTCTGGAGGAAAGCAAAAATTGGAAGGGATGAGTTTCAAATAGGACCAAATCAAAAAGGAGAAAAACGCAAAATTTTAAGAACTTCGCTGATTTGGATCCTTCTTGATATCATATTATTTGTATCATTTGAAGAAGGACATGATAAGGAATTGGAATGGTACAAAACAAGGAATTCCTGACATACAATATTTAAATGTAGTATCATAACTTCTGAAGTTCTGATGAATATACGAGATCAAGATAGATAAGAACATTAAAGTCTATAATACATGTCTAATCTACACTATAGAATACCGAAAAAGATAGCATGAACACCACATGTGAGATGGTAGTCAACCCAGAACCAACATGTAAGAATCGAGACATGGAACACAATTAGGTTAGTGATGTAAATTTCCATTTTATTAGTTAAATTATTTTTTTTATAAACAGGATTTTAAGAGGAAAAAAGATAGAGTCAGTATAAACTTATTCAACTATAACCAAGAGCACCAAGGGCAACCCCAGAAATTAATTAGCTACAAATAAAAAAATCATGGTCATCTTAAAACCTTTCCTTAAGCAGAAAAAAGATGCGTATTGTAGGATTTCAGCAAAATGTAAAGATACACTGGGCCAGATAACATAAAATGTTAAGATTTGAGGATGATTACTTGCTGAAATGATAACTGCAGGAAGGTTTTAAGAAAGAAAAACCAAAATATAATGCAAACAATTCAACTTCACCTGCATATATCGCACCACAGTGCTAGTGTAATCAACTGCTCTCCTCTGGGTAAGCTTTCTCATCCTTTTTGCAGCAAAGCCGTCAGGATGAGCTGCAACAGACATGCCATTTGGCATCCATTAAGAAAGAAACGGGAAAATCATTATCTACGCTAAACTTCTAACAAAATTCTACTGCCGCTTTCCAACCATCGTTTACACCTTCAACCTCACTGGCATGCCCTTGTAAATTGCTAATTTAAAAACTTCAGGATCCAAAACCAGGTCTAGGGGTCTAATTTACAACTCATTTCTTCAAAACCGTGCACTTTAATGATGTAAATTTCAAAGTTGAAAACCCCAGTCAATAAAAGAAGTAAAATGCAACCAAAATCTTTTCTAGGATTTCCTAACATACTTGACTCCACGAGGTAAAACACTTCCATACACTTGAAATTCTTTTATTTTCTTTTCCTTTCCGTTTTCCTAGAAACCAAACAGAACAAAACCAAAATAAGAAAGCCAAGAGGCATAATTTGGAACAAACCATCGTATGGAGGAAGAGGAGGAGCGGGGCCAGATGGGTGGTGATACTCTGGGGCCATATTAGTCGAAGAGGCCGACGGCTGACGCATCATTGGCGCTGGCGGCGGGGGGCCCCTGTGAAATTCTCCACCTTGCTGCTGATGCTGCTGATGCTGATGCTGCTGTTGGTGGTGTTGCTGTTGAGGATCAGGGTACATCATTGTCGCCCCAAATCGAAAAAAAGACCCTAACCCTAATCCTAAAAGATAGAGAAATGCAAATAATGAGTGAATGCATAGTGGGTTGACAACAAAACCTGAGAGTCAAAGTTTTCGACAACTGGGAAAAACCAGAAGCCAAAACAAGATAATTCAAGATAAGCAATTATCGATGTCTCTTAAATTAAATGCCTTTTTTCAATTCCAAATTTACAATTAAAAATCAAACCGAAGAACTAGTTCAACCAAAAATGCACCATCCTCTAAATTTAAAAGAAAGAAAGAAAGGAAAAAAACCAAGTCCTCGTGACGACATCAGTAACCATAGCAAGCTAAGAAATGGAGCAATATGTACCTTTCTTATGCTGAATAAACCTCCTTTGACTGAAGCGGGTTTATGAAAAATGCTAGTGGTTTGGTTCTTGCAGACGAAGAGTGAAGATGAAAACATCCAAGAGAGTTCAAATTTGAAGTAACAAACTGAGAAATTTGAGCATGCTGAATAAAAAAGTTAAAGCCAAGAGAGAGCTTGGGTCTCTCCGTTGAAGCGGGTTAGGGATTTCGAACCAAAAAAATAAGCGGGTTAGGGCAATCGGAAACCTGATGTTTACTTGGGTCCCTGTCTTCAAGCGGGTTATGTTCACTCAAAATGGGCTGAGATTTGCACTTTAAATCTAAGCCGTTGTTTCCATCCAATGATGGAAATTACAACTCCGCAACTGCTACTAGAAATTTAAGGGTATATTAGTGGTTTGCTCCCTAAATTTGTACTTAACTTTCAATTAATCTCCTCTTGTTTTTTTTTTTTAGAAAATTAAGGATATGAACTTTTTTTTTTCCTCCAATTTCCCCCATACCGTCTAAATCCTCAACATTTCATCTAATTTTCAATTAAATCATTTTTAAAAAAATATTTTTTTGGAAAAAAATTGAAGAAAAAAGAGAAAATTGACAACAACAAACAAAAAAAAAGACACTAAAGAAGTAAAATGCAACCTGTAAGGCCCTTTTTCTTCTGGCAGCAGCAAGTAGGCTGGGCTGCTGCAAGGAGCAATCTGATGCAAGTGTCCCATTATGTTTGAGTTCGAAGATCAAGCCCCAAGGATGTCTGGAAAGAGTAGTGAAGCCCTAGGGAAACTCCTTGGTTACCTTCACCAATGAAAATAACAACAAATTACAGATAAATCTTCTAGCTTGGAATGAGAGGCTTATGGCATGGGAGCAAAAATTGTCATGGGTTTAGCACTTAAGGAGAGAGAGTTGTGGGTTCCTATGAGGGACAGAGGTTCTAATGGACAGAGGAAGGGGTTCTAAGGAAGTTTGATGAAGAGGGAGAAGGGTGGTGAAGAATTATGGGTGACCTTAACAGTTTCCGGCAGCTTGACAAAGACTCTGTCAAACTGTAGCAATTTACCAGAGAAAGAGAATTAAGGGGAATAAGGGAACTAGACAAGTAAAGCACGAAAATTACTGAGTTTGTAGGTAAGAGTGGAATATTGCTCTCTGAAGAGTGTGTTGATTTGTTGGGTAGAAGATGCCCTATTTATAGCTGCTGAGAATTGTTCTTCTCTAAGAAACCCTAATGGTTTCTTTCCAATCTAGCCAAACTTTCCTCTTCCTTTCTTCTCCTCCCTCTTGACTTACCTTATAGTGGCAAAAATTAGCTCTGCCCAATCCCATAAAATCAGAGATTTTTGGGAGCTCAATGCTCTTCCCGTGGCTGCTTTAGAGGAGAGCTTCTATTTTCATCCATCTCCTTTCTCTTCTTTCTTCCTCTTTCCATGGCCAAATCTGATGAAGGAAAGAAATGGGTATGCATGCTGGTTCAAAGGATGGCATCCTTCCCTGCGCGCCAATATCCCTTGGTCCCTTGAATGCTTTCGCTTGGAACTTGCTTCTTCCATGTGGAGCCTCCCAGCAACCCCTTCACATGTGGATCCTCTGGCTTCTTCGTGGCTTTCTGCTTCAACCAAGTGCTGAGGGCCTTAGATCCCTTTTATTCAAATTGTATGGGCCCTTTAATATAGAAAGTCAAGTCATCCAATAAGTGGGTTAAGTTCACCAAATATTTGGGCTTCATGGGCTATCTAAGGTAATGGGTTATTTTTACTAAGGTGATGGGCTATTTTTTTTCCTTTGCACTTACCCACATATTTGGGCCTAAGAAATGGGCTTGGGTCCCGAGGCTCCCAAGCAACTCGGGCTCCTCATTTCTTGGCCCATCAATGGGCCCCATGACAATTTATTTCCATCCATACCACAATCCACTCAAGCAAGCTCCGGGCATTTGAGCGGCTTAGGCCCACTTAAGCTTGTGGTGCGATTTGGTGTGAAATAATAATTTCCCGCTTGGCGTGGCATGTCGCTTGGCACACTTTTAATGACGCTTGATAGGATAATTGGCATGGATTTGCAGAGTTAGATGCATTTTTATAATTTTAATCTCAATTTCTAGCGTGATGGATTTTTTTATTTGGCATGGCATGCGGGTATGGCTTGTGCATGGCAGACTTTTGTGTACTCCACATCGGGTATTTTCTCAATAATATATCGTTTTGGGCTAAGAATTTATTCGGGCCTAACCATGAATTTTTTTGGGCCTCAACACAACCAAAATCTTTTCTAGGATTTCCTAACATACTTGACTTCGCTAGGTAAAATACTTCCTTACACTTGAAATTCTTTTATTTTCTTTACCTTTCCGTTTTCCTAGAAACCAAACAGAACAAAACCAAAATAAGAAAGCCAAAAGGCATAATTTGGTACAAACCATCGTAAGGAGGAAGAGGAGGAGCGGAACCAAATGGGTGGTGATACTCTGGGGCCATATTAGTCGAAGAGGCCGACAGGTGACGCATCATTAGCGCTGGCCGCGGGGGCCTCTTGTGAAATCTTCACCTTGCTGCTGATGCTAATGCTGCTGTTGGTGGGTGGTGTTGCTGTTGAGGATTCAAGATAAGCAATTATCGATGTCTCTTGAATTAAATGCCTTTTTCCAATTCCAATTTTATCAGTACATAGCAAGCTGAGAAATGGAGAAATATGTACATTTCTTTTGCTGAATAAAGCTTCTTTGACTGAAGCGGGTTTATTAAAAATGTTAGTGGTTTGGTTCTTGCAGACGAAGAGCGAAGATGAAAATTTCCAAGAGGGTTCAAATTTGGGCACCCTCTATAGTGCACCAGGCTCACCCATGCGCCATTTGTCTTTTATGGAGCATGTGTAGTGCACATGCTAATTGATTTGTAAAAAAAATAAAAGAAAACATTCTATAATAGGTCAAGGTAATAGGTTTTTTCTTTGGTATATTACCACGCGATGCTCCCTAAAGCTGGTCCTAAACTTCAAACCCAAAAAAACTCTATTGTCGAAAATGGCCATCTCCTCCATTGGTTGTCAGTTGTTTCCTAAGATTTAAAGCATTGGATATCACTGGATTTGAAGCTTTCTAAGGTTAGTATTGAGCAATCTCACTTATCTCTTGCTAAGCCCTAACTGTTCGCACCACTTTGCAAAACCCAAGGGAGGTGTTGTATAGCAGTGTAGCTCGGAAGTCCGAGTGTCGTATCCACAGAGAGCGGTGTAAAGATAATAGAGCTGAAAAAGAACAATTATGATTGAAAAGAAGATTTATGCAAGATTTGATTTCAAGAAAATTCAATTGATTAAAACACTAAGGCATTGGGGTTCCACTTTTAACATAAGCATGCAACTCTTAATAATTTGATCCACAAAATATTTTCCATTGTAGTTGTTCAAAATAATTAAAGCTCTTTTTAATTTCCTTTAGAAGTATTTTAAGCATAACTTGTACCATTGGCAACAAACTATCAAAAAATAATCTTCATCAAAATTCTATTAATCTTTAGTAATTCTCTTCTCTTTTAAAAGCATGAAAGTTTTTACTACACAATGGGAAAAACATGATTGAACCCATGAAATAGATTATCAAACATTCATCAATTAATTAAAAAGAAAACTACAAATTTCATTTGAACAAAAACTACAAATTCACATTAAAGCTTAAGTTTGGATCAAACTAATAAAAATTACACACTTATATTAAAAGCTTTCTCCCTAGCCTTAGCTAGGGAGTTAGTTCCCCATAACAAAATAAAACTAAAAACAGAAATTATATATATACTAAAACTGAATCCACGAATTCACTGTTCCTAGACTGTAGCTTAGCAATAGTAAAATGGCGGTTTTGCCCCTACTTAACTGTTGTTTTCAGTTTTGTTTTCTCTTCATCATAGTGAATTGCCGAAAATGCCATCCACTTAACCTTTTCTGCTCTTCCCTTTTTGCCCCTTCTCCTTCTGTCTTTCTTTTCCTGCGAACGTTTCATTCGCTCAGAGAAGGAGCTCATCTCCACTTGATTTCGAACTAGCTGGTTAGCCTGGTTGGGGACAACGATGGAAGATTTGCGTTCACTGTTGGAGATGCTTTGGTGGCCGTTGATTTTCGTTTGGGGAGGCGAGCTGCGAATCCAGCCGCCCTTTTGGTCTTCGTTTCATGGATTTATCTGTTCGTTTGATATTTTTCATCGTTTATACAACCATCGTCTGAGGCATCTTCTATCTCTTTTGACTGCGAATTCTTGCATCCTTTGTCTTCGGGTATGCATCCCCTCAACTTTTTAGCACATCTTTTGGTCTTTATTTCATCAATTAACAGACATATGTTGAGAATTGAAAATTTTAGGGTTTAGCAGAGAATTGAAATTCTTTGAGTTTAGCAAAGAATTTTCAAATCTTTGATGACAACGACCATGTAGATATAGTTCTTTTGTGATTTTGATTGTTTAAGGTGACTTTTGATTGCTTAGGCAGGTTTTGAAAAAAAGAAGATTAACATTGATGAATATTTCAATTGTTGGTTATATTTATTATTTGGTTTCTCTTTTCATCTTCCTTTTTAATCATTTTTGTTGATTGATATAATGATTGTTTTTCTTTTTCTTTTTTATAATTGTTTTGGGTTGTGTTTCATTTATGCTCAAAAGAATTGCCTCCATTATTTTATTCTTTTTTTTTTTCTAAAAGACAAGTATTTAGAATTTTCAACTGGACAAAGAACTTTACATGTAATATTCTAAAAGCTGAGAGAATTCTCTGCAACTAGCCTTTGGAAATATGTGGTTGCCAGTGTTCTTCTAAAAGAAAAAGCCAAGTCTAAGACTATGAGGATTAATTCCTTACCATTGTGGCAAGCATGAAAAGCTTTTACCTGATCGAACAACTTGGCCAATAGGCAATCTAATACCAAGAAAACTAACAGAACAAGGGATGATGGATTTTGTATTATATTCAAAAGTCTTGATTTGCCTCATTTTAATGCCAAAAAGTTGAAAAATTTTGATATTGGATCATGCATTCTGCAGCAAAGAATATAGTTTCAAATGGGATTTGAAATACCTTATTTAGTATTAGTATCCAGTGAAATACAATGAATATAAATTAAGCAAAAGGATTCTTCAAATTTTTTGCTGGGGGAATTTGGTACCCATTGATCTACAATTCTGCTATCATTGTTAATTAAATTGATTAATTACTTCATTATGGCTGCATTGCGATATTGCCAATGTCGAAAAGGATTTATATTTGAGAGATGTTATTCTGTTTTGTTTTGTCTCTGTTTGTTTTTGTTTTCTAGGATTTTTCTTTTGTTTTAGTATTGGACTAACAAAGTTGAAGCATCTCATATAAAAACGCTGCACAGGAAAACACATTTGAACAGTTTTGGGACTAGAAAATCAAAAACTTCAATTTTTTTCAATTTTTTCTTGCTTTTTCTCCTCTTCGTTCTTGCTTTACTGATTTGGTGATGTCATGTTAGAGATGCTCAAAGTTTGAACAGTACCCCCAATATCTGAATTCTAATTCTGAATTTTAATTATTCTCTCTTTCTAAGTTTGAACACTACCTCTATTATCTGGAACAAATTGGCAAAAAACAAAACACATTTCAATGGAGATAAAATTTGACCATGTAGAGAGCTTCTTTGTTTGAGGTTTGGAGGTGTAAGAGGAGTTGGGGTTGCACTAATTTTTGTTTGTGGTATCATGGAGTCACATAGTCATTTAATGTTATTGATTACATCTGTTTTGCTTGGTTAGGCTATAGAAGCTCTGTTTAATTAATTTTTAGATATTGTGTTGTTTGAAAATTCTTACTTCTATAGTTGTGCAATTGATGGTGTGTGTCCATTTTGCTTCATTAGGCTATAGATGTAATTAAGAAATAATAGTTTAATTCATGAATGTTTTTTTTCCCTTCCCAACTATTGATTTGTTGGTTGAAGTTTGACTTTGATTTTTGCTTTAGATTTTGATGATGCTGATATTCTGTTTTCTTCTATCTCTGTTTGTTTTTGTTTTTGTTTTCCAGGATTTTTTCTTTTGTTTTAGAAGTGAACTAACGAAGTTCAGGCATCTCATATAAAACATTGCAAAGAAAAACATATTTGGACAGTTTTGGTACTAGAAAATCAGAAACTGCAATTTTTTTTTTATTTTTTCTTGCTTTTTCTCTTCTTTCTTAACCATGTCTTCTTTTGATGTTTTGTAGGTGTTGTTTTGCTGCTTTAGATAGAGCCATTTGGTGATTGTTTTTTGTTCTGTTAAGCAAGAGGTGCGTTTCTATGTTGAAATTCCAATTTATTGTTTTCGGTTCTGTGAATAGAGCATGGTAATTAGCTAATGGCATCAATTGACAATTGGTTGGGATAAATTTGAACTAATTGGTTGTACAGCTGTAAATGAAGCCAAGTAATTCTTATGTGGTTTGAACCAATGACAAGTTGTTTCATGTATGATCTGTGCTTAGATACATATTAATATTTTTGACCTTTTCCTTTTAGTTTATGGAAGATATGACGTATTTGGAGGGATTGTTGATAAGAGTAATAACAACATGATGTTGCTTTTGATTATATATTAATGCATTTTCGTGTGTTGAAGCTTTTTGAAATTTTTTGTTTTTTTGAGAGAGCTTTTTTAACATGAAAAATGAGATGTATCTGCCTTGGTTTCATTTGATTGATGTTCTGGGTTGATTTTTAGACATATATGTTTAGTACAAATTGGAGCTTGATCTTTAGATTGTTAGAAAAGACGTTGAAATGACTCAATTGTTGAATTAGAGTATGAAATTTTGATATCTGTTTAAAGGGGAAAAAGGGAAAAACAGAAAAATGGAATTGAAAAATATATAAAAAATCTTGATTGTTTAGGGTGACTTTTGCATAGGTAACTTTTGATTGTTTAGACCAGTAGCTTTTGATCTTATATTCTATATTTCATATGCATCTAGGATCATTTAAACAGACCTTTTCCCGTGCTTTTACAGTGTTTTTCTTTGCCCAAAACACATTAATTTGGGTAGTCTTGAGTGATTTCTTGCCTTGCAGATTTTGCTCAGGCTAAAAGTTTTGGTTTTATGAAAAGATTGTGCATGTATAAAATACGCAAGCTAATTTATTCTCCATTTATTCTGTTTTTTCTTCCTTTTTTTTAAAACCATGTTTTCTTTTGATATTTTGCAGGTGGTCTTTTGTTGCTTTGGATAGAGCAGTTTGGTTGATGTTTTTAGTTATGTTAAGAAGGTGGTGAGTTTCTAGGCTGAAATTTCCAATTAATTGTTTTAAGTTTTGTGAATAGAGCATAGGAATTAGCTAATGGTGTCATTGACAATTTGTTGGGATAAGTGTGGGCCTCTTATTTTTTTCTTCAAGTCCTAAAGAAATATGGCAACCGTCCAAAAATAGACTTCAAATATTTTCAGACGCAAAAAAAAGGATTATATGCCTTATGAGAAGAAGAAACTGAATTTTTGGTTTTTGCGTTTTTTATAGGTGCTGTATAACTGTTTTTTAGACTGTTTGGTAGCTCTTCCCATTGCTGCTAGACAACAGGTCAGTTTTCTCTTTGTCTTTTGAAGAACTCATGCATATCAACTAATTGGTTTTTGGCTATTGTGTCTTTGAAAATTGTTATTTCTATCATTGCGATGTTATTGCTTATATGGTTTGCTTGATTAGGCTATAGAAATTGTATTTAATTCGTTTTCATATGTTTTTATAGCTACAATACTGTTGGTGTGCGTCCATTTTGCTTGATTAAGCTATAGATGTAATAAAAATATTGTAATTTAACTCATCCATGTTTTTTTTCCTTTCCAACTATCGATGTGTTTGTTGGAATTTGTAATTTTTGAATATGATGCCTAAAAGAATTACAAAAACCAGAAAAAGCCTGAGTTAAATTATAATAGATTGATATTGAATGCATTAGTGCCAAGGAAAATGTTGTTGAGTTGTAAACAGTTACTTAAAATCTTCCACCGGTTTCATACTTGGGTGCATCTACATTTAGCATCTGTTCTAAATTCTTCATTAATTGGCATCAATATATTTATTAACCAAAAATAGCTAAATACAATGAATAGTGAAATTTCCACCAATGACCAAAAAGAAAACTTAGATGTTGTAAACTATGCAGTGCTATCAAAGTGTTGGCTTATTCTACTGGTTTGGATAGAGCTTTTAGGTTCCTACTTTTGGTTCTGTTAAGCAAGAGGGGAATTTCTTGGTTGAAATTAATTGGCAGAAATTAATTGTTTTCCATTTTGCTTTAGCCAATGGCATCAATTTCCCATCTGTGTTGATCATTTAGACATATGTACTGTTCTTCTTAATTTCTTAATGATAAATTTTTGTTATGCAAGTTTGATATCAAAGCATCCCCTGCGAATATATACATTAACTTCGTAGTAAGAACCCATGTAAATCAGCTACACGGTGCTTGATTATTATGCATCGAAGTTATTCAAATTAAAGAACACATTATTTAAAAGCATGACATTATAATCAGTAATCGTATACTCTTTACTTCAAATGCAGCATCTAATAGTTTTTAAATAGACAGTGTAGCATCTCCATTGCAATACAGTTAGTGAAAGAACTTTTTCTTAATAAATGTTTTTTTCTTTTCAATTCATGGTGGAAATAACTTTAGTGGGAAAAGATCATCAATTTTTAACAATGAGGATGAGATTTTTTTTAAAAAGGTTGGCTAAATATCAAAACACTGTCAAAGATGTAGCACATGTGGCACTAATACTCTAATTAGGGATCACCAGGTTGTTCAAAGCCCTGTTTTAGAATCTAGAATGTCTTTATTTTTCGCTCTTTTGATTGTTGCTTGATTTTATTTCAAATTGCTCCTCTGCAAATGGTTGGTTGCAAGTCAAAATTATGGGCCATTGAACTAATTTCCAGAAACAAATTCATCATATTGGCTTAACTAATTATATAGGGTTTGGTCGATGTTTGGTTTTGTCTTTGTTTTTTACAGAACATTTGGTATTGGTCTACACTGTCTTGCATGCATATGGATTTTGAAATTAGTTGTGATGTGTTTATTTAGTTTTCTCTTTATGGTGTCGGTTACTCTTCAACCAATTAACATGTGATTCTCCTCTCAAGGAATTTGAAAAGAAACCAGTCTTCACTTCGTATCATCATATTTTCATGTTTTCTTTGTGTAAGAAAACGAAATGTAACAAAAAAGTATAGTTTCTGTTGGGGTCTATATTCTTGATATTCTTCAATATCAAAATCAGTATTGAAACAGACTAATTAATTGAGACTGTCCTATCTCACAAGCAAAACCAAAATTATATTTATTAACCTAATTTTGTTTTTCTGTCTTTGTATTTTAGATAGTTGTTGTGATCCTGCTTTTGTGTGGCTGTTTTGCGAAGTGCTTGATAGCTTCTTTGACTACAGGTTAGTGTTTCATCCATTTTCTAAAAGATTGCATGCATGGTGGCTGTAGCTTATTGATTGCCAAATATTATGACAACTGAAAATTCTCATTTATGTGGTTCTGTCAATATCACGGTGCATTTGCGTTGCTTAATTACAATTTAGGTGTGATTGATAATTTAAAATTTTATAAATGCATGTTTTTTCTCCTTTCCAGTTATCAATCTGTTGCTTGGGGTTTTAAATTTCTGTGCATAATGTGCAAAAGGACTAGAGATAGCAAACAATAGCAAACGAAATCAGACGATGCAAGAAGCTCATAGTTTTGCCATTTCAAATGGCATAGAAATCTCTTATGAAAGTGTTTGCCTTGCCGATAATAAACATAAAACCAGAGAAGTGTCAGTTCGAAGAAGAAAAAGGCCCAGGGCAGTTCCAAAATTGCCTCTCCTACTTCCACATCAGAGTTTATGCTCTTTCCTTTTCAATTCATTCATCTCATTAACGTACACATTACATACATAATATTTCATTGTTCATAGCTTATTTCCCCACTCAATTTCTCTATATTAAGTGGTAGTTGATTGCATTGAATTTGGGCAAAGTTTCCTTTCTCATAATTGTCTTCAATTACGATTCAATTTTAAAGAAAATTTATCAACTCTTCTTTTAAAATATGATTTTTCTCAAACGTCTTTAGAATGCAATTTGGTTTCATTCCTTTGAGCCAATGTGTTTGATTTTAAAGCTTTGCCTTGCATTAATTTTTGTGGTTTACACAAGTGATATACATATATTTCAGTTCTCCCTGATTCTAATATTTTAGTCACTCAAAATTTTTGTTCATATTAAGAAACTTCCCTTTTTTTTGAAGTTGGGCCATGGATATTCGATAACTTCAATTAATATATAAATTTATTTACTCTTTTTTATTAATTATTTTTTTTTTCCATATTTTTTTGGAGCTCCCACATGAACTGACTTTCAATTACATTTTTCAAATTTGAAACATCGTTATTAAATGTTTTAAATGTAATTAACAAAACTTTTAACCTATAGCGTCTTATCTCAACCTTTATTCTACTTCTATAACATATAGCTGTTTATACATCATTACTGCTTCTATAGCTTACTTCTCCACTAGATTATCTTACTTCTGTAACAAATTTGCTCATTAGGTCACTAGATCATCTTATTTCTGTTTATAGGTTATTTGGTATTTTTAGATCATTTAAATTGTGGTTTGTGCAGTGTTTGTTGTTGGCCTGAATTCTATAACAATAGCCATTTTCTTTGCTCAAATTTTGTCATTTGTCGACACTGACACCGACCGTTTACCAAGTTTATGCCAATATAGTCAACACCCCTTGATTTGATTCTATTAAAATTGTCACAATTGTTTTCAGTTTATTTTCAATGGATTCAATAAATTGACCTTATGCTTTTATCCATCAGATTAATAGAATGCTTGATGTATGTAAATTGTTATTTCTCTGGTTTACTTTTTTAACTTAAGTCTATTATAATAATTAACGCTTGCCATTTTCCGACTTTATACCAACAGAGTTAAAACCTCTTGAATGGAGAAGAAACATCAGCCAGCTACACAACAAATGCAGCAACAGCTAGATACCCTTGCAAGAAACATCAAAAAAGAAAAATTCATGTCCACCATCCATTAAATTATAGATAAACGCCTGTACAAGTTTTTTTGAACAATATGCAGCTCAAGGTTGCTCATATTTTTGATGTTTTAATAGTTGCTTGATATATTAAAATATACATAATATTTTAACATAACAATCAGCATATAAAACATGTTAGTTTATTTTTTACAACTTAAGCTTGCCAAACTAAGCATGATGACACTGTTTAGATCTCAATGTATATATAAATAGGGCCAGTATTTTAACATAACAAGTAGCACAGATTTGACAAAGCCATGTTTCCTACATATTTTTACGACTTTATACACATTTGAAGCAATTTCAAAACCCGCAGCATCGCGCGGGCACACTTGCTAGTTAAAACTATAAAAGAAGTGGAGAAAGGAGAGAGCTCATAGAGTTTGAGGAGCTTGGTGTCTTCCTTCTACAGCAACACTCTATTTATAGAGAATGGGAATTGCTCATGTTGCAACTTGCTTTGATTAAACTATTATTCCACCTTGCTACTACCAAGTGTTTCACCCGTCAATTGCCATCAAATGCTTCCTTTACTTAATTCATTGTGTTGATGACTCCACTTTCTTTGTTTATTTCACTCTAGTGCTGGCAGCACCCTCCAAATCTTCATCCTTATTAGTTTGGCTGCCACACTTCAACGAGCATGTGCTTGTAATTGCTTGCTAGTGGCTGGCCATACTTCATGCTTTTGTTTTATTTGTATCAATGCCATCACCACTTCTTCCTTTGATAAATCTTCTTTGGCAAGTGCAGCACTCCATGCATTCTTTTTAATAAATCTTGCCACCATTTGCCTACTAGCATCCAACGATCTTCTTCAACCTTAAGATAAAATAATGAAATCATCATCAATTATGTAATGTGTATGTAAGCAAGTGAATAAGTGAAAAATATTCCTAATTAACTAAAATTGTAAGAAAATCAATTACTAACAAATATATTTAGGGATAAAACTTGTAATAATTATGTGCTTATCACTAACTAATCTCACCTCTTTTTAAGTTAATTATGTTTATGGATAAACCTTAATCTCATCTGTCTCTTGCTAAGCCCTAACTAATCTCAAGAATTTTTAACTTAATTTCTGTTTATGGGTAAACCTTAATCTCCCCTAAGTTTTGTACCAAATTTGAATTGAATTTGTTTGGGTGGGTAACCTTATTCTAAATTGTAAAATTTGAATGACAGTTAGTAGCATTGCAATTTTATCTTTTATACAGAGAACAAGCATTGTAATATTATGCATAAGAATTTCGTTGGATGTATAGAAGATGATTTATTAGAGCATGAAAATACAATTGCATAGGGGTCATGCAATTTATAGCTTTCTATTTGTCAATTAACATATGTGTTGGCATATTACTTTTCAATTGAGTTTGTTTGATATGATTGGCGAGAATGCAACTTCATATATGGTTCAATAAAAATCCATTTGATAATTGGAATATGAGTTGACATGTTATTTTTTGAGTTTATTCGATATGACTGACTAAAATTCAATTGTATAGGGTTCATGCAATTTGCTTCTATGATTTGGCAATTGCATATGAGTTGATAAATGTTATGTGCATAATATGACGTGTGTTTTGCTAAACCCTAACGTCACCTCTTTAAGTTAATTTTTGAAAACGTAATATGAATTTAATTTCTGTGGGTGGGTAACCTTGTTAAAAATTGTAAAATTGTCATTAAAGTCAGTAGGCTGAAAACAACCATTAAAAGTGTTTCGTGATGACTCATAATTATATTGGATATGTAGAAGGTAATATATTATAGCACGAAAATGCAATTGCCTAGGGGTAATGCAATTTCATATTACCTGGTTGGCAATTGACATATGAGACATGTTATTTTTCAATTGAGTTTATTTGATAAGGCTACTTTTTGTGTTTGTTTAATATGTTGTATTCTTGGATGTTCGAACTATGGAATGAATTGAAAGATTTAAAAAATAATGGGTGGTAACCTAATATGAATTTAATTTCGTTCACATATTATTAAAAATTATAACATTTCCATGAAAGTGGATGGCATGAGAACAAGCATTGAAATAGTTTTGGATGCCTGAGAATTACGTTGAATGCGTAGAGGGAGATATATTGGAGCACAAATATGCAATGCCTAAGGGTCCTGCAATTTCATATCTCCTTTGGCAATTCAATATGAGTTGAAATGTTATTTTCCCATTGAGTTTGTTTGATATAGTTTGACAATTTGCATATGAGTTGACATGTTATTATTTTGTATTTGAGTTTAGTTGATATGATAAAATATTTTTCTTGTTTAATGCAGGCTCATCATTAATTGGAATTATAAAATGGTGAGAAAGAACAGTGATGTGCATAATAAGGGCAAAAATCCAAAAACAACAAAAGACGAGTCAAAGACGGTGATCTAGTTGCAAGACTGGTTATTTTAAATATATGTAAGTGTTAAATGCCACTTCCAGTATATTAAGTACTTTTTATAGGACTAACTGAATGTGAATGTTTTAAATAGGAAAATAAAGGGTTATGAAATGAATCAACAAAAAATAGTGGAGAAGGTGGATACTAAGGTGATAAATTGGCAACAATACATTTAAATAGAGACGTTACAGCTCACAACTTATAATGAATTGATTGAATTTTATTATTTTCTTCCTCAGACCAAAAAGGAAATCGTTGATATGTGGCAACAATTGGATACTACTCAAAAAGCAGAGTATGAACCTAAAAAACCTTCAACGAATGCCTCAAACAAGAGTTGTTTGAAGATAGCCACACATTGCAGTCCGAAGGATGTAAATGACATTATAGATGTTTTAAGTGATGAGAAAAAAGCAGTCATTCAAGAAATTGGATTTGTTTCATTGTTGGAAATGAAGTGCGGAAAACTATCTCATTCAATGTGTTGTTTTTTTGTTGATAAACTGAATCCTTCTTAATCATCAATCGTGCTACAGGGGAAAACACTTCAGATATCCATGGATGAGTTCGTGCACATAATGGGTGTTAAGGATGGAGGAGACGAAGTTGACTTCACCAGATCCATGGATGAGCAACATATTGTAAAGGTGTGAAATTCTTTTTTGGTTGGGAAGAAGCTTTTAAAGAATAATGAGTTGAAGCAGATGATGGTGGGGACAGAAGAAGCAGGTGACTTTTTCAAAGTTGGTTTTTCCATGTTTGCTCTATGCACGTTGCTATGTCCAACAACTTCCGTGTATATGAATCTAAAATATCTGCTTTCGTTAAGAGATAGCAAGGCAATAGCTAGGAAAAACTGGGCAAGTTATTCATTCAAATTTTTATTAGATAGTGTCAGGTCATTTAAGGAAAACAATCAAGTTTACATTATTGGTTGCTTGTTTTTCCTTCAATTGTTTTACCTTGATGCTATAGCTCATGGTAGCCTACTTGTAGATAGGTCTGTGCTACCACTCGCTGTGTGGGGGAAAGTAGAGACCGAAAAAATGAAGAAGTGGCTAAAAAAAGAGGGGGGGGGGGTTTGAAAATGATAAGGTAGTTGTTATCAAAGCTGAATCTGGAGGTTTCGGAGATTATGCGAAAACAATGACTCACTTTGCCGAAGAGTTAAGTTCAATAAAAAAGGATATGGCAACTTTAGTGGCCACTACTGCTCGTATGGACGAATCACTCTCCATGTTTATTTCTGAGTTAGCATCAAAAATTGAAGAGAAAGATAGAACATTGCGCACTTCATGCCCTCATCAATACGAAGTTAAACTGAATAAGGAAGATGATAACATGTTTGATATGGGTTGTGATGGGGGACAACTAGACCCTAGAAATACTAAACCTCCAAATATTAGGCAAGACAAACAAAACGGAACTCTTAACGAGCAAGGTGACAATGTCAAAGAATTTGTAAATCTTGATAAAACTTTGGCTCCCTCTGTTGAAGTCATCCGTGAGAGAAAATATGTAAAACAACCTCATAATAAGGTATGATGAGAATTGGTTGTAGCTTGTTTGTATGTGTTTTAATGATTTCACTTATAGTTTACATGTTTGGATGATGACAATCATCGAGTATTTAATTTGCAGAAATCATTGTACTATGGATTACATTGTATTTTTATTTGGTTTTCTCCCGATGTAATAACAAAGTTAGATGTCCTTATTTTATGTAGACTTATTGTATCATCTAATGTATTTTTGTTTCAATTAGATTGATTTGTAAATGCTATTTTGTAATAATTTATGGGCACTAGGATAAAATGGGTCACAACGACGTAAGAAGTTTGTTCATAGAGAATTGTGGTTCTACTTCAACAAGGAATCTGCTAGTGACTCGTGCAACAATGGATAAAAAGCCCAGTCCCCACAAGAGAACTCCTTATGAAGACTTCAATGCATTGAAAGTTAAAGCAAATGCAAAAACCCGACAAGTAATTGTGCACGAGCGGATTATGAAGAGATTGTCGGTCCATTCCGGATGACCAACGATATTTCTGAAGATGATAGAGATCTATTAAGTTTTGCGTTTTGTTGTAATCCATTGAATCCAAAACCTTCGATGTATACCCTGAGCCAAATTTGTGAAAATAATTATTATATGTGTCATGTTGTCATAATGACATAAGAAAAATTGATTAGAAAACTCATTTTTTCTGTTTCACAGTGAATTACTCGTTGACACTAGTACTGTAGCGATAAATTGTCACCATTTTGGAAGTCTTGCCCCTGGGTTGCCTCTCTTTGATGATGTAAGGACTATGAATTCAATATTAACTACTCATCAGTATATGTTTAGAATGTTGGTAGTATGATGCTAACAATCATGTCTTATCTTGTAATAGGTAATCAATGTAATGGCAAAATATTTATATAATACCACCTCCACATAGTGGTTCCTACCTACGTATTTTTGGTCGGTAAGTAAATGAATAGGATTAATGAAGAATATTTTTTGGTTAAAGGTGATGTGCTATATCTCATAAAATGCAGGAATGCCCCAAGTTGGTACGTCCCGGTGATCATATGACATAATGTGCTATGACACACAAGCTTTGTCGTCTCGCAAGATTTGATGGGTGACTGAAGGATTGCATGCAGGTGGGTTTTGTATGCAAGCTCCAATTATGTGAATTATCGGTGATAATGAATATACCATTTTTTTGCAGATATATATATTATGATGCACTATGATGTAATTGGTTACTGGTATCTTTTGGTTTGTGACATTTTCCATAAGAAAGCAAAAATTTGGGACAATTTACCTGATATGCATCATAATAAGAAACGCGAGAACGATTGCCAACTTACTGTAAGTGGAGAAGCTTTTGTTCAATGCAGTTATACGTATTTCTTTTGCTCGATGTTACTTATGTCGACTATGTTGTTGTTCATGCAACGGGTGTTGTACCTAGACTCTGTTTTTCATGATGATATCTCGTCGGTATTTGCGACGGGATGGATGTTCTCCTCCTTTTATGTTGTGTCCCCATTGGATGCCAATCCCGTCCAACCTAATGGTGTGGATTGTGGCATTTTTGTCATAAGACACATGCAATATTATCGTCAATTGTGGCATGATCAGGTATGCATTGCGCATGTGCCATTTTTATGGTAAAAATATTTTATACGTAATGAAATGTTGAATATTTTGTTGTTTTTGGTTGCAGTACGACTCTAATGTACAGCGGATGAGACTTGCTATTGAGTTGCTGCGAAATGAAAAAAAATCAATTGCGTGATGTGATAAGTGAATCATTGAAAGTGATGGAAAATGCATCTGATTGTAAAGATGGGACATTTTCAGTTTCTTCAAGTGACTTGGTCTTCGCAAAATAACCTTCACTATCAGGTACTGAGTTTTGGCCTTGAATTCCACTCTTTTTTCTTGTTTCTGCATCCATTTCCTGAAAATAAGCAACATGTCTTTCATGGTATAATTAATATGAAAATAAATGGATACACATCAATTGCATTTAGTAGAAGTATAAACATACAATTAAATTATGAAGGATTAGTCATTAATGAGAGATTCTACGTTTTATAATTGCGCACATATAATGGCAATTGCTCGACAAAAATGCAAAGAGACTGCTCTGTTTGTCAATTGCAAGACTATAATGCAATTAGAAGTAACTGTTTGTCAATTGCATTGACAACATATGTTCTCAAAATTGAAGAGGCCACCAATAACATGGCAATATAGATACACTAATTGCAAAATCGGACTAACCAATTGGTAATTGGATTCAAAATGACATATTGAAGTACCTCTTGCATCTCCATTACCAACATGCAAGGCTACAAATATCATGGCATTTGCTTTACAAGTAATTATAATAACAGACTAATCAATTGGTAATTGCATTCTAATTCATAAAAAGGCTTCCCAATTGCATGCCAAGTATGTACACAAATTGCAAAACCCCCCTTACAATTTGGTAATTGCATGAGTTGAAGATGAACTCAATTTAAGATATCATTATATCATTACAATTAAGAAATTTTACCTAATGTTTTTCGAATGAGTCGCAAACTTTTCAACATCAACAATATGCCCAACATGAAAGAAGAGAAAGATATTGATATTAATCATATTGTGTTTCTTGTCTGTGAAAAAACTCAAATTACAATGATTTTCTTTTCAGCAAAACAAAAACCCATTAACCCCAAAAACAGAATGGAATGTTTTGTACTCACAGTGACTTTGGCGATAGAGCAGTCGTTGGCTTCAGCAAGGTTTTTTTTGTTGTAAAAATGGGGGCTAAGCCCAGAAAACAACTAAGCAGAAATTAATGTAGACCTCAAGATGCCAATATGATTAGTCTCAAGAACAGCAAATATCCCCTTAGTACGCATCTCCTCTGAGTTGCAGGGGAAGAGAGGGAGAGATAACCGAGAGAGTCGGTGGGATTGCCTCAGCAGTTCAAGATCTTCTTTGCCCTTCTTTGTATTGTTCTATTTTTCTCTTTTTGTTTAATTTTGTTTTGTTCTCTTTTACCTACAACAACCATTTTAACCGGTTACCACCATTCAACGATGTAGATTTAACCCACATCCCCACTTACTCATCCAATGGTTCATAATAGGGGCGCATGGATACACCACGCCCACTGTAGAACTTTCGTCAAATTTGAAGCAACAAACTGAGAAATTTGAGCATCCTAAATAAAAAAAGTTTTAGCCAAAAGGAGCTCGGGTCTTTGTGTTGAAGCGGGTTTTGAACCAAAAACATAAGCAGGTTAAGGCAATCAGAAACCTGATGCTTTACTTGGGTCCTTGTCTTTAAGTGGGTCATGTTCTCTCAAAATGGGTTGAGATTTGCACTTAAATCCCTTGTTTCTATCCAATGGTGGAAATTACAACTCTGCAACTGCTACTAGAAATTTAATATGAGATTTGCACATCAAATTAGGGGTGGGCACGATCTGATTCGGTTTGGCTTTCATCTAAAATCAAAATTAGTATCTGTATTGTTCATTCGATCCAGTTCAGTTCAGTTCTTATAAAAATTCATTAACTAAATCGAATCAACCCGAACCAGTTTAAATTTAATTTGGTTTTAATTTTTCCAGTTTGAACCAACTCTAAGGCCAATTGATAATTTTTTTTTTCCTTTATAGATAAATAATGAAAATAAAAAAATATTCATAATAATCGTAGATCAAGATCGAAAAAATATTCATAATAATCGTAGTCTAAACTGAAAAAATCGAAATCAAATTGGATCTAAATTAGTTTGAGTTGGTCAGATTTAGTTAATGAATTTTTATATGAACTGACTTAAGCCGAATTAAATGAACCGTACAAGTACCAATTTTAATTTTAAATGAAAACTGAACCGAATCAAACTGAATCGTACATGCCTCTAATTTGATGTGCAAATCTCATATTAAATTTCTAGTAGCAGTTGCGGAGTTGTAATTTCCATCATTGGATGGAAACAACGGCTTAGATTTAAAGTGCAAATCTCAGCCCATTTTGAGTGAACATAACCCGATTGAAGACAGGGACCCAAGTAAACATCAGGTTTCCGATTGCCCTAACCCGCTTATTTTTTTGGTTCGAAATCCCTAACCCGCTTCAACACAGAGACCCAAGCTCTCTCTTGGCTTTAACGTTTTTATTCAGCATGCTCAAATTTCTCAGTTTGTTACTTCAAATTTGAACTCTCTTGGATGTTTTCATCTTCACTCTTCGTCTGCAAGAACCAAACCACTAGCATTTTTCATAAACCCGCTTCAGTCAAAGGAGGTTTATTCAGCATAAGAAAGGTACATATTGCTCCATTTCTTAGCTTGCTATGGTTACTGATGTCGTCACGAGGACTTGGTTTTTTTTTTTTCTTTCTTTCTTTTAAATTTAGAGGATGGTGCATTTTTGGTTGAACTAGTTCTTCGGTTTGATTGTTAATTGTAAATTTGGAATTGAAAAAAGGCATTTAATTTAAGAGACATCGATAATTGCTTATCTTGAATTATCTTGTTTTGGCTTCTGGTTTTTCCCAGTTGTCGAAAACTTTGACTCTCAGGTTTTGTTGTCAACCCACTATGCATTCACTCATTATTTGCATTTCTCTATCTTTTCGGATTAGGGTTAGGGTCTTTTTTTCCATTTGGGGCGACAATGATGTACCCTGATCCTCAACAGCAACACCACCAACAGCAGCATCAGCATCAGCAGCATCAGCAGCAAGGTGGAGAATTTCACAGGGGCCCCCCGCCGCCAGCGCCAATGATGCGTCAGCCGTCGGCCTCTTCGACTAATATGGCCCCAGAGTATCACCACCCATCTGGCCCCGCTCCTCCTCTTCCTCCTTACGATGGTTTGTTCCAAATTATGCCTCTTGGCTTTCTTATTTTGGTTTTGTTCTGTCTGGTTTCTAGGAAAACGGAAAGGAAAAGAAAATAAAAGAATTTCAAGTGTATGGAAGTGTTTTACCTCGTGGAGTCAAGTATGTTAGGAAATCCTAGAAAAGATTTTGGTTGCATTTTACTTCTTTTATTGACTGGGGTTTTCAACTTTGAAATTTACATCATTAAAGTGCACGGTTTTGAAGAAATGAGTTGTAAATTAGACCCCTAGACCTGGTTTTGGATCCTGAAGTTTTTAAATTGGCAATTTACAAGGGCATGCCAGTGAGGTTGAAGGTGTAAACGTTGGTTGGAAAGTGGCAGTAGAATTTTGTTAGAAGTTTAGTGTAGATAATGATTTTCCCGTTTCTTTCTTAATGGATGACAAATGGCATGTCTGTTGCAGCTCATCCTGACGGTTTTGCTGCAAAAAGGATGAGAAAGCTTACCCAGAGGAGAGCAGTTGATTACACTAGCACTGTGGTGCGATATATGCAGGTGAAGTTGAATTGTTTGCATTATATTTTGGTTTTTCTTTCTTATAACCTTCCTGCAGTTATCATTTCAGCAAGAAATCATCCTCGAATCTTAACATTTTATGTTATCTGGCCCAGTGTATCTTTACATTTTGCTGAAATCCTACAATACACGTCTTTTTTCTGCTTAAGGAAAGGTTTTAAGATGACCATGATTTATTTATTTATAGTTAATTAATTTCTGGAGTTGCTCTTGGTGCTCTTGGTTATAGTTGAATAAGTTTATACTGACTCTATTGTTTTTCCTCTTAAAATCCTGTTTGTAAAAAAACAAGATTTAACTAATAAAATGGAAATTTACATAATAGGGGCAGGGTCTTCCATGATTTAGATGTCAATATAACCACACTCAATAACTTCAAACCAACAAAAAAAATCAGTGAAAGCATAACAAGTTCTAAGAATGAGCTGCTCTCCAATCTGGAAAAAAGCTCTCCTCCCGCAAATAATCCATCTCCTCCCTCACATCATAAAAAGCTCTCCTATTCCATTCCATTGATATTATTTTGGGAGCTTACCATCATAGCACATATTCCTAGAACCACACTGCTATTCCTACCACTTAAGAACTTAAGCCTCTCAGAAAATACGGTATCACTTGAAGCTGGAATAAACCAGCACAGATTGGGCTTCCTTGACAACCTTAACCTTAAAATAATCAACTGGCAATGAAGCACTCGTTGCGTTCCTTTTCTGCACAGAACACAACACTGGGGAAAAACAACCAAATTTTTTTTATGTTCTTTAGATGTTGGCATCACTAACCTAATTGCGTTTCATGTCTCTATTCGTACATGTTGGTTCTGGGTTGACTACCATCTCACATGTGGTGTTCATGCTGTCTCTTTCGGTATTCTAGTGCTGTAGATTAGACATGTTGTATAATGTTCTAATCTGTCCTGATCTCGTATGTTTGTCAGAACTTCAGAAGTTATGTTTTAGTATTGTATGTCAGGAATTTCCTTGTTTTGCAGCATTCAACTTGTTTATCCTGTCCTTTTTCAAATGATATGAATAATATGCTGTCAACATGGACCCACATGTGCACCCTTTTTTCTTAGAAAACTAAAAAAAATTATATTAAAGAAATTTGTTTGAAACCAACCAAACTAAATGCCTAAACAAGGTTTCCTTAGAGAGCCTACAAAGTCAGGGCAGCAAACAGTATCACAGAACTTATAGTAATGACCCAACCACAGAACAACCTCAGCAGAACCCTACGAAGTACAGAGCGGAACAGCAAACATCGCAGTAAAACTTAAAAAAAAAAATCTAAAATAGATGTCAACCTCACAAAAAATCAGTACACATGTGTCCTTTGGATATATCTGTTTCATTTGTATATGTAGAGAGCCCTGAAAGATTCTGGTTGCCATTGTCTCTTAGTCTTGCAAATTTATATTGGTGATTGAATATCTTAAAATTACATATCATTGTTTTCCAGATTCGAATGTGGCAGCGTGATGCAAGGGATAGGACAGTATTGCAACCTACACCAGCAGCAGCAATTGATGTGAGTGGTCCTTTATTATTTATATTATATTTTCGTTGTGCATAAAATATGGTTTACTGGAAGCATGATGGTAGTCTAATTTTGGTCTGAACCTGGTGCAAGTGTTCATTTTACTTGAATAGTTTGCCCTTTTGGTGTAGATGTTGCCGACAGTTGCCTATTCAGATAATCCATCCACTAGTTTTGCTGCAAAGTTTGTACATACGTCCTTAAACAAAAATCGTTGTTCGATTAATCGGGTCTTGGTAAGTTACATTTTCTGGCCAGAAGTACATTTAAATCCTCTCTCTATGTGTGTGTTTATTTATTTATGTTTTTCCAACCATTATGCATTGAGCATATTGATGTTTCTTTTTTGGAGTCTGAAGTTATATTGTTGTGTGACTTATGAACAGGTCGTTATTATTATTATTATTATAATTATTATTTTATTTCAGAAAGTGTGGTATTTGGGAATCTCCTATTTGTAGGGAGTTGTGTGGCTACCAGCTGGGCTATGTCCCAACCACTTTTGAGCAAGAATTAATCTTATTGTTTAGCTGTTGGATTGGCATTTGAAATCAATGACATGTAGACCCCAGTTGGTTTGAAAGGCTTTGTACTGGTTTCCGAGTTTTTACGTGTTGGACAATTATACATGCTACTGTCTTGGTTGCGTAGAAAATAGCTAATATGGTAATATCACTTGCCATTTTCTAGGGTTCAAATGTATTCCATCACACTATACTCTACCATTACAATGAAAGGAATATTCAAAGGGGTAGTGGGTAAACTATTCATAAAGTTATTTTTCCTATATACATGAATTAGGCCCAACTGTTTTATTGGGCCATGAGCCGGGCAAAACGTTATTTTAAGTGTTCTCATATAGTATTGGGTTATGACGTTGAACTTGTTTGGGTGATAATAGGATTTTCTGACATTACTTTATTGTTTTTAGTTGAGCTATCATTCTAAATTTGGCTGACCCCCCCTCTTTTTTCAAAGTGGACTCCTACAGGGAGACGTCTTATTACCGGCTCTCAAAGTGGGGAATTCACTCTTTGGAATGGACAATCATTTAACTTTGAAATGATTCTTCAGGTTAATAATTATAGACATTAATTTTTTTCTAAATTACAGTTCTGATGGATGTCAGAATGAGAGCCTTTGATATTTTCGTTAATTCAATTTGTAGGCGCATGATCAAGCAATCAGGTCTATGGTATGGAGTCATAATGACAATTGGATGGTCTCTGGTGATGATGGGGGCTCAATAAAGTAATTAGAATTACAGATAATTTCAATTGTTAAGAAGTTTAAAAAAAAATAAAAATCATAATAAACCTAATGTGTTCTTCTTGCATATGGGTGTACTTTTTAGGTATTGGCAGAACAACATGAATAATGTGAAGGCCAATAAATCTGCTCATAAAGAATCTGTTCGTGATTTAAGGTAAGTGCTTACATATGTGTATTTTTCTTCATTCTGCTTGAGGCATGTGTTAACTGGCCCTTTTTTTACAGCTTCTGTAAGACTGACTTGAAGTTCTGTTCCTGTTCTGATGATACTACTGTTAAAGTTTGGGATTTTGCACGTTGTCAAGAAGAGCGCACATTGACTGGTAAAGTGCTTTGACCACACAACAGATATGGAATGAGCTTGTTGACCCTAATTCGGTGGCTCAATCCCATACTGTACTGATTTATTGATATGTTATCTGACTATAAAAAATATGCAATACCTGCCTTTTTTTCCTTCATCCAAAAGTTCTGAACACATGAACATCCACTTTCTATGTGCGTTCATCTTTATTTATTTAGTGATGAAGAAGCAGATCCCTCAGTATCCTTGAGAGGAGGTGAGATTTAATATCTAACACACCTTCTGCAGCTTTTCCATAATTGGTAGCCCTTGGTGTATTCCAGAATTTATCTATTTTTGGCAGTGGATTGGAATGTTGTGCTAGAAACTACACTTTATTTTGAAGTGTTACGTTGTTTGTGCGGATTCCTTATGATCTGCGTTTCAAATTATGACATCCCATTAGACTGGTGTTAGTTGAGACTTTGTCTGTTTATTTATGTTTAGTTTTCTTGAAAAGTTATTTATTTAACCTGGGTTGTGTAGGACGTGAGATATTTTATATCACCAAGTTAAACGTATACTATGGCTGGTTGAAAATCACAAGTTTGTGAATTAAGGGTTAGGTTAGGGACTGCTTTGATTAACACCATTTGGATATACAAGCGTGTTGTGTTCTCAGTTTTAGAGATACTTTTAGGTCTCTTAGTAGTGTACTTTATCGAGTTCAAAGCATAAAATCTATGAACAGGTTATTTTAGTTGCATAATTGCATTAAGCGTTCTTCTTTAATAGATTTTGACATCGTGCTCTTGGGGTTTGCATGCTTAAGAAGTGCATGGAGTAACCTTAGAATTTCTCTATGTGGTTTGAACTCAGGCAGGCCATGGTTGGGATGTGAAGAGTGTTGACTGGCACCCTACAAAATCTCTACTAGTTTCAGGTGTTTGCAACAATTCTCTTCTGAGTTTATATTAATATCTTTTTGAAAGTTAGTTTTTGACTATTTATTTCATATAATTGGTTTGTACTTAGGTGGGAAAGACAATCTTGTCAAACTTTGGGATGCTAAGTCAGGGCGAGAACTCTGTTCATTGTAAGTAGAGAAATATGGCAGTTAAACCTATAAGTTAGTTTTATTAGTTGAAAATCTTTACGGATGTTATGCTTGTTTTTGCAGTCATGGCCACAAAAATATGGTGCTCTCTGTTAAATGGAACCAAAATGGTAACTGGGTGCTAACGGCTTCAAAGGATCAAATCATTAAGGTTGGTGGCCAATTTTTTGCTCCTCAGCTATCACATGAGTTGATATGGGATTTTTTTTCCTCGGAAATTTATAATTTTCCTCCCATGGCTGATGATATTGTTACACCACATGCTCTCAGGTTTATGACATAAGGGCTATGAAGGAACTTGAATCTTTTCGTGGCCATCGAAAGGACGTGACTGGTTAGTGAAGTTTCCTCTCATATCACCTAAGCCTACTTTATCTTTTCTTATCATTAGTAGGTGCCACGTTCAATGTGTCTGCAAAACTTCTATTCCAAAGCCCCAGTTGTATTATTAGTATAGTAGAAAATTTCTGTCTGCAAAACTTCCTCCTGTCTTTATTATGCTCATGCCTAGCCATTGGTAGGCCAAGTTATCGCACTCATTATATTTGTTAAGGTTTTGTATGATTATAATGCTTATGGTTACCATTCTTTGAAATTTTTATTAGCTCTGGCTTGGCATCCGTTTCATGAAGAATATTTTGTCAGTGGGAGTTTTGATGGATCCATTTACCATTGGCTTGTTGGGTAAATTCTATTCCTTAAATCTAGTACCCTTCTATGGGTTTATTCTTCTTTGGGTCAGCGTTATAGAATAGTTTACACTCATGTCTTTCATTCTTTACAGTTTACCCATCAGAAACGGGGAAAAAAAGAGAAGAAAGCTTTTTTCAGTTTCTTGCCTGATTTAATTCTTAATACACAAGCGAATATGCATGAACCTATTACTTTTGCCTTGTGTTTGGTGCAATATGTACGCATTTTCAAGAAGGAAATGAACCTTGTACAAAGTAAGGAAACCCTCATAAAATGATGGTGCAACCATGTGAATCTAATTACAATTACCAATATGCTGATTGCAAAACTGTATTGCATTCTCCATTGCCTTTTGGATGACTGGAGAAAAATGACTGATGCTCATAGCAAGTTTTCAGTATTGTTAGTCCTGTTTGTTTGGAAGTCTTGATAGCTCTTGTATCTGAAATTAAATTTATTTTGATGCACAGGCATGATACTCCCCAGGTTGAAATTCCTAATGCACATGATAACAGTGTGTGGGATCTTGCATGGCATCCTATTGGTTATCTTCTCTGCAGGTATGTATTACTGCTCTTCATAGTGTATTATCCCTTTCATTATTAAGACCTACCCCGTTTTGAACAGTTTTGTTGTACATGTGAAAGTCGCCAACAACTGGTGGTATGCTCTCTAAAAAATTCACTTTAAGAAGAGTTTTATACTTATAAAATGATCTTCTATGGTGGCCTAATTTTGCAAACTTATTTTGAAAGCTATGATCTTCTTTAGCCATCTGATTAAGGCATGCAATTTTCGACAGAGCACTATGTCTTATGATATAGTAGTAGACCTGAGATGCTCCGATGAAATTATTATTATTTTCGTTTAATGAATTTTAAGGGAACTAGTCATAAAGGAAACCAGCTGAAGAGTTGAAGCTTATTGAATTACTAAAGAGTTTGTGCTTAATTACTTTGCTGGGCATCAGCTATGGGATGCTGTTGTAAAAGAATTTATAAAGGTAAACTTTTATTCGAAAGAGGAGCAGAACACGACAAAATTTAAGTTTGTTTCCTTATAGTATTGTAATTGACGTGCAACCATTGTAGAATTTAGATCAAGGGGAGTAACGTATTTGGAAACCTTGTGGTTTGTCAGAGGAGGTATGTTTGTGGTATATGGAAATTCTTTGTGCCCTGGATTCTCACACACAATTGTTGGATTGGCTCTTATTGGTTCAGCTTTGAGTTTTGTATTGTCTACATTTACCCAAGTCCAAATTCTTTGTAATGATTGGACTTTGGCTGGAAATGTCTAATGTTGGGGTATGGACCAACAAAAGGGCCACCACCTAAACCTATATACTTTTGGCAAGTTGCATGTCCAAATTGGACTTCCTACCTGTAAGCATAGGCATCTTGATGTTTTGGATTTGTTATATGGAATAATATTAGTACGGTTTCAACAAGATTAGCAATGACTTCATTCACTTGTATGTTCTTCTGCAGTGGTAGCAACGATCACACTACGAAGTTTTGGTGCAGAAATAGGCCGGGAGACACCGGTCGTGATAAATTTAACATTGGTCAGAATCAAGGTTGTACTTTGCCTAACCCAAAATCAAAATTTGAAAACTATATAGTTCGTTATCTTATCAAATAGAATGTTATTTTTAAAGTATACCCAGTTTCACCTGTGCAGCAGCAAGCATGGTAAATGTTCCCCTTTACGGGTATTTTTGTGATTTCATAAATAATTAATATGCAAGCATACTTGGATGTATATCCGAAATTTGGATGTATTCTGCTCTAAGTGCTTCATACTAGGGGTGACATATATGTGCACACTCAAAAACCCACCCACCGACACCTTGCATAAGAATTTGTAGTTTAAATTGAGGTGGATGTGGCCCAACTTGAGCAAAGCATCAATGCTACTTTTATTTCTCACAGGTTTTGGTGAGCAGAACCTTGCTTTTGGTGGTCGCATGACTGGTAATTTTCCAGTAGCTGAAGGACCACCAACTCCAGGACCATTTCCTCCTGGATTGACTCGAAATGAAGGAACAATTCCAGGTGTTGGAGTTGCTATGCCGTTATCTCTTGATGCATCAACTCAGGGAGAGCAACAGCAACCTCATGCACTTTCGATGCCTTTAGGGGCTCCTCCTCTCCCTCCTGGTCCACACCCCTCTCTTCTCGCTGCTAATCAGCAGCAACAATATCAGCAAAATCCTCAACAGATCCCACAACAGCAACATCAACAACACCAAGCTCACCCACAGCAAATGCCCCCTATGCCTATGCCGCCTCCAAATATGCCACATCTACAGCCTCCATCCCACTTACCATTGCTGCCCCATCCTCATTTACATCGCCCACCACCCCAAATGCCACCACTCGGGATGCCATCATCAGTGCCTGGATCCTTGCCTATGCCTTCATCAGTTCCTACCTCACATTCAATGCAAATGGTATGTTTTTTCTTCTCACCGAATTATTTAATTACTTTATTCACCTGTTGTTCTCATTGTATAAGTTGGATCCACCACGGGAGATTGCTTTATAAGTTAGAGATTCTTATTTGAAGTAAGAACTAGGGAAGGTTGCTTCACAATCCGTTTGGCTTGCTTACAATTCAAAAGTCAGCCTTCCCTCCATGTTTATTGCCAAAGATTCAATTAAGAAATGGGAAAATTTTAAATTATGTCCCTTGAACATATACACGTGTTTCAATTTGTCACCTTTAAAAATATATAATATATGTAGAGATGTCTATATCAATTTTTAAAAATTTCTAAATATGTCACTTGACACTGACTCCATCCAAAATTCTGTTAAAAATTGTCATTTACTGTGCACATGCCTCGTGCTGTATGGTGTTTTAGTAATTTTACTAATGAAAATTTTTTAAAAATTTAAAAACCTTAAAAACATAAAAACTTTCAGAATAATAATTTAAAAAACAAACCCCAATTCCCTTCTCCGACATCCCACCTCCCTCTCCCTCCCCCTCCCTCACCTCGCCAACCACCCCCAAAAGCCAGACTTGAGGTTGACCTAGTACTAATGCAATTAGTTATTTTCTCCAAAACAATGGCCATCATCAGCGCAATATCTTACCCTCTGCTCTGCACCCTCTGCTGCACAATCCTTTCAACCAAACCTCCCTTAGTTCTCACCCTAAGACCCAATTGTGCACACCAAGGCTGGTTTTGGCAGGCATTGTTCTCATGTCCATTCCATATGTGATGTCTAGGTTGGGAAGGGGTGGGTGCAGGGAAAGGGGGTTGGTGTGGGTAGGGGAGAGAGGTGGCTGCGGACGTTGGGGATGGTTAGGGGAAGGGAATGGGTTTTCTTTTCTGAGTTTTTGTTTTTTTATTTTTAATAATGTTTTTATTTGTAATATTACTGAAATATCCTTGGAGGATGAGCATATGGGGTTGGCGTGGGTGGGGGAGTCAGGTGGCTATGGATGTTGGGGGTGGTTTGGGGAAGGAATGGGTTTCGTTTTCTTTTGTTCTTTTCTGAATGTTTGTTATGTTTTCATGTGTAAAAGTACTGAAATATTCTTGGATGATGAGGATGTGCATGCCATATGACGATTTTTAATAGAATTTTGGGTGGAATTAGTCAGGTGATATATTTAGAATTTTTAAAAATCAATATGACATCTCTCTTAGCTTTCTTAAGTGACAAATTGAAACTCTTAAGGCAGACCCTCCATAACATAACTAATGAAAAGGAAAATTCTGGTGTTATTAATTTAAAATTTAACTAATAGCAATAACTAAAACTAATAAAAGAAACTTTCATTTGCAAATCTTATAATGGTAATTAACATTAGTTTGGTTATTTAGGGAATGCAAGGTACAATGAACCAGTTGGTTCATCCATTGCCGCAAGGTCATTACATGGGCATGAACCCAATGCACTCAGGATCCCTACCTACAAGTGGAGCATCTGCACCTGTTGGAGGTTTTGCAAATGGTATGCCAAACATGCAGGGCCCATCTAATGCAAGTGGAGGCCAAATGTATCCTCAGGGTGGCGCCTTTAATCGGGGTCAACCTGGGCAAATTCCAATGCATCCAGGGTATAATCCCTACCAGGTAAGACAGAATTATATGTACCTCTATTCACTGCAGACTATTAAAGATCTATGGTAGAGATTTTTCATAAATTTCAACATTACTCAGCTGTAGCTTTTGTGTCCTTGTCTTTGCTTATTGCAGACTAGGGGTCAGTCTGGTATGCCTCAACCTCCACCAGGTCCGCCACCGCACGGGCAAACACCTCAGTAGACCATTTTCTGTCCGACTTCACTTATCTAGGCCCCCCTTCCCTCTTCTTCTCTCCCCCTCGTTTCAGGACAGCTTGTTTGCATGTAAATCCTCACCTTTGCCTTGTAGCTTCGTTTGTACTTTAGCATAGAAGTGACTCATCGAGATGGCTTTGTCGAGCGAACAGAAGAAAATTGCAAAAAGTTATCCGGAGTGACTGGGTGTAAAGCGTCCATAGTAAGTCCATCAAATCTCAGGGCTAACCCGGGGCAGACAGTGGAAGCTACAAAACTGGAGTACGGAAAATTGTCGTCTGTTCAATTTTGTTATTGTTATGTACTTCGGCCTAGAATTGACCCATTGAGATGGCTTTGGTTGAGCAAGCAAAAATCATTTTAATTCCCGTATGCTCTTTTTGGTTTTATTGTTACTTGGTAGAAGCAATGGCGCGGATGGTTCTTGTGTCTAAAGAAATGAAAGGTCTGGCGCTTCTTATGACAAAAGAAGCGCGAACATCTTCTGCGGAATAGAGATGTTGAGGTTGGCCTTAATTAGCACAATGATTCTTTCTGGAGAGAGATGTTTGCCATTACCTCCAGGAATTGTGGTCGCCTGTGAAATGGGAAACAGTATGTTGTTTTGAAGATGACTTATTTGATATCCAATTAATTTCCTTTTTCTTCTTCAATGTCGATGGTTGATCCTTTGCCCGTAATGAAATTTACAGTGCATATCAGAATTCAAGTACCAAGTCATTACACGACCCAATCTAAGAACTGCCTTTTGAAGGATTTCATTCTTTCATGTTAAACGTGATTATAAAAAAGCAGAACAAATAAGTTATCGTTATTATCAACCCTCAACTGATCTTGATCTCTCTTTCGGTTTGTTGTTAACCTTCAATCTCAATTAGGCTACTGCAAGTTTAACCTAAAGTTCTAGACAAATCAGTGAATGAATCTCTTGCATTAGCTGATAATTTCTACATACAGAATCTCAGTTTTGGACATCCCAAAATTTTACACAAAACCGCTGGTCAGAGGATATCCCAAAATTTCAAAATTTTGAAGCATCTTGGGTTGCTCCTCTTCAGAAAAAGTTTGAATTCTGTCACATTCTGATATCTCGAGATTATCAAGAGAGGTGAGATTATTGAGTCTTCTGGGAAGGAATTCAAGATTTGGCAGTCGATGAAGTTGAAGAGATGATAAACTGGTAGGCAACAACCAATCCTCTGGAAAGGACACCAGCCCTTGACAACCACCAAAGGCAAGGCTGTTGAGACAAGTGAGTCTGTGCAGCCCCCACTCAAATGAAGGCTTGAAATTCTCGCAGTCCAAGATTGACAGCGACAATAGATTGGTTGGTAATCCACCCTCTGGAAATGACACAAGATTAGAGCAACTCTCTATGCATAGTTCTTGAAGGGATGTGAGGCCGTGCATACGATTTGGTAGGGACTTGAGGCTTCCACAACCAGAAATTTTAATTGATTGCAGCATGGAGTTTGGCAGGCCAAATTCCGTGATAGACTGGAGAAGTGGACACTCAGTAACTTCCAAGTGATGGAGATGCACAAGGTTGTGTAGGCCATCAGGTAACAACCGGAAGTGGGCACAGTTGTTGATGATCAGCTGTTTAAGGTTCATGACCATTGCAGATGTTACTGCAGGGAGACCGAAAGTACCTTTCGGAAAGGAGGTAACAGAATGACACCCAGAAATCTTTAGAATTTCAAGACAAGTGTTGTTGTGAATCATATCCTTGGGAAGGCACTCCAAATTTATGCAGTCTTTTATTTCAAGTTGTTTAAGTGTACTAGGAAGTTCCCCTCTTGGTAAAGACTTCAGAGAAGAACAATCTTCAATTACCAGATACTCAAGTGGAAACAGCAACTTGTTACTGTTTTGCATCTTCCACTCAGGTAGGAATTGTAATGCCTCACAATCCTTGATCTCAAGGCCTCTAAGCATGGATGGCAAGCCTGTTCCAGGAAAAGACACAAGCGAGGGACATCCTGAGACTTTAAACTCCTTGAGAGATGACAGTTTGTGCAAGCATTGTGGCAGCTCATGTAAGAATGGACATCCTAAAATTTCCAAACGTTTGAGGTGCAACAGGTTGGGAAATCCAATCTCATTAGACAAAGTGGTAATCTCGCTGAAATGTGCAATCTGCAACTCTTCAAGAGCCGTCAAGTGTTGCAGAAACCCTTCAGGTAGAGATGGTATCTGTGGAATTTGATTCAAATGCAAGTGGGTAACTGAGGTAAGTCCAACTATATTTTGTAGTACCCCCTTGTTGCACTTTTCAAATTCCAACTCCCGGATTGAAGGGAGTTTGGGCAGTTCTGCTAATTCTTGACATTCATTTATCTCGAGTACTTGCAGAGAAAGAAAGAGGCTAGGTAACTCCTTCAAGTTGGGACATGTCCATATAGAAAGTTCGCAGAGGTAAGGGAATTCTGTGCCTTGTTCTAAGCTGTCGTAAGCTCTTGAAAGGTTTGGAAGGGCAATCAATTCTTCACAGCACTTTATTTTCATTTCCCTCAAGACAGAAAAGTGTTGTGAGAACTTTCTTAGCTTTGGACAGTTAAGAATTTCAATCTTCTGCAGGCAACAGAAGTCTTCCCTGCCTTCAACCCCAGAGGATGACCAATCCTCCCAGTTTATCATGTTGTCAAACTTTAGAGTCTCCAATGACAGAAATGGAAGGATAGGAGAATTACAGTCGCCATAGAACTCAGGTCCTATACTTTTTATCCCCTCCATTCCTTCAACAATGAGGTCTTTTAGTGAAGGTAGTTGTCCAAGTGCTGGTATTTGCATACACTTCTTACAATCACTAAGCTTTAAAAATATGATATTGGAGAACAATGGAGACTCAATCCAACCAGGAAATCTTGTGCCTCCATAATCTTTGATTGTAACTCCTTTTATATTTTTATGAGGTTGAAGCATCTCAAGGACAACCATTTCAACTCTTTCATCTCTTGAATCATCCAAAATCCTTGGTCTCAATCTTAACTCAATGGCTTCTTGCGTATAAGCATCCATGGTTTCCTTAAAACTTGGAAATCTTGCAACACTTTGACCTCTGATGCTGAGATCTTCTAGGTTGCTATGTCGTTGTGGCATGTTAGGAGTTTCCCTTTCATCTGTATCAGTGAGTGAATAATCGAAACTGTCGCTCCATTGGAATACCAAGTGATCAAGTTCCCCCTTTCCCTTCATATTAGCCTCCATTGCATCTACAAAATTCACAACATTCTGTAGTCCAGAAATGAGAAGTGATCCCTTAAGTTGCAGCATGTCCCTCAAGTCTCTAATTCCCCATCCACTGTCTCTGCACACCATAAACTTAGACAAGGTCTGGAGATTCTTCAGTCTACACATTCGCGGTGGCATCTCTTTTAATCTGCTTCCAGTAATATGAAGATGACGTAGGCTTGTTAGGTTCCCCATCTCTTCTGGCAACTTAGTGAGAGAGCGGCATTCCACTAATAACAAAGTTTGTAAATTGCAAAGCAAACTTATTGAATCAGGCAACCTTTCAATTGCAGTGCGAGAAAGGTCCAGATAGCGTAGATGTTTTAAATTTCCTATTGTATCTGGCAATTCAGTAATACGACAGGCATTGAAAGACAACACTCGTAGGTATCGTAACCTTGGCAGCAGATCACAAGGAACTTTATTAGCCAAATAGCTGACTCCAATTCCATCAGTTGGATCAAATGAAAGGAAGGTGCGTAAGTACTCAAGTCTGCTGAAGGACTCAAACCTTGTAGTTACCTCACGCTGACGACGAATATATGAAGAATGACGAGCCTTCTCAAATGCTTCACTGGCCATCTTATCCTCCAACCTGAAACAAAATTCTCCATAAACAAATTGAGCTAGCTCTTTCATGAGGTTGTGCATTATAAATCGTGATGTATCGTGAATTGATTGTTGAAAGAATGATCTGGATACCAGCTCCTGAAAATACTCACACCCAACAGCTTCCAATTTTTTATTTCCTTTAGGTTGCTCAAGAAAACCTTCTGCCATCCATAACAAAACAACTGAATCCCTGTCAAATTCAAATTCCATTGGGAACAAGGAACAATATGCGAAACACGGCTTCAGATGTGCAGGAAGGTGATTGTAGCTTAATCTTAAAGTTTGAAGGATGTTACTTTCATCATCTGGTAGATCCCATATTTTCCTACTCAATATGTCTTTCCATTCATCTTCTTCCATTCTAGGATGCAATAGGATTCCAAATCTTTTCACTGCCAAGGGCAAGCCATCACTCCTTTTGACAATCTCCTTACCGATAGCCTCAAAATTAACATCTACGATTCTATTCTCAAATGCTTGACTCCTGAACAATAACCAACAATCTTCAAATGACAAACCTCTTAAATTGTGAGCTTGAACCGTACCCATGCTTGATGCAACATCACTATTCTGTGTTGTTACTATTATCTTGCTTCCACTTTTTCCTGATTTCAATGGAATACACAAGAGATCCCAATCATTATTTCTCTTGTTCCAAACATCATCCAAAACAAGCAAGAATCTCTTTCCAGCCAATTTCTCTTTCAAACAAACTTGAAGTAGATTCAAGTCATCAAGATCTACTTTTTCTGAACTCACTGACTCCAGAATTGTTTTTGTCACCCTCACTGCATCAAAATGATCAGATACAAACATCCAAATTCTCAAATCGAAATGCTCGTCCACTCTATCATCATTGTAAACTAGTTGAGCAAGAGTTGTCTTACCAATACCACTCATCCCAACTATAGGAACTACACCAATTTTACTACTAGTTGGTTCATCACATAACAGAACTCGAATTATCTCCTCTTTATCACAGCTCCTGCCATAAACACACGATTCGTCTACCAAAGAAGTTGTTGGTAATCTATTTCTAAAGCCAAACAACCTGCCTCCAACATTCTCTTTCAAACCCAAGACATTTTTATATCTGGCAATCAATTCTAGCCTCTCAATTATCTTTACCAATTTATATTCTATCCCTCTACTAGATGGACTGAGAGATGTGGAAATATGTTTCCAATTCCATACCTTATTTGTGGTGGCCTGAGATTCAGCTGCTATCTTACATGCCAACGCTTCGCTAGCGAGCTCATCTAGCATGTCCTCTGCATCATATAGAGCATCTTTGGTCATGTGCAGCCATTTCTGCACTGCATGGTTGTGAAACTGCTTGTCCTCGGCATCATGAAGCAAAGTAGTAACAGTCAGCAGAGTGACCTTCAACTTGTCCAGCAGGTCATCATATTTCCTGCCACATAGTAAGCCTACAAATTCATTGGAAGCCAATCTATCAAACAAAACTTGAAGAAACGCAGAGAGAAAGGCCTCTCCAATTGCCATGTTGCTGATGGTTTCTATATCCAGAGAGACCAAAGTAAAGAGAGAAGGCAAACAAAATTATGCAAGTGCATAATTAAAAGTTTTTTTTTAAATTCTTGGAACCCACCTGTCGCCTGCCAGTGACGACTTTTGAGTCAACACGTGTACATATGTTTTTGCTAAATGGGATCTTTTAATAAAGATGGTGACCAAGCTCACCCCACAAACGGTAAACAAATGAAAAGCAAGATGCAAAGTAGATTTTGGCATATGCCTTCACCATAAATTTATCTTGTATCATAGAAATACCTTAAATTAGGGAATAGCATATGAAAAAAAGTACTAAAAGGTTTTCTTTGTTGAATCTTGAATTTTTACAATTTTTTTTTCTTATTATGGATTTTTTTTATATACAAACTATATTGGGGGAGGGTGATTCGAACATAGGAAGTCGGATGATGGGTAACTGCTCTTAACCACTTGAAATACAAATCTCTTAATTTCCCTTTCTAATTTTTGTGACACCTTTCCACATGCTTTTGATATTTATAAAAAGAAAGGATTTTTAACTACAATGATATCCTTTGATAAATAATAAATAAATAATAAATAAATAAAAAGAACAGCAATGATACCCGAGTTTCATTTTGAATAGCTGCGCGGCTATACTATTTGTTTCTTTAAAAAAATAAGAAAAGAGGACCCTCATATTTGCATTAGTTTATACTTTATAGATATTAATTTGGTATAGCTGTGCGGCTATACACATAAAATGCGTACGTATTTTATTCGGCAAAATTTTGGCAAATTACAACTTAAAAGTTTGGCCACTATAATATATGAGAATTATGTGTATAATTTGTGAATTTTTTTTGTGTATTATTGAAAATTTGGTAAAAAAATACGTGTATTAAATATGAAAAATACATACGTACATATTCAATACGAGTATTGTATGTTTGCTTTTCAAAAACGTGAATTTTACTGAGTTTTTAAGATGTATACAAAGCACAAATGTATTATTGAAAAATAGGTACGTACGTGTATAATACAATGTTAAATGTGAAAGTGCTAAATTCTTTATACGGGTAATAACTCTGGAAAAGTTAAAAATCAGAAGGGTACAATAGAGACTCGGGTAATGGCCTAATAGTAATGGATAATGTTCTAAACTTCTCTTATCGACAAACAAAAATTGGGGAAAAAATATAAAATAAAAAGAGGATCCCAGTGTTTATATATAAAGCGTATGGCCGTTCGGCTATACTATTTATTTATTTTTAAAAAAAAAGAGAAAAAACCGAGTATAGCCGAGTGGCTATGCTAGTTTTTAAAAAAATACGGGAGAGGCAATACTCGTCTTTTTAAATTTATTTAGTTTTTAAAATAGTATAGCCGCGCGGCTATACTCAGTGCTTTATTTATTTATTTATAAAATAGTATAGCCGCTCCGCTATACTCGAATTTTTTATTATTTATTTTTTGAAATACTATAGCCGCACGGCTTTACCTTTTTTTTAACACGTGGTCCCCAAATCGCTAAGCTCTAGGCGGGTCCTTTTATTTTATTTTATTATACATTTTTTAAAGTAGTATAACCGCGCGACTATACGCTTTTATTTATTTATTTAGTTTTAAAACTAGTATAGCCGATAATAGTAGTTTAGAGCATTATCCATTACTATTAGGGCATTACACTAGTCTCTATTATCCCCTTTTGATGTTTAACTTTTCTAGAGTTATTACTCGTATAAAGAATTTAGCATTTTCACATTTAATATTCGTATTATGCACATAAGTAATTATTTTTCAATGATACATCCGTTTTCTGTACACGTCTTAAACACTCAGTAAAATAATATATTTTAAAATATTATATAGCGGGCGAACTTTTCAGTTGTAATTTGCCAAAATTTTGAAGAATAAAACACGTACGTATTTTATTCATATTTTTTTCGTTCCGTATTTTACTAACTATGAATGAATTTAGTAGCACTTGAGAGAACGAGGTAGATAAAAGACAAACATTCCCACACAAAAAAAAGAAGAAAAAATTGAACTCATTGATTTATTGTGAAATTTCTCTATCTTCAATATATTCTTTAGATATGTAATGTTCCAACCACTCCCTTCAAGGTACGAACTTGGGTATGAACTTAAAGTGACCAACTTCTTTGACAAATTGATTTCGGATTGAACCCAAAACTTAAGCAACATTATAATATGGTGAGAGGTGTCATTTGGGGAGTTTTTACTAAAATTCAATTAATACGACTATGCAATATTCCGACCACTCCCTTCACGGTACAAACTTAAAGTGACCAACTTGTTTGACCAATTGATTTTGGATCAATACCAAAACTTGGGCAACATCATAATATGATTGGATGAGTCATTTGCTGAGTTTTTCTTGAAATCCAATAACTAAAACGTTGCAAAATTCCAACCACTCCCTTTAGGGTACGAACTTATAGTGACCAACTTCTTTGACCAATTGATTTCGGTTTGGGGCCAAGACTTGGGCAACATAATAATATGGTGGGAGGACTCATTTGGTGAGTATTTACTGAAATCCAATCACTTAAACTAAGTAATGTTTCAACCATTTCCTTTAGGGTATGAACTTAAAGTGACCAACTTCTTTGACCAATTGATTTCGGATTGAACCTAAAACATGGGCAACATCATAATATGGTGGGAGGTGTCTTTTGGTGAGGTTTTACTAAAATCCAATTAATAATACTATGCAATGTTCCAACCACTACCTTTACGATACGAACTTGGGCAACATCATAATATGGTGGGAGGTGTCTTTTGGTGAGGTTTTACTAAAATCCAATTAATAATACTATGCAATGTTCCAACCACTACCTTTACGATACGAACTTGGGTACAAATGTAAAATGACCAATTCATTTCAGATCGAGCCCAAAACTTGGGCAACATCGTAATTTAATAGGAGGAGTCATTTGGTGAGTTTGTACTAAAATCCAATCAATAAAACTATGCAATGTTCCAACCACTCCCCTCACAATACGAACTTGGGTATGAACTTAAAGTGACCAACCTCTTTGCCAATTGATTTCGGATCGGGGCCAAAACTTGGGTAATATCATAATATGGCAGGAGTCATTTGGTGAGTATTTACTGAAATCCAATCACTAAAACTATGCAATGTTCCAACCACTCCCTTTACGGTACGAACTTAAAGTGACCACAGGGTTCGTCATAGATTTCGAGTAATTCGGGGCAGGTCATGTCAACTTGTTATTAGAGCACTATGTTCAATTTCCTGTGGACTTTGCCCCTTGTGTGCATCTTTATTATTGGGTAGTGTAGTGTGTTCTGTTACGGAGTGAGACTCTTCGACGTGGGTGACCTCGTTAGACGTTTAAGGTACGTCTGGCAAAATTGCTTCCTTTGATCCTCGGTGAACTTTGACTTCTAGGTTTTAAGTTTGCTTGAGTTGGTTTGAGTCTTAGTTGACTCAATTCTCGATTAAAGGTGTTTTGGGGAAATTCGAAAGGGTGAAAGAAAAGGAATCAAAGAAAAATTAAAGTTAGTGTACTTCAGTAAGTTTGGGATGTTATCCTTGTGTAACATCCATGGAGAAATAATGTAGTTGTGTGTATCTCAAGTTCGAGAGCCCAGGCAGTCTTGGAGTCAGCTAAGTGTTGCGTCGATTCAGCTGCACCAAAATGGATTCAGCTGCATCCTCAACTTGTGATACTCGCAAGTGCACGAGCCGTTAGGTAGTATAACATATGTAAGTGCGAGGTCGATTCCACAAGGATTGGTAATTAAATAATCCAATTCAATTTTCCTACACAAAACAGAAAAACAAGAAAGAAAATAAATAAAACAAGAAAGAAAGAAAAGAAAATAACTCAAGCAGATAAGTTCCCAAGTTCAATTAGATTAACGGATTGATTCTAGCTAAAGTATGATTAAGCCATGGTGTCTGGTCCTAACCTTGTATTCCTAATTCCCTAATTTGATCATCTGTTGTCTAACCTAAACTAAGCATTAGGAATCCATTAAGCATAGAAGAACATTTTAAACAACCAAGTATGTATCTAATCCCTGTTGTCGAATGTCCATACATACTCTTCCTATTCATAGTTCAATTCAAATTAAAGCATGGTGTCTGCTCTTAATTCAAACCAAGATAGCTAACATGCAAGCCTAAATGGTGATCAATCATTCAAACTAGCATATTAACTTATAAGCATAATGAATAAGAACAAAAACCATAATTGAAACTTGGAAACTAATCAAACTTGAAACTAAAGAAAAGAATTTACATAACAATGAAAAGTAAAGTGGAACTAAGAAAAACTTAAGGATAATTTTAGCACAAATATTTCATTACAACAATTGAAAACTAGAAAGAGAAACTAAGAGAATTTGAGGGAGAGAAGTGAGGGGAGCTCTAGAGAAGTGTTTGAGAGCTCTTTTTATAGGGCTAAGAGGGATGTTTTATGAAGCTTGAAGACTTCTCTATTTATAGGGCTAAGAGGGATGAACATCATGATGAATTCCAACATCACCATTCCTCTTTTAATACAATCCATAACTCCCACTTCATCTTGTCTATGTTAGTGTTTCCCTCTTTTCGGCCGGGTAGGCCGATTGAAGGAGTTTTTGGTCTTTCTTCTTTTTTGAGTGCAGGGCGTGCCACCACCAAGCCCCGAATTTGGGCTTAAATCGAATGTGAGTAGATGGATGTGTTGCGTCCAAGATCTGACTTTAATCAAACGATTGTTCGGCCGAGCAAGAAACCTCCTCACGACCTAGGTTCTTTCACTACCTCGGGATCAAGGCTTTATGTGAGCGACCAAATGATGTGGAGTGGGTTGGAGATGAAGATTGAAGGTGAAACGTAATGAAACGAAGAATAAGTGCGTAAAGTAAAGTTGCTTAAACTTAAATATAATTTAAAGACAAATGCGTAAAGTAAAGTGCGAAAGATAAATAACGTAAAGACGAGAATTAAAGTGTGGTAAAATGAATCAAAGCAATAAATAAAGCAAGAACGAAATGAAAGCGATAAGAACAATAAAGTAAAATGAACTTGAAATTAAACTTAATTGAAGTGCGATAACAATGAAATGTAAAGGAATCGAAATAAACGTGAATTTAAATGACAAGAAATATAAACTTACACTAGAAAAATGAAGAACTCACTATACTAGGTGCTTGAAAAATAAAATCCTAAGTCTAGGAAAAGAAAAGTGCGAGACGAAAGATAGGTTTGTCTGTTTGATGTTGTGTGTCTTCTGTCTTCGTCTGGGGGGGTTATATAGGGCTTCCGTCAGCCTATGGGCTGGCCATTGAATGGCCAAATGTCAACTCTTTTAAAAATCTTTCCTTTTGAGACCCCTTTAATCCATGGGATTACATTGGTTGAAATATTCTGATTGCTTGATTCTCTCTTGTTTTGGAATATTATGAATTATCATCAATCTCCTTGATTTGTTTCCTTGTGAGGCCTCCAACACATGCACACTGACCTCCGGAAATATTGGGCGTGAATTCGTGGCTTGGGCCTTGACCTTTGAGATTTCATCTTGACATTTGGTGGAACCTTGTGCCCCTTGAGTTTTTAGAATTCTAGAGTTGGCTTACCATCCGTCGGCCATTCCCCAAGATGGGTGGTATGGGAACTCCAAATATTTGGATGTTGGGCTAGGCCCTACATTGGACTATATTTGAGTTCTCAAATATTCGAATATTGGGCACTCGGCGGACATACCTCCCGCTGAACTTCAACTCCCTTGGCCCGACTTTGCTTGCCCAAGTGTTGAGAGGAGGGCACTGGGGTGAGCAAGGAGAAAATTTGCCCTAGCCCAGCTTTTTGTAAGAGGAGTGGCCGACCAAGGTATTTAAGGAGTGCCCAGCCACTTTTTCAAAGGGAAGTGCCCGACCATATTTTTGAGAAGGCACCATGGCCTTTGAAGAAAAGACCTCGGCCACCTTTTTGAGAAAGTACTTCGGCCGCTATGAATTCTCGGCCGCTAGGAATCTCGGTCGCTAGGAAATCTCGGCCGCTAGGAATTTCGCCGGCTAGGAAATCTCGCCTACTAGGAAATCTCGCCCGCTAAGAATTTCGGCCGCTAGGAAATCTCGGCCGCTAGGAATCTCGGCCGCTAGGAATTCTCGCCCGCTAGGAAATCTCTACCGCTAGAAATTCTTGCCCGCTAGGAATTTCGCCCGCTAGGAAATCTCGCCCGCTAAGAATTTCGTCCACTAGGAATTCTCCCCCGCTATTCTTCCATAACCTGGCCATACCAGCATGTAGCCTAGCTGCCCAAACTCTCCAAGCCTCGGGCGTAACTTTGCAAGACCTCCAGAGCTTCAGGCTCGGCTGCAATTCCAAGAGCCTAATTTCTTCCGTGCCCAGCTCCATTCGGCCCAACTTCGTAGTTGAGAAGCCCAGCCGCTATTCTTCTCGTGCCCGGGTTAGGTGGATTTCTACCACCCCTAAACAGTTAGTATGGTTGGAATAAATTCCATCGCATACTTCTTTTACTGCACCTCAAGCTTTCTTCACATGGGATTTCAAAGGTGTTCAATTGTGGTTGCCTTTTGCTGCCAACCCATGTGGGTTTTTTTTTTATTGCTGGAAAAAACGATTCTTCTGAACTAGGCTTGGTGTAGGAAGGCCTGAGGTTCCAATATGTATCCAATGAGGCTCAAATTTGGATATGTCATAATAGAAACCCATTGGAACAACTTTTATGAAGAATGTATTCCCATCTGAGCAGTAAAAGTATACGTTTTGAGCCTTGCAAGTTGACTGCCGAAAATAGACTGGAATTGACAATGCATTGCAGTCAGCTTGTGGGCTTGTTTTGGGCTTGATCTTCCCTCCTAAAAAATCTGGAAAAATCTGGATCTTCAAAACCTTTGAATTATCTTTCCAAGAATATGCAGCCCAACTCAAGAAAAAATCAGAAAGACCTTCAAATGTCATTTTTGGCCCAGTAACGCAGATGCTGCAGAATTTGACCTTAAGCTGCCAAAACTTGCATAACTTCCTATAGGAGACTCAGAATCATGAACCGTAAAATGCTCCAGAAACTAGACGTCTGCATCTTTCCAATGATATAGGGCTTAGTATCTGGTTCATCCTGAGCAAGTACAGTCCAATTCGTGAAGTTGACTGATCTGCAGACACTGTTTTGAGCTAACTTGTCTCTAAAATGCATTTAATGAGTCTCAAGCTTATTACACTGAAACTGTTTCCCTCTTTTCGGCCGGGTAGGCCGATTGAAGGAGTTTTTGGACCTTCTTCTTTTTTGAGTGCGGGGCGTGCCACCACCAAGCCCCGAATTTGGGCTTGAATGGAATGTGAGTAAATGGATGTGTTGCGTCCGAGATCTGACTTTAATCAAACGATTGTTCGGCCGAGCAAGGAACCTCCTCACGGCCTAGGTTCTTTCACTACCTCAGAGTCAAGGCTTTATGTGAGCAACCAAACGATGTGGAGTGGGTGGAGATGAAGATTGAAGGTGAAATGTAATGAAACGAAGAACACGTGCGTAAAGTTAAAGGTGTTTGAATTTAAATATAATTAAAAGACAAGTGCGGAAAGTAAAGCGCTTAAAAATAAATAATTTAAAGACGAGTGCGTAATTTAAAGTGCGTAAAGTAAAGAATGTAAAGACGATTGCGTAATGTAAATTGCATATATTAAATAATTGAAATGCGAGTGCGTAAAGTAAATTGCATAAATTAAATAATTGAAATGCGAGTGCATAAGGTAAAGGGCGGAAAATAAACTAGATTACGAAGAACAGTAAAGATAACATGAATTGGAATTATTGTAATTGAAATAGAATTGAAAAACAAGAACAAGAACGTAAAGGCATAATTGAAATCGACGGGAACTAGAACGGAAAAAATAAGAACTAGGCTATGGCTACATTATGCTACTCCTATGATAGAAATTGAAGAGAATGTAAAATGACAAGTTGTGTGTTGTGTCGGGGGTCCTTTCTCTCTTCCATAAGCTTGGTATTTATAGGGGCTTCGGTGCGTCTCAATTTGGTCGGTTTTCAATTGGCCTTCAAATCAATCATAATTGCTCCAGAATATCTTCAATCCCTTGTCTCATGCATGTGATTTAATATGAGTAATAATATTTGATTTGATTTTCCTTCCATCTTGAGCTCTCCCACAATAACTTCGGTTGACCATCAATCTGGCATAATTCCTTCTGTATTTGAATTGTAACCTATGAGAAAATCCTCCTACGGATTATCTCTCTCCTTATTTAAACATTGGCTGATTTCATGTATTCGGCCGCTTTTAGTCATTCGATCGTATCTACCCTTTCGGCCGCTTTTAGTCGTTCGACCGTATCTACACTTTCGGCCGCTTTTAGTCATTCGACCGTATCTACACTTTCGGCCGCTTTTAGTCATTCGACCGTATCTACACTTTCGGCCGCATATAGGCTTTCGACCACTTTTATGCTCTTGGCCGTATTGACATGCTCGACCAGATTAATGTATGCAGCCACATGTAGATATTCGGCCACCTTTATGATTTTGGGCTTCTATCCGACCTTATTGATTAGGCCCACTGATTGGGCTCAATGTTAATTTAATTGTCGGATCTCAGGCCTGACCCGGTCAAATTTCAACCAGGTCCAAACAGAAACAAACACAAAATTTATTAAAAGCTCAAGTTTAACTCAAAAACATAATCAAATCATAAGTTAGAAGGGTACAAAATGATATATAAATATGCACCGATCACTAAGGCCAGCAAAGAAAGTTGAGGATTGAAAATAGCTAAGAAAGTTGTGTGTCCTTCAGGATGGACCAATGGGTTGTCATACCTAGAAACAACATGTGTTCAAAAAGGATTTCATTGGGCTTGTGTGTTTTGTGGAAGGATTACTAGTGGAACCTCATAAAATGGAAGCAATGGTAGATTGGGTGCAACTTACTAGTGTGGTTGAAGTAAGGAGTCCTCTTGGTTTGGCAGGTGGCTATCATTATTTGGTGGAAACACATCTCTAAGATGGTTGCACACCTTACTTAGTTGACGAGGTAGGGGATGACGTTTGTGTGAAACCGATGAGTTCGAATTTAGTTTTCAGAATATCAAGAGGTGGTTAACCACCACATCATTGTTAGCTCTTCCTGATGACAATGGAACTTTGTGATATGCAGTAATGCATTATTGTGAGGCTTTGGATGCATGGTGATGTAACCTAATACGGTTGAATTGGGGAAGGGATTAAGAAGGAAAGTTACTTGCTGGTTTCCATGGGAGACCCATGCTTGTTGAACGGGTGTTGGGAACCTAACTATAGGATCATGTGCTTTGCACGGTGAGATTTGAAGTGGAGAATGGTACACGGATAGATTGTGTGGTGAAAACTGTTAAAAGGTTGGTAATAAGATCTTATTTGTGTGTACCCAAGAATGAGGCCTCATACTGGAGTCATTGTATGGCTCCTAGGTGAGTAAGGTTGGTGAAAGAAAATTGGAGTAGATAGAGTTTGTTCAGAGAGCAATAGAGGTAGTGAGGATGACCTTGGCAAGGTCTAAAATGACACAATACTGAAATAAGGGTTATTCGAACAATTGGTCCAAGGGTGCTGAATTTGCAGTTGGTGAGTGGGTATTCTTAGAGTTATCTTCCTGGAAGGTGTGATGAGGTTCGGGCAAGTGAGAAGTTAAGTCCCCATCATGTCAAACCGTTAAGGAAACTACTTGGGAACCCGATGAGCATATGCAGGCCCAGTACCCTTATCCTTTCGAATGATAGGTACGAAATTTCAAGGATGAATTTTTTTTTAAGGGGGGCAGGCCCCAACTCAATTTAATTGTTTTATTCAATTTATCTATTTGTGGAATTACAATTTTGCCCTTAGGGTATGGGCACTTCGGTAACTTTTTTATTTGATAAGATTTTGGGAAATTGAGTAGCACTGTTGCATAGAGCTTGCTCTCACGAGTTCATGGACACGTAGTGGGCCCAAATTGGAGTTTTAACGAAGAAGTTGTGGTCAATGGAAGTGCAGTGGCACAACCGTAAATTTTTTGAAGTTGGGATTTAAAACATACCAGCTCTCTCTCTCTCTCTCTCTCTCTCTCTCTCTCTCTCTCTCTCTCTTTCCCCGGCTTGCTGTCTTCTTCGTGAAAATAGACCGGCCACTTTGGCCAACGTTTTCTCCTCCGTCCGGAGACCAAATCCAACGATTCTTGTTGCACCGGAATCATCTCTTCCTCCTCTACACATCCATAGCCATTTCCACCTTCTACAGTGGAAGATTGGTCGCAATTTTGGACTGAAACTTAGCCAAAACCCACATTACTCGCCGGCGTTATTTCGTGCGATTTTCGGCGATTCCGACGGCCAAAATCATCGAACCAGGTATGAAACTTCATCTACTGTTTGTGCTCCACCTGTTTATGTGATGAGTTTGAGTTAATTTTGAGGTTTTTGGAGATCGATTTCTAACCCCCAATTATGCCGACGGTTTCGGCTTCGTTCTGGCTAGTTCTAGTTAGTTTTTACCCGTGGCCCAAGAAAAAAAATCACTCTCCTTGTTAGTCTGAACGTATTGGTATATGTATTACAGGGTGTTTCAAGAATTTTCCATCGCCAAAATTTTCTCAAGACACCCACGTGTTGTCGGCGCTTGTGGCGGTGCTTGGGCTACTGGGTGGTTGCCCATTTTATCCAAAAACACTCCCTACGTCATCCTGAGCATGAAGGTATGCCTGGATTCAAATTTGGTTGACAGTCGAATGGATTTACGCCTATTAGGTGATTTCCGGGTTTGATATGTTCGGACCATTGGATAGGCCCCATTTCCAAATATGTTGTTCTATGTACCTCTAAGATCGTGTATAAACTTACATATCTAGAATCGAAGTCCTGGATACTTCGAATCAATGGTTTCATCGTTAGGTGAAGCGATCACCTTCCGATTGTGCGATCGGCTTAGATCTGACCGCTCGATCGAGACCAAACTTATAGGACATGTTGAGTAGGCTTTATTGAACCCTTAGGAACTTTCGGACCGAAAATCGGAGGTCATGGGTCTCGCGGGCCTGGTTTACCAATATGAGAAGTTCGACCCCTCGGTTGACTGTGAGTCTTCCGAGGTAGTTTCACCCGTCAAAAAGTTCTAGAATGACCTCATAAACGAGTCTTGATTGTTATTTGAGTCATTTTGTTTATGTTGGGAGTATGAGGTTATTTTATTGTTTTAATTTTGGGATCATCGGATGTTATATTTTTATTTGAAGTTTATGCAATATTTGAAGTTATGGAATATGTGATTATGGGATACTTGATTGATTGGTTGTGAAAGTGAGTCTTGGGACTCGGCTATGATTATTAGGAAGTGAGTGGACATGTTTTTTTAAGTGTACTTCGTTTTTCAAATGTGGAATTGCTTGCATAAATGTGTTTTGATTGAAATTGATTTAATTTGGGTTAATGAGGATATGGGATCTCTAAGGGTTATTATTTATTATTATTTTTATTATTATTAAAGTACATGCATTGGGTGATATTGGCTTGTTTATGAAAGTCTATTGTTTTAATTGTGGAATATATCATTTTACAGAAATTATGTGTAAACAAGTTCTGATTATTATTTGAATTATTTTGGGTCTTGATGGGTTTACGAGATAATGTTATGAGATTATCGGATTTTAATTTGATATTGAAGTTTATGAATATTTTGGGTCATTATAGAATTTATGCTTGTGAGAGTTTATTTTCTATACTATGAATAAACATTTGGGTACATTGGAATAGTAAGAATTTGGGAAAATTGAATAAAGGGGGGAAGGGGGCCCACTTGGATACTGGTAGCGTTGGATTTTCCGGCGTATGGGCCCACTTGGATACTGGTTACTTTACCCACACGTGGCGTTGGATTTTCCAGCGTGTGGGCTCACTTGGTTGTGTTAGTACTTTATCACACTTGGTGTTGGATTTTTCGACATGTGGTAAAGCAATCTGCGCGCATAGAACATGGTTTGGTTAGGCGTGTAGGCTCACTTGGTTGTGTTGGTACTTTATCACACCGTGTGATTCACACGTGATGTTGAATTTTTCGGAGTGTGGTAAAGCAATATGCGTGCGTCGAACATGGTTTGGTTGTACTCACTTGGATACTAGTTACTTTACCACACACGGCGTTGGATTTTTCCAGCGTGTGGTAAATGATCCGGACACTCTGGTTACTGTTACTTCACTACGCATGACGTTGGACTCTCCGGCGTGTAGTAAAGTAACAGGGAGAGGGAAAAGGATTATTATACTATGTTAGGAAAAAGATTAACATTTAAAAGAATTATGCTTAGCATATGTGAATAGTCATAGAGAAAGGGTTGTTGAGTTATGTGTCTTAAGAACGAAGTGAGTAAAGAAAGATGGGTAGTTGAGGTTTATCAGGACTTGTAACTTAGGTCACCTATAATCCTACCTAGTCAACATTTTCGATGGGGAAATTATTTGGGTCTGATTGGGTATCAACCAACTTCTTTGATCCATTGATTTCGGATCGAGCCCAAAAATTAAGAAACATCATAATATGGTAGGAGGAGTCATTTGGTGAGTTTTTACTAAAATCCAGTTAATAAAATTATGAAATGTTCCAACGACTCGCGTTACGATACGAACTCAAGTACGAACTTACTGTCACCAACTTCTTTGAACAATTGATTTTGGATCGAGCCCAAAACTAGGGCAACATCATAATATGTGGGAGAAGTCATTTGGTGATTTTTTACTAAAATCCAATTAATAAAACTATGCAATGTTCTAACAACTCCCTTCACGGTATGAACTTGGGTGTGAACATAAAGTGACCAACTTCTTTGACCAAGTGCTATTGAATTGAGGCCAAAACTTAGGCAATATCATAATATGGTGGGAGGAGTCATTTGGTCAGTTTTTACTGAAATCCAATCACTAAAAGTATGAAATGCTCCAACCACACCCTTTAGGGTAAGACCTGGGGTACGAACTTAAAGTGACTAACTTCTTTGACCAATTGATTTCGAATTGAGGCCAAAAGTTGGCAACACCGTAATATAATGGGAGAATTCATTTGGTGAGTTTTTACTAAAATCCAATTAATTAAATTATGCAATGTTCTAACAACTCCCTTTAAGGTATGAACTTGGGTACAAACTTTAAAGTGACCAACTTGTTGACCAATTGATTTCGGAATGAGCCCAAAACTTGGGCAATATCATAATACGATGGGAGGAGTCATTTGGTGAGTTTTTACTAAAATCCAATTAATAAAACTATGCAACGTTCCGACCACTCCCTTCACGGAAACTTGGGTACAAACTTAAAGTGACCAACTTATTTGACCAATTTATTTTGGATACTTTACAATATTCCAAGCACTCCCTTTAGGGTACAAACTTGGGTACAAACTTATGATGACCAACTTCTTTGACCAATTGATTTCGGATTGGTGCCAAAACGTGTGCAACATCATAATATGGTGGGAGGAGTCATTTACTGAGTTTTTACTAAAATCCAATCACTGAAACTATACATGGTTCCAAGCACTCCCGTTAGGGTACAAACTTGGGTACGAACTTACAATGACCAACTTCTTTTACCAATTGATTTCAGATTGGTGCCAAAACTTGCGCAACATCATAATATGGTAGGAGGAGTCATTTGGTGAGTATTTACTGAAATCCAATCACTTAAATTATGCAATGTTCCAACCACTCCCTTTACAGTACGAATTTACAGCGACCAACTTATTTGATTAATTGATTTCGGATCGGGGCCAAAACTTGAACAAAAACGTAATATGGTGGGAGGAGTCATTTGGTGAGTATTTACTGATATCCAATCACTCAAACTATTCAATGTTCCAACCACTCCCTTTACGGTATGAACTTGGGCACTAACTTAAAATGGCCAATTGATTTCGGATTAAGGCCAAAAGTTGGGCAACATCATAATATGGTGGGAGGAGTCATTTGGTGAGTTTCTACTAAAATCCAATCACTAAAACTATGCAATGTTCCAACCACTCCATTTACGGCAAGAACTTAAAGTGACCAACTTCTTTGACCAATTAAGTTCGGATCAAGCCCAAAACTTGGGCAACATCATAATATGGTGGGAGGAGTCATTTGGTGAGTTGTCACTAAAATCCAATTAATTAAACTATGCAATGTTCCAATCACTCACTTCACAGTACGAACTTAAAGTGACCAACTTATTTTACCATTTGATTTTGGATCGATTCCAAAACTTGGGCAGCATCATAATGTGGTTGGAGCAGTCATTTGCTGAGTTTTTACTAAAATCCAATCACTTAAACTTTACAATGTTCTAACCACTCCCTTTAGGATAAGAACTTCTATACAAACTTAAAGTGACCAACTTGTTTGACGAATTGATTTTAGATCGATTCCAAAACTTGGGCACTATCATGATATGGTGGGAGGAGTCATTTGCTGAAATCCAATTACTAAAACTATGCAATGTTGTAACCAATCCTTTTACGGGACGAACTTAAAGTGTCCAACTTCTTCAATCAATTCATTTCGGATCGAGGCCGAAACTTGGACAACATCATAACATGGTGGGAGGAGTTATTTGGTGAGTTTTTACTAAAATCTAATTAATAAAACTCTTCAATGTTCCAACCACTCTCTTCATGGTACAAACTTGGGTATGAACTTTAAGAGACCAACCTATTTGCCAATTGATTTCGGATCGGGGCCAAAAAACCAAGTATAGCCGTGTGACTGTGCTATTTCTTTTTAAAAAAATTAGGAAAAAACCAAGTATAGTTGCGTCGGCCACTATAATATATGAGAATTATGTGAATAATAGGTGAATATTGTGTGTATTATTGAAAATTTTGTAAAAAATGCATGTATTAAATATGAAAAATACGTACATAAATGTTCAATACAAGTACTGTATGTTTGCTTTGTAAAAAATTAGGAGAAAAACGAATATAGCCCCGCGACTGTACTATTTTTTTTTTTATAAAATTGAAAATGAAAAAGAGGATAGCTGCCGGCTGTACTATTTCTTTTTAAAAAATTAGAAAAAACCCGAGTATAGCCACGCGTCTATATATTTCTTTCCAAAAAAAGAAGAAGGAAAAAACCGAGTATAGACACACGGCTATAATATTTAATAAAAAAGAAAAAAGACAAAAGGACCTTCTTAGTTGCATTAGTTTATACTTTATAGATATCAATTTGGAATAGCCGCGAGGCTATACGAGTAAGATCGGCCACTACATAATTTTTTAAAACTTTTTAACATATATTATTTGTATTCAATAATATGTGAGAATATGTGTATAATACGTGAATTTTGAGTGTATTATTAAAAATTTCGTAAAAAATATGTGTATTAAATATTAAAAATACGTACGTACATGTTCAATACGAGTATTAAACTATTTCTTTTTTTTTTAAATTTAAAAAAATTGAGTATAGACGGTCGGCTGTACCATTTCTTTTTAAAAAATTAAAAAACCGAGTATGGCCGCACGGCTATACTATTTCTTGCTAAATTTTTTTTTTAAAAAAAATGACCTTCCTAGTTGCATTAGTTTATAATTTATATATATTAATTCGGTATAGCCAGGCGGCTATACGAATAAAACGTACTTGTTTTATTCTAAATTTTTTTAGCAAATTACAACTTAAAAGTTCTACCACTATATTATATTTTAATATATATTATTTGTATTCAATAATATGTGAGAATATGTGTATAATACGTGAATTTTGTGTGTGCTAGTGAGAATTTTGTAAAAACTACATACGTACATGTTCAAAACGAGTATTGTACTATTTATTTTTTACAAAACATTAGAAAAACAAGTATATCCTGTACCATTTATTTTAAAAAATTAGAAAAAACCGAGTAATGCCTTGCGGCTATACTATTTCTTTCTATAAAAAAATTGGTAAAAACTATATAATATAAAAGAAAAAAGAGAAACAATGACCCTCCTAGTTGCATTAGTTTATACTTTATAGCTATTAATTTGATATAGCCACGTGGCTATACAAATAATACGTATATGTTTTATTCGGAAATTGTTTAGCAAATTACAACTTAAAAGTTATGCCACCATATAATTTTTAAATTTTTTTAAATATATATTATTTGTATTCAATAATATGTGAGAATATGTGTATACTACGTGAATTTTGTGTGTATTATTGATAATTTTGTAAAAAAAAATATGTACGTACATGTTCAATACGAGTAATGTGCTATTTCTTTTTTTAAAAAATTCAAAAAAAAAAGGGCGTATAGCCGGCTGGCTGTACTATTTGTTTTTAAAAAAATTAGTAAAAAACCACGTATAGCCGACCGGCTGTACTATTACTAATTCAATAACTAAATAAAAAGAAATAGTACAGCCAGCTGGTTGCATGAATTTGGTATAGCCGTGCGGCTACATGAATAAAACATGCGTGTTTGATTCGGCAAAAATTTAGCAAATTACAACTTAAAAGTTCTGCCACTATATAATATTTTAATATATATTATTTGTATTCAATAATACGTGAGAATAAGTATATAATACGTGAATTTTGTGTGTATTATTGAAATTTTGTAAAAAATTTGTGGATTAAATATGAAAAACATGTACGTACATGTTCAATACGAGTATTGTACTATTTATTTTTTAAAAAATTTTAAAAAACCGAGTCTAGCCGCCCGGCTGTACCATTTCCTTTAAAAATTAAAAAACCGATTATAGCCGCGCGGCTATACTATTTCTTTCTAAAAACATTTAGGAAAAAACTATTTAATACTAAAAAAGCAAAAAAACAAAAAGATCCTCCTAGTTGCATTGGTTTATACTTTATAGATATTAATTTGGTATAGCCGCGTGTCTATACAAATCAAATGTACATGTTTTATTCGGCAAAATTTTAGCAAATTACAACTTAAAAGTTCTGCCACTCTATAATATTTTAATATATATTATTTGTATTCAATAATATGTGAGAGTATGTGTATAATACGTGAATTTTGTATGTATTATTGAAAATTTTGTAAAAAATTCGAACATACATGTTCAATATGAGTATTGTACTATTTATTTTTAAAAAAATTGAAAAACCCTGGTATAGTAGCCCGGCTGTACTATGTCTTTTAAAAAAATTAGAAAAAAACTGTGTCTAGACGCTCGGCTTTACGATTTCTAAAAAAAGAATAGACCGAGTATAGCCGCCCGGCTATACTATTTCTTTCTAAAAAAATTGGGAAAAGACTGAGTATAGCCAAGTATTGTAAAAACTACGTGTATTAAACATGACAAATACCTTCATACATGTTCAATACGAGTATTGTACTATTTCTTTTTAAGAAAAAAATTTAAAAACCAGGTATAGCCGCCCGGCTATACGATTTCTTGTAAAAAAAATTTAAAAACCAAGTATAGCTGCGTGGTTATACTATTTCTTTCTATAAAAAAAGAAAAGAAAAAAGGACCCTCCTAGTTGCATTACATGTTTTATTCGGTAAAATTTTGACAAATTATAACTTAAAAGTTCAACCACTATATAATATGAGAATTATGTGTATAATATGTGTATTTTGTGTGTATTATTGAAACTCGCACATAACTTGTGTTATTTGAAATTCGCACATAACCTGTGTATTTTGTGGTCCAAATCTATGAAACTCGCACATAACCTGTGTTATTTGAAATTCCAAATCATATTATTATTTTGAAGTAACAAAAGAAGAAAACATAACCTGTGTTATTATCATTCCAATCTGCCCAACATTTTAATTGTCCAACGTTGAAGATTAATTTCAATCTGTTTGGTTAAAAAAAAAAAAAATGTTTAATTTCAATTTGTCCGTATGTGGATATATTTGTACTATATTCTTAGCACATTCGATTCATCTAGTATTGTCCATAATGCTAGAGACATTAATTTATGACAAAAATGTTACTTCATGTAGTTTCCTTATCCGATTTTTAACTTTGATTCATTTGATTTTAATTATCGTGATTTGCCGTATATAATTTAATATCTATCAAAATTCGAGGACAAGTCCAAATTTCCGTCCAAAATACTCCACACAAGAGAAACATGCTTATTCCATTACAAAAATTGGACAAAAATTTAGACATAGCCTTAAAACCATAGAGACCGAAATGGAAAATCCGACAAACTACAACTTTCAGATATTAATTAATTAAGAAGAAAGTGCGTTCCCATATCCTCCCTAAATTGGACTTACCTTTACAAATCTACCAAATGGGGCAACAAAGCAAGCCCTTACCCGAAAAGCAGACCCCAACAGTTTACAACAGTCTCCTCTCCTCATCTGACCAAAACAAGTCTCATCATCATCATCATCCCATCTCATGTTTCCCTGTTCAATTCAATTCAATATTCGTTATTCAAACACACTGATTTATCAACCAATGTGCCTTCGCCCGCACTCCCAACCCTAACCAATTGCATGTACTAATTTTCTTTTTTAGATTCTTCTCAATCTCTGTAAATCCATCCCTGTGTCAATTCCATGGAGGAGCAGGAGGATACGGCGTCGTTCTCCGACCACAAGCTCTGCGGTTTCCTCTGTGCCGTTCTCACTGTTACTTCCCCGGACCACCCTGATCTCCGCCAAATCTTACCTTTCGGCACCCGCTTCCAATTCTCCCAAACCGGGGTGAGTTTCGCGTCACGAAACGACGTCGTCCTCTCTCCCATAGACGAAAACCCCAACGCCGATGATTCGACGAATAATGATTCGGAGCAATGCGAGGCTTCCTCTTCTTCGGAGTTGGGGAAGAAGAGGAAGGCCCCGGAGGTCTCGAAGAAGATAGGAATGCGGAAGAGGAGTATAGGGCTGGTGAATGGGAGCATAAGCGTGGTCCACCAGCTTCACTCTTTGGTTATGAACAAGTGCTTGATGATCGATGCTCGATTGGTTCGGGTTGAGGCCGGTGCCAATGGGGAAGTCAGGGCTGTTTTGCTGGTTGATGTCTATCTCCCAATTGCATTATTGTCTGGTTGGCAGTTCCCGAGGTCTGGCTCCGTTGCCGGTGCTCTGTTCCGACATTTGAGGTGACATGCAAGACGTCACTCTTTTGTTTTTCTTAATATATATATATGTGTGTGTGTGTGTGTGTGTGTGTGTGTGTGTGTGTGTGTGCGTTTATATATCTACATCTGTGTATATCAATTAGATGTTGATTAGCTAGTTTGGAAATGTTGAATGTTAGGGGAGAAATAAACTTTGACATGTTAGACTCTCCTCACTTAGACACTTAGACATTTAGACAGTCATCCTGATTTACATTCCGGCAAGAAACATTACCATATATTTATATATGGAATTAGACATTTGTACTTGATAAAACAACATGGATTAATGAGAGTTCCTCATTTACATTCCGGCAAGAAACATTATCATATATTTATATATGGAATTAGATATGTATACTTAAGAAAACAACATGGATTAATGAAAGTTCCTCACCAGTGAGGTGTCAGTATCACATTGGCGTGAGTTGGTTAAACAACTTAAGTTATCGTTGATGGTAATCATTGGTTTACACCCCAGAAATAGGATGTCCCTTGCCATTCACCTGTGTCTACATTTGTCTTTTCTAATATTAATATGCAGGTACAGAGCACTGGTTGGCATGTGTACAATTTAGGTTTTGATTGGCCAGCTGAAGAGAGATGATGTGTGCTTGTTATGCCTTGTTATGAATCCTAGTTATTCTTGTCTGTTGCAGTATCTCCTTGACACAATTTCACTTGCCTTAACTAAGAAAATGGTTGTTGCAGTTTCCAATTTGTTTTCTTTTTATTATTTATATGTTTTACTGCAGTTGGTTTATTCAGATTCAGTGAAGGGTCCTTTACCCAACAATTGAAAACCTCTATATCATTCTTCTCACCCTAACAAGTTCAACAACATCACTTTGCAGTTCTGATTGGGGAGAGAGAAGCGCAATGCTCATCAATGGAGATTATCTTGAGAAGACTGTAGGAACAAATAGAAGCGTATGGAATCTTTCAGATTGCCATGTTTTTGGTTGCAAGCTGCATCATAATTTCTCTGATTCTTCTAAGAAAAGGCTATTTGAGCTTCATGAAATTTTTCAGAGCTTACCTAGTGTTGCAACGACAGGCAAACCTAATTCTTCTAGAATACAGTCATGCGATGACTCTTGTAGATCTGCTATTTCGGAGATATCTGATGACATTTTACTTGGTATTCTTGCTGTGCTTAGCCCAATTGACCTTGTTAGGGTGTCTGCAACCTGCCGCCATCTGAGACTGCTGGCTGTCTCAATCATGCCATGCATGAAACTAAAACTGTTTCCTCATCAGCAAGTAGCAGTTGAGTGGATGCTACAACGTGAGAGAAATGCTGATGTCTTGCCACATCCGTTGTACATGGCTTTCTCAACTGACGATGGATTTTCTTTCTACATCAACACGATATCTGGGGAAATAATCACTGGGGTGGCTCCCACTGTCAATGATTTTCACGGGGGAATGTTCTGTGATGAGCCTGGATTAGGCAAGACTATAACTGCTCTTTCCCTTATTCTGAAGACACAAGGAACACTGTCAAATCCACCAGATGGGGTACATGTTAACTGGTGTATGCATAATGGAGACCAGAGATGTGGTTATTATGAGCTTAATGGGGTTCGTGCCACTGATAGGAACATGCTCTCGGAAAAGAGGGACATGGGTCAGAATGCTCAAAATATTCTTGGGTATTCCAAATACTACCGATCTAAAAGAGCTAGGGTACTTCTTGATGAGCAAATTCCAGGATTCAATAATTCATGTCCTGGACCTTCTGGTAAAGGAATAGAAACAGCAGCAGGTGCATACTCTGATCCAGCAATGTGTGTAGTTCGATGCACCAGAAACTTCAGTCGCATCAGTAGAAATCTTTTTCCCACATTTGAAGTAGCATCTAGCAAATCCAGAAAAAGAAAAGCGGGGAAAACCTCTAGTAGAATGAAGCATGTTTCTGATGGTCCAGGACATGTCACTCAGAAAAAGCGTGCTGGTATGCCACATGGACTTTCAAACAGTCACAAGAGGCTTGGGAAGGTTAATGGAGATAATTATGATTATAACGACACCTGGGTTCAGTGTGATGCTTGCTGCAAGTGGCGGAAGCTTCCAGAAAGTAGTAGTTCTGATGCTAGTGCAGCATGGTTTTGTAGCATGAATGCCGATCCTTTCTACCAGAGTTGTAGTGTTCCTGAAGAATCCTGGGATAATTGCCGGCCAATAACATATTTACTGGGATTTTACTCAAAGGAAACATCTGGAGGAGAGGAACAAAACATTTCTTTCTTCATTAGTGTACTTAAAGAGCATTATGCCTTGATAAACTCCATAACAAAGAAATCCCTAAATTGGTTGGCTAAACTTCCTTCTGACAAGCTCTCAGCAATGGAGACAATTGGTTTGCGAAGTCCTTTCATAAGCACCTGTGTAACGCCTGGTGAAGATGCCTATGGGTTTCAAAAAATATTTCAAGCATTTGGTCTCAAAAGAAGAGTAGAAAAGGGTGTTAATAGGTGGCATTACCCACGAAATCTTCACAATATGAGTTTTGACGTTGCTGCTCTCAGAATCGCTCTTTGTGCACCATTGGATTCAGTTAGGCTGTATCTTTCAAGAGCAACCCTAATTGTTGTTCCAACCAACTTAGTTGATCATTGGAAAACCCAAATCCAGAAGCATGTAAGGCCTGGTCAGCTACGGGTTTATGTTTGGAATGACCATAGGAAGCCTTCTGCGCACAGTCTAGCTTGGGACTACGATGTTGTCATAACCACATTCAATCGTTTAAGTGCAGAGTGGGGCCCTCGTAAGAAAAGTGCATTGATGCAAGTGCATTGGCTTAGAGTCATGTTAGATGAGGGGCATACCCTTGGCTCAAGTCTTAGCTTGACAAACAAAATGCAGATGGCAGTTTCATTGATGGCTTCAAACCGTTGGATATTGACTGGAACTCCAACTCCTAATACACCCAACAGTCAGCTGTCGCATCTTCAACCATTGCTCAAGTTCCTTCATGAGGAAGCTTATGGGAAGAATCATAAGTCATGGGAAGCTGGGATTCTTAGGCCTTTTGAAGCAAAGATGGAAGAAGGACGATCTCGTTTGTTGCATTTACTGCATAGGTGCATGATTAGTGCAAGAAAGGTAGATTTGCAGACTATTCCACCCTGCATCAAGAAAGTTACTTTTCTTGATTTTACAGAGGAGCATGCAAGAAGTTACAACGAATTGGTAGTTACAGTGCGGCGCAATATATTAATGGCTGACTGGAATGATCCTTCTCATGTTGAGAGTCTTTTGAATCCAAAACAGTGGAAATTTCGAAGTACAACTATTGGAAATGTCAGACTATCTTGCTGTGTGGCTGGGCATATAAAAGTAACAGATGCTGGTGAAGATATTCAAGAAACTATGGATATTCTAGCTGAAGATGGTCTAGATCCCACATCTGAGGAGTATGCTTTTATAAAATATAATCTCCTTTATGGTGGCAACTGTATAAGGTAATATTAGTTGTTGTCACTCCTGCCGCAAAATTATAGATTTGCCAGAAAATTTTGCTTACTGATTATTGATTGCATTTTATTTTATTAGATGCAAGGAATGGTGTCGGTTACCTGTCATTACACCATGTAGGCATCTTTTGTGCCTCGATTGTGTTGGTTTGGACAGTGAAAGGTGTACATATCCTGGCTGTGGTCACTTATATGAGATGGAAACTCCGGATGCACTAACTCGGCCAGAAAATCCCAATCCTAAGTGGCCTGTTCCCAAAGATCTTATTGAGTTACAACCCTCATATAAACAGGCAAGCTTGACCCTCGAGACAAGTTTAACTATTTTCATTTTGCTTTTTGTTTTTTTGGGACCAACTTCACCGATGTTTGCCTTTTGGTTTATGCAGGATAACTGGGATCCTGATTGGCAGTCAACATCTAGCAGTAAAGTCGCCTATGTTGTACAGAAATTGAAAGCACTGCAGGAAGCTAATAGCAATGTTGATTGCCCTCTGGATGACAACAATAATGCCATGCGCACTGACAATCTAGTTTGTCTGTCTGAGATGAGCAATTCAAAAGGACTGAGGCAAGTTCATGACTTTAAAAGGACCACCAAGACTCATGAAACAAATTTGGAAAAAGTTTTGGTATTTTCTCAATTTCTTGAGCATATACATGTTATTGAACAGCAGGTGACTATTGTATACCATACCCTGTTATGGATTTGTGTCGTTATGTGTGTTTGTACAAGTAATGGGATTTCAACTTCATTCTTTTTTTGTCAGTTGACCATTGCTGGTATTAAATACGCTGGGATGTATAGTCCAATGCATTCTAGCAACAAGGTACATGTTTTTTCCTCTTCTATTATATATTTTGTTTATTGTTGTATGCTCTTAGGTAATTCAAATTCTTATTTTTTGGTGTAAAACTAATTTACTTTCATTGGTTCAGATGAAGTCACTGGCGATGTTCCAGCATGATGCTAGTTGCACAGTTCTTTTGATGGATGGAAGTGCTGCACTGGGTCTCGATCTGAGCTTTGTAACACATGTATTTTTAATGGAACCAATATGGGACAGAAGGTTATCATTCTCAAATTCCTAGTATCATGTTTCTTCTTTTTTTTTTTCTAAAAAAAATATCACATGCCCATTTCACAAAAAATAAATAAATAACAACTCTGCTACTTGGAAAAGAACTTTCACTTTCTGTTCTAATCTGCCTATTTCACAGATCAAAGCTATTTATTTGATTCACTACATAGTTACTTTAATAGTTTTTAAATACCATAGTCAAAATGTTTCCCACATGACACTAATTTGTTCTGTTGGTTGAAACTTCTTTAGCATGGAGGAACAAGTTGTTAGTCGTGCTCATCGGATGGGTGCTACTCGTCCAATACACGTGGAAACTCTTGCAATGCGCGGTACAATTGAAGAGCAAATGCTGGAGTTCTTACAGGTAAACTCTAGCAATGGTTTCAGTTCTTAGGTTTAACTTGTGAGCTATATACTTACTTATGTTGCTTCAGGATGCTGATGAGTGCAGAAGATTTTTAAAGGAGGAGGTTGGAAAATCTGACCCTAAAGGGGCACGAACTCGCCGTTCATTACATGATTTTGCTGAGAGCAATTATCTGGCTCAAATTAGCTTTGTGCGGACAAATCCTATGTAAAAGGTTTGTGCATGATGTTTTATGGCATATCATTGTGCTAGATCTCTGTGTAGTCATAGCTTGAATTAGCATAAAAATACACGTGCTGGCTTTGGGACAGCAATCGTGGTTGACATTTGTGTTTTGTGAGGATAGTTTTATTGTTGGAAGTTTTCCCTCCCTCCCCTGTCTGTTGGATATGGAAAAATCTAGAAATATGACTTTATGTGGTCAAATTTGGTAAACTCAAGGCATACATGCTTCTTGATGAGCAAAGAGTGGACTCCAGTATTGCACTGATCTTGCAAGTCCCGGCTCCACCCCTCTGTCTTCATTTAAAAAAGTAATTGTGATCTTACTGCTGAGTGTACTATGTATGGGTTTTTATCTACTCTAGATAATCAACAGTGAGATCACAGTTAAGTATTTCTAATCACAAGGTGGTCACTATATGGAGGTGTGCGGCCTTAGCTCTTATATGGACTGTTTGGTTGGAAATGTATAGATCTTTGATGCCAAGGAGGAAGTGGAAGCACCTTGGGATAGGATACGTTTTTTGTTTCTCCCTGGGCATCTTTGTCCAAACATTTTGGAGATATTCCATTTTAGTATAGTTTCTCTTGATTGGGGAGTTTTGACTTGAATGTAATTTGTCATTTAATTGGAAATTTATTTGTTGCTATGAGAAGACGATTTACAGAAGAATTAACTTGGTGTGAAATATTGTTCTTTCAGCTTGCATCAATCTTTCCTTTTCTTGTTTTCTTTTATTTATTTATTTATTTTAGTGTGGCCATGTATGTGTAAACAACATAGGATAATCAAATGGGTGATTTTATATGGTGAATGAAATAATTGCTAACCTGTGGTTGTTTGAGACATTTACCAGAAGTTCTTCAATGTAGCATGTTTATTTAGTTTCTATCTACTTCTTTTATGGTTCGGTTTGCTCATTTATTCTTTTTCCCTGTCTAGGAATTTGACCGTCATGTAACATAGTCGTCAAGAACATTTGACAACTTTTGCATGGATAACCTGCCATTTTTGCTGATATCTTGCCAATGCCATTTTCCCTCAAGAAGTCCCGCAATTGAATCAAATGCAGATCTTAGGACTCACTTGTGGAAAATCATCTTGTGCAAACAAATGGTGATTGGTCTTTGACCAACAAAGCCAACTTCGCTTCAGCTTTGTTTTTGGGAGCATCTTCTCGTAATTTTTTGATTGGGAATTGTATCATAGTAGTATGGCTTCTCTTAATTTTTTGATTGGGAAAAGAAAATGCTTGTAATGTTTATTGCCGATTAAAATTATTGTTTCATTCCATGATCCTAAATCGTTCCAAGGCTTTTTGCGTGTGGGTAGTTTGGAGGGCCGAAGCCCAAACAAAATCCTCAAAATATTGACCGTCTGGGAGATGCGACAGTGAGGGGAATTTTAGTCGGGGTTGAATGAGGGTTCAATCCAACCATTCAATCATTAAAAAAGTTTAAGTCCAATATTTTCTCTCATTGGATGGTGGGATTGAATCCTTCCTACAACCCCTCATTGTAGCATTTCAGTTAATGTTCCCACAAAAGGAAGATCCACAAGAACATGACAACCCGGTAAATTCTTACTTATAGATTTTGACTTGACCCGTTCTAAAATGAAAAGAAAAAAGAGTTTTTAAAATCTTTTATTTTATTTTATATATAAATAAATCAAACTTGGATAATAACACAGTGCATAGAAACAAAAGGAGAAACCTATAAACATTTTTGTTGTACAATCTCTTACCTATACGAACCTAAGACCCCTAGTATGTAAGTCAATACCTTTTTCCACTCGGCTAGACCCGTTGACAAGACTTTCTTTTTTAAATTTATATATTTCATGCCAAATGATAATTCTAGTTGTAAAACTGAATTCAAGCGCCAGGACGCTTTACCCTCTTAAATAAAAGAGGCAGTGCATAACAACGACATCCTCTTCTTTTGCAGATCATATTATATTTTGTTGCCCTTTCGTTTCTTATTCTTTGGTAGCCTAAATACGTAGGTTTCATGCATAGAGGGATTAAACTGTCTCAGTTTCAAGAATGAGGAAATAGGGCATCAGAAATCTGACCCAAGGAAACGTAGGGGATCAGAAGATCACCTTGTAATTCATGGTAACCAGCAAAAGAAAAGTTTCTGAAACTTTTGTATTTGAATTTTTTTTTTTCTTCTTTTTGAGCTTTTTATGTAAATAGTTTTTCAGTAAGGATTTACAAGGAAAGCTACTTTGAATTTAACTCGAGTACTTACAAAGAATATACATGGCCTACCTACTCATATCACTTCCCTCCCCCAAAGAAAACAAAAAAAGAAAAGAAAAAGGCATAGGTGAGTTGACAATACATTCAAGGGCCAAAGAATAAGAAGGGTAACGACAAAATTCAAGGGAAGAGAGAAAAAAAATACCACATTGCCTCCTTAAAATGAAAAACTAAAGGTGCAATATGCTAACCATTCTCTCTCCCCATGCCCTTCCACTTATATCTTCACAATACAAGCTCAATGAGCTAACCCTTCTCTCCCCATGGGAATACCCGGTTTTTCAACCACCGGAACATTGTACTGCTGATATACTCTACCCCTATTTGCCGCCCACCACTGTTCTGCTTGTTTCTCACTGAACCGCTTTCGACTGACAGAATTCAGGCACTTACAAGTTAGTCTTTGTCAATTAAATACATGGCAAAAAAAAAATTAAATACAAATACAATTTGATAATATAGCCAAAAATTATAGTTAACACAGATGTCATCTTCCGTTACTAAGAAAATACATAGGCCTTTTAAGCAAAGGACATACAGGAACCCGTGAAGAAGAGTAACTAGCAGCAAGATGAAAAGAAATACAAGATAAAGGTTAACATAGAGATGTGATTAAATACACACCAACTTTTAGACTTAGAGGTTATATTCTTCGATAATGTGAAACTTCAAATTTATGAATGTCAAAATGAATATCTAAAAGCATGAGCAGGCCCTGAAATTTACCATGTATGCAATACATAAGTTATGGAATTTTATTAGTTCCATTAGCCCTGGACTAGATTAGACAGCTCCTTATTTGTGGTACACGGACATGCATATGCGTACGATGACAACATTAAATCCCACCTTGGGAAACCGACACAAATTTATTTCAGAACAGATTTAGGAGAATCTTTCGTTAAAAAGTGACTGCATGACATAATCACAAAAAGAGACATACCTGAAGCGGACACGCTTGAGATCTTTGACTCCTCCAGGCAAGGAAACAAGGGTAATATATACACCAGGCTCATCTTGCTCAACCCATTCAACCCCATGTGTTGCTTCAGTTTTTGTTCCCCTGTTCTTATGCCTAGCTGTTGCTTCTGAATGTGTCACTTCAGTGTGATTTGAAGTGTGGTTATTGCAGGACTTTGGCAAGTCAGAAATCGTCAAGCTGTTTGATACAACTGAATATGGTTCATGGAAAGTCAATGGACTGCTTGTTTTCTCAATGGCTGCAGTAGAAACTTCATGAGTGGGACTGGGAGAGTCTAATGGACGAGTATCAATGTTTCTTGCTGTTCCAATCGGTAACCTTTCAGCCATTTCCTTTAACTAACATAAATAAACAAGGCATTAATTCAGATTGTTGAGACAATGATATTTCAGCTACATGGTTAAGTGGCTATTGTATTGTCAAAAAGAATGTTATACTATCCTGGAACTCAAAAGGCTTAGTGAAGTAAAGGGTAATATGAAACGTCCCACACATGATAGGGACCGCACTGCGCTTCTGAAAAGGGATAAAGTTGCAGTTTTCTTAACTACTACATAATAATTTTGACTTCCGTTTGCACCTTGTCCTGGATTTTTTGGATAAGACGCATCTCTGATAAAACTTAGATTTTAGTACGTCCTAATAGAATTGCCATATTATTGGTTATAAACTATAAATAAGGCAGATGAGTTTAAAACACTAAACATCCTTCCTAACTACAATACCACTCTGTTTCAAACACTAAACATCCTTCCTTATGCATAAACACTATAAACATGAGCATGAAACTTACTTGGGCTGTGAGCGACTTAATTACTTCCTTCGCTGCTTTACATTTTGTAGTTTCTTCCCCTGCTACTGTGAGAGCCTCCTTCAACTGTTGGGTAGTTCGTTCCATCTCAATATCTTGAAGTTGAGCTTTACGAGTAAGATCTTCAACCTACATAATGAGATTGATTAGTTGAAAAGCACGAATTTAGACTCATCCATGTAATTTTGCATGATGAAGGCAAGGGAAAAAGAATAAAAAGCACAGATGGTGTGGAAATTGTAAACTTGCATAGACTCCGATCTACCAGAAATATGAACTCTAGAAACCTAATCTCCATGGTAAGTTAGCATGAAAGAAACAACTGTAAGAGAACAAGAAAAGATAGTTGAGATACTTTGTTGCTTTTCATAGCCCAAAAACTTGTTATATAACTATAAGCATCATAGTTATTACCCACTAGTACTACAACCTTTTCTCTTTTTTTTAACAGACCCACTACAATTAGTAATAAAGACAGATATCACCTCAGGAGTTGCAAACAACATTAAATTGTTACTTAAACCGCTGGACTAGTTATCCTCAGGACAAAGTGGATTTATTATTCTTATTTTTTTACCAACATGGATAGCTATATACTGAACAGCAGAAGCAACTTTCCACACAAATTGACATGAGATAAATAAATAAAAACAATCAATATACCTGAGCTCTTAATTTAAGAACTTCTTCACTCAGACTGTCATTTGTCCTTTTAGCATCATCCACAACTTTTGGCAAAGTAAGCCCTGAAAGAGCTGGGGTTGGGGTTGTTGCACGAGGTGGACTAGACCGTCTTGATGTTGGTGATGTTGCTCGGGATGCAATTCTGGATCCAGGAAGCGAAGCTGAGAAAAACTTTTTGGATGATCCAAACATTGGGTTGAAAGATTTAGTCGCATTGACTGCACGGCGCTCAGAAACTCCATTTGGAATGGGAGTGACGCAATTGCTGCTAAAATCCAGTTTCTTGTTTCTTTTGGAAGATCCACTTTCCATTTCCTTAACATTGTTTTCAATTATTTCATTGAATCCCTGATTCATACTTCCTCTTCTACTAAAAGCAGGCCCAGATGAAGAGTTGGTTTCGGTTGCCTTCCTAAGTTTGCTAAAACAGTTGTCACAGACACGATAAGGTTTGTTTGGGTTTGGTGCCATGGAAGCCTTGAGACACTTTTTGCTGCTGCATGAATGGCATAACACAAGTCCACAATTATAACAATTGTGTCTTTTTCTTTTAAAATTAAATGGAAGGCGACAGCCAGAACACATCGAATGATCAATACCAGAGACCCATTTATGAAGACAGATAGCTGCTGTAAAGTTAGTGCCACAAACAATACTCTTGACTTGTTTGTCTTTCAAAGCCTCAACTAATGTCGGCAAAAATTTATCTTCTGTATCCCCAAGACCTAATCGACCATTTGCACCCTTTCCCCAAGTGTAAACTTCAGTTCTCGAAGTTAAAACTGCAACATGATAAGCACCACAAGCAATTTCTTCAACAAAACTCTTCAGTAGCTTTCCCTCCACACGGCATGGAAGTTTCCCATCAGCTTGAGGGACCCCTAGTTGACCAAAAACAGGACTTCCCATTGTGTAAACATGGCCCGTAGTTGTAAGTGCAATAGTCAGACTTTGTCCGCAAGCAACTTTACAGAAGTTGGGTTCAACCAAAGCAGCAACACAAGTGGGCACAAGTCTTGCTTCCTTATCACCATGTCCAAGTCGACCTTTATCTCCATCTCCCCATGTAAAAAGCTTTCCAGAAGAACAGTTGCTGGAACTTGATGACCCCATCATAACTTCAATCACTGCTGCAGTGTGCCAAACACCACAAGCTACTCGCACAGTGCGGAGACCTTTAAGGGACTCAACCTCCCTGGGTACCGGAATACTCTTTCGATCCCCATGACCTAGAACACCAAAAGTTCCATCTCCAAAAGTAAACAATTGGCCAGCAGAGGTCACAACAGCTGTGTGCCATGGTCCACAAGAAACTGATGAGACGTGAATCCCCTCTAAAGGTCCATTTAGCTTTTTTGGGACCCATTGACTTGATTGAAACCCATGGCCAAGGAGCGAGAAATTGCAAGTACTGCCACCCCATGTGTACATGTCACCGGAAAGTGTTACAGCACAAGAGTGGTATTCCCCGCATGCTAAAAATTCAACATTGATATTTTTAAGAGCATCTATGAGCTTTGGATGCGAAACATCAGCATCCACACCATGTCCAAGTCTGCCTCCTAACTCTTGGCCCCAAGAAAATACCTCTCCTTGCTTGGTTACGAAAGCAGCATGTCGTCCACCACAAGCTATACTTTGAACATCAAGTACTACAGCAGATTCCAAGACTTTAGGCACAGAAGAGTCCATCTTACAACTAGAAGAACTTCCAACTCTATGAGATCCTCCACCCAGAAAGCAATCACCAATGCCTTCCCCCCAAATGAAAACATCCCCTAAAGCATCACCGTCATCATGACCAGAGCCTTGACTTGATGAGCTAACAGCACTTGATAAACTTACTCTAAAAGCATCCACACCTGCACCCTTTATTCGTCCATTCATTCCATCTGAACCTCCTGAAGACAGAGACTGGACCGAGCCACAAGCAGCATCTGAAGGAAATGGAATTTTTGGAGGCAGGGCATATAACATGACATCTGATAAAGCCTTCTCCAAACCAACTTTTGGAGGGCTTTCAAACGTAGCTTGAATATGAAAGGGTTCCACACCATCCTGCATCAGTTATAAGAAGACTATTTACTTGTATATTACAGTTTTACACATGGAATTAACAAGAGAGGCAAAAATAGAACACCTTCTGCGAACTATCACCACTACAAAATGGAGAGCTCAAAGGAGAACTTCTTTGGGTATGTGATCTCGGACTATTTGCTTCAGATGTAACTCCACTTCTTGACTCTGTTCTCCCCTTCTGATGAAGGCCACGTGATATTAATGATTTTAGACCAGTAAACCAAACTTCAGCTTCATCTTTATCCTTGCATATCTGGCATAAGCAATAAGTAAATGAAAGTTATAGAAGGGCATAGAGGGTGTGGTAGGCACCGAAAGTTATACATAGAAAAGTTAAACGTACAGAAAGAAATATATTGACAAGAGAAATGAAAGTCGCGAAAGCAAAACATAATTTATTGTATAACAGTTTAATATAAAGGGGAAGACTAGTTGAGCATAGAAAATAGAATATCCAAGAATCAAATACAGCAGAAATCATCAACAAAGAAGATGCTTACCAAATCTAAAGACCTATCATTATACATAAGAGAAAATGATTGATATTCCTTTTCAGGTCGAGGATACCTCTGAAAGGTTTGCTGCAGTGATATCAAATAAAAGAACGTTCTGTTAAGTCATAGCTGAGAATAAATGAGAAAGCGAATCAAACAAGTATTACAGCATTAAACATCCTTATCAATAGGAGACCCAACATTGTCCGGAGGAATATGGTTTCAGTAAGATATAAAGATAAGTCTCCGGAGCAAAAAAAAAAAAAAAAAACCATAAAGTCTGACGCCACACAGTTTGGAAACATCTAATTTACGAGTTACAGATTAGTCCTGCAAGTACAAGGTCTAAGCTTAGAACCAGGTTAAAACACCAGCCTACCCCCACCATCCAAGCCACAGTGTAAGGTCCCTATTCTTTCTTTTCCTGAACTGTATAACTACTCAAACCACACAGCCTACCATGCAACCATACATGATAGTCCAGACACGAATAGGCGAACACATACAATATACCATATCAGAGACTATAACCACTCCAGATGATGATTATGGTTCTCTAACAAATGAGATACAGAGGTTTCCAGCATGAGTCTTCCATAGTTGATGTACTGATTCCAAGCAACAAAACAAGCAACATTGACGAAAGAAATATGCCCAAAAACTTGCTGAACCTTTCCTCTTTCGTCTAGCCAGAATAGATTCAGTAATTGAAATGTTCTGTTATGGCATATAATTCTTGGACTTTTTTTCACTTCTTTGAGGCCCTCAGATGATCAGCAATAAGGCAATTAACCCAGGTGTAATTTAGTTCTGAAATCGTATGAATGGAAGATTGAAGCCTAATAGTTTTCATACCGCATTTAATTATGCTAAAGCCATGCTCCTAACTTGGTCAATGTTTGGAATAAGCTAGACAATGCAAATGAAATCAAAAGATACAAACCTAAAAGCATCAGATGTGAAATTATCACATTCTATTGATATATTCTTGTCATCTATAATTGGCATATTTATTGCAGTATTCACCATTAAGGAGATGTAGGAGATCTCAACACGAAGAACTTACTGTTCGCTGACCAGGTATAATTCTGGAGACGTGGCTTAGTTTAACGTATTTCTCCTCTTTCCCTGAGTACCATATTAGAGCAGATTCATCCTGAAAGAAGTAACACGGAAGAACATTCAAAACCTTAGTAAAAAAAGAAGGAAATTCACTGCAAGATTTCTTTGCTCACTACATCACAAGAAACTGCGATAAACGACTCATACAAAGTCTGATTATCAGATCCCTTAAAGCTTAAGAAAGTGATCATAAAAAGTATAAGAATTTTATAAGGCCATGTAGTTCCGAACAAAAGAGCTTCAGATAAATAATTACTACAACATCAAGAATGCTAGATATAGGCATGTGCAAGCATCCAACATTATTTAGGACTGCAAAACATCAGGACCAACATTATTTAGTTCAGAATAAAAGCCCTTGTTATGTCATTAACTTCATGCTTTTTTTCTTTTACTTTCAATGTCATATAAGTAGCACACAAAAAGGTTGCATGGTGTTCAAGTGCCTAATTTAGCATGGGGATCATATTTGAAGAAGCAAACTCAATGAAGGTTTCAAACTCTAACCCTCCGTTTGGACGAAGGAATTGAAAATTACATAGAATTCTAAAACGACGTAATTTAGATTTCCATCATTTCAATTTCTGGCAATTGAAGATTTCTGTGTTTGGATTTATGCATGTCAAATTTTGTAAATGGAACTATGAAAATTGTGAAATGACGCCTATTTTTGTGGAAATTAAACTCAGGAAATTGATGCCCAATTTCCACGAATTTTGGATTTATGTGAAATGACGTCATTTAATAAATTCAGCGCTTAAGTTACCAAACAAGGGAATTGTCAATTTCTCCTTTTAAATTCCCGACTTTTAGCTACATTCCAAGTTATTTTCCCTCATCCAAACGGAGGGTAATGTTAGTAAAACCATAATGCACTAGAAACCAATGTCTCTATAAAGCTGATTACTTCCACAGAAAGTAATTTGAGGAAGGGTACTGACAAATCTTGTAGTCATTCCTTCTCCACTACACTTCTGTATTTTTTCTTTAAAATGAAAAAAATTGTTGGGGTGTTTCATTAAAAATTGGTTCCACCTATTCTTCTATTTGCTATCCTCTTCTGAGGAACACTTGCTGACATTTCCAGTGATGAAAAGCTTGTCAGAGAATGAAATAACTCATTCCACAAAGCAAGTTTTTAGCCAACCCAATATAGATACACGAAAAAAAAATAGAAAAGAGCACCAGTTTCTTATGTATCTGTATCTTCTCAAATTACTGCAAATATTGCTGGAATATCAAAGGCACTGCCTAATGAGTGCAGAGATAGCAGATATGTCCTTTCACCTAATGTGGCCTGCCTTGCAGCATACCATATATATATCAAATAATTTTTTTCTTGCTAGACTATGAATGAGGACTGTTGGTGCGGTAGAAAGTGCGGCCCTAATTCAGTCTAGTAACATGCCAAAAATGTGACAAGAGACTATTCCTCTATATATAATTCTTATACATTTTAAAGCCATCAAATATTTCACTGCAGATCCCTTTGACATACCTTTAGTTGTAACATAAACTAAGTGAAGCAAGAAATAATTAATAAATATGCACTAATCAACTTGAATGCAAGAGCAGCTACTCATAAAAACTCAAATTTACATTTGAAAGTCCAGCATAAAGAACGATAAGCAATAAAGAAAAATATGCATGCAAAAACATTAAGAAAGTACTTTAGTCTTCAAAGACATACATTGGACAGCCTGAAAGGGCAAAATTTGGGTTTTCCTCTGCGTCCATACTTGAGTAACTGTGCACCTTTTTTCAGAGCAGTGATGGCCTGCTTTGAAATGAGCAGAGAACATGAATTAGAACAAACTACAAATGTTCTCCAAACTGGTAACTGTATGGAAAACAACAATACTAATAGCACCAAAAAGCAAGAAGAATCAGTGGGGAATAGAAGACAGTACACTGTTTATACATCTTCTAAGTTCATTAAATATTAGCCAAGAGCTTTATTTGTGGCAAAATGGTTTCAACATTGAACTATAGTTTTTCTCATTCATTTTTCTCTGTCTTTGGCACAAACAAATGTGCGGCACATCATAATAGGAAATAATCCATGTAATATGGCAATGTAGACACGAAGGTTGAGCTATCTCCTAAGCGAATGCACAACTCCTTCAATATTCTTAAGACGATCTAACAATAAATGCCACACGAGATTATGTTGATGAACAACACGTAATCCAGTGGCTGCATGCATTGCATCTCTCATCAACTATAAGACCTTGCAAAATTTATACAAAAATAACAACAAAAAACTATAAATATGAATGATGTTAACAATTCACAAAAATGATCATTAATGAAGCTTCTCATTCACTCATTAACTAACGCTTCCAACTTCAAAGGGGCAAAGCGTCAAGAAAATAAATTAAAACAAATAAACCATCAAAAATAAATTCCAAAGTGAATGAAAAATCACCAAGTCAATGTCCCTTTCGAGTGGGCCCGCCTTTGCCTGATCCGCAGTCATCCTCTCCATGCGCAACATCAACGAATCAATCTCCCTTTCCCTTCCGAAACCCTAACTTCCATTGCACCCAATACGCCTCCCATTGCCTCCTTCGACAGCTCCCCCTCTCTCTCTCTCTCCCTCTCGTAGAGAGACTCAATCACGGCCGTTGATTAAACTGCTTCACGGAGATCAATCACTGATCGAATTGAAGTTCATTTCCGAATAGATGCTCAATTTTCTAAGGCTTCGCAGCTCAAAATCGAGCTCAAAGATGAGGAACGAACGATAACAATGGCGGCTTAATAGGACTGAGTTTATATCCCTAAAAGATGAGCCAATGTGGCCAAAACGGCTGTAGGAATTTGGTGATTTCCAAGATTCTCGGCTCGTTTACTTCGAGGCTCTGTGTTTGTATGGGAGAGAAATTTGGGCTCTGTAGAAAAGGAAAGAGAGCCAAAAAGCGGGGGAAAATAGTGTGAGAGAGAGAGAGAGTGTGTGTATCTGAGTGAGTGACGGTGTCGAAAGTGATTGATTGATCCGGTGGGAGACTGAGACTGTGGCGTTGGCTACTCTTTTTTTTTTTTTTTTTTTTTCTTTTTTCCATTCTTTTTTTGTGTTTTTATTTTCTAGCTGTGAAGTCAACTGCTGACTATTGTGGTCAATGAGCCATTCACAAATTGCCACGGCCGCATGAAACAAGGCGGAACATTACGCTTTTTTATTTTGTTTTATTCTGCTTTTTTTTTTCTCCTCCAACAACAAAGAGTGACAAAAATGCATTTTACCCACTAATAAATTAAAAACAATAACTTTTTTTTAGAAGAGAAATTTGCCGAAATAGCATCTTCACTTTTAGGAATATGCGTGATTATTAATTGAATTTACGACTCACTGATCACTGCATTCATTTGATAAGCTCTGCTATTGGATTTTCCACATGCCTTCTCTTTCGATGAGTTTATCTTCAATGTCATCAATTTGTTGGCCTAAACAACCTCAGATATTGTCTTCATTTCTTTGGAAAATAGTAGAAATTGCATGTGGGCAAGGAATCCCACATAAGTCCCATCTTTTACACAAGCAAGTCTTTGCTCTTAGATCTACAGCAAATTCTCCCCCATACATATGATTTGTTTGATATTTCTTCCCCCAGCGAACCTTGGTATACAATGACTTGATGCCAACTTATTTTTTTCTATTATGTTGAAGATTCTAGGACCAACAGTATATCTCCAATGTTGACAAGATGCCCTTCTATTAGCCATCTGAATCATAATATACATCCTTATTCTCTCAAGGCATATTAGGATTGGATTATCCCTTGCATCCATAGTCGCTGCATTGAAGCTTTCACATAGGTTATTTAACAGCAAATCACACTTAGTGTGTTGCAAAATGAGATCTTGACCAATTTTTTGTTGGCCTCTCAATTAGCCACCCCCAAGCATCTGCATCCTCCTTCTTCATATTATCCATCTCTGCTTCCCACCAAGGCAATGTGGTTGCCCTCGCAGCAGCCCATAGCAAATGTTTCAGACCAAGTCCTGTGTGCTGGCCTTTGAAGTTGTTATACAAATGTCTCAAGCACATTTTGTGTTCAGTATTTGGTATAACTGTTTGCATAGCAGGAATTAGCCCCTTATGTTTATCACTTATAAACACTCATGCCAAACCATTTTGGATCCCCATGTATGCAATTAAGAGTTCTAGAAACCATATCCAACTACTTTTTCTTTCTATTTCAACTATAGCATAGGCCAATGGGAACATACTATTGTTCCCATCAACACCAACTGCAGTTAAGATATGCCCTGAGTAGGGTCCTTTTAAGTGGCAGCCATCAACACCGATGACATGCCTACACCCTTCTAAGAAACCCTTTTTAGAACCAACTAAACAAATATAAATCCGTTCAAACAATGCATCATTATCTGCTAGTTCAGTTTTAATTACCACAGTACTTCCAGGGTTGGTCTTCTTAATTTGCTCTACATAATCCCTTAATCTCTCGTATTATTCCTTGTACGAACCTTGAATGACCTTCTTAGCCTTTTTTTTTTTGCCCTATACACTTGGTTCTATGTAACATTCATTGCATAGTGTTCTCTCACCTCATCTTGAAGTTGCCCCACAGTCCAATTGGGATTTCTTCTCATCTTATCACAAAATCTTTGTGAAATCCATGTTGAATTAGCATATCTCAACCTGTCTACTCTGCCACATGTATGTTCAGCATGTATAGCCTTTACTACAAAAGTGGATTCCTCTTTATCAATCCTAAATGCATAAAGAACAAATGCACAGTTCCTAGATCCACAACACACGACCTTCACCCTCCTCTTGTCATTTTTATCAAATTTCAATAGCTTGCCGTCTACAATGGCATACTCCTTTATTGTTTCTTTCAAGTGCTCTCGATTTGCAAATTGCATCCCCAAATGAAACTCTGGACTTTTAAGGTCAGTAGCTCTCCTATATTGCTTGAACTTTAGTAGGCGAATCCTCTGGTTTTTTGTCATATGTCGACTGCTATGCTCATCATCTGAGGTGTTCCCATTAGAATATAAAGTATCATAATCTGCCCAATCATCAGAAATCTCTCATGGCCCTTGTGTTTCAGTCTCAACATTCGCTTCTTCATCACAAGGCATATTGATGACTACATTACAACCTTTGTTTGCCTCCTCATCTTCACTAAACTCATAATCACTATCCACAAACTCTGAATCTTCTTCTTCTTCATCAACTGCAGCTTCACAATCTCCAAGCGAAACAACATGCTCATCAGTATCTAAAGCCTCATTAACCTCCTTCATTTGTTCTTCATTAAATCTCCCATAGTTGTATTCTTCACTTTACAAACTAGGCCATTCCACAGATGTTTTAGTCCATGTCTTTTCACTTCTTTTTGTGTCAGTATAGTATAACACTAACACTCTATTACTTGTTATGCAGCGAACCATGTCACATATAACACTGTCATTGTCAATGAGCTTTACATTAGTTTCACAATTACTGTAATACATCTTACAATATATTTGCAAACCTATCTCATTCTTAGTTAGGTCCACTTTATATCCTAACGTTATACCCATTTTCCTTAAATCCAACAATGGTAGATAATCATCCACACAATTGTCCAAATAACACAATGTCCCCCCATTATACACCCCATCTTGTACAACACCCCCATGGTGAATTTCCAAAGTGCAGAACTAACCGTTATCTGCAAATGAAGCAGTAATCTCATTTCAGTATATTCAACCCCAATTTTTAAATCTCTGCTCACCTAAATAAGGACAAATCACACTTCATTTAAAGCAAGGATAGTACTTACCAAGTGTGCTAGCGTGTGTAACTGTGCAATCAATTGACACAAATAATACCAGTAGGACCACAAACCCTTAAATTCAACCAAGGATAGTACGACCAAGTATGTACTCAATGTCTAACCAAAACACAAGGTATGCGTTCAATGTTGACATAAAGACAAAAGAAAACAATTTTTTATTTGCCTAAAAGAGAGACAATAACAAAACCCTCAATTGCTGCATAGTTGGAGCAAACACACACTTCTGTCCAAAACAACATAAAGCTACTAACATATAAAAAAGTATTTCTTGTACTTCCATTAGCATCGCATACCGTACATGGGGGGGTCTCCAGACGACCTGAATTCAAACTCCATCAAAGTTGTTGACAACACCTATCGACCCCACAATGAGATAACCAACACGTATCGACCTAGATGACCTTAATACACAACGACCCAGACAAAATCAACTCAAACTTGTCGTCCAATTCTTTAGTTTTTTTGCTTTTGTCTGAAAGCTTCGACAAAAACCCTTTTGTCTGAAAGCTTCGTCTTTTTGACTCTTCAGCTTTTTCGTTTCTATTTGGTTTGTACCTCTGGTCAAAGTGATGTGTTATAACTCGTATCAGAGAGTCTATAAGAGTAAAAGTCTTTTTTGTCCCTCAAAACCAACCTGAAAAAACCCATCTACCCCTAAATTTCACGAAAAAATTGATGGAAGTAACGGTGGGACTAGTTGTCCAAACGATACTAAAGTTAAAGGACCATGGGTACCATTTTGGAAATTGAGGTACTCAAATGCAAATTTGGTCCAAGTTGGGGGACTAATAAAACGATTAACCTTAAGCCTAGTATGAGATATTTCCTTTAGTTGAAAGTTGGCACCATTCTTGTTTTTCATGTGTAAAGACCTGGAATTGATTTTAATCAAATCATCATTGCAATGCCACCTTGCATACTAGTAACAAGTGGTGTTGTGATATCATTGGCCAAAGGGGGATGAGTCACATTATTCCCTTACTTTTCTATCTTACCTTTTGGTGGTGGTGTTGTGATATCATTGACTAAAGGGGGATGAGTCACATTATTTCCTTACTTTTCTATCTTATCTTTTGGTGGTTTAAAATATTATATATATAAATATTATTTGGTTGCATCTGTAGCCTCTCCTATATGTATAATCATTCCTTACTTCAATCATTCATTTCAATTCTTTAGAAAAGATTTCTACCATTAAGTAGTGTTTGAGAGAGAGAGAGAGAGAGAGAGAGAGAGAGAGAGAGAGAGAGAGAGAAGAAAGAAAAATGAAGAATGTATGTGTTTGTCTTGCAATATTTCATGCTTATCATGGTGAGTGGGTTATGCAATGTGTTCTAAAAGTTCTTATTTTGTGATAAATGTGAAAATCATGGACTTATTCTATTTACAAATCTCTCTCTCTATTTTCAAGTCAAGCATGTCTAATTTGTGCAATATTTCACACAATATATATTATTTGAAGTTTTTGTGAAGTACGTATTATTTATGGAACATGAGAACTTCAGTGACGGGGTATTCGAAGGATAAATGTACCAGACGGAGACATAAGGCAGTGATGCCAATAGGGGTCACGTGCTGGGTACAATTTATGAAAGATAACCAAGATATAAAGTAATGATATGATATGATTTGAATTGTGTATCTTTTTATTATATTTTCTAAAGTGTGTAAAATGACATTGCTTAATTGGCATATTATATAATCTACTCACTGAGCTGTGGTTTTGCTCATCCCTCGCCTATTTTATTTTTCAGATCAATTAGTATTTATATATATATAAAGGAAATGTATTTTAACCAATTTTTTTTCAGTCTCTTTATTTTATTTCATTCAATTCCCGCACCCTGATTCGGGAATATTCTTTGAACTCGGATCGGGTCGAGACAATTTTGATGACTTTTGTTTACTAATTATCTGGCTTCTTTTAGGCAAGAAAAAGCACCTAGTAAAACAGGCAGATCTTGAAAGGAATGTAGACAAACAAGCAGCTGCTAAGTCAAGGTCAAACGAAATGACGGTCGAGGTTCAGTTATCTACACCTTTACCTCCTTCATTTGACCCAATGGTATCATCTTTACACCTAGATATTTTTATGACTTTGAACCATATTTTCCCAATATGAGTCCTTTATACTTTTGTGTAGGTTGCATGTGTCAATAGCTACTCCTTCATCTAGTGTAGTAATTAGTTTGGCAGTACCTTTGACAGTGATGGCTCTTTCCAGTACAAAAATGACCGCAACTTCTCTCGTTATGGCATTGCCTGCCACCTTCCCATATTTAGCTCCTGTTAGTTCAATCATGATGATGACTTCGACCCTACTCAACATCGTATCAGTTTTTGTTCTCTTGCCTAGTCATATGTCATTACTAGCCTGTTTGCTAAGTGGTTCTGGCCCATCTCCTCTTAAGGAGATTTCCAAAGCATGAGAGTGTATTTGTAAGAACATAATCTATTTTGCACAAAACCACAATCACTCTACAAGATTACAATCTCTAAAAGCCAATTTAATCAGGGGCAGTCCTACAACAAGGGCAAGATAGACAGCTGCCTACTCAATTTTTTTCCCAAATTAAAAAACCTATATGTAATCATACCTATTCCTACCAAGCCCATGTGATGATGTGAAACATACAAAGCCCATGCCTACCCAAACACATAAAATAAAAATAAAATAAAAAACAAAGCAGCCCACAAATCAAAGTCTAGCCCACCCAAACATCAAAGCCCTTAAAACAACATCTCATCATTATATAAGTACTGTCAAAGAAGTCCTTGTATGATCTACATCTAGAAAAAGCATTATAGTTCTTCGTACATAGTCAAAAACGTACCATGGGTATCAGAATAGATCCAGCCAATCACCCAACGGCAAAACCATTGAAACACATCCCATCACTACGTATGTATTGTCAAAGAAAGCCTCCTATGATCTAAAGAAAGCATCATAGTTCTTCTTACAGAGTTAAAAACGTATTGTGAGCATCATAACAGATCCAGCCAAACACCAACTGCCACCTCCAATTTTCTTAATCCATAACCCCATCTGACAAGCATGGGAGACCAAGATTGGCCTCTTAGCTTGAAGAAATTTCCGAAGAAAGTTCTTCATAGTAGGGACATTCATCAGTTGCCAAGCCCACATACATTCCATAGAAGAATTATTTGGGAGACCTTGGAGACCCCTCAAGGCTGGTCTCCTCTGCCTTGTCAACAAAATCCTTGATACAAAAACTATTATTACTAGAAAAGTTATGCCACTAGCAATCAGATGTCCAACACCAGTTTCTACACGCTTCTGATTCCTAATTGGTGCAGCTTACTTGTCACCCCTTTGAGTAGAAAAAGCGGTGGCCACCTCTATAGCATTAATATGGAGACCCCTCACCAGTGAATGGCTCCTTGGAAACCCATAAAGGAAGCCGACGCAGCCACCCCAAGGAAACTAAAAGAGCAACAACAAAAAAAAGTCATACAAATACACCAAGAAGAAGCCAAAGAGACGATGTAGAGAATGAGTAAAGAAAACTAAAGAAACCATAACCCTAGCCGTCAAGGCTCTCCTCGCATGAACGAGAGAGCGACCCACCAGCCAACCCTTTTGGTTGTGCATAGGCATAGCCAACAATCCTCACCTCCTCTTTTCCCTGGCAACTTTAGCAGTAAATTCTCTCTTGGCAACATCTTTTCCTATCTAGCATAAAACGAGGATAACACTGTTTTGCTATCCCCGGCCAATCACAGAATGTCATGTGGAAAATTTATCACGCATGGCATACAGTGATTGGTCGGGAATATCAAAATAGTGATATCCTCATTTCATGTAAGTGTTTCTCCCTATCTAGGCAACAAGTATTCTTCTCATGCTCTCCTCTTTAATTATCTTCTCCTATTAGGTTTTTCCTAAAATAAATGTATGCATCTTAATTTTAATTTTAATTTGAAATGAGTATTCTAGGGTTTAATTAGGAATGAATTATAATTTGGGGATTTTATTGAAATTAATTAGGTCCTTGATTTTAGGAATTTTGTTGAGATGTTTGATTTGTTGTTGGTATGTTAATGTTTGATTAAATGCATTGATGCTATTATGAGAATTTGTTTGATTTTTTGTTGGGATGTTTGATTAAATATGTTATCTTTTATTATGTCGGATCACAATCGAAACCCTAAGAAAACAAAGAATTTGTTATCTTTTTTTTATTTTTTGGGTCTGAATTTGTTCTCTTTTTTTAAGGAAAAAAATGATGGGTCATCATTTAGTACAATGCCTCCCATTTGTGATGAGCAAAATCTTTTCAACTCTTCCACTATTGAGCCTCAAGTTGAAAAAATTGAGACCCAAAGAGTCGATAATGGTAAAAAAAATTTAATTAAACTTTTATTTATCTATATTTAAAAGTAAGGATCATTACGTCCCCATACCTAGATGTATCATTTTATTTTTATGAATAAAATTCACTCATACCATTGAGTTTTTAAGCTAAACTCCAACCGCTAATTTCATGTGTCATTGGTTGATCATTACGCACCCACATTCTATGTTGCCAAGTTCATGCATACTTCATGTTTCAATTTGATAGCCACGCCGTACGGCAAAACTCAATTAACTCTCTGTCGAAACCATGATTACCTCTACCGATCTCCATCGGCCTCACTCAATTATTCCTTGATTATTGTTATAGTATTTTCCTTTTCTAGAATATTTATATTTGCATAAATTTGGTGCTTCGCACTTTATGAAGCACCACACACATTATTTTACAGCCTCTTAATTAACACAAGGATGGTGGTGGCAATGGTGATGACGACTGTCGCTGCTTCTTTTCTAAAATCACAGTGTGGTAAAATTAGAAAATAACCCTCAACTCCCAATTTATTTATTTTTATATTTCCATGCTGAATTTAACAATTTTCTTGTTTTATAACCAATGTTGTTTATAAAATTTTGAGTTTTGCCTAGTAGCAATTTTTATATTTTTTAATACAGCCCATATTTAGGATGGGGTAATTGAATATAGAACCTCGCGGATGTAGGAGTAAATGTTCTTAATCACTTAACCTACAAACTCCTTGTGCCGAGTATTAATTTTCTTCATTCCAACACTTTCAAAAAAAATATAAACGATGGTCTAAACTACAGGGAGTTAAATCTTTGTTTTCAATATTCGCTTCTATGCCTAGGTTACCTAATTTATTTAATACCATGAACGTATCGACCGCCAACCTATATATCATGTAATTGTTCACACCTTCCCAAAGTCAATTTCAAATACTTCTTAGCTTCTCCAACAAGAAAAAAATAAAATTTTAGCTTTCTTTTTCAAAATCTGCCCATTTATAAAAGTCATAATCAGCGAATATTTTTAATTAGTACATAATTGACCGGCAAGACACCAACAAAATTCAATGAATATTTTTCTCTCTGTTAGTTTACAATTAGATCTAAACTTGAAGATTTCTGAACATGACTCTTTTTCTGTCTTTGAGGAAATCTAAATCCCTATGGAGCCTGTATAATCAAGCTTGAAATATAGAACGGAAAAAAGAGAACAAATATAGAGAAATCTTCTGGGTATATTATAGTGATAAGCTTGGTTTTTCAACCGTTAGACGCTGATGTATGTTTGATCTACGGTGAGATTCACATATATCAACGGTTGACAATCGATCCTCAGTAAGTCGATGAGTGTCCTACGTTATACTCGAAAAACTAAAAGTAAAAACATCAATTGATCATGAAGTCACTTCCAAATCATTATACTTTGTTCTTGTTCTCTCTGGTGTTTGTGTTTGTTCCATGACCTTTCTCTTGTTGATGTTGGGTTGGTCTTCCATAGCCCTGCCCTTCAACATGTGGGGTCTAAGCTTGTTCACATCTGACAATTGCACTGGTTTTAGAAAGAACTCTTCTGCTCCTTCCTCCAAGCATCTGATCAAAGAACCCATCAAGCCACATGTCAGATCATGATCATAAAATGAACCAAGCATTTCTAATTTGAGATTTGAAATTTCCCCTAACCTGTTGATCCTTGATGGCTCGTTCTCTGAGGACATAATAACAACTGGTATGTCTTTAAGAACATGAGATTCCTGCAAATCAAAGTAGACTTTTATTAGTCTATCCTAGATGATGCACCAAGTTTAATCATTCATTCATGGACAATAACAACTCCAATTATACAAGTCTAGGCCCAAATTTTAGCTTGATTGAAATGGTTTTGGGCAGGAAACAATTCCAACTGTGAATTCTGATACTGATCCTCAAAACTTTGCTGATTTGAAAGTAAGATGCATAATGGTTTTGGGTCTTGTTTGTTTTTTTTTTTACCTTAATCTTTCTGAGGAGATCATAGCCTGTCATTCCTGGCATACAGTAATCTGTAATGATCAAATTTACTTCTACATCCTGTAAAAAGAGGCAGGGGAAAATGAATCAGATCTAACTGATGAAATTGCAACATAGAAATTCAAATTAAAAATCACAAAGTTGAATCAAACAGGAAACAAAATATATACCTGGTGATGATTATCTGGAGACGGCGAGGGAACATCTGCATCAATTTGATCATCTTGATCATGCAAACCCAAAAATTCCAAAGCCTTACTTCCAGAATCAACAGCAGTAACTGCAGAAATTGACAAAAAGAAAACAACCCAGAAAGATTTTAGCACTCAATTCAAGCCAAAACAATGATTCAAAAGCAGAATTGAACAAAACCCAATATATTTTTTTTTCTTTCTAAAAGAAACCAAAAACTCCATGAACATATAATACCTTGGTATGAAGAAGTCTTGAGAAGTCTCTCAATCAACTTTCTATCAATAACGCTATCATCAACAGCCAGAACATGAAATTGGGCCTCTGCAGACAAACCCATGATTGATGAACTCTTGTAATATCAAAAGCAATAACACCAGGAACAGAGGAGGAGGAAGAAGAAGAAGAAGAAGAGCAGAAGATGATGCAAGGTAAGAAAGGGTGGGTGGGTTTTAAATGGGAAGCCATCGGAGTCAGAGAGATATAGAAAATCCTCTTGAAAATCTGACAGTTTGGAAAGAAAGATCCGACAGATTTCGTCCAGAATCTCGAGGATCTTCTTGGTTGATTTTTGAATTAGTGAAGAAGCAAAGAAGGTGCTGTTTTTTACTGTTCAAAATGTGGACTTGTTCATTATATTCCATTTGACCTTTCAGAATGACCATTTCGTTCGGTCTCCAATCCATTCAAATTTTTTAAACCAGATTTTGACACCTATTTCACGAATGCTAGCATGGTACTTGGGGCGGTAGAATCTGGACGAAATCTTTGCTACTGTTTGTTGGGGCACCCTCCTGTTTCCTTTGTGGATTTGGTTTGGGCCCTCTGTTGATGTTATTCTGTTTGCCATTTCTTCGCCTATTATGAAGGCATCTTTTTGACCAAAAAAAGGGCAGTAGAATAATTTCAATTGCACACATTCTCATCTCATGTTTACTTATTAGAGATAACAGAAGTCATGAATCGGGGAATATAGATAGGGTAATCAAGGCACGGGAATCGGATCAATAACTTCCTCTAGTTGATTTCACTCGATTTGAAGGATATTCCATTACGGATTTTAACTAAACATGTCAAAATTTCACCAATGCTATACATGTGAGCATGATAGTTATCACAAGAGGAGAAAAAATAGTGGGACTTAAAAAAGATGTGGGGGATTTTTATTTTATATCTTATTAAAATAACTTATATTAGTTGCTTGTCCTCAATATATTTGTTTTTATTTTTATTTAATAAGAATAAACTTGGTGAAATAAGGACATATAAAATATATTTTCTACAAGAATGAAAGAATACACAGTAAGAGAGACGTTTCCATGCAAGTGCATGACCAACTTCAACCCCAATAATACCAAATTGCATGTGTATTTTCTTGGCAAATTGTATGTCCTTTGTCACTGTCAAAGGGGCAGCCCTGCCAGAACAAATGTTTGTCTCGTTGTGTCGACATATATCAGTCACGAAGTCATGAAATTGACACGTATCACCTAATTCCACACTTGAAGCTCTAAGATGAATTTTACAATGTCGTTATGATTTTCTTCGGGTTATTAAGAAAATATGGAGCGGTGGTTTTATTTCTTAGTTTTATTTTAGACTAATAATTTTTAGAAATTCTTTAGGAGTTTGTTGTGATTTGTTTTCTATTTAGGATTTTATTTCTTTTTAGCTTTTGGCTTTTGATACGGATTTGCTGTTTTTGCCCATATTCGACACATAGTTGTTTTGTACTTTTGTTTGCTCATTAATAATATACTATCGATTATTTTCTATAAAAAAAAAAGATGAAAAAAAGAAGAATTTTACAATAATATAATTATTTGTACTAAATTGAATGAATTATAGATTCAAGGTCGACCATGATGCTCGGACTTGAAAAAAAAAATTTAAAGAAGAAGAAAATTTATAGCTAGTGATTGTAAAGAATGAAACACCCCAACCCAACATTGTTCTATTTTAGTGCATCCACGAATGAAATCTCTAGCGATTCTCTTTGATTCTCTTGCATGAAGTTGGAATCTTTCTCCTCCCCTTTGTTCTCGTTTTTAACCAAAAGGAAAAAGAACGATCAAATCCCTGAAACCATGATCCCCAAGTATCATCAAATCAAATCATATCCTTTGTTCAGGTTTTCCTATATACAACTTGATAATTTCCTTCAATCCTTGCCATTCAAATTTCGGATTTTTAATTCAATAGAAAAAATCTGCTTCAAGCATGTTCATTGGAATAATTGGTGGGATTGAGCTTAAGACCTCAGGTGCACAGGTAAATGCTCTTACTGTATAAGTTTCTTGCACATTATTTCAAGGCATTTAAACTTAAAATCAACGACCTATATAACGAAATCGCAGAATGTGTTTCCTTGCAAATAAATACGTACTTCTTGTAATTGTTGAGCTTAACTTCTAGCTGCTAATGGTAGAGCACTTTATCCCAAGTTTAAGTTGTGAGTCTTAGACTTGTACTTGCTCTAATCTTGCCTTTTATGTCTCATGTCTCTCCTCCATCATGGTTCTTTGCAAATAAGCTCATCTCTGCCTTTAGTTTCTCTTCTCCTCCAACCTTTCTGTACACAAAAGCCCTTGCAATTAACACATAAACACACAAACTCAGTGTGCTCAATACTGCTAGCACCCAGTAGAAGTAATCAAGGTGAGCCCGATTTATATTGTCCCCAAGCCATTTCTCACCATTTCTTGAGGTAATGGACTGCACAATACTTATAATACCAGAGCTTATAAAGCTGCCAACTCCGATTACACTAATAAAAGCCGCCGCCCCGATGCTTCTCATCTGCTCCGGCATTTGATCATAAAACAGTTCTTGAAGTCCCACGGTTGTGAACGCGTCGGAGACACCACAAATTAGGTATTGTGGGAGTAACCACCATAACTTAATTGGTATTATTGCTTTAGGCTTGTCAATGAGATTATAATGTTTTGCAACGTCGAGTCTTTTGGCCTCTACTAGGGCTGACACAACCATATTGAGTATTGATATAGCTAGGCCGATCCCGATTCTTTGTAGCACGGTAATGCCTGAGGAGTATCCAGTATATTTTCGGGTTAGCGGGATGAAAAATCGGTCGTAGAGTGGAACAGCGATTAAGATGGCAATGCCAACAAGTCCTTGAAGTGATGCTGGAGGGACTTGGAAATGGGGACCGATTGATAGTATTGTTGTGCTACTTTGTTTGGTGAAGAAGGTGTGAAGTTGGGCTTGGATTACACCAAACATTAGGCAACTTAACCATATGGGAATGAGTCGGAGGACAAGCTTTACTTCTTCCACTTGATTGAGAGAGCATAGCCTCCATGGATTTCTGGTTTTGGTTGATGCATCTACTTCGTCTATGATCATTGCCTTGTCCAGAAATCTACATTTTGTTTTTCAATAAGTTAATAAGCCTGCAAATTGTAATTACTATAAAGAAAAGGGCAAGGGAATGGCCATGTCTTGTTCCTAAACTACAAATGGTAAAAACAACTTGGGGAAAAAGAAGGTATTAGTAATAATTTATGAAGGCATTTGGACAAAACAATAAGAAGGTATTGTAATTTCTTGGCCTTCCGCTTAATTTTCTATTGAGAATTGTAGTGATATGATGTTCCGTTTTAATATTGTAACATTGCATTGTCGATACAGTGTGGTTCTGTTACGTACCCGGTTTTCATGGTGTGATCCCCACAACTTGGTAGAAACTCATCACAAATATGTATTAGTCTCGTTATTCATGTGAGTTGAACATGATACCTCCTCCCACTAACAATTGGAGACATATACCGTTGAAATATAAGTGTTAGCTGAAATATTTGTTTAGTCAGCTCAGATTGTAGTTACTGCATGGTTAAATGTGAGCCATTGGATTATAGTCCAATGGACAACTAAGGTGTAATCGTAGGAAAGGTGTAAGATTGTGCCATGTGTCTCTATCTCATAGGATAGATGAATGGATGGTTAGATTGAGCTAATGTAAGTAGGAATAAGAATATTCCTAACGGTTTCAATAACAAACATGTGGTGTGCGTATGTTTGGTTAGAAGAGTGAGATAACAGACTCATTCTTGCTACAATTGTTCTCTCTAATTTCTCTGTGTTCTTTCCCCTTTCTTTAATCTATGAGCTCCTTCATCAATAATCCAAAACCTAATCAGATCATAGTCTGAAAACTTCAACATATACCACTAGACAAAACAGTTGGTGCAACCCTAGTTGGTTCGGACGCTTGCTACTTGGAATGTAATCTAGAGTTTGATTCTTGGGGTAGTCAAAGTTCCTAAATTATTAGAGGACAGAAAAAAAAGAGTTCCCAAATTATTAATTCTTTATTCGTTTTGTTCTTGAGGGTTTGACTTTAGGGCAGTAGAGAGGTTGGCAACACCTATAGATATGCTGTTTTGTCACTAACATAAAACTGTGCAGAGGTTGAGGGATTGACTTTAGGGCACTAGAGAGGTTGGCAACACCCACCTTTGCTTGTCACTAGCATAAAATTGGTGTAGGCCCACAAAGTGTTATGTGCAATATTAATCAACTAGCTATTGGTCATTATAAAGTTAAAACATAAAAAATAGAAATAAAAAAGTTATTGGTCGGGCGTACTTCTTTTCCTTAACGTTTAAAGATGTTCCAAGATTTTAGGGTACTTCTTTTTATAACGTTAAAAGATGTCCCGAGTTGAAATCTCGTAGCCATTGGTTTAAGAAAATTACTAGCATTTAATTATAAAAGTTACCTCAGTTGACTAGTACGAGACAAAACTAGAGCCTGAGGTTGACCTTCTACCATGGCTCCACCATTCTCGTCTCCATAATATACACTCTCGCAATTGAGTGTCTCATTCACGTGCCATTTCCGAGCTGCTGCCACAAACACTTGCGCCAGCGTTGTAAATGGGCTGCCAGGAGGCCTTTGCTTCCGGTACCTTTTAATTCCCACCAAGAATAATAATAGTGACACCATCAAGACCCCTGCCAATATTCCAAACCCTAATCCCCACCCAACATTATCCTACAAGAAATATATTTATTTTAATTACTGTTCATATGTAATTAATCAACCGCAGTATTCTAATTACTTTTTTTTTTTGACAATATATATGATGAATGATTTGGAGCCAATGTGGGTCTTAGTACAATGGTAGAGCTGTTGGTATTCAGGCTAGTGGTCACTAGTTAGCGGTTCAACATTCCATGACACTGTGTGTGTGTGAGAATACCTTTTCTCCTTTCTAATTGGAAAAAAAGATGTTAAATTAATGCAGGAGGGAACCATGCTTGTTACAAGAACACGACTTACAAATCCTTTGACGCCATGACCATTTAGGTTTTTTTTTTTTAATTTTGTTTTTTGTATAATATTAGTTTGAATTGAAAAGAGAGAGGAAACAAGAAATTCAATATGAAAGGCAACAAGGTAGTTTAACGAATAAATATTTTTGGGGTCCAATTATGCACCCATATATAGTTTATCCAACTTTGTTGACCACACTAATAATTCATATCCAACTTTTTCTTTATGTATTATTATAATATAAATAATTCTTTGGGACGTGGGGATCTCAAAACGTAGATTTTACCTGGAGATATACAACTCCGAGTGTGGCAGAAGTGGCACCAAACACCAAACCCAAGTACCACCAGTTAAAAAATGAGCTCTTGGCCTTTCTTTCCTCCGCTGTGTTCTCATCGAACTGGTCTGCTGCAAAAGTTTGCACGCATGGCTTTTGCCCTCCTTGGGCAACCGATAAAATGTACAGCGCCACGAAGAAGACCGCTCGGCGACTTGGCGAAGGAATTACTGAGACTGATAGAGTTAAAAGGACCATGCCCTATAACATGATATATCATATTAAATCCATAAACACAAAAGATATATATAAGTACTCTACACGAGCAATGTTTTCTTGGTTTCGTTACACATAATTAACATACTTATGTTGTCAAACTGTAAATCTGATTTACGGATTCACAAAAGCATCCTACACATATATACTTAAATATATGAAGTAGTGAAAAAAAATAATAATGAATTTGTTTTTGTTTACCATGAAATAGATGGTGACGGAGAAGAGGATGGTCGTGAAGCGACCCAAATACGAATCTGCAACGAAGGCTCCGAGCACGGGGAAGACAGATGAGACACCGAGCCAGGCGTTTACATTCTTAGCCGCCGTGGCCAAGGGCTGGTCCAGAACATTTGTGAGGTACATTATGAGGTTACTTGCCAACCCATAGAATGCAAACTGCTGGGCCACCTCAACAACTGCAGTTAATAATAATCAAGCAAACAAATGAAATTCATAAACTTAATGAACCGTATAGAAATTCAGATAATTGTGAGAGTTAAATGAGAAAAAAGATGAAGATAAAAAGAAATTAAATAGCTTACAGATGATGAAAATAGCAGCATTCCAGCCACCCCTACTGGGTTTTCCCTGTGTAGGAGAAGCAATACTGTTCATGATTGATGGTGTTAGAGAGCTGACATATTGGACATGGCGAAGTGGGAAAATATTTTTTGAGGTTTCTCTCCAAATTTGGGTGTGATTTGTGTGTGTGTGTGTGTGTGTGTGGTGGGGTGGTGGGGTGGTGGTGGTAGTTGCATGTTGTGTGGCCCAAGACAGGAGAGTGTAGCGTAGAGCTTTGATTGCATGAGTAGAGGAAGGAGGAAACCCACGTGTATGAGAGTCATATCATATTGATGATTTTTATGAGGCAAAATATACTATTAAGAGGACTATTATTATTACAATTTCAGCTCGTGAGATCTATGCACAAACTGACATCACCGACTATTTTAAAAGTTATCGCTTGTATTAAAAAAAAGATTATCAATAAATGTTGTTGATGATTTTAGGGAAAAATATGTCTTACACGGCATTATGGTATGCTATATTTTCTAAAACTTATCAGATATTTGACCCATGTAAAATTGTTCAGTGGGTTAATTCAGTTTTATGGTATGCTATATCATATCTTTTATATGCTTACAATTTTCTTTTTCTCTATTGTTCAGTGGGTTAATTCAGTTTTATGACTAGAGTTCCAAAACTCCAAAGAAAAGAAAATTATTAAAATTCACACTTCTTTTTGGCATCTAACCATGGGGAGAGATCAGAGAATACTAATCTGAACAGGATTAACATGACATTGCGTATCACAAAAAAGGCATATTAGTTGGAATGACAAGAAATTTGATATCGACACCATCAATTTCTTTTTTTGATGTCTTCATTCGATAGAGCACCTTTTTGTATATATGTTTGTGTGTGTGTATATGAGTGAAGGAGAGAGAGTTGGAGTGTTAAGGGAAAGAGACAGCCAAACATATACAATATTTTAGAAGACAATGTCGTAGTCAATCATATTTTAGAACACACCAGATATCTGATAAGTCTTAGAAAATATAACATTCCAGAAATATAGTCAATCATTTTATTATATATTATTTTTACAAACAATGTGCTATTTACAATAGGGCTAGCCACAACTCGATATTAAACTTTATCACAACTACATATCCTAATCAACTCATTCATGTGAGGCGAACTCCCAAACCAAGTCGAGACAATTACCATTACATCAAAGACTAATCTTTGGATTATATGTAAGACACCTGGCATTATATATGTAGGGCACTTGGAGTTTTTACCCACGTAAATGTGAGTCATATTGATGAATTTTATGCGGCGAAGTATACCAATAAGAGGATTCTACTATTAATACAATTCGGCACATGATCTATGAACATCACCGACTATTTTAACAGGTTATCAATAAATGTTATTGTTGATGATTTTAGGGGAAAATTTGTCTTTAGCTAAGCATATGGTATGTTATATTTTCCAAGACTTATCAGATATATGGTGTGTGAATTAATAATGATGCAGAATAGACCATCGAAGAGCAGCTTGATACGTATGTTTAGAAATAACAAAATCCAGGCTATGCAGATTTGGATTCCGAGCTTTGATTTGAGTGCATGACCTGTCATTTCAAAGAGAATGGCGAGGCAAGTCAAACTCATCGCTTTGTGTTGACATATGAGCTTTTTAGGTGAAATGTTGTCGCTTGCTAGGTCAGAACAACGTTTTTAATTTTAAGGGTATTATTGAAATTGTTTTATTTTTCGTATTTTGCTTCCAATTAGGCTTTGTCGACATGTGAAGGTTTGAGGTAGTATCTAAAGCTTTGCGATTATAAACACAGAAGGATTTAATAATTGTGAATGATATTATAATTCTTCAAGAGGAGAATATATATAAGTACAAGTTGACTTTTCCTACAAGGAAAAGTACGTAATTGTCTAATTACAAGTAATCATAACTAGGTAACTATTCTAATTAGGTAACATGAATTACACCAAGAAATCAGGGATCATGAGATTCCTGAATTATGGCTCACGCAAACACTCCCCCTTAAGTTGGTGCATAAATATCTCTTATGCCCAACTTGACAAGTGAATCATGAAAAACCTTTGCTGACACCGCATGCATTAAGACATCTGCCAGCTATTCTTCTGACTTCACAAATGGTATTTCGCTTAGCTTATCTACCAACTTCTCCTTGATATAATGCCTATCTACTTCAACATGCTTAGTTCTGTCATGTTGAACTGGATTGTTTGCTATCTCTCTCGCAACTTGGTTCTCACAGTAAAGTTCCATGACTTTCTTTGGTGGAAAACCAATTTCGAACATGAGTATCCTTAGCCAAAGAAGCTCATAAACTCCTTGTGCTATGCCCTTGTATTTTGTCTCAGCTGAAGATTGAGCCACTACATTCTGCTTCTTACTTCTCCATGTAACCAAATTACTCCCAATGAAAGTGAAGTAACCCGATGTAGAACTTCTATATGTTATATTACCTGCCCAATATGCATCTGTATAACCCTTAACATCCAAATGTCCCAATTTTCTGAATATCAAGCCTCGGCCTAGCAGTGCCCAACTCAACAGTATAACCTGTTCATCTACTTGGCAGTCCCCAACTCAGTAGTCAGCTCAGCTTTCATATGAGAAGAGCTAGGGCACAACATATGATATTCTATACATCAAAAGCTCTCCTCCATGCAGAAACTCACTATCCGAAAATGGAGAAACTCATTTTGGCCCTTGTAATTTCTGCGAGAAAGTTAAGACCACACTATCAAGCTCACTGAATAATCGTCATGATAGAATTTCCTTTGAGATTGATTCTTCATAGCCCTGATGTTTCTCAACGACTCATGAAATGAGCTATTGAATTGAGTCAGTATGACCTCCTTTACCGGTGCTATAGATGGCGTACATGTTAAAGCCTCAATACCTCCTGAAGATCAAGTACCATATATTGGCAGGAAAGGAATACCTACTCAAAACATAATTGCTGCTTGTAATTTTGACATGCAATTCATATTTGCATGTGCAGGTTGGGAAGGCATTGCACACGATACAAGAGTATTTTTATCAGCGTTACGAAATAATGCTTTAAATTTTCCCAAACCTCCAAATGGTAATGTTTCAAATATGTGCATATCATTAAACTTCAAATTTTCGCACTTTCAAATTATATTATAATTAAACATATCTTATTGGTTACAGGAAAATATTATCTTGTGAATGCGAGTTACCCACAAATGAGCGGGTATTTGGGACCATATAAAGGTGAAAGGTATCATCTTCCAGATTTCCGTAGGGGTACTCAACCAATAGGTTCTAGAGAAGTATTTAATCACGTACACTCTTCCCTTAGGAATGTCATTGAACGCACTTTTGGCGTATGGAAGAAAAAGTGGAGTATTTTATGAGACATGCCCAACTATCCATTCGATAAGCAAGTGAAGATAGTAATTGCAACTATGGCACTTCACAACTATATAATGAGGCACGCCCAACGTGATATTCATTTTGACAAAGTGAATAACAACCCAAATGTAATGAAGATGGAGGGTGATGCACAAGAAGAATATCATATTACTCAAGGGCCTGGAGCACAAGAACTAGAAACATTAAGGAACAAGATTGCTGCAAGTTTAATGCATGCATCTTCTTAGACAGTTTCTTTATTTCCATTTATTTAAGCCTAGTTTCAATGTTTTTTTATTGCTACAATTCAAACCTTATTAGGACAAAGGATTTGTCAAAAAAAATATTTATTACTTATTCAATATGAAGGATGGTGTATGAACCTACTACCGTGGTGATCTCTTTATCTTTGTTGGAATTTATTCAATTTGAATTTTTCTTTTCTTTAAGCAAAGATTAATATAATTTTTAGGGAGAAAAGTATAAAAAAAACTTTATAGTTTTATTTTTTTACCAAACATATTAGTAAAAAGCACTTTCAGCATCATGTCCATTTTAGTCATTATAAATAGTTACAGCACTTTTATAGTAAAATTTACCAAACGCTCTGACACTGCTTGTCATACTCATAGCATTTTTAAAATTACAGTTTACCAAACATTTAACAGCTTTACTTTACAGTTGATTCTTTTTAAAGCACAGCAGAATCATCTTTTTTTTTAAAGCTGCAGAAATCCCAAACTAGGCTTTAGGGTGTATCAGGGGTATTTTTGGTAGTTAAATAGGGTTTATTTAGTTAATTTTACATTTTGATTTAAATATTAAAGTGCACTTAGATTATAAAGTATACTCAATTAATTTTAGAATTCGTTTAGCAGCACTCTAATTAATTTATGTGGTTGTTGCACAAGAAGAAAATTGATCTGTTGCGACACTGTTCAGATGGAGCGCGAGGCCCTCGCAAATACTCATTAATTTGGCACGGCGTGTGTTGGCGCGAATGCATTTGCCGCACCTATAAGTGCGCACTACTAGAGCAACTTGTGATTGAGTTTGAGACTTGACTAATTTATTAAGCACTACTTACACCAACTAAAAGCATGAAAACGTAAGTTCTTCTGCAATTTAATTATAGTAGCACGAAATCAACAGATCCAATCATCCCTCTTGAATAAGAGGAAAAGAAATTAAGCTGATTTGTCCACGTCCTGCAAGTTTCAAGAAATCAGACGAGGCTTTGTGTATTCCACACATACGTATTAATTTAAGCATCAACTCAGAACTTGTCTGGTAATGCTTTTTAAAACTATTTCCGTAAAATGTTTTTGGAAGTGAAATTAAGAGAATAAATATATAGTTCTAGGATTGGCAGTTTAATTGAAACGTAATTTATGTGAACGAATCAAGAACAAGTAGATTGTTTAAAGTTTTGACAGTAGCCTCAATGGTCGAAATCATATATGCCAACGGAGTCTAGTCTAGTGGAAAAGGACCTTGATTTGCATACTAGTTGTCTCAAATTTAAACCCACTTGACATCATAATAGTGTATGCGTGTGTGTGAGAAACCCCCTCCCCTGTAGTTTAGACTCTCGTTACTAAAAAAAAAAAGGATTTAACTCTATCTATTGGTTGCTTAACAAAATACTACCCTTTATTTTTCTGTTCAATTAACCACATTTTTTTGAGTTTTATTTTTAATACAAGCAATAGTCTAATTAAACTACAAGGATAGGAGGGTTCGAATCTGAGATCAATGGTATAAAACTCAATACCCTTTTCCATTGGACTAGACCCCGTTGGTCACATTCTTTTGAGTTATATGTACTACATCTAAATCCTTTTGATTGAAGCTATGTCATGCAAAGCTAACGCTCAACCCACAAAGTAAAAGACAGTCTCTTGGAAATGCAAAGCTGTAAAATTTCACATTGAAACTTGATTAACTTACAACATATAATGAGTGGTTCCACTACTAATAGCACCGAGCCGTTTTGTGGTAAAACCCCACACTTACAAGACTTTGTAAGTGGTTAAGTTTAGGACAACATTTATACTATTGGTGGTGGGCCGATGGTTTGTCTCTGGCTATCTAATTACCCAAATATGCCATGTACAACATATAATTAATGAGTGGTAAAACTCCACCATTTGTCAGACTAGCTGGGGCTACGATTATGCATGCTTCTAAAGATTACATTAGCTCTGCATGGTCTGGTGGAACTCATACTGTTAGAAAGTCCAATTCTCATGTACACTATACCTTAATCACAATTTTATTATTGTTTTCAAATTAACCTTCGGATCAATGTCAAGAAGAAAAGGTACATTTTAGCAATAGTGATCAGATATCTTCTCTTTTATATGCTTACAATTTTCTTTTTTCTCTATGACTATTGTTGGTTGGGTTAATTCAGTTTTATAACGGGAGCTTTAGTTTTAAACCATAATATAGTTTACTAATTTAGTAGAAAGAAATACAATTTAGTCTAATTAGCAAAAGGCCAAACACCAAAATGTAACAAAAATACCATTACAAAATATGAAAATTACAACATATGCCATTTTCAGTATTTAGTTTTAAACCAAAGCTGAAAAACGACATCAAACCAAAACTGAACCAACTTCACCTCCAGAAACCTCTTCAACTTCACCTCCGGAAACCTCCAAACCACCAACGATCATCAAAGACCACCAACCCATTCGCGCGACCATCATCGAAGACCACCAACGACCGAAGCCAATTTTTCATCTCAGTTTCTACGGTTTTCTGCATCGCAATTTCGTTTTCTGCATCGCAGTTTCGTTTTCTGCATCGCAGTTTCAGTTTCTGCATCGCAGTTTCGTTTTCATTTTCGTGGAAAATAACTATGAAATTAACCAATTAAACCTCAAAATTTCTCAAATCTTACCCAACTAACAGCTAGATCGTGGAAAATAGCTAGAAAACCATACCTCAATCGAAGGATTTGAGGGCCGGAGGAGAGAGATCGAGGGATTGGAAAACCGAGTAAAAATCCGATCAAAACTGGGGTTTTCTGGCAAAACAGCAGCAGCAGAGGTAGGAGGAAGGTCGGAGCTGGCTTGGGGTGCGACTCCGGTCAAAACTTGACCGGTCCGGTGGCTGGGTGGCCGACGTGACAGTGGTTGGGGGGTTTTGTCGGTGTCGGTCGAAACAGAGGGGAGGAGAAAGGGAGAAGACGCGGGGAGAGAGGGAGAGAGAGAGAGAGAGATCTGAAAAGGGTATAATTAGGGTTTAGGTTTTTAAATGAAAAGGGTACAATTGTCTTTTTAATGACTAATGTAGGTGGGTCAACAAATCTGGTCTTCCTCTTTGGCCTAATCCAAAATAACAATTCTTTTCTAGGTATTAAAACCCAAACCAAAATATCAAATGTCTTAAATACTAATAAGTAAAGTTATCTATGTCTAATACCTAATTTTCCTAAAATGTTATATAGTTCAATTCTTTCCCAAAAAATGTTGCCTGAAATTCTTTCATTGGGAAAAAAAGGGTCATCAAACCAAACCGTGGGGAGAGCTCAGAGAATACTTATCTGAACAGGATTAACATGACATTGCGTATCACAAAAAAAGCATATTGGTTGGAATAACAAGAAATTTGATATCGCCACATACACCATCAATTTGTATTTTTGACGTCTTCATTCGATAGAGCACTTTGTGTGTGTGTGTGTGTGTAAAGAGGACTTTGCTTGCGCATATGAGTGAAGGAGAAAGAGAGTTGGAGTGTTAAGGGAAAGAAGGAGCCAAACGTAAAATCTTTTAGAAGACAACTCCAGAAATATTGTCAACCATTTTATTATATACAATGTATATTTTTACAAACAATGGGCTAGTCACAACTTTATCACAACTATATATCGTAATTACATCCATGTGAGGTGAACTCTCGAACCAAGTCGAGACAACTACCACTACATCAAAGGCTAATATTTGGATTATATTTAGGACACTTGGCGTTATGTAATTAATTTAGTTTGGTTACGAGGGGATGAATTCCGTCAGAAGTCGGATGCTTGGATTTTGTTTAAATGAGACTTGAAGCCTTAATTCTTGTCCTAATAATTCTATACTTGTTGCAAAAGGATGAATTTGGGCCACTTTTGAGTACATATGCAGTTGAATGGGAAAAAAAGTACAAATGCATTCAGTAATTTATGGACCCAGGAGATGTGTAAACAGCAAAGTATGAACTTATATTTTTGTCAACCTAGATGGAAAGAAATTCTGGATCCTTTTAATAATGAATCCCATGGAAGGAAAGTAAAATATGGATGCATATCTGTTGTAATAATGAATCACAGATTTCCTTATCTGTAATTACAGAGAAGCAAAATCTGGATGCTTAAAGGCTAAGGTTTTGAGCATTCTACTATAAAGTATTGTTCACCAGTTAAGGTTTTGAGCATTGAACAATGGCTAAGCATGGAGCACTCTTGTTTACTTATGCTTTCTTCATTCTCATACTCAGTATGAGCTTATTGTGCAAAGCCATTGGTCATGAAGACAGAAAGCCATATATTGTGTACTTGGGGTCACTTCCTCATGATGAGTTGTACTCACCATTGTCTCACCACCTTGGTATACTCGAAAGAGTTGTTGAGGGCAGCTCTGCTGCAAATGCATGGATAAGAAGTTACAGAAGGAGTTTCAATGGATTTGCGGCGAAGCTCACTGACCATGAGAGCGAAAAGCTTGCTAACATGGAGGACGTAGTCTCTGTCTTCCCAAGCAGAACTTACCAACTTCAAACAATAAGATCTTGGGACTTCATGGGTTTCGGTGAGACAATCACTCAAAATGCCACGGCTGAGAGTGATGTTATTATTGGTGTGATTGACACTGGAGTTTGGCCTGAATCAGATAGTTTTAAAGATGAAGGTTTTGGGCCTGCTCCTATGAAATGGAAAGGTGCTTGTAATGGTGGAAAAAATTTCACTTGCAACAAGAAGTTGATTGGAGCTCGGTTTTTCACATCAGAGGAGGAATCTGCAAGGGATGAAATTGGTCATGGAAGCCACACTGCCTCAACGGCAGCTGGGAATGCCGTAAAGGATGTGAGTTTTTATGGACTAGTACCAGGTACTGCAAGAGGAGGAGTTCCCTCTGCGAGAATTGCTGTATATAAAATCTGCACTCTTGAAGGGTGCACTGGAGAGGCTATCTTGGCTGCTTTCGACCACGCTATTGCCGATGGGGTTGACATCATTACAATTTCAATTGGACCAAATCATGCAGCTCCTTTGGATGTTGATCCTATAGCAATTGGTGCTTTTCATGCAATGGAGAAAGGGATACTAACCTCAAACTCTGCAGGCAACAATGGTCCTGAAGAGGGTTCTGTATCAAGTGTGGCACCGTGGATTCTTACAGTTGCAGCAAGTAGCACAGATCGTCGGATCATTGACAAGGTTGTTCTTGGAAATGGAAGCACACTCGTTGGGAGTTCGGTGAATTCTTTCAGTTTAAATGGAACAAGTTTTCCACTGATACATGGAAAAGATGCTTCAAGTAAGTGCCCCGAAATCTATGCTGGGATTTGTTCACCAGGTTGCCTAGACAGAGATTTAGTTAAAGGAAAGATTGTGGTATGTGATAAGTTTGGTGGAAATGTTGAGGCTCATAAAGCTGGTGCGCTAGGTTCAATTTTACTCTCTTCCACACCTGATGTTTCTTTTGTTGTCCCGCTACCTGCAACGGGTTTAAGCAACCAAGATTATAATGTCGTGAAGTCCTACCTGAACTCCACGAAAGAGCCTCAAGCCAACATATTAAAAAGTGAAGCCATAAAAGATGATGATGCACCTATTGCCGCTTCCTTCTCTTCACGTGGACCTAATCAAATTTTACCAGAGATTATTAAGCCGGACGTAAGTGCCCCAGGGGTAGATATTTTGGCTGCATATTCCCCTGTTGCTCCTGTCACAAGTAGCCCTGAGGACAAGAGGAGTCTAAAATACAGTATACTGTCTGGAACATCCATGTCTTGCCCACATGCTGCTGGTGTAGCTGCATATATTAAAACATTCCACCCTGATTGGTCTCCAGCAGCCATCAAATCATCTTTAATGACAACTGCTAAGCCCATGAATGGTACCAGCACTTCTCCTGGTGAATTTTCTTATGGATCTGGACATATTGATCCTGTGAAAGCTATAGATCCCGGGCTTGTGTATGATGCTTCCAAAGAAGATTACATAAGGTTGCTCTGCATGGTGTTAGATGAGGCCAAAGTTAGGCATATATCGGGAGATAACAGCACTTGCCCCAAAGGTTCTGAGAAAGGATCACCGAAGGATCACAATTACGCTTCACTGGCAGCAAATGTTACACCAATGAAACTGTTTACGGTAACATTTCACAGAACAGTGAAAAATGTTGGCCTTACCAACTCCACTTACGAGGCCAAAATCATGCCAAATCATAAGGTTGACATCAAGGTGGATCCTGAGGTTCTTTCCTTCAAGACCTTGAATGAGGAGAAGACTTTCAATTTGACCATTGTTGGAGAAGGTTTTCCAGATGGATCACATGTGTCTGCAGAGCTGGTTTGGTACGACGGAACTCATAGCGTTAGAAGTCCAATTCTTGTAAGCAGCGTGGGAAATTAACCACAATTGTCTTAATGGAAAACCATTGCTGCAAAGCACACAAATTTTCTTATTGTATCTGTCCCTTTGTCTAACTAGTTAAGTTCTGAAATAAATGTGCTCAAACCTTGGAACTTTAGTGTTACTCAAAAAATCTGGTTATATGATCAACCAAATTTTATTTTTTTTCCTGCTTTTCAGCAGCAGTGACTAGAAGTTATGCTCTCTGTATGTTTACAATTTTCCTTTTCTATGAAAATGGTGAAATTTTCTGCAGTGGGGGAACTCAATTTCACAACTGTCCCTAAACTAAAATAGTTAACTAAATAATTATCTGCACAAGCCACTGCTGCTAGAAAATGTGGGAATTCAATTTTCCTTTTATAATAAAATTGTTATGATTCTGTGAAAATGTCAAATGTTGAATTCAAGAAATGGGTCTTCAATTTATTCAAGAGGAGAAAATGTTTGAGATACTTTGTGCATTACAACACTGCATATGATGTTTCCAACAAAAAGTGACCATTGAATTTTATTTAAATGAGATTTGAAGAAAGCAAGCAAGGGGTGTTGCATAGCACTACTGGTTAAAGAGTGTTTACTGTTGCGCTCGAGGTCCCGAGTACAAATGCTCATAACTTATAAGTTGTCATCCTACAGGAAAAGAACTGTGAGAGCCTTTTAAAGAGAATCCACAGGAAGGAAAGGAAATCTGGATGCTTATTTGTTGTAACAGTGAATCCCTGAAATCACAATCTGTAATTCCAGAGAAGCAAATCTGGATGCGTAATGTAAAGTATTCGTCACCAGTGAAGTAATGAGCGGTGAACAATGGTTAGGCATGGAGCTCTCCTATTTTCTTATGCTTCCTCCATTCTCAGACTCACTATAAGCTTAATGTGCAAAGCCACTGATGAAGAAAGAAAGGTCCATATTGTGTTCTTGGGGTCACTTCTTGATGATGAGACCAAACTGATTAGAAGTCCAATTCTCCTCAGCAGTGTAGCAACTTGATAATAATTTTATTAATGGAACTATTGCTTCAAAGAAGCCAGATATTCTCATTTTATCGGACTGATTTGTCAAATACATTCATTCCGAATGTATTACATCTAGTTATTTCAAATACTTTCAATCTAATGTTTTCTCTAGTTTTTCTGTAGCAAGTTTAGCTTTGTTGTCAAATCTAAGTCATTTCTTTCAAGTACCTCCATCCAAATGGAGCCTAGTATTAAAATACAGAATGGACCGAAACACACTTCCTATATCACTTTCTGGATGAAAATACCTAATTTATAAGGTACTCAACTGCAATATAGGCCAACAGCTTCACTTCTTGATCATCCGCATTAAGCCAGCTCTTTCTCCTTACTGGTTTCTTCAGCTTCAAGTTTTTTGTATACGAAACCTTCAGCAATCCACACATAAACACACGAATTTAAAGTGCTCAATGCTGCAATTAGCCAATAGAAGTAATCCAGGTGGGCACGATTGAGATTGTCAGTAAGCCACTTTTCACCAGACTTTGAGCTAATTGCTTGTACCAAAGTTATTATAGCAGTGCATATGAAGTTTCCAACACCTACCACACTGAGGTATGCTGCTGCTCCCATGCTTCTCATTGCCTCCGGTGTTTGATCATAGAAGAATTCTTGGAGCCCAACAAATGTGAATACATCAGACAAACCACATACCATGTACTGTGGAATTAACCACCACACTCTCATTGGCACTATTGCTTTCGGGTTGTCCAAGAGGTTGTGGTCTCTAACAATGCCAACCCTTTTGGCTTCTACCAAAGCTGCAACCATCATACTGATTGTGGATAGAAATAGGCCAATGCCAATTCTTTGTAGGATGGTGATGCCAGAGGAGTGTCCCGTGAATTTTCGGGCTGTTGGGACGAAAACACGGTCATAGATTGGAATTGCAACTGCAATTGTGAGGCCAAGGAATATTTGGAGTGATGCCTGGGGAAGCTTAAAGTTTGGACCAATTGACCGGACCATCGTGCTTCCTTGCTTGGTGAAGAACGTCTGAACAAAGGATTGGACAACTGCAAACAATAAGCAACACATCCATACGGGAATGAGCCGTAGGACTAGCTTTACTTGTTCTACTTGATTTAGTGAGCATAATCTCCACGGATTTCTGTTCTTGCTTGAAGCATCAAGATGGTCGATGATAATTGCCTTGTCCAAGCATCTAAAGCTTTCAACTAGTAAGACAAATCATTGGGGATAAAAAGGAAACAAAAACAAATCATAATTGAACTTCTAAAAATATAACACACATACACAAACTAGCAAGGCAAATCATGTTGGTCTTATGTGCATTAGTGCTAGAAGCATTAAAGTTATGGAGACATAAAGTTCCATTTTGATCTATATAATTTATAGATACAACTATTCTGACCTCAAAGGATGTCATGACTCTGAAGCTTTGTGTATGTAAAACTGTACCTAAAGATAAGTTGAGGCTTTGCATTATGGTGGCCTGTTCGCATACCTCAATTGACTGGTCTGTGCCAAAAGCCACCTAGTCTCATGCTGATCCCTGTCATCTCTAAAATACACACCAAAACCAGTGGATGTTCCATTGATGTGCCGCTTCCTCGCTGCCGCCACAAACACCTGAGCCACCGTGATGAAGGGGCTGCCTAAGGGTCCCTGCTTTCGGTATTTCTTGTAACCAAACAGAAACACAGCGAAAGCTACTGCCAGTGCCCCTGTCAATATGCCAAACCCTGCCGCCCACCCAACATTATCCTGCACCAAGGAGTGACAAATTTTGGGAGATTCAGAATTCCAATGATCATTAGATTTTGGGAGATTTAGCATTCCAATAATCATTAAATGATGGTGGGGCTAAAAGGCCCGCCGTATTATTGTGTTGATCTCAGCATTCACACAAAAATGATTACAGGCACAATTCAAGGACAAAGTTCTAAAATTCTGACACATACTTTGGAATATTTTGAACATAAAGAATTAATAAAACAATAGTGTCACCAAAAATTTTCCCTAATTTTAATCACCAAGCAACTTACATGTCACTTTCTTACTGGTTCTAAATAAATGAAAAACTGTCACAAACGGGACACAGAATTTTTGGATTGGATGCGAAAGGAAAATGAATTTCGTGTCTAAAATTCCCCCCAAAACAAACTATTTGTGTATGTAAATATGATCAGAGGAAGAGGCTGTTGACCTGCACATATATGACTACTAAAATGGCAGCAGAGGCACCAACTGTGATCCCCAAGTACCACCAGTTGAAGAATGAGCTCTTCGCCCTTTTCTCCTCCGGCAAGTCTTCACGAAACTGGTCTGCTGCAAAGGTTTGCACACATGGTTTGTGCCCAGCTTGTCCAACTGACAACATGTAAAGTGCTACAAAGAACATTGCCTTCTGATAATGCAGAGGAATTACTGAAACTGTTATGGTTAGCAATACCATTGCCTGCAGAAAGACATGAAAAACTAAGAATGATGGTTTTTATTTAAAAGGGTAACTAATGAAATCAGTTTTGGCTGAACGTTACCAGTAAATAAATGATGGAGGAGACAAGGATGGTGTTTAATCTACCAAGAAAGGCATCAGCTATGAAGGCTCCAACTATTGGGAGGAGAGATGACACTCCAACCCAAGTATTGACATTTTTTGCAGCCATGGGGATTGGCTCATGGAGTTCATTTGTGAGGTATGTGATGAGGTTACCAACCATACCATAGTAAGCAAATCTCTCTGCCACCTCAACAACTGAAACAATCAAATACAAAAAGATTTTGCAGATTAATTTAAATAACTCTAAGAAGAAGCAGAAGCGGAAGAGGAAGAAGTTGGCTTACAGATGATGAAAATAGCAGCACCCCAGCCACCTCTGGAACTGGAAGGTTCTTCTTGGCTGATGAGATTCTGCTCTCTGTCTTCATGGTCATTTTGAATCCTTAATGGTGGTGCAGAGCCAGAGGTAGCCATAACAAATTGGTGAATGAATTTGGTATCTTGTCGGTTGAAGTTTGAGGTTCAATTTTGAGTATTTTCTAAGTGCACTCACATACATACAACTGGTACTTAGCAAACTCTCTGGACATTTATTATAGCATGTCATTTTATGTAAAGTAGATGCTCAATCAGATTTAATCGATGTTGACCTAAAAAAGGACAGATTAGAAAAGACAAAATAAAAAGAGAGGAGAAGCAAATGACCCATTAGTATAGTGATTTGAAAAAACAAAGGACTCATTAGTATAGTGATTTAGAATAATTGCTCTTTTAGACATGATTCTTAGTTCGAGTTATAGTATCTATGTAGTTTATGTGAGTTTAGTATATTATCGCTTCTCTCAATAAAAAAGGTCTTATAAAAAAAAAATTAAAGAGATGAGGGGAAGAAGAAAAGCTGGCTTTTTACTTGGACAGTGCGGACACAAAAGAGACTTGAAAATTTGAGGTTTTGCTGCTATTGGTGACTATATTTGATTATCCAAGTACAGTCATTAATTCAATTAAAACATGAGTCCAAAGAACTATAGATAACATAAGAATAAACAGGTTTCACAAAAACAACTTATTTTCCGAGTTTTTCAGCAACAATTAAATCATAAACTACAGTTAAATAAGCAAAGAACCCATTAGTATAGTGGTTTGGAGCAATTGCTCTCTCAGGAAAAATTCTGGGTTCAAGTCTTAGCATCTATATAATGTGTGTGATTTTAGTATTTTATCGCTCAAAATATTCTATAAATAAAAAACTGTTAAATAAACAAATTATTTTTTATGAGGCGTTATATATGTCTCAAGTGCTGATCCAAGCCCACTAGCTTGGAGCTACAAGCGTACAAGTACAACCTCCACCGCACTAACGTTCCTTGTCTTTTTATAATTTTCTTCCGTAACAAAAATACAACCAGATCACTACTACCTAACACTTAGAACAACCACAACTTGATTTGTCAAAGTTTAGAAAAAGACTAATAATAGAGGGAAAATCATTACTCAGCCACAAGGTCACTTCCTAAATGAAGAACATTTGTAACAATGCTCCAAAGTACTATAAAAAGAAAAGGAGATTTAAGCCAATGGGTTCCCACCACAGTGGTGGTGGCATCCCCCCTTCAAGGCACTCAGGATCGAAACACTAAGGTGGGTTGTCTTTCCTCTCAATATAACCAAAAAAAAAAAAAAAAGATTCAACTCTCTCTATATTTCCCAAACAACAAAATAATAATAATAATAATAATAATAATAATAGGGGTGGGCATTACTGTTAAACTGGAAAAATCGACCAAACTGGACTCTGTAAAAATAAATAAATGTATTGGGGACGGGCTATTAGAGCAAGTCCAGCAAAGGGTTTTGGACTCAGGCTAGGGGGGGTGTTTAGGAGAAAAACGGGCTCCAGCAGCAGGGGTTGGCCCGAGTTGCTTGTGTGGGCCACGAAGTCGAGCTGGCCCGAGGGCAGGCTCAGCCCCATATCCAAAACCAGGAGTGCTGACGTCAGCAACAAAAAAATTTAAAATAAATGATTTTTTTTAAATAAATACTTAGTCATATTTTTCACTTCTCACACCAAAAATATTTTTAAAAAATTTTGTCAAATTAATTGTTTAGGTAAACAAATATGTGAAAAAAAACAAAAAAAATGAATAGTGTTTACCCTAAACTAGGGCAACTACTGGAAACCAACATTGCTTTTTGCAAGGGCAGCCACTATTCACGTGAATAGTGGCTGCCCTAGCCCCCCCCCCCCCCCCCCCCCCCCCCCCCCCCCCCCTCGGGCCATGGCTAAGGGCAACTGGTGGAATTGCTCGTAAGATGGGTGTTGATACAGGAGTGAAATTATTTGAATGTGTGATTAAAGAAGCTATGTTCTCTTGGGCAGGGAGGTTGTCATGAGTGTGTTCTTATATGTGTTTGTGGTATATGTGGACTATTTGGCTTCAATCGCCTCTTAAAGGTGCTAGCTTAAGCATTATTAAGTTACGGGTTTTTTTGGTGCTAAGGGTTGAATAGGCTGGAGCCAGTCATATCTTAAGTAAGCTAAGCTCAAGCCCTACCCAAGGGTCAAGAATTTTTGGGCTCATAAATGGGCCTATATGGCCCTAGCAAATAGGCCACATATAATTAAGAGTGCTATTTCTACCCTCTATCCTATTTTCTCATTTATCTTATCTTCAAAATTTTAAAGACAAATTTACCCCTTTGTAAAATGACTTATAAGGACTTAGGAAAAACACATCGAATCTGGATCCTCGGTTTATTTTTTGTCTGCTAGGATGTACTAGCCTTTTACTGATTACTCAATTTGACATCATAGTTCTGTTGTTATCAATTTGACCATTTTGTCGAGTGTTATCATCCAGAGAAATCTTATTGTTAATGTTATTTAATTTTCTTTTTCTAACTGAATTTTTTTTATAATATCTATATAATTAGATACTGCAATTAGATAATGGACCACATTGGCCAACGAAATCAAATATATAAACAAAATTGACCATATCCACAGTACATTAACCTTTTTTTTTTGTCATAACGACAATACCTTAACTAAATTGGCCTATTTTGAGTTTTCTATGGCATATAACCACTATGAGATACTTCAGCTTCATAAAGTAAAATTTGATATGCCGCTGCCATGTTGAATGTATGTTGCGGTAACCATTTCTCCAATTTAATGAAAATGTTTGCGTTTTGTGATCCTGATCACAATGCAAAATTAAGCCATGCTTTATGTCTTTTTGTTGTTAGCAAGACCTAATTCAAGTTTATGCTTAAAAACCATCCACAGATAGCAATGAATTTTGTTTCTTAATGTGAGCTAGACAAAGATACTATTTAGGTTTTTGTGCACTCAAAATACAGTATACTGTCTGGAACATCCATGTCTTGCCCACACGCTGCTGGTGTAGCTGCATATATTAAAACAGTCCACCCTGATTGGTCTCCAGCAGCCATCAAATCATCTTTAATGACAACTGCTAAGCCCATGAATGGTACCAGCACTTCTCCTGGTGAATTTTCTTATGGATCTGGACATATTTATCCTGTGAAAGCTATAGACCCCGGGCTTGTGTATGATGCTTCCAAAGAAGATTACATAAGGTTGCTCTGCATGGTGTTAGATGAGGCCAAAGTTTAGGCATAAATCAGGAGATAACAGCACTTGCCCCAAAGGTTCTGAGAAAGGATCACAATTACGCTTCACTGGCAGCAAATGTTACACCAATGAAACTGTTTACGGTTACATTTCACAGAACAGTGAAAAATGTTGGCCTTACCAACTCCACTTACGAGGCCAAAATCATGCCAAATCATAAGATTGACATCAAGGTGGATCCTGAGGTTCTTTCCTTCAAGACCTTGAATGAGGAGAAGACTTTCAATTTGACCATTGTTGGAGAAGGTTTTCCAGATGGATCACATGTGTCTGCAGAGCTGGTTTGGTACGACGGAACTCATAGCGTTAGAAGTCCAATTCTTGTAAGCAGTGTGGGAAATTAACCACAATTGTCTTAATGGAAAACCATTGCTGCAAAGCAGACAAATTTTCTTATTGTATCTGTCCCTTTGTCTAACTAGTTAAGTTCTGAAATAAATGTGCTCAAACCTTGGAACTTTAGTGTTACTCAAAAAATCTGGTTATGTGATCACCCAAATTTTTGTTTTTTTTTTCAGGGGCAGTGACTAGAAGTTATGCTTTCTGTATGTTTACAATTTTCCTTTTCTATGAAAGTGGGGAAATTTTCTGCAGTGGGGGAACTCAATTTCACAACTGTCTCTAAACTAAAATAGGTAACGAAATAATTATCTGCACAAGCCACTGCTGCTAGAAAATGTGGGAATTCAATTTTCCTTTTATAATAAAATTGTTATGATTCTGTGAAAATGTCAAATGTTGAATTCAAGAAATGGGTCTTCAATTTATTCAAGAGGAGAAAATGTTTGAGATACTTTGTGCATTACAACACTGCATATGATGTTTCCAACAAAAAGTGACCATTGAATTTTATTTAAATGAGATTTGAAGAAAGCAAGCAAGGGGTGTTGCATAGCTCTACTGGTTAAAGAATGTTTACCCTTGCACTCGAGGTCCCGAGTACAAATGCTCATAACTTATAAGTTGTCATCCTACAGGAAAAGAACTGTGAGAGCCTTTTAAAGAGAATCCACAGGAAGGAAAGGAAATCTGGATGCTTATTTGTTGTAACAATGAATTCCTGATAACACAATCTGTAATTCCAGATAAGCAAATCTGGATGCTTAATGGAAGTGAATTTTTGTGTCCTGAAGTCCTAGTGTAAAGTATTCTTCACCACTGAAGTAATGAGCAGTGAACAAGGGCTAGGCATGGAGCTCTCCTATTTTCTTATGCTTTCTCCATTCTCATACTCACTATAAGCTTATTGTGCAAAGCGATTGATGAAGAAAGAAAGGTCCACATTGTGTACTTGGGGTCACTTCCTGATGATGAGACCAAACTGATTAGAAGTCCAATTCTCATTAGCAGTGTAGCAACTTGATAATAATTTTATTAATGGAACTATTGCTTCAAAGAAGCCAGATATTCTCACTTTATCTGACTGATTTGTCAAATACATTCATTCCGAATGTATCACATCTAGTTATTTCAAATACTTTCAATCTAATGTTTTCTCTAGTTTTTCTTTTGCAAGTTTAGCACCGAAACACGCTTCCTATATCACTTTCTGGATGAAAATACCTTATTTATAAGGTACTCAACTGCAATATAGGCCAACAGCTTCACTTCTTGATCATCCACATTAAGCCAGCTCTTTCTCCTTACTGGTTTCTTCAGCTTCAAGTTTTTTGTATACGAAACCTTTAGCAATCCACACATAAACACACAAATTTAAAGTGCTCAATGCTGCAATTAGCCAATAGAAGTAATCTAGGTGGGCACGATTGAGATTGTCGGTAAGCCACTTTTCACCAGACTTTGAGCTAATTGCTTGTACCAAAGTTATTATAGCAGTGCATATGAAGTTTCCAACACCTACCACACTGAGGTATGCTGCTGCTCCCATGCTTCTCATTGCCTCCGGTGTTTGATCATAGAAGAATTCTTGGAGCCCAACAAATGTGAATACATCAGACAAACCACATACCATGTACTGTGGAATTAACCACCACACTCTCATTGGCACTATTGCTTTCGGGTTGTCCAAGAGGTTGTGGTCTCTAACAATGCCAACCCTTTTGGCTTCTACCAAAGCTGCAACCATCATACTGATTATGGATAGAAATAGGCCAATGCCAATTCTTTGTAGGATGGTGATGCCAGAGGAGTGTCCCGTGAAATTTCGGGCTGTTGGGACGAAAACACGGTCATAGATTGGAATTGCAACTGCAATTGTGAGGCCAAGGAATATTTGGAGTGATGCCTGGGGAAGCTTAAAGTTTGGACCAATTGACCGGACCATCGTGCTTCCTTGCTTGGTGAAGAACGTCTGAACAAAGGATTGGACAACTGCAAACAATAAGCAACACATCCATACGGGAATGAGCCGTAGGACTAGCTTTACTTGTTCTACTTGATTTAGTGAGCATAATCTCCACGGATTTCTGTTCTTGCTTGAAGCATCAAGATGGTCGATGATAATTGCCTTGTCCAAGCATCTAAAGTTTTCAACTAGTAAGACAAATCATTGGGGATAAAAAGGAAACAAAAACAAATCATAATTGAACTTCTAAAAATATAACACACATACACAAACTAGCAAGGCAAATCACGTTGGTCTTATGTGCATTAGTGCTAGAAGCATTAAAGTTATGGAGACATAAAGTTCCATTTTGATCTATATAATTTATAGATACAACTATTCTGACCTCAAAGGATGTCATGACTCTGAAGCTTTGTGTATGTAAAATTGTACCTAAAGATACGATGAAGCTTTGAATTATGGTGGCCTGTTAGCATACCTCAATTGACTGGTCTGTGCCAAAAGCCTCCTAGTGTCATGCTGATCCTTGTCATCTCTAGAATACACACCCAAACCAGCGGATGTTCCATTGATGTGCCGCTTCCTCGCCGCCGCCACAAATACCTGAGCCACCGTGGTGAAGGGGCTGCCCAAGGGTCCCTGCTTTCTGTATTTCTTGTAACCAAACAGAAACACAGCCAAAGCTACCGCTATTGCCCCTGTCAATATGCCAAACCCTGCCGCCCACCCAACATTATCCTGCACCAAGGAGTGACAAATTTTGGGAGATTCAGAATTGCAATGATCATTAAATTTTGGGAGATTTAGCATTCCAATAATCATTAAATGATTGTGAGGCTAAAAGGCCCGCAGTATTATTGTGTTGATCTTAGCATTCATACATAAATGACTACATGCACAATTCAAGGACAAAGTTTTAAAATGCTGACATATACTTTGGAATATTTTGAACATAAAGAATTATAAAAACAACAGTGTCACCAAAAATTTTCCCAAATTTTAATCACCAAGCAACTTACATGTCACTTTCTTACTGGTTGTAAATAAATGAAAACCTGTCACAAACGGGACACAGAATTTTTGGATTGGATGTGAAAAGGTAATTGAATTTCGTGTCTAAAATTCCCCCCAAAACAAACTATTTGTGTATGTAATATGATCAAAGGAAGAGGCTGTTGACCTGCACATATATGACTACTAAAATGGCAGCAGAGGCACCAACTGTGATCCCCAAGTACCACCAGTTGAAGAATGAGCTCTTCGCCTTTTTCTCCTCCGGTGAGTCTTCACGAAACTGGTCTGCTGCAAAGGTTTGCACACATGGTTTGTGCCCAGCTAGTCCAACTGACAACATGTAAAGTGCTACAAAGAACATTGCCTTCTGATAATGCAGAGGAATTACTGAAACTGTTATGGTTAGCAATACCATTGCCTGCAGAAAGACATGAAAAAACTATCATGGTTTTTATTTAAAAGGGTAACTAATGAAATCAGTTTTGGCTGAACTTTACCAGTAAATAAATGATGGAGGAGACAAGGATGGTGTTGAATCTACCAAGAAAGGCATCAGCTATGAAGGCTCCAAGTATTGGGAGGAGAGATGACACTCCAACCCAAGTATTGACATTTTTTGCAGCCATGGGGATTGGCTCATGGAGTTCATTTGTGAGGTATGTGATGAGGTTACCAGCCATACCATAGTAAGCAAATCTCTCTGCCACCTCAACAACTGAAACAATCAAATACAAAAAGATTTTGCAGATTAATTTAAAAAACTCTAAGAAGAAGCAGAAGCGGAAGAGGACGAAGTTGGCTTACAGATGATGAAAATAGCAGCACCCCAGCCACCTCTGGAACTGGAAGTTTCTTCTTGGCTGATGAGATTCTGCTCTCTGTCTTCATGGTCATTTTGAATCCTTAATGGTGGTGCAGAGCCAGAGGTATCCATAACAAATTGTTGTATGTTTGAGGTTCAATTTTGAGTATATTCTAAGTGCACTCGCATACATACAAGTGGTACTTAGCAAACTCTGTGGGTATTTATTATAGCATGTCATTTTATGTAAAGTAGGTGCTCAATCAGATTTAATTGATGTTGACAAAAAAAAAAAATCAGATTTGAAAAGAAAAAAAATAGAGGGGAGGAGAAGCAAAGGACCCGTTAGTGTAGTGATTTGGAGCAATTGCTCTTTCAGATAAGGTTTCGGATTCGAATTCTAGAATTCGTGTAGTTTGTGTGAGTTTAGTATATTGTCACTCCTCCCAATAAAGAAGGTTCTCAAAAAACAAATTTAAAGAGAGGAGGGGAAGAAGAAAAGCTGGCTTTTTACTTGGACAGTGCGGACACAAAAGAGACGTGAACATTTTAGGTTTTGCTGCTATTGGAAAGGTAGGAAAAAAAACAAGGTAAGTTGATCTCTCAAAATCATGTATGTGTTTTCTTTCTTTCTTTCTTTATTCTTTTTAGCAAAGTTGCAGGCTATTCTCAGAAATGAGCATTAAGGATAAGGCAGAGGAATTTTTCCTATCTCATCAATTGTTGGAGATGAGCTCACTAAATCATAAAATAATGCTAAAAAATGTATACAATGTATTTTATTTGTTGACAAGTTTTTTTTTTCTATTTAGAATTCTATTTATTTGGAACCTCCTCTATTATTATAAGCTTTTTTACCTATTGGCTTTTTGCAGTTCCAAAAGCACTTTCAAATAAGCCAATAATTCAAGTACTTATTCCTAATAAGTAATCATGCTACAAACACTTTCACATTATATAATAGGGTTTTGAGTAAACGAAACACTTTCACATTATTTGGTGACTATATTTGATTATCCAAGTACAGTCATTAATTCAATTAAATCATATCAGTCCAAAGAACTAAGATTACATAAGAATAAACAGGTTTCACAAAAACAACTTATTTTCCAAGTTTTGCAGCAACAATTAAATCATAAACTACAGTTAAATAAGCAAAGAACCCACTAGTCCCTCATGACAGATCTAGGGTTCGAGTCTTAGCATCCGTGTAGTATGTGTGAATTTAGTATATTATCGCCCAAAATGTTCTTAAAAAAAATTGTTAAATAAACAAATTATTTTTTATGAGGCGTTATATATACATCTCAAGTGCTGATCCAAGCTACTGAGCTTGGAGCTACAAGTCTACAACCTCCACCGCACTAACGTTCCTTTTCTTTCTATAATTTTCTTCCGTAACAAAAATACAACCAGATCACTACTACCTAAAACGTGGAACAACCACAACTTGATTTGTCAGAGTTTAGAAAAAGACTTCTAATAAAAAAGGGAAAATCATTACTCGGCCACAAGGTCACTTCCTAAATGAATAACATTTGTAACAATGCTCCAAAGTACTGTAAAAAGAAGGAGATTTAAGCCAATGGGTTCCCACCACAGTGGTAGTGGCATCCCTCTTCCCTCATGGAACTCAGGATCGAAACACTATGGTGGGTTGTCTTTCCTTTCAATGTAACCAAAGAAAAAAAAAGTTCAACTCTCTCTATATTTACCAAACAACAACAAAATAATAATAATAGGGGTGGGCAAATAAACTGGCAAACCGGAAAAATCGACCAAACGGACTCTATAAAAATAAATAAATGTATTGGGGACGGGCTATTAAGATGGGTGTTGATACAGGAGTGAAATTATTTGAACGTGTGATTAAAGAAGCCATGTTCTCTTGGGTAGGGAGGTTGTCATGAGTGTGTTCTTTATATGTGTTTGTGGTATATGTGGACTATTTGGCTTCAATCGCCTCTTAAAGGTGCTAGCTTAAGCATTATTAAGTTACGGGCTTTATTAGCCCTAAGGGTTGAACAGGTTGGAGTCAGTCATATCTTAAGTAAGCTAAACTCATGCCCTACCCAACGGTCAAGAATTTTTAGGCTCATGGATGGGCCTATATGGCCCTAACAATAGGCCACATATAATTAAGAGTGCTATTTCCACCCCCTGTCCTATTTTCCCATTTATCTCATCTTCAAAATTTTAAAGATAAATTTACCCCTTTGTAAAATGACTTCTAAGAACTTAAGAAAAACATATCGGATCTGGATCCTCGGTTTATTTTTTGTCTGCTAGGATGTACTAGCCCTTTAATCATGACTCAATTTGACATCGTAGTTCTGTTGTTATCAATTTGACCATTTTGTCAAGTGTTACCATCAAGAGAAATCTTATTGTTAATGTTATTTAATTTTCTTTTTCTAACTGAATTTTTTAATAATATCTAAATAATTAGATAATGGACTATAATCAAATATATAAACAAAATTGACCAAATCGACAGTACATTAACTAAATTGGCCTATTTTGAGTTTTCTACGGCATAACCACTACGAGATACTTCAGCTTCATAGAGTAAAATTTGATATTCCGCTGCCATGTTGAATGTATGTTGCGGTAACCATTTCTCCAATTTAATGAAAATGTTTGCGTTTTGTGATCCTGATCACAATGCAAAATTAAGCCACACTTTATGTCTTTTTGTTGGTAGCAAGACCCAATTCAAGTTTATGCTTAAAAACCATCCACAGATAGCAATGAATTTTGTTTCTTAATGTGAGATCTAGACAAAGATACTATTTAGTTTTTTGTGCACTCAAACCCAAAGCATTTTGAACAAGGAAACACTACCTACAATACAAGTGCACATCTTTGTTTTTTTTTTCCTTCACTAGGTTGCAAACCCACTAAAACCATCATCTCATCTATGGCCTCATACTTCTCCAGCCCTAGTGCCTGCTTTTTTAGCCCCAGTGGGTTTTTGGGCTTCAACTTTTTTGTACACAAAACCCTTTGCAGTCCACAGATAAACACACAAATTCAAAGCACTCAATCCTGCAAGTACCCAATAGAAGTAATCAAGGTGTGCTCGGTTAAGATTGTCTCCCAACCATTCGTCCCCCGACTTGGAGCTAATCGCCTGCACCAAAGATATAATGGCACTACTAAGGAAGCTTCCAACTCCTAGAATACTAATGTATGCTGCTGCCCCCAAACTTCTCAGCCCCTCTGGCATTTGATCATAGAACAATTCTTGGAGCCCCACAACTGCGAATGTATCTGACAGACCACAAATTAGGTACTGTGGGAGGAGCCACCAAACCCTAATTGGTATGATTGCTTTAGGGTTGTCCAGGAGATCATGTTGTTTAGCCACACTAACCCTTTTGGCCTCCACTAGAGCTGCCGCAACCACGTTGAGGATGGAGAGAAATAGGCCAACGCCAATTCTTTGTAGCACGGTTATGCCTGCGGGGTGTCCGAAGAGCTTTCGGGCCATCGGGACGAAAATCCGGTCGTAGATTGGGACGGTGATTAGGATCGTGATGCCGACGAAGACTTTAAGCGACGCTGGGGGAAGCTGGAAATGGGGTCCCATGGATCTGTTCATCTTGGAACCTTGCTTGGTGTAGTAGGTGTGGAGTTGAGATTGAACTACATTGAACATTAAGCAACTCAACCATATCGGAATAAGACGGAGGACCAACTTCACTTCTTCCACTTGATTTATAGAGCATAGTCTCCAAGGGTTCCTCGTTTTGCTCGATGCATCAAGGCTGTCAATGATCATTGCCTTGTCCAGAAACCTATAGTTATCAAAAATCAACCATACTTTATTCAAAGAATATAACTACGCACATCACAAATAGACGTGAATAAGTCGCATTTCTTTTTAGAAAATATTTCAGTGTGATTGTAAATAACATCACGTGAGATGTTGACATTATATATGTATATATATTATCAATGGACCGAAATCATGACACATGTAGCAAAAGATTAAGCACGAGTTATAAATTGAGTGCCTTGAACATATCAGTTGTTACTGTCACACTAAAGCATGGCGCATAAGATAGTTGAAATATTTTTACTGGACTCTTCCATCCTCTTTTTTTAAGTAGTTGCTTCAGGATGCAAACATGGCCCTGCTGAGGTCACCATCCACAATCTACACCTAATAATATGATCCACGTTGACCCTACGTTTTTACTTGTTTGGTCGAACGACCTTGCGTTTTACTCATGAAGTCCAACCAGGAAACTTGGCAACGGCCCACGTCACCCTTGGGCATGCCTGCCAAATGGACTCACTAATAACTGACTCAATGAAACCCTTCTTTCGATAAAAACCTTCTTTTGTTGGATTCAAATTCAAATCTTGTTGAAACTCATCACGTTATAAGTACCTGAATTGTTTGGTCCTAGCCAAAGTCTTGTGATTGGGCTGAGCCTCCATATGAGTCTCACTCCTCTCGTCTCCATAATACACATCCCAATCATGCGTCTCCTTCACGCGCCACTTCCGTGCCGCTGCGGCAAACACTTGCGCCACCGCAGTGAACGGGCTCCCGAGGGGACCTTGCTTCCGGTAACTTTTGATTCCTAGCAAAAATAATATGATCCCGGCTGCTATGACCGCGGCCAATACACCATAGCCTATAACCCAGCTCACGTTGTCCTGCAGTGTATATGATATGAACTTTTTATTACTGGGATATTTAGACTCCGGCCCCAATCTCACAAATTTTATTTAAGTTAATTTTTTATATGATTGGATTGAGTCTCTCATATAATGATTAGTATACGTGCTTGTGATGAATAAATTAATAAATAAAAATTCACACGATTTTTCGATTAAAAGATAACATGTGTCCAAACTTAACCATCAATTCATTAAAAGATTATATGTCCACATAATGTTTAATTGACGAAAATATAGCGTTGAAGATCTAAATAAAAACAATAGAAAAAGAACACAATATATTAATAAGCTTGAGAAGTCTGTCACCTGAATGTAGATGACGACAAGTGAGGCAACAGTGCCAGCAATTACTATTGCTAAATACCACCAGTTGAAGAATGAGCTCTTGGCCTTTCTCTCCTCCTCCGAGTCCTCGTCAAACTGATCGGCGGCAAAGGTTTGGACACAAGGCTTGTGCCCACCTTCGCCGACGGCTAAAATGTAAAGTGAGACGAAGAAAATGGCTTCGCGATAATGCGGAGGGACAACGGAGACAGATATGCATAGCAGAACCATTCCCTGGTGATAAAAAATCAGAGACTCTGTAAGCTTAAACTGTCGGAAAATGAACCAACAATGTATAGCGTAAAACTGAATGGAAGAAATTTACCATTAAATAAATGGAGGAGGAGAAAATGATGGTCTTGAAGCGACCGAGGTAGGAATCGGCTACCACGGCCCCAACCAGAGGGAAAAGAGACGATACACCCATCCACAAGTTGACGTTCTTGGCAGCCATGGCTGTAGGTTGGTGGAGTTCATTTGTGAGGTACATGATGAGATTTCCAGCCAAGCCAAAAAATGCAAATCGCTCTGCTACCTCCACAACTGCATATCCCACATTGCATATATGTGTAAATCTATTAGCAAATTACAGAACCCAAAAAAAAAAAGTTTGAACACCAATTATACAAGTTAATTGAGTCTCAATTTTTAGAAAAATAAAAATAAAAATAAAATAAAGGGCTTACAGATGATGAAAATGGCAGCGTTCCAGCCACCCCTTGAGGGTTTGGGGTGGGTGGAGGGGTTCTGGCTGAATAACTGGTGGCCATTTTCGGCCATGATGTCTTTGGGTGCAGAGAGAGGAGGGAGGGGGTTGGTATATAACCTTTGGGATGTGTCTTGATGAATTGTTTTGAGGGCTTTATGGATGCTTTATATAGAAAAAAAAATCCCGGATGCGTTGCTTTTCGTGAACATTTATTTTTGGAAGGACTTTTAGTAGAATTTGGCAATGATGTTTCACTAGTCGTGAGTCATCTCTCACATTCCATTTTGTGATTTTTTTTTATAAATAAAAAGATATATATAGTTATAGAAATTATATATTTTTACATTCTCAATTTGTCATTTTACATTCAAAAATTAATATTTTGTTATTTAATAAGAAAGATATTTGCAAACGAGCGTAGAATTAAAAAATATTCGCGAGAATGAGTGTAGAATAACAAATTGAAATTACAAATAAGGAAAAAGTTATTTGTTTAAACAGTGCTAAATTGTGAAAATGATGCTATACTGATTTGTGAATTTTTATTTGAATGTTTGACAGTGCAGATTTAACTGTTAAGGTTTCTCTTATTGGGAGCTTCTCCAATGCGAACTTTAAGATGCGGATTGGTTGCGAACTTTTGTTTTTAACCGTTGGATGGCTTGTGTGGCTTTATTTTCTTTATTTTCGCTCTTCTTCCAACGGTTAAAAACAAAAGTTCACAACCAATCCGCATCTTAGAGTTCGCATTGGAGAAGGCCCCTCTCTTATTATTGATTTCTTTAATATAAAATTTCAGTGAGTGGACACCATATATTTGGTTAAAAATGAAGGCTTTAGGAATTTATGGAGTCACGAAAGAAATTGTCGTTATATAGAAACTCAAATTCATCAAATTCATCAAAATATTGAAATATATATTATTAAAATAACCTCCAACGAACTATTTAGTTATGTATTGTCAGGTAGATTCGTCAAAGATAATAATTAGTAACACTGTTGGGGTGTTACCACCTTCTTCCTACTTTTTAAAAATTCACTGTGGAATTTGGTAAGTCGGTGAACCCCTGCGTTTTTTATTTTATATTTTTTTATGCAAATCAGGAAGTATTCTATTATGGCCCGTTAGATAATCATTTCAATTTTAGTGTTTAGATTTTATTTTTTGTGCTAGAGTATAGAGGAAAATCAGAGTAAAAATGGGAGTGAGGATGAGATTAAGAGAGAGGATGAGAGGGGAGGATGGGAGGGATGAGTAACAAAAATGAAAACTAAAAACTAAAATTGAAATGGTTATCAAACGGGCCCTTAATATTCAATTATTGTTTCTGATGGGGTGATTCCATGGAAAACCCTTGGAACCAAAGGGGTGGTTGTGCCCTGGTTTTCTTTTGGCTTATGGAGGAGAAGAGTCGAGAATTAGCAACAAAATCGTCCAAGATCGGATGTGACTTTCAGTATTTGTGGAGTTTGGTAGGTCGATAGCTAATATTTCAAGGAGATGACATAAGAATGATTTCGAATTGACGACCGCACATAAATACGGTGCTAATATGTCTTCTAATTATTATTTTTTTGCAAATTACAATTTGACACCTATTTAGAACAAATTTGGTTGACGTGTGATTCTTGTGTGATTAATATAGGGCTTGGACTTTATCAATGCCTTCTATTGGGTCGGGTAAGAAGCACGAATCTTCTTCTCTTCTCTACATACATAGGGGGCACACGGAATAGAATTGGTCACATTGGAAGCACTAGTGTAGTACTAACGAAACTCTTTCTGATGCCAAAGTAAGAGTGAAGTAGAGAGAATTTGAGAGAACAAATTAGCAAAGTTTAAAAATGGTTGAAAGTTATTACCCTTGTCTGAATGTAGGTGAAGAGTATTATAGAAGCCCAGTAGAGAGCATGTCTCCTTAAATCCAAGAAGAAGGGTGTCCGGCCATATTATCATCATGAAAAGGGGAAGCGACCATGGCCGATGACACGGTGACACGGTGAATTATCAAGCATGACCATATCTACCATGGCTGATGACTCGGTGAATTAGGTCAGCGTTGCTAGGTATGGTTGGGTAAGGTACAACCAAGTAGTGGGATTTTGTTGTCAAGGCCATTCACGTGGTGTGCTATAAATGGTCAATCGACTCAAGGAAAATCATCTGTCAACAAATTCATTCAAAGCACAAAAGGGAAATTTTATATGCATGCACTATAATTTGTCCGAAAAGAGAAGTGACTCCTTAAAAATATTGAGCCATATATTTTTATAAATTAATGAGGTCTGAATTCGTATATGTAGTTTAATTAATTTTCTAAATTAATCTAATTTTTCTGAAATAATTTTGGTTAAGAATATTCATCCTTGCACTCGAGGTCCCAAGTTCGATTCCCCGCTCTTTCAATATCACTTAAAAATATATATCTTAAATCAATTAGAAGTGACCCCGAATTCAAATTTCAAAATGACACCTAAAATTTGTACACAGCGCATAGGGTAGTGCATTTTGTAGTTGCCCTTTTCTGAAGCCGGTCCATAATTTAACCAAGTGGGTTCTTTTTGTCAAATTGATTTGACTGTGTTCCACTATCCTCAACATTCCTGTGATGTTTGCAGTGGTGAGGAGGTGGTGTGGTTTCCTTCCTTCAATGCATTATGCTTTCTTTAATCCAACACCTCTTGGACGACATATTCCTTATCACCATAGAAATGTTTAAGGTTATATTGCACCTCAAAATTATAAAGATTATCTTGTTTGTAAATAATTAATTATAATAGTTTGCTTAAGTGTGCAAGAATCCTATATATTATTTGGTACCCCTCTTCATTTACTTTCACAAAGTTTTCTGGAGAATCCTAGCCAGGGCACCACATTCACTGGGTGGAGGGGGCGGGCCATGCAATCCACTTCCACCCTAAGGTTCTGTGTATCTATTCCTCATTACAAGAGGATTAGAAACAACTCCAATCAATCGGACCCTCCAGAACAAAAATAATAATAACAAAAAAGAAAAAAAAACTCATGTTGCATTGCACCTTACCCATAAAATTAATTCTTTTTTTTTTAAGAAATAGAATAAATTAAACCACCCTTAAAACAACAAGTGTCCATATCAAGAACCACATGTTTATTTAAAAAGATTGGGAAAAAATAATCCTAACCCCTCTCTCCCTTCGTGAGTCCCGAAGGAAAACTCCATAGAACGGGGAGGAGGAAGAAGCGTCACTTCCCCTCCTCTCCCTCCTCTCTTCTCATAGTTTCCTTTTGGGTTAGTGAATAAGTCCATTGGGGCATTTTGAATAAGAAGCCTCTTATGGTAATTTCTTCTAAGCCATGCTCAGATTGAAGTTCCCCATCACTCTTTTTAGGCTATGTTCTCTGTTAATGGATCATGCCACCACTATGAGCCGAGCCTATTACAGAACTCCACATGGCCATTCCATGGCTTGGTTACCCTTCTACCGACCCGATCAAATATGATGCCCCGGGTGTCGATAAAAGGCCTCCAAGCCAAAGTCTGACGGGACAAGGGGCTAATCAGTGCTCGAGCACTAGAGCACCGACCAGACCACTGTGTTGCCGTGTATGACCAAAGGCGCATTAATGATCAATAGGCATGGTCAGACCCCTGTCAAGTCAATCACTCTGCCCATTTGATAAACAGCTTGGCAATTGATATGGATCAGTTAATGTACTTCCCATCCAAAGTCAGGTGTCGCCTTACCCTTTGATCCCCGAATGAGCAGCCTGGTGATGGAAGGGGATCATTTAATATGCCTCCCATCCAAAGCCATGTGTCGCTTTGCAACCTGATCCATGTCAGATAGTATGGTGATCAGAACAGGTCATTTAATATAAATTCAACCCCACTAGGGGAAGGGGAGAAACCCTCCTCAAAGATATCTTTCCCTCTCCTTCTCCCCTCTATAAATACCTTTCACCTACATAAGGACAGAGGTAATAAATATTCTCACCTTACAAACCCTACATCCATTTCTCCATCTCCAAACCACTTCTGACTTAACCATCGGAGGGAGTTCAACTAGGAAAAACCCCAGTTCACTCATATTCTGATAGCTGTTCAAAGTGTGCAAGTCTCTTCCGGAGAGCATCTCAACCAGAAGATTTGGTATAGATCCTGAACTTAATCCAGGTTCAGGCTATACATTATACGAGAAGGATACACGATTTACATTTTTAATCAAATCATTCTCTTAAAACCCGCTCTCTAACACTACTCATGTTCTCTAAATTTGGTTGTACATCGTCTTTGATGGATGTTGCTGCGAATCACCCAATTGTTCTTTAGCAAGTTGTTGTTTTTGTTTATTTGTTTGCTCTTATATGCAGATAAATCGTTGGAAATCATATTTTCCCCATATCTATTATGAATGCGGTGGTGGGTGTGGCAGTGACGGTGCTTCTTCAGATGGTGGTGCTAGGGTTCATTTAGGCTCATGTGATGCTTTAGGGTTTCGGTTATGTTAGGGTTGTTTAAGCTAGCTTATGGTTAATTGTATGCGGGCTCGTAGGTTTAGTGCATGCACTCATGTGTAGGGAGTGTTCGCATAATCCTCTTAATGTCAATGTTTTGTAAGCATTTATCTATCAATAAAATAATATATAATTTTTATAATTTTTTTTTTAAAAAATGGGCTAAGCATCCACTCTAAGAGAGTAGTATAGTTTAGATTTGAATTAATAAGTGAGAGAGTGATCTAGAATTAAAGGAGAAGAATGAAGGGGTATACTCTTCCCAAATACTTTTGGCAAAAACACATCGTTAATAAATGATCTAAAAGCTCTTATAGAAAAATAAAAATAAAAAAATAGATGATTTAAAAACTCATAATAAAAAAACAAAAACAAAAAACGAAAACAGCTTTGATATATGTTCTTCATAGCTTTACTAATTTTGTCTTTGTTTAATCCACTTTTATGATAAAAAAGCTGTTAACCATTAATAAATTTAAGCATCACAGATTCACATTCAATTCTCAAGCGGTTTTTTAAATGTTAGGCATCATGTTCGATATTCAAAGTTTGCATCCAATCCAAGTACTTATTTATATGGAGAAACTTTCATTAGAAGCAGGGCACAATAATCAATAAACTATTATATTATTTTGAATCTTAACAAGGTTACTAAGTGACAACTTACTAAGTGATGGGTTAAATAATGCATTAGAATTTAAAGTGTACAATGCTAGACAATCCAAACTTTTTGACAAATTTTTTTGGTGTGATTGTAAAGCTTTCATGTGGTGCTATAAATTTATTCATGTTAAAAACATGTGTATGCATATATATGCTAATTTATTCATGTTAAAACATGTGTATGCATATTAATTCGGCATATGCTAATCGTTTGTCTATGATATAACAAGTGGATTAATAACATTACGTGACGATGTTGCAATTACAAATATAAATTTCTTTAACCTTTTCTCTTACAAAGTGTTATCTTTTTATGCTAACAATATCGGGTGCTTACTTGTTTCCTAAGTTGGTATAGAGAATTGGATTTAGTTAATTTAATTTACCGAATTCATTTCCAAATTTACATAACTCTTCCAAACTAATCATAATGCCTCCACAAGAAGGTAGCAAAACATGCATGGTACCAAAACCCAGTCTCAAAATTTAGAAAAAGGTTCGATGGGATTAATAAAACCCACAAATGAAAAATGTTATAGTTACCTAAAATCCACAACTAGCATTATAAAATGTTCTTCAAAGGAGAGCCAAATATTGCTGGTTGTTTGATCTTGGGTTGCGTGGAGGCCGACAAGGTTTACAGATTTAGTGGTTTTGATGTTGAAATTGCGTTGAATATATTTATTCATATGAGTTTGGTGGGCTTCCTTTTAAAGTTTCCGGGTTCACAAATTACTCCAAAAACTCAGGAAACGAATTTGAACATATTTTCTAGCATTTCAGAAAGGACTATTATGGTATCTAATGGAAAAGGGAAAAGCATTATGGTATGAAATAGAATTATAGTCCAAAGTTTATAGTGCGATATTGTGTTATTATTAGAAATCTGAAATGACATTGGTTTTCTTGAGGGATAGTACTTAGGGTGCACCTTTTTATGCACTTCGTTTTGATTAATGAACCTTCACTAAATTATCGTTTAAAGATCTCAATTGAAACTGTTCATTCTCTAAATTACCATTCGAAGATTATTTCTGTAAAAAAATCACACAAATCAAAAAGGGTTTAATCATTCATATGTATCAACATGTATGATTATTTCTCTAAATGGACGGTTTGTCATGATGAAGATCTTAATTGTTCAATACGTATGATGAAGATTCGTTAATCACAACGGTGTAGATAAGGAGGTACACCCCTTTATACGAAAAAAAATAAATAAATTAGACGAACATCCTATCTCACACTCTTTGTATATCCCCAATATGTTTTTAAGAAACAATTTTAAAAAGGAATATTGAATTTAGAATAGTAGCATGAAACCAGACGTTACCATTCACCAAGCTTTTGAATTATCAGATAAGAAACGTACAAGAAAAATCTGGCTTTTGAGCTTCACTTTTATATGGACATCAACCCTTTATGCAAAAGTCGACCTCAGTGCATATATAGACATGTAGACCCACCTTACCAGACCAGATTCATAAGTCATCACTGAAAGCAGCTCCATTCTTAGGATTTTGGGACTTTCGACAAACCCTTAAAATGGACCCCTCCATGCATTCATATGCATACAAGAAATAAGTTTATTAGGTCGATAAAATTGAAAAAAAAAAGATTAAAAGGAAAAGGATATGGATATATCTCTGAGAAATCTCATTTAATTAGTAATGAAAAAATAGGACACCAAAAGAATTTGACCGCTGAGCCGTATGAGGTCGGAAACTCTCAAGTACGGTTCTATACCAAGTTAACTACTGTAATTTGCTTGCACAAATGAAGGCTGCAAAAATTCTCCCCCAAATCAACCAAGAAAATGAAGTAAACGGGACACATTAACAAATGACATACGGCATTGTATGTCTACATGGCTTGTCTACTAAACATGGCCTATTTCAATTTAATGAATATCCAGTTTTTTAACTAGTAATTATACCGCCTTAAGATAAGGCTGGATGTGACTATCTTATACAGAACAGTTTTTTTTCTTACAATTATTATTTAAATGATATATTATGTTAGCGACAATCGTTCACATATCTTGCAGGTTATTGTCAATTATCGATACATTGTTATCATGTAGGTTTATTGTCAATTATTGATACATTGTTATCGTGTAGGTTTATTGTCAATTATTAATACATTGTTGAGTGTAATTGTGGACATGTGGGGGACTTTCCTTGATACCACTTAGATAGTAAGTGAAAACCCACCAACTTAATTCTTTGTGAACAAGCGTACGGCTACAATATTAATGGACTCTAGTTATTTTGGCTACTTTCCACCAAGGAATAACACTGTTTCATGACCTGCAGATGAACATTAATTCGTATATTTTCCATCTCATTTTGAACTCTAAATGCACCCAATCAAATATCAACCAATTAAGAAAGCAACATGCAAAAAAGATGGACACTTATATTCTCCACTTTATGAGGTTCTAATGCATTCACTTTCTGCCTGCCAGCAGATATCATATTTTTGACAAAATCAGCATCCAAATTTTCAAAGTAAAGAGGCTTTCTTCTTTTGGCCATATATACAGCAACCTAAAGATTCCGTGTTGAAGATTTCATAGGAACCAAAAAAGAAAAAGGCAAGCGACTACTACCGAACACCAATAATGTCTCTTTAACTTGACCACTTGCGCATAACTCAATAGGTCTGAATTTTTATCACAAAAGACTATGGTGTTATCACTAATAACACCACTCGTTAAATTTCGTATTTTATTTTTGTGAAGTTTCTGACATATGAGACTCTAAATTCTTCGTATTCGAGTGACAAAGACGTACATGGTGCTTTGATTAGCTACAAATATTGGATTTCAGATGGAACATGGTCAAGTTAAACTGGGCATGTGCTATGGTTATAGGCTCTTAGATAGCGCACGCTAAGAAAGTGTGTTTTGAACTGACTGCAATGCATAAGTGATTTTCGTACAACAATTATCACTACTAGTGTGCTGGCTAGGTTAGCTAATTGGGTAGCTTCACCCACAAATAATCACTCAACAAACTCTACCCCTTGTGTTTTCTACAAATTGGCAAGGTATTAAATTCAAGACATTAAGATGGGTTTGAATGGAGAGAATATTAATTGAACTTAGTATAATTATACATTATTGGGCACCATAATCGAAATCTCTAGCTTGCATGGTATATATGTTATAGATATTAATGAAATTAAATGTTTTTAAAAAAGAAACCAACTAGAAAGAAATTGCTATAACAAAAATTGAAGTAAACAATTGTATTATCTAAAGGAAGACAAGTTTAAGATATTATATACCGAAGCGGACGAATGATATTCATAAAAGGAAACGAATAGAAACTTTTAAATAGGACAAATAAATATATCATGAAATTGGCATAAGCATTGGCGTATTCATGAATATTTATTTTGGAGTTGACATGTAAAAATTCTCAAAAAAAATACCTGTAAAAATGAAACCCATAGTATTGTCCTTCATGATTCATAAAAGAAACAACATTATAAGTTACAATTATCATGATCAACTTTTATATTCCAAGAACATCATATTCAAGTCTCATTTATGAGACAAATTTTTCACAATAGTGTTTGCTTGAACCATTACCTTTGTGTATGTTTAATTTCTGAGTTGTAACACATGCATACCCGAGCTAATAAGGTTATCCTTCATTTGAAAGCACTTGGTGACGAGAGTTTGTGAAAACCTACCTTATTTTAATTTGATGATAATGTATGGGTCCTAGCTTGTTAAATTTCAGAGAGATGAGCCATCGGTCCACTACTAACAATACCGATATTGTCCCCAAGCTCAATAGGTATGTGGTTTTATCACAAAAGGCATCGGTGATATTAGTAGTTGAACCATTCATTATATATTGTATTTTATTTAGTCAAGTTTCCGATGTGGGACTTATATTCTTCAACATTGCCCCTCATGTGGGACCACCACATAGTGGGCCACACTTGGAGCCAAGTCCACATCAGAGTCAATTATTTAAGCCCAACACGTGAACATCACGTATTGGGTAAGGGGTATGGGTAAACATTTAAGCCCAACATATGAACACCACATATTGGGTAAGAGTAAAGACCCAATTCAAGCCCAGTCAATCAACCCGCTCTCATACCATGTTAAATTTAAGAGAGACGGGTCAACGGTCCACTACTAACAACACTGATATTTTCCCCAACTTAACTACCTACAAAGCCCAGTAGCTGTGGGGTTTTGTCACAAAAGTTCTCGGTGATATTAGTAGTTGAATCATTCATTATATATTATATCTTATTTAGTCAAGTTTCCGAAGTGGGACTTATATTCTTAACATATTTTGCCTTTTACCATCAAGATAATAAGATGATCAACCAATTGCTATAAATGGATGAGTTAGACTTTGACTTAGACATAACCTCTATTCAGGAAAATCTTTGTTTCTATGTTCCTTTGGAAACAAAGAACTGAATTATTTGTTGTTGCTTGATTGGAACATTTCTAATTGTTAAGACCAAATTAATAATTAGAAAAGGCTTGAAAACGAAAGGGACTTTGGTGAGTGGTGTCACGCCCTGAAATTCCGGTCACGTGACTGAAGGAAATATTGTGGGAATGATGTTATGTATAGATTTCTAAAAACTCTACAAGCAAACTTTGAGAGTATAAATTACCTAGCATGCCATATCTAATATGAAATGAAAGAAAGAGCATAAACATTAAATAAACCAGGGATTCATGCAAGTCTATGAAAGTGTGCACCAAAGACTCTCTAAATCCTATTTGAGAGAAAGATAAGATGTTCATACCCTTGGAGCGAATCTTGAAACCAAGAATGGTGTTCAAGTAGAGGGAGTGGTCCCTTTGTTGTTGGCTCTCCCTTTGATGTTGATTCTCCACCTTGTAGCTCTTCAAACAAGTACAAAGATATGCAACTCCCCAAAGCGTTTCACCAAGGATTGAATGAGATGAGAGAATGAGTAGACAACAAGTGAAGAGTGGTGCTAGCACCCTCACTTGATGTAATAGATTCAAGGGGTTAAGGAGAGAGAGCTTGATGTTTCCTCTCTTCCAATTTTACCAACTAGAAAACCTTAGGATGATAGGATACCATAGCTACATACTTATAGGATCAAAAATGTCACAAGAGTGAGAAAAATACCCCAAAGCCCTAATGTAGCCACACCCCACCTTGTGTGTCATCTTTTTGCTATCTTGGTCCAACACATTAATCCTATAATGTGTCAGATATGTGCCTAAGTCCATATGGTCAAATCCCTTTTGAATTTCCAAGTCATATGGGACCTTTAATTAAAGTTTCATAACTTTAATTGAATAATTAAATTAATCTAATCAATTTAATTACTCTAGTGACTTAACTAATTTAATCACTCACTTGTCCAACGAGTGTTAGTCCCGGTCATCCTTAGTTGACCGTGTCAAGTGTCGGGTCAATCGTTTGACTTTGACCTTTGACTTTTGACTTCAACCTTTGACTTTCACATTGACTTTGATCAAGCCACAAAATCATTCATTCTCTTCTTAATTTCCCAATCGATTCCTTTTCAGTGTGCGATCTTATAGATTCTAATTAGTGAGGCAGTGAGTATGAATGATTCACTATGAATCAAGTGTGAATCGTATCCCTCCATACAATTCTCCCTATTGGTGAATGCTAATTATAATTAGTCCTTATAAGGCTTCTAAAAGTCATGAGTGACACCTAGCAGTATGTCATATCTACCCAAGCTGAAAAGAATTCATTTAGAGAACCTATTCAGTTTGTGATTACAATGCAATTCAATCCTTCTCTAATTCATATTCTCAAGATGTGGTAAACTCGTGTCAAAATCCCTAATATGACATCTCTAGATTAGATTATTCAAATTTATGAAATTGCAAAAATTCTTGTTTCAATTTCCATCCAATGCTTTGGCCAAAGATTCACGAATCATATCTTTAGAGTATTCTCTTTTCTTACTAAGAGCAGAGATTCCTTGTTGTACATTCATCTGTCTCTGCGTACATGCTGAGAATCCTGAGTAACACCTTTAAGTCACATTATTTTGATACGACCGTATAGTGATTTCAAAGAGAAACAACATATTCACAAGACAATTGTGATGTCTCAGGTCTAAGGATTAATTTGCATTATCACAACTTAGAATTTGTTTGACACTTGTGAGTAAGACTTCCATACAAGAATTCTAGAGTTGATCGTGTTCAGTGGACTCCATCTTCTATAGAGCGCCTACACATCTGTCTCAGTGTCTCTACATGAATGACTAGAGACTAGTCATCCTCCTAATTGAGCAGACATAATGTGTACCAGTCTTTGCAGGTCACCATTGTCCAATTGGTGATCCTATGACTAGGAACATTTTAGGATATGATATTCATATGTATGGATAGGTCTCGTGCATCTAACTTCTTTAGACCACTTTTCATTTATATCTTAATACATGGACTTGTTACATTGTGTACGTTATGTATCTAAAACAACGTTCTTGCCCCTTTACTATTATACATTATTTTCTTAGAATTATCCATTTTATATTGGCTTCTAGGGTATATATCTAACAGTGACAGTGGCACGTGCCTCAATAATCATGAGAGTACAACATCCAATCACCAAAGAATCATATTCCCAAGTATTCATGAAACATGTTGAGTCCTTTTGCTTAATTAAAAATGGATTTGATCAAAATTTTATTGGCAGCGGATATTGAAAACAAAATATTTTTAAAATAAATATTTACATTACACCAACCTCCGAGGTTACAAGAGTTTGTCAAATACAGTAACCTCACATTTAATTTACAACAAAATGGAAGTTCGAAAACACAACCCTATCAACAAGATTACAAGTCATAGATACAAAAGGATTCATAAGATGGATTCACGAAGGTTCAACAAACTAGGAGTTGACAAGCCTTGATCACCGCCTTGTTGACCTAGTTCAGGTTGTCGACATGTATATGATATGCACACCAAAAATAGGGGTGAGCATAACATACATTCATTTGCCATTCAGGGGGCACTCGAGCCAGGTTTAAAAGCAATTAGGTTAAACTACATTTCAGTTATTTAACGTACAATTATACGTTAAAATAAGACAAGCACATGAGATGAGGTAAAAAAGTTCAAAATTGTATATCTCTCTTATTTATGCCCTATGATCCATGGCAACAAATCGATGATGAAATGCATAAACACTCATAAAAACATATTAAAATTTTGAAAATAAAATTGAAGACAAACCACTCTCAAAACAATATTATATTACACTTTCTTAGATACTCAAGCTCCTCGAATTAAAAGCATTATATGAGTACTCCCTCATGCCATTGACTTCATACTCTTTCAACAAAATTTGTGTGAAAAGTATACCCCTTTCGTTGTCTGATCGGATATCCCTCGATGAGTTTAATTTCTTTTCTTAATCCACTGGACATCCACTACTCGAGTACATAATCTAAATTCAAGGGGTTGACATTAATCTACACTTTGCATTTGTGTTATGAATGTGTCACATGACTAAGACCTACATAGGCTACAATGGTGAAGAGCACAAATGTGTCCCTCCACGGCATATACTTATATGAAGTTTGGGAACACGAACCTATTTCGGATGAAATTCAATGGATGTTAATGATATCAACGTTGTAGTTTATTGTGAAATAAGTCGCTTTAATTTTTTGAATTTAATGATTCATTATGTCTTTTTATTTTTGTTGTCTTTTTTCTAATTGTTAATTATATTTCATCTTGAAGGGATATTATTATAAATATCTCATATAGTTATGAAGGAGGATGAGGTAATGGTTCTCTTTCACGATACTGACATTATTTGTGACATCCCAACCCAAAAATTTAATTATTCGTTAATTAAATTAATTTATTAATTTATTAAATTATGAAATTACAATTTAGCCCTCGAGGTAGGGGTATTTTGGTCACTTTTTAATCCGGAAGGATTTTGAGGAAATGAATGGTACTTTTGTGTAGCTCCCATACTTAAGTTTCCCAATCTGATCATTTTGTAACTCCCATACTTATTCCCTCCCCTTCCCAAGTCTGACCATTGATAACTTTCACACAAACACAAGTTTTCACATCTCATTCTCTTCAAAGCTGAGAGCTCTAGCTCTCCTCCTTTAGCTCAAAATGAAATATTTCCTTCTTCAAACTTGTTTATCTGCGTGTCTACTAGAACATATCAAAAATTGAGCCCAATCGAAGAAGAAGATTAGGTACCTAAAACATAGTTTGAGTGCAAGCTGTTCGTCACAGCCTGATTTTCTGCATAAGCTCGGGTTTGTCCTTGCATGTCTATTTTCCACTGTTATTTTGGTGAAGTAGTCCATATCACACTTGTTCCTCTGTTCAAGAGCTACAACATAACCAAATTTCAAGGCAATCAAAGATTTCTATCTACCTCAAATCGGGTTCAAGGTGAGACTAGTTTTCACTTTTATTTTGTTTGCTGGTTTCACTCTAGTGTGCCATTATTCACTCTTGCACGTGGCCTTCCTCTGATCTAATGGCTTTGTTCCTTTCATCAAAGTTGTTCATCTATGCCTTGGCTATAATTTATCAAAATTGGAGCTTAATCCAGGAAGTGTAGTCATCTCAAAGAGTGTTGAAGTGTCGCCTGTTCATTCCTGTTTGCTGTACTGATGTAGGCTCGAATCCTTTTTTGCATGTCAATTTTTATTGATCATTCGACAATAGTTTCTTCATACAAACTGTTCCTTCATTAGAGAACTATTACATATCCAAAATTCACAAAAACTGGAGTTCTCTAACCATCTGAAATCTTGTTCAAGGTTAGTAAGTCCTCTGTTCTGTTGTTGTAACTCTATAACAACTTATTCACTCTTGCGTGTCGATTTCCCTTGTTTAGCTTTTTGTTCTCTACAACATATCCAAAGATGGTGGCCATACAACAAGTTTAGGCCCCTCGGACATAGTATAATTGAAACAAGCTCCTCTCTTGTTATCAAGTGTTGTTTGGTGGTTGTACTCCTTAGGGGCCTTCCTTGTGCATTGCAAAAAGATTCATAGGATTGAAGTAAATTTTAAGTTGGTTCAATTGTTGGAAAAATCTGTTCTAAAGTTGTATTCATGGAATTGAATGGATTCTTGAGCTTAAAGCTAAGTTAAGTGTAATTTGAAACTAAACTTGGTAAAAGGAAATTAAAGGACGAAGTGTGGAAACTTTGTTACTGTACAGAGATGTTATAGTAACATGTGGTTGTATTGTTTGACTAGGAACTTCCCATTCGTAGTACACACACTTTGAATCCCAGGAAAACTAGGGTTTTATTTAAAGTCTCGTTCGAAGCGCTTTATGTTAATCTCGTACTCGTATTCTGAAATAGGTACTCCGGTTATGCATACGTAGCAGGCAGGACCCTCTTCGGGCTAGGCAGCGAGAGACTACTTGTAAGTGGACCTTGTTTTCAAATAATAAGCATGGTTTTATGATGGAAAAATTATGCATATTGTCTTAATGGTTTATTTAATATTTTATATATTCAATTGTTGAACATAATGTTTTTATAAAACATTTGCAATATATATTTGGGTTTTGACATATTTGAGTATCTTGAGTTTATATATATGGATCTTAAGAATTTCTATCTATGTTTGGCTATGTGTGGGGTACGTGGGTGTTGATGTGAGTTATGGAAAGAAGTGAGATATTAGATATGTCAGTTTGGAGTGCAATATGCACTACCCTATGTACCTCCCCGGATCTGGATACTGGAATTGGATACTTTATTTATGGTGATACTTGGAAATGTCGGAACCCAGGCACCCTTAACAAGATGTTTCATAGACCCTTAACGGGGTAGTCGACGCGTGTAGGACTTGTCACAGGCGTACGAGTCTTGAGGATTCGATTATACGTGCTGGTAGAGTTAGTCCCCTGGTTGGATGGTTCGTTCCCTAGCCACATGGTCAATTGTGGATTCTTCCATGTGAACTAGTCAAACAATCCCCGGTTGGAATGTTTCCCCAATACAAACTTGGTAGTGGTCATAATTATATATCTATGTATATTATATTATATATGTATATATACCTAAACATTCCTTCTTGTTTATCGGTGAGGATACTTCCTCGCTCGCCGTGCCAACAAGCATGCATTTCGAGAGAGTGGTTTGGGGAAATGGTTTTTCTATGGGATGGATATTTAGATACCTTTATGAGATTTGGATTTCTCTGTGGTTTTGATGTGGATATGTATATCTCGGTTTTGAATGCATATCGTGTTTTGCGTCGTTTTCCAAAAGGTGGGGGTTACTATATGTTGTTTTCAACTAATGAAACTTTATTTTTGTCCACTAACACTTTTCTATTTTGTGCCCCCCAGGCAGTAGCTAGATTTGAATCGAGCTGCCAAGCCGAGACCTTCCTTCTGAATCCCGAGCTTCCATAGGACACTTTTTATTCGTTTTCATTTTCGTTAAACTTTATTGCTCAATTGTAAAACTGAAATTCTTTAGATTGCTTTGATATTGCCCATGTTCAGGCTGGATTATAAGGCCGGAAGCCTAATATGTAAATTGCTTGAATTTATCTTGTATGCTGCTGTTGGGATGTTTAAATGTGTTTTAACAGGTCGACGAAATTTGAGAAATGTCCATTTTTCAAGGAAGACTCTGCCGAAATTTCGGTAGAAAGTCTCGTATCTTTAGTATGTGGGCCCGGCATCGGTATGATGCCAGAACTTTTACGGGATTCGTCCCAGATTCCGAGGAATTCGAGGCGGGTCCTGTCATTATTTCATTTTCAGTACATTGGGAGGTTCACATATAAGCACATATCCATAATATTGGTCGTTACAACTAGCGAATGACTGATAATGAATTTTAACAAACAAAAACAATCAATCAAAACACAACATTCATGTCATACCTGCATAGCAATGCTCTCTTGTGTTCCAACTACATCATCACCTTTAGAAATGGATGAACCAACAATATGGCCAATATTATCAAATTTTGTTGGCTGCAAATCTTACATAAAAGTTCAAGGACAGTCACAATAAAATACTTTATTGATTGAATTACATTATAAAATAAATAAAAATGTATCCATTTTACTTGCATACATTCAATTCTTTCTCTCCATTAGTGTTGTTTCCACAAGATTTGATCTTCTTGTTACTCTCTTGTTTCTTCTTTTTACTATCTTGTTTCTTCCTGATTGTTGAGATTTCCTCTTTTTAAATGGTGGATGACCTTTCTTTCTAGCTGCTAAGGAGTAAGAATACGTTGATTTGGATTCAGAATTGAACTAATATTATTCTCAATGTTCCTACCAATAGGTCACTGAGGAGTTGGTTGATCACTACCACAAACAACATTATGTTTGGAGAGTTCCTCCTTTACATTATCCATCCAAGTCACCATAGTTATGCACTTATTGTCATAATCATTTGCCAATTCCTTAATCTCATCAAAAGCCTTTTGCATCTTATGACATCGTTGTATTTCATGTGTGAGACTACAGCCTTCATAATTGATTTCAATCCTTGTGTGACATCTTTTCACATCCTTCCTCCATCTTCGCATTATATATTTTTATGGAATCAAGTCAATGTTATGACGAAGAAAAACATATATTATATGACGGCATAATATGCCTCTAAATTCAAACATGCGAAAATTACACTGGACTTCATTGTCATCTTCATTAAGCCAAACCTTGAAATAAAGTCTTTTTTTCCCCTCCATCATAAAATCCTCAGATATTTGGTACTCAAAATTTGCACCATTCACTTTATGTGAAACATAGTCGCAATACATTTTGCCTATTAATTCATCATGGAATTCTTTATATTTGGAAATAGTGTAAACCTTTTAAGCTTGTTTCTTCATGTTATAATGAGTTCCGCAATCAAAACCAATGGATGAAGACTTAAAATCTTCTTGCTTCTCCTTTTGCACCTTAACTTTCAATGCATTTTCATATTGCTCCACAAATTGTTTTAAAGTAGTCTTAGAATTTACATGGTCATCAAAAAATGCATTCATTACTTCACTTTGTTGTGTGGTAGACATTCCTGCCCAAAAACTATCTTTCACAAAGCATGGCACCCAACGTTGTCTCTCATTATATAGTCCATCCAACCATTCATTGTCTTGTAACTCATATTTCTCAATTATTTCATCCCAACATTCTTCAAACTCAACCTTCTCCAACGAGCCATACACAATACTTTGCAAGGCATACATAATAGATTCATGTTGCTTGTAACGGTTCAACTTACTAGGAAACTTATTCATTATGTGCCACAAGCACCAACGATGTCTAGTATTATGAAAAATAATATCAATGATATTTTTCATGGCTTTATCTTGATTAGTAATTATTCCCCTAGGAGCTTGCTCATGCATACATGTAAGCCAAGACTTAAATAACCAAATAAAAGCATCAATATCTTCACTTGAAATCAGCCCACATCCAAGTAAAATTGATTCCCCATGATGATTTACCCCACAAATGGAGCAAATGGCATGTCATACTTATTCGTCAAGTAGGTTGTATCAAATGTAACAACATCTCCAAATTCCTCATATGCCGCCCTACTTCTTGCATCTGCCCAAAATACATTTCTTAACCGACCATCTTGATCTAAATCAATTGTATAGAAGAAATTTGAATTTTGAGCTTGCATATTCATAAAATAAGTTTGGATTGCAGTAGCATCGCCTTCCCCGAGCCGTAATCGTATCACATTTTCAATTTAATTTCTACAATCCTTTTCCAAAAAGAAAATATTTTCATGGCCCCCAGCTTCAACCACTAATGAATTATAGCTCTTGTTTAACTTTATTCCAGCTCTATCATTTAACTCAATCCTCCTTTTCATATCTGAACTTATCGTCTGATGACATCGAAAATAACGAGCCTTTGTTGGACTCATATCATAGTTATGATCAAGCTTGACAGAGTTGATCTACCACCTTCCATCTAAGAGTATACCTGCTCTTTCTCTAGCTTTGCAACCAGTTTTAATACTTTGATGTGGCTTTAGGACATTACTTGATTTACTTTTATATTTGCCTTCTCGACCACATGAAATAGTCACATATTTCAATTATCCCTTATCTCCCTTTTGTGATGTTCTCTTCCTCACGGGAAACCCTAATTGCTTCCCATATTCTTTGTAATAGACAATTATCTCATCAATGTTGTTAAAAGTCATCTCAACTCGAGAATCTTGCATATTCTCTTTATTCTCCAATTCAGGCTCCTCACTTGCTGCTTCATCACCATTCTTTTCCATTTGAACCCCATCATCTTCTTGATTAATATATGAACTCATAAAGCTACTCGAAGACATGATTACAAAACAAAATAGGATCTGCATAGTAGTGGAAGGCATGGAAAAAGAGGTTTCAAAACAACAACCAACATAAATTACAAAGACCCATATCCATACAAGCAAGGAAAAAGAGGTTTCAACACAGCAACCAATGTAATATTATAGCCATGATATTTTCTTTGAACTAACAAAACATATTGTTCATTTTGCATGAGTGCCATATGCATAGGAGAAAACAAATACAACACACAACACACAAAAAGGGAATAAGGATAGGAGAAAACAAAACTCCCAGTAACATAATATTACTCAAAACAAGAAAAAAAAATCAAAGACTTCAAGTATGGAGGGAGGCATGGCAAACCGTTCGTAGAAAGAACAAAAAACAGCTAGTTATGAGACCCAACACAAATATTAGACATGATATATAAACAGTATAAAAGTAATACAAATATCTCAATAATTCAAAGAATCAATCCAAAAATTTCAATCATCACCCACTAAGAGAAAACCTAAGAGTAAATGAAAGATGAACTTACCGTCGTCACTAGCGTCGGGAAAAACTCTGGTATGATTTATTGTCGTTGGCAGATTAGGGAGAGAAAAGGGATGAGGAAGGGGAGGAGTTAGGGAAGAATCAGTTGGATATACATGAAACAAAACTTCCCACACCGCTTAGGTTTCTGTAAAGTGAAGGGTGAAAAAAATAATAAAATACTAAAAATATTAAAAGCTCATTTAATGATGTGGCATAGCCAACTCAATAGCCACATCAGTTGGTGCCAAGGTCTAAAATATCGATGATATTGGAAATATCGGTAGTCCAAAAACACAGAAATTTTGATGGAAATATCGAGATATTATCGATATCGATAACAATTGAATAAAAACCACGAAAATTGTAAGAAAACCTTGGAGATTTTTATTGAAACTTTGCATGATGTTTATTTAGTCAATTATCTATTAGTTTATCACAAAAAATTGGAAGGAATTGCATTGCATGATGGATTTAACTGATTTAAGTTGATTATATAGCGAGCTTGCAAACACTGTGAGTGTAGAAAATATGTAGTAATTAATGAAAGAAGATTAAACACACCATAATCATTTATATATAATGAATTACTACAATATTTTACACAAAAACATTCTAATCTCATGTGAAAATTTGTTTCTTGCAAAAAGAATTCAAAACAAAACCATGTATATATATATATATAAATATTTTAGCATATTTTCACAAAAACATAGGTGATATGGTGGTTAAGGTGTTGAAGGAGTAAAATGGGAGGGGTTCGAATCCCCTTGGTTTTTTTTTTCAATATCAAAATTTATCATAGATAATAAATGTTAGCTTGCAGACATTTTAAAGACGTTATAAATATTACACGCCGAAAATATAATCACAAACACAACCTCAGCGAGATGGATAAGGCGCTGTGGCTGTTGACAGAGGGAGGGGTTTAAATCCCTCTATGTGCAACAGGGAGGCTTTTCAAAAAAATTCATGTATTTTTGGGTTTCATATTGCGATATTATTAATAATATCGCTATATATTGCCCAAATTATGCATGAAAAATGTTGAAATTATCGTCCCCGATATAAAAATATCGATATCGCCCCCTCAAAAAACCGTATTATCCTTGGTTGGTACACAAATATGGTACAAATAGATGGTCTCCCTAGCATTACCCTTTTGGGTATGCGATAATGCTACTGTTAAAAACTTTGTAGTTGAACTGATATACCAAATCAAATTTTTTTCTGTCTACCAAACTTTATTGTTGAAAATCAAAACAAACTTATCAAACTCCAAGTTGAAGTTTGATTTTACAATCCTAGTGAATGATTCTAACTTCTTTGATATGGAAAGAATATAAACTACATAAACTAGCTCTAAAGGAAAACCAAACCAACTGAAATACTAGCTACTTAATGTATTCGATCTATGATTATTTTTCTCCTTGCTTGGTGGCATCTGGTGTATCAATTCCTTTACCCTTATTCTTTTCCAGCCATTTCTTATATCTTCTGCATTCTCTCTTCATGTGCCCAAATTTCTTGCAAAAGAAACACTTCAATCCAACAGGTTTTCCTTCCTTTTTTCCTCATGTTTGCTTGTTTTCCCTGCTGCTATATAGGTTTTCCCATATGATTTTGGCTTTCCTTTTATATCATGTACTGCATTGATATGGTTTTGTTCCTTCTCTTTCTTGTTATTTTGTTGTTGTTGCACACAAATACCTATAAGATCATTCATAGTCCACATCTCCTTTTGAGCAATGTAAGTGCTTTTGAGAAGTTTGAAACTACTCAGTAGAGAGTTGATTGCAAAATACATCATCATAGCTTCATCTACATTCACATCCAGGGATCTTAGCTTGTTTCCAATGTCGAGCATTTTCGCTATGTGAACCCCGACACAACCTTCCCTATCATATTTCAAATTTGTCAATTGGCCCATCAAGTTTCCTATCTTAGTTTTCTTGGATTCTTGAAACTTTTCTCCAATTCCCTCAAGGAAAGCCTTCGCATTGTCAGATGAAGGAATGATACCTCTCACAGAGAGTGAGATCGATCTTCTCATAATGAGAATGGCCATTCCAATTGGCATATTTGGCCTTGACTTCAATTGAGGCATTAGCAGCTGGTTGCTGTGGTGGATCTTCTTTTAGTACCATCTCAAAGTCTAGCAGTCCTAGAGCAATTTCCAAATCCTCTATTCATTTGTTGTAGTTGGAGCCAGTGAGTGTTTCGATTGAATTATGGTTAACTGTAAATATGTAAAATATAAAATATGATGTTTATCCCCATTTTCTGTATATTATCAATTCACACTTGTAGGCTGAGAATTGAACATGTTTTAGTGATCACCAAAACACACGACACATGAATTTCTTACATCTGTGGACAAAAAGAAATCTCCATTAATTCATATACCTCATGTTTTGCATCACACCACAGTAGATTTCCGTAAACAAGACTACCAACATCTGTGGACAGAATGTTTTCTCATCTACATCGATCTTCTGTGCAGTCTTGATTAGTTTCCTTGAATACAAGATTCCTTAATTAACTATGCTGCTGTGGCTCGCTCTAGTTAATACATAATTTCTTGAAACTTTAATCTTTAGCCTTCAAGCATGGATAACTCAAACCATATATCTAAAACATGCCTAACAAATTTATATAAATATAAAGTGAAAAAGTAAAACCATGCTTCATACAATTTTCAGTTTTCAAAACAAATTTGCAGCATGGTATGCATCAGATTATTTTCTTTTGTTTCAATAGTTTTGCGTTATTGTTAAAACATGCTTAGATCAACTTCTTTTTAGGTTTTAAAACATGCCACCTAAGCTCTGATACAACATGTTAATCTATACAAGCTGCATATATTAAAACACTAACCTTGATCGTGAGCCATTGAGTGCTACCATGATAGTTGAACAGAGAGTAACCAAGTTCTTCTTCTCAAAACGGATTCCTTATGCCTGAATTCTAGATGGGGTTTGAATATTTCTAATTGTTAATTATATTTCATCTTGAAGGGATATTATTATAAATATCTCATATAGTTATGAAGGAGGATGAGGTAATGGTTCTCTTTCACGATACTGACATTATTTCATTTTCAATACATTGGGAGGTTCACAAACAAGCAAATGAGTTGAGATAAAAAAGTTCAAAATTGTCTCTCTCTCATTTATGCTCTATGATCCATGACAACAAATCGATGATTAAATGCGTAAACACTCACAAAACTATATTAAAAGATTGAAAATAAAATTGAAGACAAACCACTCCCAAAACAATATTAGATTAGACCTTCTTAGATACTCAAGCTCCTCCTCGAATTTAAAGCATCATATGAGTACTCCCTCATGTCATTGGGTTCATACAAGACTATATTGTACAAAACTCGTGCGAAATATATAACTCATTCGCTATCTGATCTAATATCCCCCGATGAGTTTAATTTCTTTTTTTGATCCACTGGACTTCCACTGCCCTACGACATAATTTAAATTCAAAGGGTTGACATTTGTCTACACTTTGCATTTGTGTTATTAATGTATCATATGACTATAAGAACTACATAGGCTACAATGGTGAAGAACACAAATGTGTCCCCGCATTGCATATACTTGCATGAAGTTTTGGAATGCGAACCTATTTGCGATGAAATTCAGTGGATGTTAATGATATCAATGTTTTAGTCTATTGTGAAGTAAGTCTCTTTAATTTTTTGAATTTAATGTTTCATTACGTCTTTATTTTTTTTTACTTCTAATTGTTAATTATATTTCATCTTAAAGGGATATTATTATATATATCTCATATATGTATGAAAGAGGATGAGGTAACGGTTCTCTTTCGTGATACTGACGTTGTGTCATTTTCAGTACATTAAGAGGTTCAAAGACAAGCACATGAGATGAGATAAAAAAGTTCAAAATTGTCTCTCTTTCTTTCATTTATGCTCTATGGTTCATGACAACAAATAAATGATTAAATGCATAAACACTTACAAAACCATATTAAAAGATTGAAAATAAAACTGAAGGCAAACCACTCCCAAAGCAATATTAGATTAGACCTTCTTAGATACTCAAGCTCTTTCTTGAATTAGAAACATCATATGAGTAATCCCTCCTGCCATTGGGTTCATACAAGAGCATATTGGACAAAACTCGTGTGATATGTATAACTCCTTGGCTATCCGATCAGATATCCCCCATTGAGTCTAGTTTCTTTTCTGAATCCACTAAACTTCCACCACCTGACTACATAATCTAAATTCAAGGGGTTAACACTAGTATACGTTTTCATTTTGTGTTATGAATGTATTATATGACTATAAGACCTACATAGACTACAATGATTAAGAGCACAAATGTGTCCCCCGAGAACATATACTTACATGATGAACCTATTGGCAATGAAATTGAGTGAATGCTAATGATATCAACGTTTTAATCTATTGTTTGCTTTAATTTTTTTGAATTTAATCTTTCCTTATGGCTTTATTTTATTTTATTTTATTTCTAATTATTAATTATATTTCATTTTGAAGGGATATTATTCTAAATATCTCATATAAGTGTGAAAGAGGATTTTCGAAGGGGAGTTTGGAATAAAAGGAAATCCTTGTACATGACAAATACAAGGTATTTCTTCGAGAAACGAATATCTTGTATAGGGTATCATACAGTGATGGTTTCTTGTGTCTAATGTAAGCCATTAAGAAATGGGAACGTACTTGCCATGATGCAACTCACTTCTTATTGAAGATTATGAATGAAAAACTTAAGTTTTGTTTTATTTTTACTTAATTTGTTTTTGTTTTTGTTTAACTAATTAGTTTCAGTTTCTCCCCACTTAAATATTTTCATGTTTTGCTTACTTAATTAGTTTTTTTTTTTTTTTGAAAGAACATGAGAAGGAACATTGAGGCAGTTTATCTTACATCTTGTGTTGTTGTCTAGGAAGCAACGATTTTGTTTCCCCATCATTACGTTATGTCATTTTGAATACAGTGGGAAATTCAAATACAAGTACAATTATGCGATGAGATAAAGAAGTTGAGAATCGTCCATTCTCATCTTTAAGCATTATGATGCATATTAGTAAAGCGATGATTAAATGCATAAACACTCACAAAACCATATTAAAAGATTGAAAGGGAATTTGTGTTATGAATGTATTATTTATAATCAAAGGTAGACACTAATATACACTTTTCATTTCTGTTATGAATGTACAACATGACTATAAAACCTACATATGCTACAATGACGAAGAGGGCAGATGTTTCCCCTACTACATATACTTACATGAAGCTTTGTAACGCGAACCTATTTGCGATCGAGTGAATATTATTCTAATTGTTAATTATATTACATTTTAAAGAGATATTATTCTAAATATCTCATATAGGTATGAAAGAGGATTTTCAAAGGGTAGTTTGAAATAAAAGGAAACCCTAGTACTTAACAAATACAAGTTATTTCTTTGAGAGACAAATATCTTGTATATTACCTCATACAATCATGGTATCTTGTGCCTAATGTATGAGATTAAGAAATGGGATCCTACTTGTCGTGATGCAACTCATGTCTTATTGAAGATTACAAATGAAAACACTTATGTTAATCATCAAAAGATAAAGGGTAAATTACTCAAATGGTCCTCAAATTTGTACCCGATTTACATTTTGGTCACTAAACTAAATTATTCGTTCAAATGGTCCAATAACTCTTTATTAATCAGCGATTTGGTCCTACCGTTACATTTTCTGTTAAATTTAGTCATGTAAGCAATACATGCTACATTGTGGGAATAAATAAGACTTTTGACCTATGTATCACCCCTTTATCATCATTGTATCACTTATGTATCACCACATTATCACCTATTTGGGGAACATAGGACGATTATGGACGGTTTTACCCTTACATTTGACTGCAACATTAACATAATTTAACTGTAGGATCAATGGAGCGATTAATATAGAGTTGATGGACCATTTGAACGAATAATTTAATTGAGGGACCAAAATGTAAATCGGGTAAAAGTTTGAAGACCATTTGAGTAATTTACCCAAGAGAAAAAATATGTACAACTAAACCAAAAGAAAAGCTCAACAACCAAAGAATTAAAACAAATACTATCAATTAACCAAAAACACAACAATCTATATTAATTAATCAAAGTATAAAAAGATTTAGAAAATATGATAACTTACTTTGAAATTTGAGGGAGAACCAAATTGGGGTTGTTGTTGCTGCCACTTGGTAGGCTAGTCGATGGGTGGCCAATATGGGTGTGGTAGATGGTGGTTTGGTGTTAGGCAATTTAGGGTATAATTTGTGGGAAATAAGCTTTGAAAATGATTATAGGGGTTATCGGCCGCAACTGAAAGTTGCCCAGGCATTTTGAGTTTCTACCTTGGTCATCTTGATACAAGATGAATTGGGTCCTCATTTTAGTTTGAATTTGATTACATATTGTCCTAAAGTGTGAATACATTAAGATTTATCATGTAGAAAAGACACCCATGTAAACCTTGTAGTGACTTGGTATGCCCCATGCTTATATATGAGTACCCATCACCAAGGATAGAGCTAGGATTTTAAGTTTTCTTCAAGGGGGTTGGTGGTGAATGTAAAGAACAAGCTTTAGTTGTATTATTTTTTTACATAAGTTAAACACATTTTACATACCATATACATGTTTGGAAGGACACTACTGTAAATATGTGAGTGTTCCTGCAATATTTATATGCAATGACATATTATTATACATGTAAATTTTTCATTTTTTTTCTAAATCCTATTTCTACCCACATTTGAAGAAGTTTATTACAATTTAACTTTTTGTTTTTATTCATCGTCATCAATTTGGGACCTTTGTTTGCTGTTATGCGTAGTTGGATTGTAGGGGACCGAAATTTCTTGAGACTTGCCACATGTTTTACATTTCCTCAAGGATTATGTGGGTTTTATTAGGGGTGGGTTTAGTTTGATAACCGAACCGAAACACCCAAACAAATTACTGACCAACAAGGGGCAATATGGGCTAAATCAAAACCGAAAGAGACAAAAGATCATCATCGAACCCATCGAACCACAACCACCACCAAACCCATTACCTATCAACCACAACCACAACCACAACATCCTTAATATCAAACCATCACAACAACCTCTGTATCGAACCACCACCAAGAAATTGAAACCTCAAAACTCTAAATTCAATTCCTAATTCAAACCCCCAAAATCCATACACCGAATTCTGAAACTTAAAACCTAATCAAGACCCTAAACCTTAAACGACAACACCGACCCAGAAACCCAAGAGACCAGACTTCCATGATTTAAGCATGCATAGGTTTCTATGATACATTTTGGTCAAGATAAAGAGATTAGGAGAGGGGAGGGAGGGAGGGAGGGAGGGAGGGAGGGAGAGAGAGAGAGAGAGAGAGAGAGAGAGAGAGAGAAGAAGAAGAAGAAGAAGAAGAAGAAGAAGAAGAAAAGTAGAAGAGAGAGAGAGAGAGAAATAAGGAAAGAAGAAGAAAATAAAAAAATAAAAAAAGCTGAGCTTTAAAAGAATATAAACTCTTGTTTAAATGGGTCTGAGAGTTTTAAAAGTAATGTATTGTAAAAACCCCTTTAGTATTTCAAAAGCTCTTTTTATTTAATAAAAAATAGAGAGCCAATCCAAGAGCTAGTCCCACCTCCAACACAACAACTATGAAGAAGGATGAAATATTGATCGATTTGGTTTTACCGACGGTTTTGGTATAGGTATACCAAATCGAGTACCCAAATGCATTGATTTGATTGGTATCGAGTTGATTTTTGTGGATCCATTTTCATGTCGGTATCGCATCAGTTTTTTGGTCATTTTTTCGAGCCCTAGGTTTGATAGCGATTGTAATTCAAGTGATGGAGGTAATGCTCCTTTAGGCTTATGGGTTGAGTTTAGGGTTTAGATGTTTTGAGTTTTTTTTCTTCAAATCAGACGTGTGTTAGGCTAGTTAGTTAGGGCAGTGAGTCCGTCCCCTTGCACACAAGTTCAAATCTCCCTTCCTTGTTAGAGTAATTAGGGCTTGGGATTGCTTCTATAAAAAATACTTCTTCTCATAAGCCCTTGTAACAAAAACAGTTTTATTTTGAAAACGTTGGAATTTCTCCAAAAAGTGATTGTATGACCAAGAAGTACTTCTAAATTTGTCCGCCAAATGCTATCAGAAAAGACTTTTAGCCATTCCATAAGAACAGCTTAACAGACCCTGAGAGTAATTTAGACTATTGTATGTATTAAAATATCACGCTTAATTACATATATGGGCTTAGCCAAGTTGGCTAGAGTGGATGTGCCCTTAACTCTGCACTAGAGTTTGACTCTCCTTTCCCATTGCAGGCCAGGGCCACAGGGTGTGCCGGTTGGGCGACGGCACAGGCGCCTAAAAAAATGGGGCCTTCTACATACTTCCAGTCTAATAAGTATACTAGCAAAAAAAAACCTTTTATGTGTGAAATTAATGATTTTTGGGCTTTATTTTGAACTTTTTTGGGCATTTTTCTTTATCTTTCATATAATGGATCTTTTTTTTTTACTTAAACTAACATACTTACCACCTAATTTGAAAACTTTTTATTATAATTTTTGTTCAAAATAAGGTAAGAGTGTTAAACAAAAAAGAACTCATTTTTCAATTTTTTTCCCACGCCCTCCAAAATCAATGAACCGGCTCTGTTCCATTGTTTAGATTAGATTAGAGTAGAATATCGCTTGTAGAAAAAAAATTCTCGCTTAATTTTAGTGATACGGGCTTCATAATTATTTATGCGTTTTTGTCCACATTAATTTTGCATTGGCTTTTTGGTCAAAATTAAGATGAGTTTTCAATTTTATGAATTTTAAATGAAAAAACCAAAATTTTTGCACAGACCATTTGTGAGCACACATACTAACCTTGAGGACCACGAATGACAACCAAAAACAAAAAAAAAAAGTAAGGACGCAATCTGCTAATTTCTTAAACCTTAGAGCATCTGCAATGGTAGTTCAACAGTTCAATTTATTGAACTTTTTTGGCAGCTATTGAACTAAACTATAGTTTCAATTGTAGTGGTGCAGTTCAATATCTTACAAATTAAAAATTATATGTTTTTACATATGTTTTTAAATGATTGAATAAAATAAAATGAATAAAGTTAATTACGATAAGAATTATACAATTATAATAGTTTCAAAGAGATCTTTAAAAACTGACCAATTTTGAATATAACAAAAAAATTTTGGTTGTGCACGCTAATTTTTCTCGCTCCCTAGTAAAATGAGTTCCCTTTTTTTGGTTGCTCATTTTTTAATGAAAAATAAAAAACTTCAACATAAACAATTTTTTTGTGTGTGTGTAGGAAGTTGTGGGAGGGTTGTTTTCTACATATGTATTTCTAGTTAAATAACTTGCCGTTTGAAAAGGGAACTAGCCAATTATGTTTTTGAAAAGTGAAATAAATTAGCAATGGCTAGTATAAATAATTAGCTATTCTTTTTTCGAAAAGTGAAACAAATTAGTAATGGCTAGTATATATTCACTAGATGTTTGTTTGTTTTTTTTTTTTTGTAAAAACAGTGAAAGCTAATTTACACTAATTAAATGTAATGGAAAAATTAAAAAGTAAAAAGTAATGTTTCATGTGTCAATAGAAGAGAGGCTATAGAGTTATTATGGTGGGTCAGCTAATTGAAATAAAATGGAAATGACCCGCACCATTGCGATTGCTGCAACTTTTAAATAAAATTGAAATGACCCGCAATAAAATTGAAATGACCCGCACCAGTTTGGGATTGCTGCTACTTTTAAAAAAAGTTGCTTCTGCTGTGCTTTGAAAATAATTAGCTGTAGAGTAAAGCAACTTCATGTTTGGTAAACAATATTTTTAAAGTGTTGTTAGTACAAAAACAATGTCAAAACTGTTTGGTAAATTTTAATATATAATTGTTGTAACTGTGAATAATGACTAAAATAGATATGATATTGAAAGTGTTATGTACTAATTATGTGATGATAGTGGTGGTGGAGTGGAGGTGGTGGTGGTGGTGGTGATGAAGGTGGGTTGGTTGTGGTAGTGGTGGTGGTGGGGATGGCAGTTGTGGAGGTGGTGGATGTGGAGGTTTTGGAGAAGGTGGTGGTTGTGGTGTTGGCAGCAGAGGATGAGGGGGAGGAGGATGTGGTGGTGGTGGTGGTTGTGGAGGTAGTGAATTTAGTGGTGCAAGTGGTGAAGTTGGATGTGGAAGTGGAGGTGGTGTCATTTTTTAAAATGAATGATGGTATTTGGGAAATTAAACAAAATCATTAAAGGTTCATCTCTGCTTCTTTTGAAAGCAGCTTTGAAAAGCAACCCAGAGCCTGTTTTTAAAAGCTGCTGTCAAAAGGCCATTGCTTTTAAAATAATCGGAATATTTAATTTTTACCAAATACCTTAAACTGCTTAACTTTAAAGTGAAGTAGATTTTTGGCGAAAAAAAGCAATCACGAATGGGGCCTTAGGGATGTTTTGTAATATAAAGCCTTCCACTTTAACACGAAGCATTTCATTTGAGCCCTAGTTCAACGACGTCAGACTTGAGAGAGTGGCGCTATGAATTCTGAGGTGTTTTAACTTTCCCTCCTCCCACGAAATCCCAAACAACATTTCCACAAAGCGCACTCTCCATTTTGCCCTCCATCTATTGACCAACCAAAACCAGCTTTCCACGCAGAACAAATTGGTCAACGAGTCCAGTCCAGTCATTTCAAATCCCCAAACCCCACACCACTGACATGTACGGCTCGAAAAGTTCAAACCCAAATAACCTTTATAATTTATTTTTATTTTCTCTTGAAAAGCCCAATAAGCCTTTGTTTTATTTTGGGACTTTCATTTCGTAGTGGGGAAAAAGAAGAAGAAAAACCCAAAATTTCACAAAATTCCCTTCTTCATGCAAAACTCATTTCACTCTCTCCACCTCACTCTCTGATCATCAGAGTCTGTAAAGAGAGAGTGAAAGTGACAGCAGAAGACCACACGGCGTCGTTTTTGTAATTTGTCACTGTAAGCTGTAGACCAATTTTCTGTGTCATTTCAAAAACTGAAATTTGCTTTCAAAAGCTTTTTGCTGAGCAGAGCTCTCACTCCGTTGAAAAACCCCAAATTTTTTTTTGGTGCTTCAGGGCTTAAATTTAGGGTTTTGGGGTCAAACCCACAGTGCCAGAGTACGGAAGAAGCGAAACGTTGTGGTAATTTTTGCTCTAACTTGTTTGCATTTTGTTATTCGGTGTTTGGTTGCTGAGAAAGAAAGCGAGTTTTAGAAGAAAATACGACCGTAGAAATGGGGCTTTTGCTTCTTTGGGAAATTGAAGGGGGAGGAAATGTTGTACATTGGTTTTATTTTCACTCAGTTTTTCTGTAACCAAAGGGACCATGTAGTCTCTCTCTTGCTTTCTCCGTCTCTGACTGTGACGCTAAACACATTTGCTTTGCGTTTTGTTTTTTTGCTTCCATTTAGGGGGTCTTTTTGCTTACAAGTAGCTGTTGAAGCACAAACAAACCCGAAGACTTGGGTAATTTTGCTCTTTCCTTTTGCTGCAGGTTTCTTTTGTGTTTGGTGTCTGAGAAAGTTGATGAACATTTTAGACCTCGTTTCTCTTTTGTTGCTGCGTTGTGCTGGGTTTTGTACTCTTTCCATTCTCTCAGAAACATGCTACATTGGTTCAGATTTTTTTATTGCGTTTGTTTTTAACATATTTTATTATTTATTTATCGTTTTAGAGGTTGCTACCTCGCACAGACTAACTTTTTTCTTGAAATAAATTTTTAGCTTAATAATGGTGTTGTGGTATATTTGCATGTTGGTTTTGCTGTAATAGTTGCAGTCCTCTCTACATTTATCTCCTTTTCCCCTTTTTCATTTTTCTTTTCCACTGCAGTATCTTAAGGTTTCTTTAAAGGAAATGGAGGAAGCCTCTTCCTCAACTATTTTAGAGGGGGAGATAACTGGAATCAAATTTGGTTTGGCAACTCATCAAGAAATCGTAAGTAGAAATTTGACATTTAATTCATTAGTTATTCAGTTGTTGTCATCTACTGTTTGAGAGGTGTTAACTGCATTGGTTTGTTTCAGAGAAAATAAAAATGCATTCATTTGATAGGAGTTGGAGGTTTTTGTTTCATTTTTTGGAGAGATTGACATCTAGAGTCCATATTAAACATCTATAATCTGAGCTGAGCTCATTTCGTTTCAAAAAAGAAAAAAATCTGAGCTCATTTAGTGCCTGTAATTAGCGGATTATACCAAAAAAGAAAAAGAATTATGGCTTTCCATTTATCAAATTTTATTTCTTCACAACTAGAGCCTGATTATTGACTATGGGGAAGTAAATTAGAAAATCAACAGAGTGTTTGTAATGATTTTAATTTTGCAGCTCTTAATCTTTAATTACTCCGAAACCCAACAACGTTGGACTAATTTCGTTTTATATTTGTATGTTTACTTTTTTGGCAGTGTACAGCATCTATCAGCAATTGCGCTATCAGCCATGCAAGTCAGCTTTCCAACCCATTCCTTGGCCTGCCCCTTGAGTTTGGAAAGTGTGAATCTTGTGGCACTTCTGAAGCTGGGAAGTGTGAAGGTGCCATAAGTGTCTTTTCTTAGCCTTGTCATTTAGAGTTAAATTTTATAATGTTGTGAAACAAAGTTACATGTAAGAAATAGATTATAATCCAAAGCATATGATTGGAAAAATAATGAAGCATATGTTTTATCCCTTTTCAGGTCATTTCGGGTATATTGAGTTACCAATACCAATATTTCATCCTAATCATGTGAGCGAATTGAAGCGGATGCTGAGCTTATTATGCTTGAAATGCTTGAAAATGAAAAAGAACAAGGTACCACTAGAGATTGAGTTCTTCATCATTAATGATTGTTTCTATGGTCATTATTTTGCACACAAAGCAGAGACTTTTATTTCATTTATTTGGACTTTCTTGTCGGTTAACTGAAGAACTGCAGATGGTGGTTGTTTTTGTTATAATTTTCAGCTGAGGAACAAAAAGGTTTACATGAAGAAGCAGTTGAATTTTGAAGCTCTTTTTATTGTGTCATCCATCTTTCATACATATCACTTTTTCTATTTATAATCATTTTGTATTAAGTGCCCCTCTTTGCACCTGTATTTGTAATCTATGCAGTAGTCCCAATTTTTGTTTTTAACTTTCGAAAGTTGCTAAAATATCCCAAATTCCGCAAAGAAAGTCTTTGAAGTTTGAACTTAGTACTGCACGATCAACGTTTGTATTCAGTGACATTTTTTTCTTGTTTGCCAACCACTAGTCTCACAATTTTTATTGTTTTTGTGAACATCTTATTGATGCAAAGAGTCTTCGTCGACTATTGCTTGATCTTCAGTTTTTTTAATTTCTGTAAACTAGTTGTTGCACGCTTTCTATTTGACTAGCTACTTTTTCTTATCATGAAGATTTATGTTCTTATATTCTGTATCCTTTGGTGTTTCTGGGTTGATACCATTCAGTTTCCAACCAAGAATGCTGGGTTAGCAGAGAGAATGCTATCTTCATGTTGTGAGGTGAGTATAAGCTGACCAAACCCCTTTTCTTTTCCTAGATGTGAAGTATGCTAGCTGTATCTAGTAATTTTTGAATCTAATCTCTCTGGCTTACTCACTCACGCGCACACAGCACATGCACATTCACACCCACACGCGCACACTAATTTAAGTTATGTAAAACAGAACATCATTTGTGTTATCTCATATGCTTCATCTGTTGGGATGCCCCGTGCACTTATTAGGGATTGGTCCTTCAGAGGTTTTATTCTTTCATTTGGTATACTATGTTTAAAAAATTAAAAGTAATATAACTGGATAAAGTTGTTTTCGACTGGCAAGAAATCTGATATTGTTTGTGTTTTTCTTCGTCTTTTTTATTTAATTTTTTGTAATGCATCCAAGTGGAATTTATGCCCTTATTTATTTGGTTGCATGTATGTAAGATGGTATTACTTTCTATAAACTGGACAAGTATTTTTTTTTTTTTATCAGCTTGGTATTTTCATAAACGTTATTTGTACTATATCAGTTTTTCCATGGATGAACTTTGGAGATGATGTAACATAGGTTAACATTTAGTTTGTGGGTTCTCTTGCGACTAACTCAGAAATATTCTAATCTAATTAAAGTATTTTTTTTGCTAAAACTGGGGTTTTCTCTTGAAGGTTAGAATACTTCTTTTTATAGAAATTTGAAGATTATGCAATATGTTCTCTCTGCATTTTCTATACACCAGTTTTATGGCCTGTTACTTTTTTCTGTAGGATGCTTCACAAGTGTCTATTGGAGAGATTAAACCAACAGATGGTTCTTGTTCCTTGCAATTGAAGCGGCCTTCTAAATCAAGAACACCCCTTGGTTTCTGGAATTTCCTTGAACGATATGGTTTTCGTTATGGTGATGGCCACATACGAACTTTGCTTCCTTGTGAGGTGTGGTTCTTACTTCCTGCCTATGTTTCTCCTTGCTCATATCATATTTTTGGAAGTTTGATTGATTTTTATTGTCCAGTTATGTGGGTTGAAGGCTTTGTTTGCTCACAGTTCACTTTGATTTCTATGATGTTTTAGCTAGTGACAAAGTTTGATGTTTTTTATCACGTACGTATTTCTAATGACACACTAGGGCACATGCAAATGTCCTCACTAATAACAGAAATGCGACAAAGTGATTGCCTTAGCCTTGGGTTCCTGTTTGAATTACTTTATTGAATGCATTGATGACGGGGTGCTATTGAGCTCCCTTTGGTGTCAAGCCGCATAGTCTATTTTATCTCAACAATTAGTTTGATGGCTAAGTTAGTCAAAGTCCTTTTTTCAAATACTTCGTTTATACTTTTGTGCTGTTTTAATTTGTGCTACATCTTTATTTCTAGTATGAGGCACTTGCACTCATGCATACGTCCTCACTAATCACGGTAATCTGGCGAAGTGAGCACCTTACTCTTAAATACTTTATTGATTAGATTGATCAGGTGGTGCTGTTACTTTTGTCAGCTCCATGTGGTTTCAACTTAATTTATTCATTAAATTAGTTGGCCAGATGTATATAAATTGATTCTGACCAAATGGTTTAAATTACAAATCATGCATAATGCAATCGTACTGTGGCGCTTTCCTGTTTCTGCTGATTGTAACCGTTTTCTTTAATGCTTTTTATGGCATGTAATATTCTCCCCTGATACATGTTATTGTTTTGGTAATGACTACCAGGTGATGGAGATGCTGAAAAGAATCCCTCAAGAGACCAGGAAGAAACTTTCTGCTAAAGGCTATTTTCCTCAAGATGGATACATCTTGTCTCAAATACCTGTCCCTCCAAACTGTTTGTCTGTGCCTGAAATTTCTGATGGTGTTAGTGTTATGTCTGCGGTAAGTTTCTTGGCATGATAATGGACCTTAATCAGTTCTGGTTGGATTGGTTATAACTAGTTCTTCCTTGTCATTTTCCAGGATCCTTCAATATCAATGCTAAAAAAAGTTCTAAAGCAAGTTGAAATCATAAGAAGTTCAAGGTCTGGCATACCGAATTTTGAATCTCAGATTGTTGAAGCGAATGAATTGCAAGCAATAATTGATCAGTATCTTCAAGTTAGGGGTACTGGAAAGCCATCACGTGATATTGATGCAAGATTTGGGGTAAACAAGGAGCTTAATGCCTCTTCAACAAAAGCATGGCTTGAAAAGATGAGGACATTATTCATTAGAAAGGGTTCAGGCTTCTCTTCCCGTTCAGTGATTACTGGGGATGCATTTAGAAGGGTGAATGAAGTTGGTATCCCATATGAAATTGCTCAAAGAATCACATTTGAGGAGAAGGTTAATGATCATAACATTAGGTATCTACAAGAGCTGGTAGATAGCAAGTTGTGCCTAACCTATAAGGATGGTTCATCGACGTACTCACTCAGGGAAGGTTCAAAGGGGCACACATTTCTGAGGCCTGGTCAAGTGGTGCATCGGAGGATAATGGACGGGGATCTTGTTTTTGTAAATAGGCCCCCCACCACCCATAAACATTCACTGCAAGCACTCCAAGTATATGTGCATGATGACCATGTGGTGAAAATCAACCCTCTCATTTGTGGGCCACTTAGTGCCGACTTTGATGGTGATTGCATCCACCTGTTCTATCCCCAGTCGCTTGCTGCAAAGGCAGAAGTCTTGGAGCTTTTTTCAGTGGAGAAGCAGCTGCTTAGCTCTCATAGTGGAAAGCCAAATTTGCAATTGGCCACTGATGCACTATTGTCGTTAAAGATGATGTTCAAGAAATATTTTTTGGACAAAGCAGCAGCACAGCAACTGGCCATGTTTGCATCATCTTCATTGCCACGACCGGCTTTACTGAAAGCAAATTCTGCTCATTCATATTGGACTGCTTTTCAGATATTACAGACTGCATTGCCAGCTCACTTTGACTGCAGTGGTGACAACTACTTGGTCAACAAAAGTGAGATACTGAATATTGATTTTAGCACAAGTTCTGTTGCAGCTGTGATGAATGACATTGCTACCTCTGTTTTCTTTGAGAAAGGTGGTGAAGATGTTCTGAAATTCTTTGATTCTCTACAGCCCTTGCTGATGGAGAATTTATTTTCAGAAGGGTTTAGTGTTGGTTTGGAAGATTTTTCCATGTCCAGGGCATCCATACAAGACATTCAGAAGAATATTCAGGATAGTTCTGATTTGTTGTATCATTTGAGGTCAACATACAATGAGTTTGTAGAGTTTCAATTGCAGAATCGCATCAGAAGTGTGAAAGTACCAGTTTCACATTTTATCTTGGAGTCATCTGCATTGGGTGATTTAATCGACTCCAAGAGTGATTCAGCCATTAACAAAATTGTTCAACAAATTGGGTTCCTAGGCCTGCAACTTTCTGATAAAGGAAGATTCTACTCTAAGACATTGGTTGAGGATGTGGCCTCTCTCTGTCATAGTAAATATCCTTCTGACATTGATTATCCCTCTGCCGAATATGGACTAGTTCAAAGCTGTTTTTTTCATGGGTTAGATCCATATGAGGCGATAGTTCACTCCATTGCTACACGAGAGGTGATTGTTCGGTCCTCAAGAGGATTGTCTGAACCTGGGACTCTATTTAAAAATTTAATGGCCATTCTTCGCGATGTTGTTATTTGCTATGATGGCACCGTCAGAAATGTCTGTAGCAACTCAATAATCCAATTTGAGTATGGAGTCAATACTGGATCTAGGCACCAGCATTTATTCCCTGCTGGTGAACCTGTTGGTGTGTTAGCTGCAACTGCAATGTCAAATCCTGCGTATAAGGCAGTTCTGGATTCTACCCCAAGCAGCAACTCTTCATGGGAGCTGATGAAGGTAGTTAGTTTTGGCTATTGATTATGACTGTTTCTTTCTTTTCAAGGCTTGAATTTTATCTGTTTTGTTTTCTTTCGCAGTGCATACATAAAGGCTCAACTTAAATTTGCATTTTCTTTTCTTCAGGAAATTCTGCTTTGCAAAGTCAATTTTAAGAATGAGCTCATTGATCGCCGTGTAATTTTGTACTTGAATAACTGTGGTTGTGGAAGAAAGTACTGCCGAGAACGTGCAGCATGTTTGGTTAAGAATCAGTTGAAGAAAGTCAGTCTTAAAGATACTGCAGTCGAATTTATGATTGAGTATGCTCTGCCTCATATTTTTTTGGCAATATTTTCATGTAGTTTTATTTAAGTATGCATGTAGGAATGTCATGTATTGCCCACTCCTTTAGTCCATGTTGATTCATCATATTCTGGAAAGTGAATAAGTAAATAGAATTCATTTATTTCTTTAAATGCCTTCCGTGAGTTGCTACCTAGAATAAGTGTTGCCTTTGCTGAAATATATTTAATACTGTGTAGCTCCTTGATGCATAATTTGGGGTAACTATGCAAACTTTCAGTTTAATATCAGTTAGATATCCGATGGGTGATCAGGTCAAAGAGGGTCAACAGCTCCAGAACAAAATTGGTGAAGCCTTACCACGATTTAGCTAAATCATTGAGAGAGAGAGAGAGAGAGAGAGAGAGAGAGAGAGAGAGAGAGAGAGAGTTTGGCATATTATGTGGTCTCCATGTCATTGACAAAAGAAATTGGATTTGGCATGTATTATATATATTGCTTTCTTTTTTTAGTGGTAAAAATCTAATGTATGACTGTGTTTGGTGTAATGTTTGTGTATTCTTACATCGCAGATATAACAATCAGCTTTCTGGTTTGGGAAGTCTGGTAAATGATGCAGGCCTTGTTGGTCATATTCATCTCAATGAGGTTGGCACTGTTTTCAAATTGTTCTAACATTTTCTTTATATCTTCAGTTATGAAGTTGCAATTACTTCCTTGTCTGGGTTAACTAGAGCTCTATTAAACAGGATATGTTACGAGAGTTAAACATTGGTGTTCACGATATTCTTCAAAAATGCCAAGAAACTATTAATTCATTTCGGAGGAAGAAAGTTGGAAAGAAGAAGTTCAACATTGGTTATCATTTTAAAAATACAGTTTTGTTTGCCAGGTTGGTTTTTCCTCTGATAATTGTTTCATAATTATGTTCACCATATGGACTTGATCTTTTCTGCTTTCCTATTTGTGCAACAAAATTTTGATATGTGATATGACAATGAAGTGAGAACAAAGCTTCAAGTCATTTTAGTTAATATGATATTTTTATTTTGAGGAAAGTTCAGGAACATTGTGAGCTGCACCTTTTTTGTATATTTTATTTTATAATTTCTTAGAGGTTGGTTTTTTTTTTTAATTGATAATTGCAATTTTAGTTAAAGGAGGGGAGGTGGAAACACAATAACGTGATATCTTGGCCAAAAAAAACACAGTAACTTGATAAGAGAAACACAGCCAGTACAAAGTCCACCATAGTAATGTAGATCATCCCTGTTGTTACCATACCATGTAAATGCTTTCTTATTCGATCTGGAACTCTGCATGCCTTCTGGATTTAAGAGCCCTAGAGATCGCGAAAATTTCCATCTCAAAAGAATTCATAAATCAAAATTAAGTTGTTTACATGGCATAATCATATACAATGTTTACTTTGTTGACATCCACTTCCCCTATTGTGTTTGAAAGTTACCTGTGGCTCCACATTAGAACTATAAGGATAGCCTACTTAACAATTTAAGCTTCCTTGTTTGCAGTGAACATTGCTCCTTTCATCATTCCTCTGCAGAAAAAAGATCTGACTCCCCATGCTTGATGTTCTTCCTTCAAGCAACTGATGATTTGGAGACCACTACCACTTTGCAATACTATGCGGACTTGATTTGCCCTGTTCTTTTAGAAACAATAATAAAAGGTAGCTTTAGAGTTATATGTAAAGAGTGCAAAACTAATTTATTATTTGAGTTCCCTTTGTTTCCAATGGATGTTGCTCTTTTCATTTGTTTTTCACCTCACATACATAACAGAAATGTTCCTAGCTATTATTTGCAATTTTTATGTTCTGATTATGTCTGTTTGTTCAGTCTCTTTCTGTCTCTCTCTCCCCACTTCTGTGTTGTATCCCCTTTTTATTAGAGTTGCTGTCGAAGGTTCATCTTTAGTTTGTTCTCAGAAGTGGACTCCTTATTTACCATCTTTCTACTCTTTTCTTTTTAAAGAAAAATTTAGTTTCTTATTAAAAAAAAAGTATTGGAAAGTCTAAGTACTGATTGTTTGTCTCTTCATAATTCAAGTCAAGTGACTAAAATAATTGAGAAGCTCATGAGGGACTTTTTGAGGGAGGGCCAAGAAGGGGAAAAAGGAGCATTTAGTTAAGTGAGAATTAGTGTTGAGATCTAGGGGAAAATGGGTACTGGGCTTGTAAATTTGGTTAAGAGGAATGTGGCTTTGTTGAAAAATAGTTGCGGATATTTCCTTTGGAGAGGGAATCCTTGTGGCATACTGACTTGTCCTCATGCTAATAGCTGGGACTCCAAAGTGGTGTTTAGTCGTGCATGTACAAGTCCTTGGCATTTCACAGTGAATTGATGGGTTGGGGAATCTCCTTTTTGCTTTTTATGTGCACATCTTTATAGACTGTCATCCAATCTCTAGCTTGTCAGTTGTCGTATGGGTTGGAATTTAAATTAGGAGAGACTTAATGAAGCTGAAATAGGGGAGTTTTCCTCTCTTTATTTATTTGATTGAATATCCTTGATTGTGTCCAGACCAGGGTGATAGAAGGGCTTGGAAATTTGAATATTCTAAATCCTTTTTATTTTTCTTGCAACTCCTGTCTTTACCTTTTTTCAACCGATCCCAGTTGGTTTGAAAGACTAAGGGCCCTAGTAAATCCTTGTTTGGTTAGGTGCTCATGGGATGGTCGTTACTTGTGACAATATCCAACGTAAGAGGCCAAATATGTGCCTATCAGCCGATTGGTGTTAAATGTGCATGAATTCAGAACATATTGACCATCTAATTCTAGGTTGAGTTGGGCATTTCGAGCCTCATGTATAGTCATTAGTTGAAAATGTGGCTTTAGGGGAAGGCAGGAAGGCTAAATCTTAGGGGCGGAGGAGTGGTCTTAATGGATAGGGTGGTGTTTTGGACATTTTGGGCATCAGTAGTTGCTGAGTTTAGAGATATTCGTTTCATTGTCCTTAATTTAGTTCGGGTTGCTGCAGTTAGCTGATCTTTAGAGTTTTGGCACTGGTAGTTTTGGCACTGGTGATCGGAGCATTTTCTTTTATATTTTGAGTTATTGTTGCTTTGTCTAAATGGTGGACCTCTTGTTTAATGCTGGACGCTATTTTGTAACTCTTCTTTTAGTAATGTCTTCATTTTTATAAAAGCTTTTTAATTTGGTTCTCAAATGAATCATGTCTTTCTAATGGACAGGTGACCCTCGTATTGGCTCAGCCAATATCATTTGGATTGATCCAGATACAACAACTTGGATTAGAAGCCCAAACAAATCTCAGAAGGGTGAATGGGCCTTGGATGTTGTTCTGGAGAAATCGGTCATCAAGCAAAGTGGTGATGCATGGAGAACAGTGCTTGATTCTTGCCTTCCAGTGCTTCACCTAATTGACACCAGACGTTCCATCCCGTATGCCATCAAACAAATTCAAGAATTGTTGGGGGTGTCTTGTGCTTTTGATCAAGCAGTTCAGGTACTGTCATACAGGCTCACAGTTTAGTTTTTCTAGTGGGGGTGGTAATAGGGTTGTGGGATATCATGATTTGGTGGTGTCATAAGGCAACATAACCTAAAAAATATAGTTTTTTGTAAGCTGTATGACTTGACACTAATTCAAATTTTATATTAGTCGTTGTACGTTTGGGTAGAGACAGAGTAAACTGTAATTTAAGACTAGGAATTTCTTTATTTCAAAGCCATATCCATTACTCGATCCATCTTCTGTCAAATGAAAATGCACTCCATCCATGTGTTAGAAGGCCTAGGAAAGAAGAAACAAAATTTATGATTCTAGAAAGATTCATACCATACCAATCAAGAAGTAAACAGAAAAAAGACTGAAATTTTCCTCATGTAAACGTTGAACGCTCTGTTTTGTCAAAATCTGGTGTTTCTGGTGTTTAGTCTAATATGTTCCAACTTAGTCTATCCAATTTTCCAATTTTCAAATGAATCAACCTTTTTATCGTTCCTGTTACCAAGTAGGGTAAATTCAAGTAATAGTGACATTTTTGTGTTGGGGTGATATTCTGTTGCTGCATTGCTTAGAAAATTATCAATCTTAGTTTACAGTAGCTTCTATTATATCTGTGTAATACGCTTCTCTCCCATTGGAGTGTTTGACTTTCTGGACATCTCATTCTTCATAGCATTTAATTCTTCACTACCCTTTCTTTCTAGTGGGAGTGCTCTAGCATATCAGTTGTGTGTAAAATTGTATGTTTCATATGCTTATTAGAGGGATTCAAATGACTGATCTTCATTAGCTGTGGACCTCCTTTTAAAATTTCAATCTTCGTGTAATTGTGTGGCTGTATTTCTGGTTCCCTCTGGCATGCTACTGTACATATTATGAAATTTAACTTTTCTAGTTGTCAATGAAAATTGGAACATATTAGGCTAAGTTTTTGGGTGATATGAGATACTTATTCTACTTTTCAATTAAGAATACATTTTATGATTGATTACGCAGCGCCTCTCAACGGCAGTGACAATGGTGGCAAAAGGTGTTCTGAAAGAGCATCTTATCCTCCTGGCAAATAGCATGACATGTGCAGGAAATTTCGTGGGATTCAATTCGAGTGGGTACAAAGCACTATCTCGGGCATTGAATATTCAAGTACCATTTACAGAAGCAACACTGTTTGTAAGTAATTGAAAATTTTCGTCTAATTCTGTGAAAGGGCATTTACTTATAGTTACTGGTTAAGATGAATTACAATCAGAACTGATTTTAGTACTCACTTGTGGTTGTAGACACCAAGAAAGTGTTTTGAGAGAGCAGCTGAAAAGTGCCACATGGATTCGTTGGCAAGCATAGTTGCATCATGTTCCTGGGGTAAACATGTTGCTGTGGGTACAGGTGCGAGGTTTGATGTCCTGTGGGACACAAGAGAGGTATTTCATAATTTTTAATGCACTTGTGAATTCTCAGTCGTATTAAATTTAGTCTTATCTGCTGCTAATGTTTCGCACCATTTAAATCTTGATTTTTTCTAGGTAGAATTGACTCAAGAGGGTGGACTTGATGTTTTCAACTTTCTGCATATGGTGAGCACAGCAAACGTAGAAGAAGCAACTACAGGAGCTCTTGGTGCAGAAGTTGATGATCTAATGCTAGTTGATGAAATGGCAGATTCAAGCTTCTCGCCAGAACTTAACTCCAGTTTTGATAGGCCCGTCTTCGAAGATCTTGTTGAATTTGATGATAAGTTAGGAGATCTTCCCGAAAAATCAAACTGGGAAAAGGATTCCTCCTTCCACACCGATTCTAGTGGGGGAAAAGACTGGAGTGTTGACAAAAATGTGGGAACTGTGGCAGTACCTGACGTTTGGTCAAGCTGGGGTACAGAGAAAGGGAAAACACAAGATAGCAACTCAGCAGAAGCCCAGTTGGATTCCAAGAAATCCAGTGTTTTGGATACCTCGTCTGCGTGGGGGAAAAATCCAGCAAAAGAAAATACGACATCTACATGGGGGACAACTACGGCAAGTGAAAATGATTGGTGTGGTAGAGGGGTAGGTGAGGATGATTCTGCAAGCTTGTCTGGGAAGAAATCTGGTGTTTTGAATACCTCGTCTGCATGGGCGACAAATACTGCCAGAGAAGATGCTGCATCTGCCTGGGGAACAAATCCAGCAAAAGAAAATACCACAGCTACATGGGGCACAACTACAGCAAATGAAAATGATTGGTGTGGTAGAGGGGTAGGTCAGGATGATTCTGCAACCTTGTCTGGGAAGAAATCCAGTGTTTTGGATACCTCGTCTGCGTGGGCGACAAATACTGCCAGAGAAGATGCTGCATCTGCCTGGGGGAAACATCCAGCGAAAGAAAGTACCGCATCTACATGGGGCACAACTACGGCAAGTGAAAATGATTGGTGTGGTAGAGGGGTAGATCATGATGATTCTGCAATCTTGTCTGGGAAGAAATCCAGTATTTTAAATACCTCATCTGTCTGGGCGACAAATACTGCCAGAGAAGATGCTACATCTGCCTGGGGGAAAAATCCAGCAAAAGAAAATACCACATCTACATGGGGGACAACTACGGCAAGTGAAAATGATTGGTGCGGTAGAGAGGCAGGTAAAGTTGAACCAGTAGAACTCCAGCCTACAAAACCCCAGGATGATTCTGCAAGCTTGTCTGGGTGGGATTCACCTACTGGAGATGGGAATTCTGGTGAAAGAAATCATCAGTGGGGACAGCATCGTGGAGACCAAACAAAGAAAAGTCGTTTTGAAGGTGCAAGGAATTGGGTTTCAAGTCCTGGGGAATGGAAGAATAAGAACCGTCCTCCTAAGTCGCCTGGAATGGTGAATGACAATTCTACCATGGGTGCATTATTTACTGTAACAAGACAGAGATTGGATATGTTCACTTCTGAGGAGCAAGATGTTCTTTCTAATATTGAACCAGTTATGCGCTCCCTCCGAAGGATAATGCATCAATCTGGGTATGTTTTCTATCTATGTACTTTCTTAACAATTCGGACCAGGCAGATCAAAATAATGGATACTTTTCAATTTTCTAAAGGAGAAATGATTCTTATATAGGAAGACCAGATGTTTTTGTCTTGCTAAGTGTCTTATAAGTAAGAGTCCATTTGAAGTCAGGGGAATACTTGTAGTTTAGTGTGACAAGGAACTAATGATTTGATTAATTATTTATTAGTGTGCAATGTTCTCTTGGTGATTTGGATGGAAAGGAACAGTTTAACTCAAAGCCGAAGTTGGGCAGTTTGTGGACTATTTATGAGATATGGCTAGACTTTGGGCCTCTCTATGGGCTTCAGTCTCATCTGTATCATGATTGCCCATTCTTTCTCTTAAATTTGGAAAGGGAAGCTGCTATATCGTAGATGTCCTGATTGTACTTCGGGGCTTTGCTCTGTTTTCTGCATTGTTGGACGCTGTACTGTCATACTTTTCTTTTGGTTTCTTATAAATTGTAGGCATTGTGCAGTGCATTTTCTGGTCTTCTAGTCCACTTTGATTGTACTTCCCGTTCATATTAATATGCATGTTGAAGTCTGAAGTCTATTTTTACATAAAATTAATTATAACAACTATAAAAGAAAGATATCTTATAAAGTGATGAATTTTACATATTACATTGGACTTTCCTTTGGAGATGTCTTAGGGATATCATATCTTCACCGATCTCCATATGAAACAATTGATTTCATTTTTGGACATTATCCAGTCACTTTGCATATGTTATAGCTTGGTACCGTGTTCTGCAACTGTTTGATATTTCCTTCCCTTTTTTAATATTTTAATTGTAGCAATATCTTTGCATGGTGTTCGACAATGCTGTAACTTAAGTTCCGGTTTTTAAATTATTTTATTCAGGTACAATGATGGGGATCCACTGTCAGGTGATGATCAATCATTTGTACTTGATAATGTCTTCAATTACCACCCGGATAAAGCGGCTAAAATGGGTTGTGGAATTGATCATCTCACAGTATGTTCATCTACCCTGTTCTTGCTTAACTACGTTTTATTTAGAATTATATTTCTGTACACATTTGATTCATTGGATTAAGAATCTGTGACTGATGATTTTATTGTTATACTGATTATTCTAATATTCATTTTATTTGTTATGGAAGCTGGACGTTTATACAGATTTTCCTAAATTGTCCATTGAGTTTAAACTCCATGTGTATTGTTGCATACCTAAATTTGTTCTGCATCTCAATGGAAATTTTGAAACCATTTTTTATGTCAATTTTTATCATTAGCAAAGAGCTGTTTCACATGGGGAGTTGATTCAGATGGGGTTTAGTCGGAAAAAATCATTTTCATGTCTTTTGGTTTAGATACTCACGCATGGCTACCAGGCTGCTAAGGTTGGTGATCTAATTTTTCAGATAAGGGGAATATATACTCATCTATAAACATGAATTAAGACTATGGTTCATTTGACGGGGTTTTTAAGTCTGGACAAGTAGTGATTGGGAAGAGGTTTTCTTTCATAATACTTGGAAAACATAATCAGGCTGGAATGTCCGGTATTGTTTACCTTTTTTTCAGGAACCGCTGTCTTGTAATAACTGCCATATGTTTCTTATGTAGTAAAATATTCTACTAATTTACACCGCTATTGGTATGACAGGTTAATAGGCATGGTAGTTTCCAGGACAGCAGATGCTTCTTTGTTGTGTCAACAGATGGTCGTACGGAAGATTTTTCATATAGGAAATGCCTGGACAATTACATAAGGGAAAAGTTCCCCGATGTTGCAGAAACTTTCATTGGCAAGTATTTCTCTAGGAGAGGGAATCGAGAGCGGAACCCAACTCTAAGTCAAACCCCCACTCTAAGTCAAACCTCCACTCCAGAGCAAACTGAGAATGCGGAGACGCAGTAGAACATGTCTATTTCCTGGGCACGTGTCATTTTGAGATTCTCATGTAATTAGGTGTAAACATTCTGCTCCTCTGTTTTTTGATTTGTATATATTAGGCAGTTGTTAGCAGCTCCTGACAAACTCAGTGTTCTTCCTCTATTTGTTTTCTTTTTTCTTTTTCTGGGTTTGATCTTAGAGCATTTTAGTTAACCTGTTGGTAGCTACTGGATGTGGTTAAACTAAACCCTTAATTGGGAGATGTTGCAGGTAAAAAATCAATTATCGATGAAATGCAGAAGTGTTACCAATATCATTCATCAATGGATTCTATTTCTTTGTTAATAATTTTGGAACTGAGACTTGCTGCCCCCTCTGATGACAGGTCAATTAGGTCTTCATCCTTGCTCATGGTTCATGGCTTTGGGTTTATCTGTAAAGTGATGTGCTGCTGCTTCTGTGTGCTGGAAGGGAAATGTTTTGCTGATTTGCAAAGCAGCGCTCATACTGCCAATCACACTTCTGATTTGGAATTTTTATTTTTGTTTCTATTTTTCTGGTAAGGAATTGATGATACTGGGCCATGATAGATAGCTGTGCAAATGAACATGAAGAACTTGGTTCATTACACAGAGTTAAAGAGTCTAATGCATCCTAGTAAATACTTGAGCTCAAGTTCAGATAGATTACAGAAGTAAGTTGAATCCAATCAATCATTTCTTGAACAATTGGCTATAAAAAATATAAATAAATAAAAGATTCACCTCTGGTTAATCAGTACAAGAAATACTCACATTAGATTAGTCGTAGGCCAATATCTACTATTAGTTTAATTAAAATAAAGGAAACCCTTACAATTTCATGTCCATCTTCAATTGACTTGGTACATCTTTAAACCGTATTTGCAGGAAAATTATTGAATCACTGTTTACAATTGGAGTTTAGTGGTAAAATTGTAGATTTTGACAATATTATTATTTATTTCTTTAACATTTTTATCCCTGTAATTTGACTCATTTTTTCACTTTGGTCCTTGCAATTTTAATTATGTCAATTTAATAATGAAATTTTGTTTAGGTAGCAAAGTCCAACAAGACGAAATGATTACGTTTTGAGTTGATTGCGAATATTTTGGAGAGACAAAGGTGCCCTCACGGTGTGATGGATATTAATTTACATAACTAAAATTATGAAAATTGAAATGACATGGGCCAAATTAAAATTGAATCAAATTACGAGGACAAAAGAATATAATTAAGCATTTTATTTAAGTGGAGCATGACAAATCGAATTCTTATTTGTGGTTTTTCCTTAATTTCAATTTGTCTATGTAATTTCAATTAAGTCGTAGTTTTGTTGCTTGTTTCAATTAAGTCCCTCATACGTGCACTGCATGTGCCATATTATTAAACATTGTAAATTTAAGGGCCAGGTCATCATTTAATGTGAAATAATTTCGTCTTTTTCTTCTTGTTAGGACTTGTAGTTTGCCTATTAAAAAAAAATTATTGCTAGTGGCTTGTACTTCAAGTGGTTAAGGGTATTTATCCATTCACTTGAGGTCTTAGGTTCAATTTCCTTCTCTATCAATATCACTTGTAAAAAAAAAAAAAAAAAGGTTAACGACGCACATGCAACACATATTGTTTAAGGTGCCATAGAGGTTCGAAACTGAGACTGTAGGTTTGTAAGTCAATGTCATTTTTCACTATGCTATATGTTGCATGGACACTCCTTAGACACCCATGTCCAATAGTCAATGTCATGTCTATGGTCAAGACACTCCCCATACAAGCTCAAGATACTCTCCAAACACGGATCAACTCATATTCAGAATAAACTAATGTGTTAATTCAATTATAATTCATATGAAATTAATAAACTACATTTGAAAGACTTGGAAAGCTTGAACTTCACTATATATATATTATTGTGAAATTGAAGTATGAACATCAATATTTTGTTTTTTAATTAAATATTTATAAGTATTTTTATTTTTATTGCCGTGTTCTAGGTTTTTGAGATTTTCCGTTTCCCCCTGTCCCCGTATTTCTGTGTCACATATCCGTGTTGCCGTGCGGGTGTCCCTACAACACCTATACTCCTTTGGCTTTAGCTCAGGATTTGATTTCTAACAAAATTTAACAATAAATACCTGATCGAAAATATTAAAACTCCATGGATTAATACGTATTTGTTTTGTTTAAAATTACTACACAACAAATTTAAAACCAAAATTCTGGAAAAATATAAAATTAAAACCAAAATCCAATTTTCCTCAATAAAAAAAAGGACAATGCTTGACTCTTGATAGGAGCCATTCCTCCTCAATACAAGATGCAGCCTCTTACAAAATAACATCTGTTTTTTTTTTTTTTTTTCCCTTTCAGACTCTCTTTCTCTCTCTTCTCACCCACTCGCCTCTCCTCTCCTCCTGTGCTCTCTTCTCTCTTCTCTCCATCTCTCCATCTCTTTCTTCCACCATTCCCAAAATTTCCAAAACTCCCCAATAAATAACTCAATAAAAGTAAAAATTAAAGAGGAGAGAAATCAATACATAGTGTTTGGGTGATGATGATGGAGAAGAGAGAGTTGGGGGAGGAGAGGAGAGAGCGGGAGAGTCAATGAAACCAATAAAAAAAAACATGGGAAGAGAAGAGACAGATGGGGAGATGAGAGAAGAGAGAGCTGGGGGAGGAGAGGAGAGTGGGTGAGAAGAGAGAGAGGGAGAGTCAGTGAAACAAAAAAAAACAAAAAAAAACAAAACAAAAATAAAAACAAAAAAGAAACATGTGTCGTTTTTTAAGAAGGCCAAAACTTGTATCGAGGAGGAATGGGTCCTGATATATCAGGAGCCAAGCATTGTCCTAAAAAAAACCATTATCCATTTCTGTTTCTCGTGAAGCAAATACAATTATATATCACCAGTCACCGTTGTCTTGATGTTTTACTGCTTTAAAGTACTTTGAGTCTGATTGATCCACAAGATCAGCTACCAGTCCACTGATACGTGGTGGAAGTGATCGGTTTACTACTAAGAATCAGCCATGGCTTCTTCTTTGCCGGGTCAACTCGTTTTTCCCTTAGAGAATGGACATCAGGTGTGGGAGGACCAATCTTTCATCAAGTGGAGGAAGAGAGATGCACATGTCCCTTTACGTTGCCATGAATCAATTGAAGGTGAGGAACTAAACCCATTTCAATTTCAGTTTCGTATTTGGATTAAGAGTTTTTTCATGTTGCTGGAAGTTTTGCTTTGTTTCGTTAAATTTTGGTTAATGGAGTTTTTTGTTGCTGGAATTTTGTAAATGTTTGGGATATAACTGTTAAGTCTGTTTGATTCAGAATCACATTCAATCTTCAGAGGAAGAGTTCTATGAAGTGTGAAGTACTCATGTAATGCTAAGTATATTATAAATGCATTTAGCTATTTTCTTTATTGTAAATTTCAGGTTCTACATGCAATATTTATTGGAAATGATTTAGCAATGTCATTTAGATGTTTCGACTTTGCAAATTATACAAACACACATTGAGTATATATAATAATTATGTATAAGCAAGCTCATCGATTGGCCTACACATTTTGAATTTTTGTTGGAGTTTTGTTGCATTGGTTTTTGGTAAAAATGCATTTTCTCAAATATGAAGAGTGAATAGGGAAACATGGTATGCAGCTGTGAAGCAGATGTGTAGAATCTCACATTGTTCAGAAACTGCATCATGGTATGGTATATGAGATTGAGCTTGACGTTGCATCTTGCCATCAAGATGAGCTTTTGGTATAGGAAGATGGGACAGGAATCTTGTACCTGTTCCCAAGCCTTGAAATCACGAAACAAGGTCTACGTTATAGGCACATAGTGGGATTCTAATTGGTATAATGGTTTGGGTCCATGATGTGGAACCCCCCCTCTCTAAGTTCTGTGTGTTATTTTATCTCATCATTGGCTGTGGAATCTTACTTCTTTTCTATTCCTTTTAGAAGATATCTGACGTTCGTTATGTGGTGTAGGATCTCTTAAATACTGGCATGAGCGCAGCAAAGTGAATTTTCTGGTATCCAACTCTGCTGTTTGGGATGATGATGCTGTTCCTGGAGCTCTTGAAAGCGCGGCTCTTTTGGTCAAGGACTTGCCTTTTGTGAAGTCTTTGTCAGGCCATTGGAAATTCTTCTTGGCTTCCAGTCCTAGAAATGTTCCTGTAAATTTTTATGACACTGCATTTCAGGATTCTGAGTGGGAAACCTTGCCAGGTAAGCATATATGTATCTTTCACTTTTTCTTGCCTTAAAATCTGACAAACCTACACATATATATTTGGTATGCTGTGTTAGAATATAGCACTGATAGTTGTTTCATAAAATCATTAATGAAATTTGTTTCATTGCAAAACATGTATCTATACCTGCATGCCAGAAACTTATTGCAGCATTTTACTTCAACTACGAGTTTTCTCTGCACTGTTTCTTTATATATTCTTATTTGCAACAGTGTAGTATTGCATTCGAGGTAATTTTGTGGCTAAGTGAGAGAATTTTGAATGCATGTTTAGTAACGTGTATGAAATGTTTGGGTTATAATGAGGGGATTTTTTTTTCTTCTTTCTGTATTTCAGTTAGCTTATGTAAGAGTCAGCTTCACATGAGAGTTGGGATCCAATCTTAACTTCACTGTGGATTAGGTTCAAGGAAAGAAAAGGAAAAACTTCCATTTTGTTGCTTGTTGGCTACTGGTTATTCTCATAGCGGATTTTCGCTATCATAAATCTGCCTTTTATTTTACTATTCGTTTTCTTTAAAGAGAGATACGCATATGCATTAGCGAAACTGTTCAGTAAGTGCTGCTCACAAATAAGTCAGTTCTTTCCAGATAATAAATTGTGCTTTGAACTATAGGCGCTAACTGAAGCTTGTGTAATTGTGAAAATTCTTTTCTAAGTGCTTGTACTATGATTTCATGATTCCATATTTATTTTCGTTTTTTTTCTTCTCGAAAATAGACAATTTAAGAATACTTTGATAACCTTATTCCTTGTAGTGTTTTGAGCTTTAGCAATAGCATATAGAACAAATTCATGAATGATTTATGTTATAAATTTATCATGATTTTTCATGTCTAACACATGCAATTATTATCCAACGACCGTGTCTCATTATTTTGTGTTCTCTCATGAAACAGTTCCTTCAAACTGGCAGATGCATGGATTTGATCGGCCTATTTATACAAACGTTGTTTATCCATTTCCACTTGATCCACCTTTTGTTCCTGTGGACAACCCTACTGGCTGCTATAGGACATACTTTCACATTCCTAAAGAATGGAACGGTATGATCCATTTGATTGCCTTGCTGATTGTAGCTGATTACTATTTATTGGTGCTTTTTTATTCTTTTGTTTTTATTTTTCTTTGTTGTTCCCTTTTACATTTTGCTTACTGATCAGTATTCTATCAAACCTGTGCTACTTATATCTTGTATGCATCGAAGTAAGTTTTATTTTCCACTTTGTAATGTAACCATTTTGAAATGTAATATGTAGCGCAATATGACCTACATTTGTGTTAATGATTTGAAATGTGACTAATAGAAGTATTGCCTCACAGATTGGATTTTCTGCTGTATGTACGTATGAATGTATGCATGCACCTATATTACAGTCAGAGACACACACACACACACAAATGACATTTCCATGACATCCCTCAACTCTGTTGATCATTCTTTCTGTGGGCAAAATTTTTATGACATGTTTACCATTTGACAGGTCGCAGGATTTTGTTGCATTTTGAAGCTGTTGATTCTGCATTCTGTGCATGGCTAAATGGGGTCCTGATAGGATATAGGTAATAAATACTTGTAAGAACTTGTGATTATCATAATTATCCTGTAGGTGGATGCTTTTATGCTATACCCTATGTCATACTTCCATTCATGGAGTCTTCTCAGCGTGTGTTACTGTTTTCTGAACATATGCATTTTACATGGAAGTTATCTCAGTCGGGTATACGTTGACAGATTAAGATTGCACACATTTGTGAATAAGAGATAGGGAGAGTGAGTTTAAGATGGTCATGGAGGATCTTCTTTTGCAATCTACTATTTTTCACTTTTCTCTTTCGCAACATACAAATTAAAAGTTAAATATAAAACGCAAAAGGAGAGGGGTAACCCACATGGAATATAAAGAACATAAAGTCCCCAACTCTTAAAGCTGAGTATGGGTACTGTTTTGTTGCGGATAAATAATTTATCAAGTAAATACAATGATGTATATTGTGCTGAGAGTCTTTTGCTACCATATGGTTTAGCAAGAAAAGGGGCATTTAATTGTTACTAACTTAAAAATGAAGCATGGTAAGTATGACATAACTGAGTTATACTAATTACTAATCTTTGAACATAGCTTCCCTTTTTTTTCCCCTTTTTTCTGTTAATGTATTGTTTATCATACAAAGAATATGTATTAGCCTTGAAAGGAACTTTCTTTAATAAATGGTCCAGCCGCTGAATGATCTGACTTAAATATTTTGTTTCTTTTTGGTGGTGGGGAAATTCTTGGGAAGTTTAAATTTGAATTATTTGATGGTTGTTTAATAAGTTAGGAATTCGGATGTTAGTAGAGTCTTGTTCACTTTTTACACAAGGTGATAGAAAATGAATCCTAAGCATTTGAGATGGTCATATGTGCACTTGTCGGTCTTGTAACTTGTATAACCGAGTACATACAACTATATCAAATTGAAGATTGTTTTCCGCTTATAAGGGATGCATGGTTTGGTAGGAATCCCCTGTGAGATACGTTAACAAACTTTTCCATATCGTGCTAGGTCAGTCAGGACAGTAGACTTCCTGCTGAATTTGAAATCACTGATTATTGTTATCCATCTGGTATGGACAAGAAAAATGTACTAGCTGTTCAAGTATTCAGATGGAGTGATGGCTCCTACCTTGAAGATCAAGATCATTGGTGGTTATCTGGCATTCATCGTGACGTGCTTCTTCTTTCCAAGCCACAGGTCTTTTTTGTCTTCTTTCTTGCCTTTATATCCTCTCTTTTAATTACAATTGGACTATATGCAATTGGTACTTCTTGGAGTTAGTACATAGTTGGCGACTGGGGACAAGCATGTATACGTTGATGATTTGCATGGCTACTTTGCTATCATAAGATCACTCCATCTCTTTGCAACTCATTATTGTTCTTCCTTTCCCATTTTGCAAAATCGACTCATTGGAGGCAAAGAATTAGGACAGTTAATGCTATAATGTGTGTATGGAAATCTGACCCAGTTCATCAATGTTCTAAGCCATATTTTATTTTGATTACACATATAGATTATCTAAATTATTTCCTTATTCTTTAACGTAAACTGGTAACGTGCTGCTACCTGTACTGGAGCATTGCATAATATTAAATCCTTAAAAATAACTGATGTGCAGGTATTCATTGCAGACTACTTTTTCAAATCAACTCTGGCTGAGGATTTTTCTTTTGCAGACATACAGGCAAGTATTTATCAATCGAGGATGGATCTTTTTGTTTTTACAAAGCAATAAGTATAAACAATATTTTGCAGTTTTGTCTAGATGGTTGACCTCTTGCACATAACTGGACAATAATTTGTAACCCATTGAATCATATGATAAACTCCAAAAACAATAAAGAATACAGGAAATGTCTTATGTGCTTAGGTTTGAGAAATACCTGTCTGTTAATGGTTTTTATTCATACTATCTGATTATATGTGCATGTGCTCACTTTTTTTCTTCTTTTGAGTATCGCAATGTCTGTTATTGTAGACTGTCATTGATTTATCAGTCAAGATTTTGGAATCTACCCTTATATCAATGTGCAATATGATGAGATTATGTTCTCTTCTCAGTGCCATTGCTCTACATGGAAAACATTTTAAAATATTGTAGTCTTGCACTTTTGACCAGGTTGAAGTGAAAATAGATAACTCCAGAGAAACATCTAAAGATAGCGTTCTTGCAAACTATGTTATAGAAGCTGCATTATTTGACACTGCGAGGTGGTACAGCAGTGATAGGTGTGCTGGCCTGCAATCGTCTAAAATGGATAGTATAAAGCTTAATCTCTCATCCAGCACGAGTCCGGGGTTTCATGGTTATTTGCTGGTAGGGAGACTGGACATGCCGTGGCTTTGGTCTGCAGAGAAAGTGAGGAATTATTTCTTTTTGTTTCTTCCTAGTTTGTTCCTAAGCTAAAACCCTTTTAAGCAATATATACTTTCTTGCTTATTGATATTCTCAACTTTGTTGAGTCATTGGAGTTGCCAAAAATGCCTGTCAAGTGCTGGAAGTACCCTGGCACTGGGAATATTTTAGGGTGCTGCACCGTTTAACCTAATGTGTATGTTTGTGTGTGCTGCACCGTTTTGTTTATATAACTTAGTTTGCTTTTCTCTTCTAGACATGTGGGAAAAATTGTTCAACTGTGAATATCGTATCTTGTTAAATTATAACAGTCTAAGAGTAATTAGATTTTTCTCATTCACATGACTCCAGAGTTTGTGGAAATTTCTTTTACTTAAATTTAATGCCTTCAAAGACCATGGTCGAGTCTTCTTTCTACCTTGAGCTTCAATGGGGTGATATTGTGAATACTACGTAGGTGACTACAAACTTTCCCCCTTACCTAAGCATTAGCTAGGGTAAAGGGTTAGTCAAGTCATGTTGAAAGTATGGCTTTGGTACTTTCTTGCGCCATTTAAGCATAAAGTAGATGGATGACTCAAGCATAATAGTAAGAAAAGAAGTTTTGAGAAAAACAAAAAATATACATTAGATAAATCATGATATGAACTAAAAGTTTTGTGGCCCCAATAACAAGAAGTATCTAAAACCTTGCTTGTACATTTGGTGGAATTGTTTTTTTTCTTTTTCCTTCTTATGGGCAAACGCTAAAGCATTGTACATTAGCTTAGGAAAAGAATATTAAAGTATTCAATCATACGGTTTATTATCACTTTGTAACACAGTGTTCTCAGTTATTAATTAGATGTTTTTCTCTTCTCATCTTTCATATAAGATCAAACGGTTTCATGATGAAGATAGAAGGAAAGACAATAAGTTCTCTGAAGAATTTTGGGAACATTTTTTCAGCGGAAAATTCGAAATTTTCTAGGAAAGTTCTTCTGCAAAATTTTCTGCTGTTTGGTGGATCTAGAGAAGTACTTTCGAGAGAATATTTTCTTCATTTAGCAGCAAACTTTGTGTCCTTTAATACCATTTCCTTGAGCAACTTGAAAATGTAATGCTTTTGGTGATGCTTTACTAATATTAAATTATGTGAATCTAGGGTTTAAATTTATCTGCTCTCATTCCACTTCTTTATTATGCTTGTTCTTCAAAGGGAAAATATGATGATTAAAAGGGGAAAGCGCAATGGTGGGGAAGAGTGGAAGTGGTACAATTCACTTGTTTGAAAAAATAAAATAAAAATTATGACCTGATTTTAGAGATTCAAAAAGAAATAAAGATTGCCGGCTATCTATTTAATGTTGTTCACTGATGACTCATTTCCCAGAGTTTATGTTACAGTATTTGCTTTTGAACTCTTTTCCTGTGTCCAACATACATATTTCATAACTGATTGTTTACCGTGTGCAGCCATACCTGTACACTCTTGCTGTTACATTGAAAGATGCATCTGGCAACCTTCTGGACTGTGAATCTTGCCTAGTAGGCATACGGCAAGTATCAAAAGCCCCCAAACAGCTGCTTGTTAATGGGCATCCAATAATAATAAGGGGTGTGAACAGGCATGAGCATCATCCACGTCTGGGGAAGACAAACATAGAATCCTGCATGGTTAAGGTAACACATACTTTACTTCCCCTTGTCTTTTCTCTGCTAGCCAAGTTGATTTGCAACTGGAGTTGATGGTTCTTGGAATTTTAATCACTATTCTGTGTACAGGATTTGGTTTTAATGAAGCAATACAATATCAATGCTGTGAGAAACAGTCATTATCCCCAACATCCTCGTTGGTACGAGCTCTGTGATTTGTTTGGCATGTACATGATAGATGAAGCCAATATTGAAACCCATGGTTTTGATCTTTCTGGGCACGTGAAGCATCCTACTTTGGAACCCAGCTGGGCTACTGCAATGATGGACCGTGTGATAGGCATGGTTGAGAGAGACAAAAATCATGCTTGCATTATCTCTTGGTCCTTAGGGAATGAAGCTGGATATGGACCTAATCATTCTGCTTTAGCTGGTAAACCGCTGTTCTTTTATCATATCCATATTTTTGTTCAGCTTTGAAGGAAGTTTTAGAAAATGTTATTACTTTGTACTTGTTCGAGAATTATTGCTTCACCTCGACATTTTTCTCCTAGAAGATATGTTCATTTTACAGAAGTAGACAATGGGAAATCATTTTGTGGCTTTAGTAAGTTACCTTGAAATGATGGTGATGGATTTGGGTTCAAAATTTTGAAAATAAGGAAGTGATGGTCGGAACTGGCGTTCATCTGGGAATGGGCCTTACTTTAGGGAAAATGAATATTGTCGAAAGAAAGAAGCATGCACTCTAATTTTGAGTAATTTATATATAATTAATTATACTAAAGTTGGGTAAGTAAGTTAACATCACCTTTTTCTATAATTTGGGCAATATTCTATCTTTGTATTTTATTTTTCATTTTTTAAAATGTTAGTGTTTCTTATGAAAAATAATAATAATTATTATGATCACCCTCAAAATTTTGAACAGTATAATTGAAGTTGCGTGTAAGGCATCTCTTTTCCCCCACCTTTTCATATCACTCATTGTTTTCAAGACTTGTTCACTTGAATTTAGGCTGGGTTCGTGGAAAGGATCCCTCACGGCTGGTACATTACGAAGGGGGTGGATCCAGAACCTCATCCACAGATATTGTATGTCCCATGTATATGCGGGGCCCGGACATATCGATCATTTCGAGAGATTCAAATGAAACACGCCCTTTGATATTGTGCGAGTATGTAAATTTTTTCACTTTTCCCTTTTTATTATTGTTTGAGCAAAGTTTGTTGGTTTACCATTATTCCCAATGTTTGAAGATGAGTCGAATGTTATTTATATTCTGGCACTTCTCACCTTTGGACCCCTCCACCAATAGAGTCCAACATGTGAAATTCAACTTATATAGGGAGGTTGCAACCAATCCAAAAAAAAAAAAAAAAAAAAGGAGGTTGCAGTTTTTGCTCTACACCTTTACCAGGATCTCTTGCTCTAATACCATGCAAAAGTTTGTTGCTTTACCACTGCTCCCAAATTCTTAAGCTATTAGAATTTGGGCCAAATGTATTCAAACCTGCTAATTTATTTTGTAAAGTTATATAAGATACCTCTGTTTATGCTCATGGCAATGCTAATTTCTTCACTTAAAAGTTTGAGAAAATAATGGCAGGTATTCACATGCAATGGGAAACAGCAATGGGAATTTACATGAATATTGGGAAAGAATTGATAGCACATTTGGTCTTCAAGGTGGCTTTATCTGGGAATGGGTTGATCAGGTCAAGTATCCTTGCTGTTCATAAGAAATGCACTGATCATTTATCCACATTACATTAAATATTGAGTTTCAAGCCATCTTACACTCTTGAAACCCCTTTACTTTAATTTATTGGGCATAACCACATAACATCAACATAAAATTGAACCTGGTAAATATCATCATCATTTTCTTCTTCTTATCCCCCAACCACCAACCCCTAACCTCTCTCTCTCTCTCTCTCTCTCTCTCTCACACACACACACACACACACATGAAATCTTTGTTGTTCAGAACCAGAATTTACATCAGGGGTAATAGATTTTCTCTTTGTATATAGGCCCTATTGAAGGATAATGCAGATGGTAGTAAGCACTGGGCATATGGGGGTGACTTTGGTGATGTTCCTAATGATTTAAACTTCTGTTTGAATGGCCTTGTATGGCCAGATCGAACTCCTCATCCTGCACTGCATGGTAAGTTGATGATTTATGTTATACTTACAAGTACCTTTGTCCTTTGAGTTCTTTAAGATAATATGTGTACGTCATTTTTTAATTTATTTTCATGTCTCATTTCTTTGGTTATTGTTTTCAGAAGTCAAGTATGTGTACCAACCAATCAAGGTTTCATTTAGCAAAGAAACACTAAGGGTAAGTTTCACATAGTATTTGCTTTCATTTTATTTTATTATTTTCCGGAATACTTCTTTACCTGAAATACACCTTGCAGATAACAAATACCCACTTTTTTAAAGCAACACAAGGATTGGAGTTCAGCTGGGATGCTCATGGGGATGGATGCAAACTTGGATCTGGAATTCTATCTCTTCCGTTCATCGGACCTCAGAAGAGTTATGATATTGATTGGCAGTCAGCTCCGTGGTATCCTCTATGGACTTCATCATCTGCAGAGGAATATTTTTTAACAATAACAGCTAAGCTTTTGCATTCCACACGCTGGGTTGAAGCCGGTCATGTTATCTCATCTAACCAAGTCCAGTTGCCTTCCAAAAGAGAAATTGTTCCTCACGTAGTTGCTTTTGCTTGATACCCACTTTGACAATAAGAATGAAGTTTACATGTTTTGTCATATAAAAACATTTTTACAATTGGCCTTGATTTCCAGGTCATCCAGACTAAAGGTGCTACGTTCGTCAGTGAAACTCTTGGGGATAAAATTAGAGTCAGCCGACATAGCTTTTGGGAGATCATATTGAGTGTTCAAACGGGAACAGTTGAAAGCTGGAAGGTATTCTACACCATTGTTATTTTCATCTTTTTGTTGATAAACACATTTTTCTTTATAAAACCAAAGTTATTTTAAGAATGATTTCCCTCCAAGTTCTATGATTGTAGTTGCCTGGTTATTGTTCTATTTTCTGTTGGGAGAAGCATTGTATGATTTTTCTTTTTTGTTCCTAAGGATGTTCCGTCTCATGTAGATTGAGGGTTGCTTATTTGTTGACAACCAAACCGCTTTGATTGTACTTCTCAATTTCATTAATACTCATTTTGTTTCCTATTTAAAAAAATGGTAGTTTGAAGGAGTTCCTTTGATGACGAAAGGCATATTTCCATGCTTCTGGCGAGCACCAACAGATAATGACAAAGGAGGAGGTCCCAGTAGTTATTTCTCCTTATGGAAACGTGCTGGTATTGATAACCTTCATTATATTACCAAAAGCTGTTCTATACAGAATAAGACGGACCATTTTGTGAAAATAGCTGTGGCTTTTCTTGGTGTTCCAAAGAATGAGGAGGTTTCTTTACCTAGGTGGAAAAAGACAAAAATTGAAGTTGATGTGATTTACACAATTTACGGTTCAGGAGACATTGTTGTTGAGTGTAATGTAAGACCAAGTTCGAACCTTCCATCTCTGCCACGTGTGGGAGTGGAGTTCCATTTGGATAAGTCAATGGATCAGATTAAGTGGTATGGAAGAGGACCATTTGAATGTTATCCAGACAGAAAAGCAGCTGCTCATGTTGCGGTCTATGAGCAGAAAGTGGATGACATGCATGTCCCTTATATAGTTCCTGGGGAATGTTCAGGTAGGGCAGATGTTAGATGGGTGACATTCCAAAACAAGGATGGTTTCGGAATATATGCATCAGTGTATGGCAGCTCTACGCCTATGCAAATAAATGCAAGTTACTACACCACAGCTGAGCTTGATCGGGCAACGCATAATGAAGATCTTATCAAAGGAGATGACATTGAGGTAATTTCTTCTACATCATCAATCCATATCTTTCATTTCAGTACCAGTAGATTGTTTCTGGACATCCATTATGAGTAATATACAGAGGATGGTTTATGGTTTAGGGTCTAGGGTTTACGGTTTACTGTGTTACAGGTTCATCTTGATCACAAGCACATGGGCCTGGGTGGGGATGATAGTTGGTCGCCCAGTGTCCACGACGAGTATCTGGTTCATGCTTTTCCATACTCATTCTCAATTAGGCTGTGCCCGATAACCCCTGCAACCTCTGGCCAAGTCATGTACAAAACTCAACTTCAAAACTAGTAGACATGATGGGCTTGAGAACTTGGTAATGAGTACCGAGTGATTGACAGTGTATGATGCCATGAAATAAGATGTCTAGCTCATTTGCAACAAATAATATAAAGGCAAAACTTATCAGTCTGTAATATTCTGATTATGAAACATTTGTATTTAATAGTGCTTTTATCTGAAGCATTTTAGTGGTGGATCATGCCTACTACAATCAATTAAGCAATTTAGTACTTTACCTCCCATTTGTCACTTTACTTAACCAGTATAAGCGGCAGGTTCTTATTTTTGTTGAATTCTTCCCATCATAAGAATGCGACCACATTCATATGGACGTGGCAACTTCATGAGATTAGCCACCATTATATATGTGATTTTGTAACTTTTTCCGCTTAGAATTGAAGCAAGTTTTGGTATAATTTTAGGGGATCCCGAGGCTTTACATTTAGAGGTTGTGCATTTACTTGCATTTCATTAAATCCAAACTATTCTAATAATCAAATGTCTTAACATGACACTGTTATGTTTTCCTATTTAGATCGGTGCACTAGATACTAAGTCACATCAGGTTTGATAAGGGTTTAAATTAAGTTGTACCTTGAGGCCCAAACCTTGTGAAATAAGGAAAGGTTTTAAGGCCTATTAAGGAGTCCTATTTTGTTTCCTTTTTGTGTGAACCAATTAAGTGGGCTTTGAAGATTAGTCAAGTCAGCCCTCGGTGATAAGTAGAGACGACTTGACCTAGCCCTATATAAGCTTAAGGCCCTGCTCTCATCAAACACGTTCTCTAAACCTATTCTCATCATAAAGAGAGAGCTGAAACAGATTCTGAGACAGAGTAGAAGTCTTGAGCCGTTCCTGTTCCTGATAGGTTTGCTGTTGCTACGGATTGAATGAGTTTAGAAGCTGTGTACTCAAGGAAGACGGCTCCAGGTACGTCTTCATGTCTTTATACGTATTACATATTTGCGTGAAAGATCTAGATTATGTAATAAAGAAATCTAACAGACACGTCATTAAACTTGAAGGCCTTTTTTTTTCTTTTTCCAAAGATCACGCGTTAAATTGACGTTTAACGTTAATATCAGTTTTTGAGCGTTGTCCTTCGGTGTTGAAACCGTGATCGATCAGGAGCAAATACCATCAACGAATAATTGTTGAATCTATTCACAATTATCCAAATGCTTGTTTCTTTGGTTTTAGTGAAGCCACTGATGGTGTTAAGTCATTGATTCCAAAACATTAGGTTGTGACGAACCTAATATAATCAAAACAAGCTTGATTATAAACAACGTTTGTCAAATTGGTATAATGTAATATACATATATATGTGGTTATGATTCTATGAACAAAATACAATGATAATCGAATCTCTGCATATAGGAGGGTGCGAACCACAACCATTAAAAATTGAAGGCCCCATATAGCAAGGAAGTGAAGAAAACCCAGAGGAGAGAGTACCCAAAACCATTCAAAATTGAAGATCCCAGATCAGGGCAGTACTGAAGCACACAATTTCAGGGCCAAGAGAGAAAGAAACACGCTCAAATTGACGTTAACGTGCGCAAGTTTTGGGAAAAAAAACCAATAACTTCAAGTTTAATGACGTGTCGTGTTTTAAGATGTTAGATTATTAGAATGGTTTGGTGACATGACCCGTCCCGAATTCTCCTTTGGAACCTGTGGCGAACCCTATTGCAAGTCATCTAACCAATACCGGGCCCACTTTACTAAAATAACTCTCTTCCGTGAATAACAATAGAAAAAGGCCCGATACTTCTACCAAAATTTTGGCAGTCTCCCCTATAAAAACGAATAACTACCAAAATTTTCCATTGATAAAAGCAACACATTAAACATCCCAACTAGCATCACACACAATGCTAAAGCACACAGTTCACAAAAATAGGCATCTAACCTCAATTTCAACCCTTCATAGGTAATATCAGAGCAATCTAAGAAATTCTTAGTTACACTACCAAAGTAGTTTTCAAAGGAAATAAACAACATAAAAGTCCTACGATTGAAGTCGGAAGCGCGGGAAGAGTGGCTTGGAGTCACAAGTCACATCAAGTTACGGCCTGAGGGGCGCAAAATAGAAATTGTGAGTGGACAAACATAAAGTTTGAACATAGTTATAATCAAAAGTACTAACCCCACCGTTATATGAAAACAATGTAAAACCATGCAATAAAATCCATTATTATAGTATACTTGAATTTGAAATCATTGTAATCCCATAAACCCGATATAGCATAGAATATAATAATCAAAATGGACCTTTTTCCTTTAACCAACCCCTTTATGAGACATATGCTTGTAAGAACACAATATACAAAGAAAATTCCTTATAAATATATAATTATAAAAATGTATATATGTAATCACTACACCATCAAAAAGTACCGGGAGGAAACAATCCAATGTGGGGACTATTTTGACTAGACATAGGGTAGAAACGCATTACCCAATGACTAGGGACAAGCAGTCCAACTGGGGGGGACTATTGCTCCCCAGCACACACGGCGGAATCGCATCACAGTGAGGCTGAATCCGGACATAAGCTCGTAGACTGCCCTACCAAGGGCTTACGGAACACCCCGCCAAGGGTGCCTAGGTCCCGACACACCTCCGAAGAGTTACCGCGTGTCGAATGTATCCAAGTATTCAGGAACAAGGGAGGTACATATAATGATGCAATCAATACCCGATATGCGTAAACCAATATTCCAAAATCATAGCCCAACAATATATACCAATTCCCAAACAAAAACAAAAAAAATCCAATTTCCAATAATCATCTCCAAAATCCATATTCTCAAATTCACAATAATCAAATCCATACACATCCCGATTAAATCATAATCCAAAACCCAAAATCCATATACTTTATAACTAACAATAAGTTCTAGTAATCCCATAAGATACTATAAAGTCATAGTTAAAACATATATCAAATCTCATAATCCCATAATCCCAATAAACCAAATAAGCCAAGTTCTAAATCAAATCTCATTTATGCATGCAATTCCATATTCGAAAAATAATGCTCATTTAAAACAATGTCCACTAACTACAAGTCTAGAGCTGCCTGACCCTGAGAAGGTCCATGTTGTGGAGTACGTGAAGCTTGAGTACCTATTTGAAAGAACATGATGACTTAATCAATAAAAGTATCCAACCACAAACTTTAACTCAAAATTCTCATTCCCGGGACTCAAAGTGTGTGCACAACCTTTAAAGAAGTTCCTAAGGGTCCGACAAGGTCTAGTAAATATGTCCCGAACCAATCGCACGATCGGACGGCGATCAGTTCGCCTAACCTAAAATTAGTGATTCGGAGTATCTGGGACTTCGATTCTCACTCCATAAGTTCCTACACGATCCTAGAGGTATGGGAAACAACATAATTGAAAATGGAACCGATCGAACGGTCCAAACCTATCGAATCCTGATATCGCATAATAGACGCAATATTTGTTCGATAGTCAAATGGTAACCAAACGCTAATCCGAGCATACCGCTGTGCTCAGGACGACGTGGGGAGTATATGTTGTAGCTCTCGACCTCAGTAACTCGCATGCAAAGCTAAATCCATGAATAACATAGAGTACCAGGCAGAGATGAGTTGTTCGTCCTCAAACTGGGTTTTGAGGTGTTTATATTTCTTAGATTGGGCTAATTTTCGGATATGTTCTACTAGATAAGGAAAACTATGCTTCAAAATCAAGCCCCAAAAACTAGTACAAATTCCTTATAGTAAATGAATTATGACCCAACTTTCACCTTCGAAGAGGGGAGGAGCTTCCTCTTGACGTCAAACTCTTCCTCGACAAGTACCAAGTATATATTACAGTGTCTCGAACAAAAATGCCAACCAGAAAAACATAAAAACAAATAACAAGAATATAAAACCCAGCACAGTTTTTAGCAGCTCATGAATGATTAAGGAACACTAACCCAAATTTTTCAAATAAATATTCATCTAAATACAACATTGAGAAAGCAAAAGGAAGATAAAAAGTGCCCAAACTGTGGAAGAGAACATAAGAGAAGAAACAAGTACCGTGTGGAAGTCTGCGGTTTGAATCTGGTCGTCGAAATGCATTGGGAGATTTGCAGCCGTCAATCATGCAGCAGTCCAGAGAGTTTTGTTGAGGAAGGAGGGGAAGGCGCGAGAGAGTGTGAGGTAGCCGAAGCCAGGTCTCTGGTGCTGAAAATGAAAACGGCAAAACCCCTACTCTCGAAGTATGGACTAGATTGAATTGTAATCAAATTTAGGGCTTTGTATACATTGGGCTGCACAACTATTTCTTTTCTTTTATAATAATTTTCTTAGGATTAAAAATGAAACTAAAGTCTTTTTTTTTTTTTTTTGTGATTTAATTGGCACCCCCAAAATTTGTTCTTTGCACCTCATATTATGTTTACATCTTACTTAATTTTATTAAAATTTAAAATTACTCACTACATCCTATTTTTCTTCCTAAATTGCCTTCATGAACCCCATTCCTTAACTTACCTGTGTAAATTCCACCGAAATCGACATTGTTTCAGTGGTAGTGCACTGATTTTTTTTTTTCCGTTTTTCAGTGGCTGTCCACCATGTGTTTTCGTTTTTCAGTGGTAGTCCACCGAATCAGTTTTTTAGTGGTAGTCCATCGAATTTGTTTCTGTTTTTCAATAGTAGTCTACTGAATTCGTTTCTTGTTTCAGTGAATTTGTTTCTTATTGCAGTGATCATCTACTGAATTCATTACTGAATTTGTACTTAATATTGTTTTTTAGATATGAAGAGGACTCACAGAGTATTACTAAGGCTTCATCATCTCGACCTAATAGACAACATCCCAGAAACTCAACGAGGAGACATAAAGTGGCGAGGTTACCCCTTCAAGCAAACCAACCCTAGCATGGTCCCCTCATAAACACATAATTATTATAATTTATACCCTTAATCTATATTGTTAGTACTTTGTTTGAATGAATTTTGAACCACTTAGAGTGTTACTTTGCATATTACGAATCCATTTGCACTTCATTGAAATAAATGCTAATTCAATTGAATTTTCTAATTTATATGGAGAAAATAAACATCATGTTTTTACCTGATTTTGTAGTTAATATAATTATCCTTTTAATAAACACGATATTACAATTGGTGCAGGTGCAACAACTGAAGGATGAACAAAAGAATGTGGAACAACATGCAGCCACAAGTTGAAGACCAAATGAATGTGAATATGATAAACAAAGAATGAATGGGCAGCATGGCAGCATTTCTTGCCATATCACATAATTAAATGATAAAATGAAGAGAGCTACCACGTGATGAAAGCAAAAGAAAAAAGAAAGAAATACTAGTGGGAAATTATTAGCATGTGAAGAATGGCAGCTGTACTTGAAAAAGAGAAGACATGATGGTGCAAAGATGCTGCCAGCAAAAATGTGAAGCAAAAGAGAAAAGTAGAGATGAAGGCATGATGGTGCAAAGATGCCGCCAACAAATACAAAAAAGTGAAGCAAAATGGCAATTGCTTGTCGAGGAGTGAAATCATGTATGGAGGGAGTTGATGAAACAAAATTGCTCCCACTTTCCTATAAATAGAGAGCTACGTCAGAAGAGAAAAGTGTGCAGAATTTGTGCAAGAGTTTTGGCACCAAAATAGATAGTAGTTTAACAACTGGGGAGCCGAGAGGCAAGGATCCAGGGAGAGGAAAAATGGCAATACAATTGGAGAGAACCTTGGGGAGCCATGAGGCAAGGAACCAAGGGGTTAAAGATGCAATTTTTCCTTCTCCTCTTTGTTTTAGTTTTTCTTATTTGTTCTTCATTTTTTATATTGTATTGTTATTTTATTTATGTTTAATTAAACTTTGTTGTTCTAGTTTTTATCTTTTAATTCCCAACTATTATGTTCTTCAATGTTTATAATTTCACCTTCACATGATTAATAGGTTAATTTTCTTTTCACCACTTCTATCATGTATTTGTGGTAGTTAGGAATACAAGTTAATCTATTAATGCATCCTTGGTTTTGTATTACTAATATACAATTTTCTTTGATCCTTCGTAGTTAAATAATATTTTTCACATAGGATGCTTAGAATTTGTAAATATGAAGGGAAGGGGAATTTACATAAGATTCATTAAAATGCATGCTTAATTAATATATCTTGAGAAAGTAGTAGATTGATTTCTAGATTGCTACTCCATGGGAATTGTTAGATTAGAGATTGTGGAATAATGGTATGGAATCTAAAACCTTAGCTTTTCCTATTTTAGTTTATTTGCATTTTCAATTCTTTGCTTTATTTCATTTTCTTTCTCAAATTTGAATTAATTTGGGTTGGGTTAGTTTTCCATTTTTTTTCGCGCACTCCCTATGGTACGACCTCGCACTTACACACGCTTTTTCTATCAACGATTCGTGCGCTTGTGAGTTTTATAAATTTAAAACATTGCACCTTCGGATGGCAATCATCCCCATAGCACTTTAAAGATACTACAGAGGTTGAAGATGTAAAAACTACTCATTATAGTAATTTTGAGGTAGATGTCGAGCCTATTGAGCCATCTCGAGTAGGTCCTATTGATCCATATTTACTTACGAGTTTTAAAACTCACATAGTAGCTGCAATTTGGAATAACCATGTAAGTCATTTTACTGTAATATTAGAAAGCAGAATATAAGTCTGGTTCATGGTAATTAACCTTTTTTTTTTTTTTTTTTTTGTATTTGACTAGGAAACCCTTAGGTGCATGTCGAAGACATCAGTGGCGGAGCCACCTAAGGACCAGGGTGGGCCCAGGCCCTCACTCATATTTTTTATTTTCTCATATTTTTACTTATATGTGTTGCTATATGTTTGCTTCTTGGAGTAAAAACTCATTTTTTTTTTCTCATTCTCTTCCTCTTTTGATTAACTTAAACTTTATAAATTTCCCTTTCTCCTATTTTACATGTCTAAGTAGGGCATCTTAATATTGGGATTTATGAACATTTTTTGTATTTCTTCTATCCGTTGAAGTATAAATTATTAAATTTTGAGTCTTTAATAGTGTAGATGATGAGATTAATATTCAACCATGTTAAATATGATATTCAAGACAATTATGATTGTAATAAATGGATAAATTATTAATTAGTATGAAATGATGTTATTAACTTATTAACCCGGTTAGCGCTTGAGGGCTCCTATTTGAATTATTTTTAAAATTTTTGTGAAGGCCCCCCTCTAATGTGAAATCCTAGCTCCGCCACTGGAAGACTTCTACCCTTCATGAGTGGAATTGGTTGCCTAATCCAAATAGTAGTATATTCAAAGGGTACATTCAAAGGTTTGTATTAGAGCAACTTATTAGGTGTTCTTATCGGAATGCAAATAATATTATTGTATCTACCTCCATTACGAGGTAGCATCCCGAAACGAACATATTTCACATGCCTTTTGGTGAGATGACCATTACATTGGTTGATGTGTCGTCTATTTTAAGGGCGTCATCTTGTTTTTGTTCCTTCAATGAGAGTAAGGTCAAAATAGCTTACATTAAATTTGTGGTCGACAATAAATTACTAAAAAAATAAATATACTTTGGTTCGTTGCCACTGAATTGTAAGTAAAAACTTGTTTATACACCATTAAATACCGTTCCATGTTACGGTGGATCTCCACCACATCTTAAGTTAACGATCGATCAAACATAACCGAAATAGGTGCAATGTTTTGGTGGCATCCCACCGAATTTACCTATCGCGTTCGGTACTGATGTGCTAAATGCAACCAACGACCATCATGAAATCCTAAACTTGAAAAACACCAAAAAATAAACTCATACCTCATTTAAAGCCTGTCTAACTTCAATCTTACCCTTCATGAATAAATACAAGATATTGTTTGACCAATATAAGCGTATAAACCTCGTTAAGATTGTAGGAACATGATGGTTTGCAAAAAGAGTCTAACTAAGGTTGCAAAAACATATGTGGGGTGTAGTAAGCAAATTTAATTTTTATAAAAAATATTTTTTTAATTCTAAATGGTAATTATGTACAAGGGTATAATAGATTATTTATGTTTAAAAATAGTACGGGGTGCAAAGAGCAAATAATGGGGTGCCAATAAAATCACCTTTTTTTTTTCTTTGCTTTGTTTCGTCGTTCGGAAAGGATATGAAATGACTATATGCAATGAATCATTTGATTTTCATTTCATTGTTATTCAAATCTTGGCATAGTAATCTAAACAAATAATTTTGACATTATAATGTCATCTAAATTGGAGATGCCTATCTACCTTAAATCGTGTTCAAGGTGAGACTAGTCTTCTCTTACTTCCTGTCTGCTAGTTCCACACTAGTGTGAACTTATGAACTCTTGCATGTAGCCTTCCTCTGCGCTAATGGCATATTTCCCTTCATCAAAGTTGTTTATCTATGTCGTGGCTCTAATATGCTAAAATTTAAACTTTATCCAATAAGTATAGCCATCTTAAGACGTGTCTAAGTGTAACCTGTTCATCCTTGTCTGCTTTGTTAATGTAGGCTCAAATTCTATCTTGCATGTCGATTTCCCTTGCTCATATGAGAAAGTTCCTGACGAAAGTTGTTGAGAATTCTGTAGTCTACAACATATCCAAAATTCGTATCGTAGTCATCCAGCAAGTTTAGCCCTCTTGAAAGTCATACAAGCTTAAACAAGCTTCTTTGTTGCCAATCGCTGTTTTGGTGGTTGTTCTCCTTGAGAGGTGAATTGAGGATTTCAGACCAATTCAAAGGAGTGAGGTAAATATTTAAGATGTTTGATTTATGGAAATTTGTTTTAGAGGTTATATTTTTGAGGTTTTGTAGATTGTTGAGTTGTTCCAAAGTTAAGTAGAATTGTGAATTTTTAGGAATGTCTAGATTGAACTCGTGGGCCACTTTGTGGTAGCCTTTTGAGTTCTAAATACTCACCACATCGTCCCGAGCATGAGGTATGCTCGGATTATCGTTTAACTATCGAACGGATATTGCGTCTATTATGTGATATCTGGGTTCAATAGGTTCGGATCGTTTGATCGGTTTCATTTTCAATTAGGATCGTGTAGGTACTTACGGAGTGAGAATCGAAGTTTCGGATCCTCCGAATCACTAATTTTAGGATTAGGCAAACCGATCGTGCGATTGGTTTAGATCCGATTGCTCGATCGAGACCAAATCCTAGGGACATATTTAGTAGCCCTTGCCAGACCCTTAGGAACTTCCTTAAAGGTTGTACAAACACTTTGAGTCCCGAGAATTAGGATTTTAAGATAAAGTTTATGGTTGGATACTTTTATTGATTAAGTCTTATTGTTCTTTCAAATAGGTATTCAAGCTTCACATACTCCACAAGAGAGACATTCTCAGGGTCGAGCAGCTTTGGACTTGTTATGAGTAGACATTGTTTTAAATGAGCATTATTTTTCAAATATGGAATTGCATGCATAAATGAGATTTGATTTAGAACTTGATTTATTTGGTTTATTGGGATTATGGAATTTGATATATGTTTTAACTATGGCTTTATAGTATCTTATGGGATTGCTAGAACTTATTGTTAGTTATAAAGTAAAGGGATTTTGGGTTTTGGATTATGATTTTATCGGCATGTGTATGGATTTGATTATTGTGAATTTGAGAATATGGATTTCAGAGATGATTATTGGAAATTGGATATTTTTTTTTTGTTTTTTTGTTTTTTGTTTTTTTTTTGGGAATTGGTACATAGTGTTGGGCTATGATTTTGGAATATTGGTTTAGGCATATCATGTATTGATTGCACCATTATATGTACCTCCCATGTTACTGGATACTTGGATACATTCGACACGCGATAACTCCTCATAGGTGTGTCGGGACCCAGGCACCCTTGGAGGGATGTGTTTCAGGCCCTTTGCGGGGCAGTCTACAAGCGTATGACATGATTTAACCTTACAGTGATGCGATTTCGCCATGTGTGTTGGGGAGCAATAGTCCCATGATAGGGTAATGCGTTTCTATCCTATATCTAGTGAAAACAGTCCTCATGTTGGATTGTTTCCCTTGGTACTTGTTGCTGATGTAGTGATATACATACATACATTTTTATACTTATATATTTATAAGGCACTTTCTTTGTATATTGTGTTTTTACAAGCATATGTCTAGGAAAGGGGTTGGCTAAAGGAAAAAGGTCATGTTTGATGATTATATTCTATGCCATATCGGGTTTATGGGATTACAATGATTTCAAATTCAAGTATACTATAATAATGGATTTTATTGCATGGTTTTACATTGTTTTCATAAAACGGTGGGGTTAGTACGTTTGATCATAACTATTTTCAAACTTTATTTTTGTCCACTCACAATTTCTATTTTGCTCTCCTCAGGCTGTAGTTTGACGTGACTCGTGAATCCAAGTCACTCTTCCCGCACTTCTGACTTCAATCGTAGGACTTTTATGTTGTTTATTTCCTTTAAAAATTACTTTGGTTGTGTAATTAAGAATTTCTTATATTGCTCTGATATTGTCCATGGAGGGTAGAAATTGAGGTCGGATGCCTATTTTGTGAACTGTGTGCTGCCAGTTAAGATATTTAATGTGTTGTTTTTACTAGTGGAAAATTTTAAGATTTATTCGTTTTTCAGGAGACTGCAGAAATTTTGGTAGAAGTCTGGACTCTTTTTCTGTTGTTGTTGTTGTTGTTGTTCATGGAAGAGAGTTATTTTAGTAAGTGGGCCCAACATTGGTTAGATGCCGGACAGGCAACAGGGTTCGTCACAGGTTCCAATGGAGAATTCAGGATGGGTTCTGTCACCAAACCATTCTAAATTAATAATCTAACGTCTTAAAACATGGCACGTTATTAAACTTGGAGTTATTGTTTTTTTTTTCTTTTCCCAAAACTCACACACGTTAACGTCAGTTTGAGCATGTTTCTTTCTCTCTTGGCCCCTGAAATTTTGTGCTTCAGGATTGCCTTGATCTTGGATCTTCAGTTTTGAATGGTTTTGGGTGCTCTCTCCTCTGGGTTTGCTTCACTGCCTTGCTATATGGGGCCTTCAATTTTTAATGGTTGTGGTTCGCACCCTCTTATATGCAGAGATACGATTATCATTATATTTTGTTCGTAGAATCATAACCACATATTGTCAAACAAAGTAGGGCAAATATTCAGTTATGCTAAGATACGCTCATATTTTATTCTTCTCCAATATGGAGGTATTTATATAAGTACAACCCTAAATAAAATAGGAAATAAATCTAAATTACAATAGAAAATAAATCTAAATTACAACAGGAAATAAATCTTAATTATAATTGGACTAGACAATAGGTAAGTAACTAAAATCCTAACATAGTAAGGAACCAAAATCCTAACTAAGTAAGGACTCGCCAGCACTCCCCCTCAAGTTGGGCAAAGATATTTCGCACGCCCAACTTAACAAGCGAGTCACAGAACACCATACTTGAGAAGCACCAATTGTAGAGAAGGTCTTTTCGTCAACCACGAGTGAAATAAGTGACAAACTAAAACAAGGTTCGCAGCGGAAACACAAGAGCAAACCCTAAAAAATAAGGCACTTAGCAGAACACAGAAACCCTGTGAGCACGACAATAGATAAGGCAGAACACAGAAGCCCTGTGAGCACGGCAGAAGATAAGGCAGATAGCAGAACACAGAAACCCTATGAGCACGGCAGTAGATAAGGCAAAACACAGAAGCCCTGTGAGCACGGCAGAAGATAAGGCAGAAACCAAACCCTGAAAAATAGGGTAAGGCAAGGCAAACACACCAGCAAAGGCATGAGCAACAATACAAGCACCATAACAGGCAGGAGCAACAAGGCAGAGACATAACAGGCACCATCAACAGCAATACAAGGCATTGGCACTAGCAACAACAGAGACAACTTCTCTTCACTCCTCCTCTCCCCCTAAAGAGAAGAGGTCGATGGAGCCATATGATCAATGGTACTTGAGAAACATGCACTAACTAACACTGAGATGTAGCAGAATCAGTCATGGCAGATAGGTGGTTAAATTGCAGCGGAATAGATGAGTAGCAGTGTCACTCCTCCTCAAATCCAACGATGTATGAGAGTCAAGATTTGGAGAAAGTAACACCCAAATAAAGTTGCAACACTCCCCCTCAAATCCGACACTGGTAAAGGGTCGAGATTTGGAAGAAGAGAAATTGAAATAATAGTAAAGAGACTCAAACATGCCAGTCTCGTGGCAGAAACAAATGCAAGAGGGGAAGGTGGTAGCATACAGTTGTCCCATGAAGAAAAAACTTCAGAAAAGGAGAATAGTAAGGGAGGAAACCCAACAAATCATGAACAGATACAAAGACAAAGATAAGGTGCTCAAAACTGAGAAGCGGAAAGGCAACTCAAGAGAGTTGTCGAAGAAGACAGAGACCGTCAGAACAGTCAAAGGAAAGGCTCGGCGAGCGGTGACGAGGCTCGTAGAGGAAAGCAACAGCTCGGTGAGCGGTGACGAGGCTCACGGAGGAAAGCAATGGCTCGGTGAGCGGTGACGAGGCTCACGGAGTAAAGAAATAAGCAACATCTTCATGGGAATACGTCAAGGTAATGGGGATACGTCAATAAACATATCCTTTTCACTCCCCCTCCCCCCCCTTGAAGAGGAGGGGAGGAGAGCACTTAAATTGCAAGGAGAACGCAAACACAGGTCACAAGAAAACCTAGGCTCTTATACCATGTCAAACAAAGTAGGGCAAATATTCAGTTATGCTAAGATACGCTCATATTTTATTCTTCTCCAATATGGAGGTATTTATATAAGTACAACCCTAAATAAAATAGGAAATAAATCTAAATTACAATAGAAAATAAATCTTAATTATAATTGGACTAGACAAATAGGTAAGTAACTAAAATCCTAACATAGTAAGGAACCAAAATCCTAACTAAGTAAGGACTCGCCAACACACACACACACACACATATATATATATATTACAATAGAAAATCAAGCTTCCATCGAGGGATCCCACAAATAAGCTTATTTGAGGGACACCCCTTGTAGGCCCCTCTCCGGATTGTATTTCACTAATCCAAACCGTCTATTTTGTAGATACTCATTCAAAGATCATCTCTACAAAAAATCACTTAAATCCGATATCATTTGACCACTCAATTGAGTTATTGAAATTTGAGTACTTTCTTGATGCACCGTTGTTCGTTGATTTTGTAGGACACAATTGGATATCGAAACGGTTTCCGATTTGTCTAATTTTTTGTAAGGATGATCTATGAATAAAGACCTAAAAAATAGATGGTTTGGATCATTGAGAAAAAAATTGTAGGGTACCCTAAAGGGCGTCCCTCAAATAAAATTATTTAAGGGATCCCTCAATGGAAGGGGACTGTATATATATATATATATATATATATATATATATATATATATATATATATATATATATATATATGTATGTATATTACATTATACCAATTTGACAAACGTCCTTTATAATCAAGCTTGTTTTGATTATATTAGGTTTGTCTGCTCTACCTTGGCCTATAACAACCTAATGTTTTGGAATGAATGACTTGACACCATCAGTGGCTTCACTAAAACCAAAGAAACAAGCATCTGGATAATTGTGAACGGTTTCAACAATTATTCGTTGATGGTATTTGCTCCTGATAGATCACGATTTCAACACTGAAGGACAACGCTCAAAAACTGATGTTAACGTTCAAGATCAGTTTAACGCGTGAGCTTTGGAGGGAAAAAAAATACCTCCCCTAAAATTATACCAAAACTTGCTTCAATTCTAAATGGAAAAAGTTACAAAATCACATATGTAATGCACACCAAGTGTTCGACGAAATGTCCAGCAGAGGAAAGAAGAAGAAGCTAACGCAGGCAGCCCGCCTTGCGCGCGCGCTGGTTCCTTTTTTAAAAAAAAAACTGCCTTCAAAACGACGTCGTTTTGAGTCAGGTTTTTTTTTATAAAAAAAACCCCATCAGCAGCCCTATCTACTCGATTCTAATCCCCACCCCAGCAGCAGCAATTCATCCCAAAAACCTCATTTTTTGTTTTCAAATTTCCCTCTCCTCTAAAAACCTAACTAGTTCCCAATCTCCACCACCAACCACTACACGCCGCCCCCGCCGCCCCCGCCGCTGCCATTGCTTCTCATCAAATTAAGTGAGTTCTAAATTCTAATTTTACATATATTATTTTGGGCTTTGGATAATTTTAAGGAAATTGATATGACTTTCATGAATTATAATTTATTGGTATGGTATGTTATGATATTGATTGATTTTCTTATTTGGATTAGAATTTATATTAATTCATTGATTTTCTGCGTCCGCCACTGATTGAGAAAGCTGGTTTGTGGATGTAGATAACCAGTCGAATATAATTCGGCCAAGTCTTGGTGGTGTTTTTAAGTATGGCTTTGTCGGTATCCAGAAGGCTTTTACGCTCATTTGGCTCCGTCTTAGCATCGGGCCGCTGTGACTCTCCAAGTAGTTTATATCCATCACTTCATGCTTCTCTTGGTGAGGACGTGCATACTTTTGTTGTAAGCTTTTTGTTATTGACTTGTATGATCGGAACATTTTGTGGTATTGCAAAATATTAATTTTTTTCTACCTTTATTTTGGTCCTTGAACCGATTTGTGCGGCCTTGTTCCAGGGGTTGTCTCTTCGGAAGAATTCTCAGCTGTTTCCAAGGTATTATTGCATCATATCTACTATCAAATGAACCAGTGCAGCATGTTCATGTACATGGTGATTTATTGGATGCTTAGCTTTCTGTGGAAACTTAGTAATGAACTCATATTATATTGTATCTCAATATAGGCTGGATCGTCTTTTCTAGCCAATCGAAGGCTTTCAACTTCTATCCCATCTCCTGAATCAAGTGGAGGAGCATTTCCCTCTAATTTATTGTCTGCAAAGCCTGTGGTTGCTTCAGAGCGTAATATAGGTACGAGGAAAGGTCAAAACCATATATATCTTATAATATTGATGAAAAAAAACAAAACAAAACGTCTATCAAATGAGCATAACATTATATAGCTTAAAACCATAACCATATGATCTTATACAATAAGATACAATGGGTAACATTCATTTATGGACGAAACTCATTCGTTAAGACTTGAAACCCATTGAAAATAGTAAGTCAAAACACAGGCCAGGCAAGTGTAGGTATGCAGCAATTGTTAGTTTGTGGTAAAGCTTATTTATTACTTTACTGGGTTTACATTATAAACCAGTTGTCGAGATGTTTTATTAATGTTATCTATAAAAAATAAATGTGTAGGACTGTTTTAATGATTTTGTGTGTTGTGATATAGGACTCTATCATGACCTTGTAATTCCAGTGACAAATTTTCATAATGAAGATAAGGGCTTCACAGTTTTGGCTGGTGATGTTTTTGATGTACCTATTAGGAAGGATATCATTCATCGGGTTGTACTGTGGCAGCTAGCAAAACGGCAACAGGTATTGACTTATCTATAAATTGAAGCATTAACACTAAATGATGGCTTAGCAATATTGGATTCTGTTCCTGAACATTTATAAAAAAGAGAAAGGCTGCTATGCCACTTGGAAGTTGGAAGTACAGAGTCTTTCATTTAGTGTGATTTTTTGTTTTGGTTGGGGTATGTGGGGGAGCATTTGCTGAAAAAGCTTCTGGATTGCACACATAGTATTGAAAAAAAAAGAAAGAGGGGATAAGTATATGGGTTCTTGCATAAGAGGAACTAAATTGACCAATAACTTTTCTATATTTTATTTTCACATGTCATTTGTTTTGAAATTCTTGTCATCCATGTTTAGAATTTTCATACTTTTGGTGGTCTAGCAAAAATTATGTAATGACCACTGAAATAATATTGGTGAGACTCTATGCACAAGTGAATTTGGGAAAGAAGATAAAAAAGCTTACGCTTGTTGAGTGGTCTACAGGGAACACATTCAACAAAAACTATTAGTGAGGTTAGTGGGACTGGGAGAAAACCATGGAATCAGAAGGGTACTGGTCGAGCGAGGCAGGGATCATTGCGTAGTCCCCAGGTACTGATTTATCTTGTTTTGAAATTAGTATGTTTCTAGATTTTCAATCAAAGTCTGCCTTTAAGATGCTTTTGCATAATGAATATAATGGGTGTTAACAGTTCAGAGGAGGTTCCACAATGCATGGTCCTAAGCCACGAAGCCATGCTTTTAAGCTGAATAAGAAGGTCCGGCGTCTAGGGCTAAAGATTGCTCTGACAGCTCGAGCAGCAGAGGGAAAGGCAACTCTCTCTCTCTCTCTCTCTCTCTCTCTCTCTCTCTCTCTCTCTCTGTGCTATGTTTGGATTTAGTTAAAAAATGGGTTGAGTTATTTTAATTAAATATTTAAACTTTTATGTTTTATATGGAACTTAACTAGAGAAACTGTATGAAACTACAGCTTCTGGTTTTTGATGATTTTGAGGTCCCCACGCATAAAACCAAGAATATAGTGAACTACGTCCAGCAAATGGAGGGCTCCAAGAAACTTCTGTTGGTGGATGGTATCTTACCTGAAAATCTCAAGTTGGCTACACAAAATTTACATTATGTGAACGTGCTGCCCGCAGTAGTGAGTTGCTCTTTGTGACCCTTAATAAGTGTTTGTATTATAGCTAGCAAACTATATGCAGCCTGAGATGCCATTCCACATGGACACATTGTTCCGAATTCAGTGAGCTTCTTTATTCATTAGCAATGGCTTAGAGTAGAAATTATTGACAAAAGCTTTTACATTGTCGAGCATGTTTGATTCACAAGAACTAAAACCTCTCTCTTTCTGTCTCCTGATATTCGTGATACTTTTGCTCAGCTTTTGCTGTGGTCACTATATATAAGAACTATGACAACCAAAATAATGATTTTAAGTTTTGTAGATACATGAACCAGCTGCTGTGTAAGTTCCGTTTGAAATCAGTACTTATCTGTATTTCCCACGTTTTGCAGGGTTTGAACGTCTACAGCATCCTGCAGCATGATACACTAGTGATGTCCCGTGCTGCTGTAAATGAAATTGTTGAGCGGATGCACACTCCAATTAAACGTTGAAGTAAAAGATTGTTTTAACTCGGGATAGATAGGAACCAGCATTGGTTTTTGATGGAGCTAAGAGAAGGCCAAAGCTTTTAGCCAAAAAATAATGTGTTTGTTGTTTTTGTTACAATATGCAAATTCCGGTGTTGATAAGTTGAATTTTATTTTGTTAAAAATTGTGGTTGAATATCTGTGAGATTTCGTAGCTTTTAAATTGCTCTACACCTGTATTGTCATGAAGCTAAGTTACTTTATGGGGTCGGTATTTATTTATTTTTTGGTAATGATTTAACAATTTTCTATAATGCATCAGATGTGAATCATTGTTTCTTTTTCTCTCCACCTGTTTTACGCGATCTCTCTCCTTGAGATATTTGATTTCTTCCAGTAATTAAGTGGGATACCTTGAATTCATTTACCTTCAAAACAAAATTATTTCATTTAAGTGTGTCCACCTAGTACCATCTACCATGTCTCGTTACAAAATAAAGCAAAATTTTGGAAAGCCACAAAATTACATGAACGAGATCGGTGTTGCGAGGATACAAATGCAAAACAATGGAGCAATTCTCTAGCTTTCTCTATCAACTCTCCTTCCATGCTCATGTAAAATTCAGTTCAGTTCGATTCATAGCCTTAATCACCTCCAACACAACCTGCAATCATAGCCAAAACTTCAAATTTAGCATACATACATAGATTGTAGTAGTCTAAATCTTACAATTTACTTATATAATGTCATCCAAAATTTAAGACGGGTATTATGAGAGTAAACCAGTTTACGCCATTGAAGTTGCTTCAAAGTTGGTACATTTCTTTAACACCAAGGCAAGGCTTCCTTGAAAATGACCCTCATGGCCAAAACTAGACCGGAGAGAAAGGACGTGGATTCTTACACGATCAGAGGCACCAACAAAGTCGCCAGAGGTAAAGAAAACGAGAAGAAAAACAATGATTTTGATTTTTTTTGTGGGAAGGGAAATGTGTTGAAAAAATGGTGGTTTTGCAGTTGGGGATTGCATGCTGATGCGCTCATTGGTCACCGATAAGCCCCCATGTGTGGCACGCATCGAGAAGATTGAAGCCTAGGACGACTGGAGAAACGCGAAAGTGAGAGTGAGGTGGTACTATAGGCCAGAGGAGTCGATTGGAGGGCGTAGAAAGTTTCATGGAGCCAAAGAGCTCTTCTTGTCTGACTGCTATGATGATCGGAGCGCTGACACCAGGCAAGTGTAGGGTCCACTCTCTTAAGAACTACGCAAAGCCGGAGAATGTGGGAGCTGAAAATTACTACTGTAGATTTGAGTATAAGGCTGATACTGGAGAGCTTGCACCAGACATAGTTGCTGTGTGAGTGTCTTTTGCTTTCCTGTTGCTTTGGTGTTTTTTTTTTCTTGGAAGACCTTTCCTATTGAAAGGGGCAATAATATGTTAAGAGTATAAATGGTTTAATGTGTAGATGTTGACAAGTGTCATAATCTAGGCCATAGAAAGAGATATAAACTCTCTCTTATATACTGGAGCCATGTATAGAAACGAATAATCTGAAAAAAAGCTAATAATAATACAATACAATCTTTTATCAAATTCTTCTTTATTCTATTTTCTTAAGCTCTGTTAACATAATATACTAAACGATGCTAAGACTTGACTTTTCTTGGTGGAGCAATTGCTTCAAACCACTACACTAGTGGGTACCTTGCTGTTGCTTTGGTTTTTAATTAGTGGAAATGTGGTGTTTATGTGGATAGGATTTGACGGGTTTGTTTTTGTCTGTCTGTCTGTTTTGAAGGCATTGCAAGTGTGAGATGCCATATAACCCGGATGAACTCATGGTGAAGTGCGAGGGGTGCTGGGAACAGTAATCTTTTCGACTTCTTTTCTTTCTTTCTCAGTATGTTGCACATTTTTTGAGATCGGAGTTTTTGAATGTGTTGTGTTACTTGAAAATTGTTCGCAAAAGAAACATTAACGAGGCGATTATCCATAATAAATTAATGGCTGTAACAATTGGAGTCTTGATCTTGAGAGCACTTGTTTAGCATGTATATGCAAACAACATATAAGTTTGGAAGAACCGAAAAGAATGATCTGGTGGCTATTGAATCTTGTTTTGGAAGAAATTTGGGTCCTTTTTGCAACATAATTTGGATCTACCCTATGTAAATCTTAAATAACGTAATAGATACATGATTTTATTTTACTATCGACGACGCTTACGTATAGGTACCATCCTGCTTGCGTTGCCGTGACCATTGTAGAAGCAAAAAAATTGGAAAGCTTTGTTTTGCTCAGAATGTTCATCTATAGAGGACGTGAAAAAGGCCCCAGAACGGATTTTCAGCATCACCAGAAGCTGATGCAAAGGCGCGGCTAATGATGATGGAGTTTTGGTTTTTTTATGTTATTCTGAGCTCTTTTCTAATTTCATCCAGGAGTCTCTGGCTAGTTTTTCCACTGTGGAGGCCGTGGTCCAGCCTGTTGTCCCAGAAATCTCTTCAGTCCCCGACTTTAGCAAATTGGATTTAGACGCCAAATTCACTCTGATCCACCGGAACAAGGAAGTTAGAGGTCCTCCTCCAACTGCAGCTGCCGAACAAGCCATATTTTTAGTGAAAAAAATTGTAGAGACGAAGGATTTTCTGTTGAACAAGGCTATGAATCCGTCAATCAGCTGATGGAAGATTTGTGTCTGCTTGCCAAAGAACAGGTGCTGCCTCTACCATTTCTGGAAGCTCGTCTAACTTTTGCAGAGGACTCCCAGGATCTGGCTGGACAATGGGCAGCCATTGAGAAGAAATACAAGGAGGCCGAAGTTTACAAGATCACTTTCAGCACTAGTGTCTGAGTTAAGGATTATTTACCCCAAAAGAAAATTACATTAGAAGTTATAAATTGAGTTTATTGTTGACCAAGAAACTCCCTGATTTCCCTGGGCCAGGTTAAAAGGACTGCTAATGCATTACACAATAAACGTCAAATCACTATCAAGAATACACACGTGAGTTAAGCTAGTTGGTCATAACCCGGTCCCTTGCATACAAGTTCGAATTTTCATCTCCTAGAGAATTAGTTCCAAACGAGCCCCCTTAGACTATCGATTGTATCAAAAAAATCACTATCAAGAATAATAATATTAATATAAAAAAAGAAAAGAGAAAAGTAGTGAGTTTTACGAATACACATTTGACTCAATCGGTTAAGAAATGGGTCAGCTTGAAGGACGGCTTGAACACACCCAGGCATCCCCTTCTATCACACTATTAAATCTTTATATCTTGGATCGGTGCATGTATAAAACCATTAAATTTTGCTGTAAAAATTTCATTTTACTTGAATATTTGTTTACAATATCCAAAGATATTCACTATAACTTTAAATCTTCCATGTTTTCACTAAGAGGTATGTATGCAGAACGAAAAAATCAACAAAATGATCTAAATAAAATTATAATTTAAATATTCTCAAAGTTTTATCTAATAGGATTTTGCCTTTTAGGTTTATGTGGGTTTTGTTTTGAGGGCATTTAAGTCTATTCAAGTGGATTTTTGGCTACTTTTGAAAGTTTTTATAAAAATTGACATTTATGAAAGTATAGGTAACATTTTGGCTATTTTTGATACTTATACTTTTGACACGTAGAAATTGTGACAATGCTTTGAGAGGGAGAGATTTTACATTACGCACTCTACTGGACTGAAGCTTGAGCCACTCTTCCTTCTCCAAATTTCGAAAATGAACAACTTTCTCACCGTCGTCTCTGCTTCTGTAGCTGTCGTCCTCGCCATTATAGCCTCTCTTCCTCTTCTCAAACCCAACCACCGTAAAAATGATCAACTTTCATCATTTCTTTCTTCTTAAAGTTTCAGTTTTGATCTGAAATTTGAATACTTGGATTTTTTTTTTTTTTTGCAGAGTTGTTAAGTTGGACATCTCCAATGGCGGACTTGGTGGTGAGAAATGCCAAGATATACACCAGTGACGAGTCTCTCCCTTTCGCCGATTCCATGGCCGTCCGCAGCGGAAGGGTTCTGCAAGTCGGCAACTACTCCTCTATTAAGGTTCACCCTTTGCTTCTTTGCTTCGCTCCTTACCTCACTCTTTCTTAAGAATAGAATGTATTTGGTCGATTTTTTGTGATGCTTGTGAGATTGCAGCTCGGAACCAAATATTTGGGCCATAAATTTTGTTGCATTGAATCCAAATATACACATGAAATCATGTTGAAGCTTTATAGCTAGTGGGTAGGTAGGTGCTGTTGTTATGAGAAAGAAGTTGTGAGAAAGAAAGCCTTTTCAAGTGATTGTTATTGTGTGGAACAGTGGAAGCCATGTAAAAAGAGGTAATATTATGATTCCTAATAGGAGAGTTAAAATTAGCGTTTGAGTGGGTTTTTAAAGATTCTTAAAATGGTAATGTTTTAATTTTGTCCGACAATTTCTGAAAGCAGGGGTTTAAGGGTGACTATATATGATGAAATGTAACTCTCGGAAAATCCATTTTCATTGATGGTCAACCAGAAACTGAGAAGTGTTGTTTCAGGGGGTTTCACTAAATTCTCATGAGGCTAGAGAAACATAGATACAATTAGTATGATTGTATAACTTTTCTATGTTATAAGAAGCCACATTCCTTATCTTGGTCTGCAAACTGTAATGATCTGTGGTTCATCTTACTATGATCCTCGACTAATGGATACTCTGTGAGAATGGTCCATTTACTCAACTATGAAGTGTATTTTCCCTCCTCACTTTTCCAAGAAACTGCGTACTTTTCCGTCTGTTTGTCTATACAGCTTGATTGATATATTGCTGTTATTGTTGACCACTACATTGTTTTTTTCCAATTTCAAAGTTGCCTGTCCTTGGGTTTTGGATGGCCCATTCAGGTATTGTCTTTTCTATCTTTCTATGTTTCTTTTATCTACTTATATGGATTTTGTGGTTACTTATATGTGTTGTCTTTTCTGTCATTCTGGCAAACCTTATAACCTCTTCATTGCATCATATGGATTTTGTTGTTAGTTGCCAACAAAAGTACTTAATCCAGTAAGTTGTAAAAATACCCTTCCCTTATATATTCATTCAAATGCAGGATATGGTTGGAGATGGGGCCAAGGAGTTAGATCTTATGGGAAAGATTGTTGTCCCTGGATTTATTGATTCCCACGTGCATCTGATTTCTGGTGGACTCCAGGTATGGCCCAAGTGCCATATTTAAAATTGATCTTGTTTCGAATATTATATGCTCTTTTTGCCCTTGGGAAAATACTGTCTGTAATGAAACAATTAAATTTCTTTTGGAGGAGAAACATGCTTTATTTCAAGCAAAAGCTATGTAGAACGATGTGGATGAGACATCCACAGACAACTTAGTATAAGAAACAAAACACCAAAACACAATATCTGACAGTAGGATACACATCATCATAGAATAAACTGAACCACAGCTAACAAATCCGACAGAAAAGATGAATAAGGAATCCCCCTAAAGTATACATAAACTGATGCCCACAATGCTGACCAACGTCCAACTCAACTCAAAATATCCTCCACTCTCACCCCTTTGTAATCCTTAAAATTCTCCGATTCTGCTCCATCCAAATTACCCACAAGATGGCTAATACCAGACAAATTACCAAAAATATAGCTAACACCAGACTGCCCCACAAGGTTTTGGCTCTCCTCCCCTTCCCCAAAGCCTTGAAATGAATGCTGAACAACTCAAAACACCCCATTACACATCAATTGTTCAAGGCTTGAATTCCTTGCATTATGCATCTTCCTTTTCAAACAGTTGTTGAAGTGTGTTACATATTTGAATTTTTATTTTTTTCTAGATTTCAATTTGATTTATTGGATATGCCACTATGTGTTTGTGGGTGTGTGTGTGTGTTCATTTATGTGAAAATTTCGATAAATCTGTCATTGAACTCTCTGGCTTGAACTAGTTTGAACACTCAGGTTTGTACTGTCGGGAAATCTATAATGTCTGAAACTTTCATTCAACAACTTCAATGCTTCACGAGTATTTAAACTGTGTTTCCAACTTTCCTTCTTCTTTTTTCTTTTTTTTTTTTTTTCGCAAAATTTGTGTAACATAAACTTTGTACAATGACCAAATGATTTATTATTTATCCATTTTCCTTTGCTTAATTGAAGTTTCTATATATGCATTTGAAATGTTTCCGATTGAAAAACAGATGGCACGTGTGAAACTACGAGGCATAAGTCAAAAAGATGAATTTGTGAGGAGGGTCAAAGAAGCAGTGAGAAGTCAGTTCCCTGCCTTTTTATAATTTTCTCAATTTATTGTGGAACTTATAGACACAGGAATGTCATGGCTAGACATGTCTATTCATATTCTTGTTTGAGTTAGAAAAATGCACAAAGTATGTGCCGAAATCTTTGATTGTTCTTTTTGGAAGGTTTGGCTGTGAAGTCCTAATGTAAAATTGTTACAATTCCAGTTGTTATTCAAGAGTTAGGGGCTCTTCTCCCAAGCTTTAGGATGGGCAATACGGAAGCTCCATAAGTTCTTGTAAGAACATATGTGAAGCAGACGGGAGTCAAATTCAAACAATTAAACTGGCCATGTAGATGTTAAAGGTCATAGAATAAAACGTAGGACGTTTCATTTAGTAAGAAATATTTAACCATTAATCACTCTTCTCTATGTGCTTGTTGATCACCATTTAGCCTGCAAAAATAGTTCTGGAGATGACTATGACTAACAATCTGATATAAATCACTTTTAATTATGAAAAGCAGTTGTGCAGACAGACCATCATTGGCAATGCCTAAAATTCTTATAAAATGGATTTTTGAAATAGCCATTGAATGTTTCCAAAATAAATATTATTGTGTTTGTTAAATTGTATAGTCTTTTGAAATCTCGTATTAAAAAAAAATCAAATGAAAAATCAGATGCAAATCAAGGTTCTTGGATTTTGGGTGGTGGATGGAACAATGATCTTTGGGGAGGGGAATTGCCGATGGCCTCTTGGGTTGACGACATCACACCTTACAATCCTGTAAGTCATAACCAAATGAATTTTGGGTGCTCTGATAGTTTTCACAGTAGTGTTTTTATTTCATTAATATACATCATTTTACAGGTTTGGCTGTCGAGGATGGATGGCCATATGGGCTTGGCTAATTCAGTTGCACTCAAGTTGGCTGGGATTACAACTTCATCAGAAGATCCAAGTGGTGGAACAATTGTGAGATTCACCAGCGGAGGTATTATTTAACTGCGTTCATATGTCATAGATGCTTTCAGTGGGCCATCTTTAATCTTTTCAATTCTTTGGATATAACAACTGACATGGAAGTGTTTAGGGTGTTGGATATTTGTGGACATGACATTTGTGTTACCCGTGTCCCAATAATTTCCTTGATTTATTCAAGAAGATTGCAAAAGTTTTAAGTCTTTCTGTAAAAATGGTAAATTACAACAAGAATACATAATTATTTACTATTAGTGGCCCTTGATGAAAAAACATGCATAGCTGTGTCCCTTACATGTTTTGGGATTTCCATATTTGACAACCCATATCAAGTTGAAAAATGACATCCGTATTGTACCTACAAATCATAGTGATTGACTTGACACTGGAGTCACAATTAGGACCTATTTATATGGATTCTGACAACTTTTACAATTGGAAGAAGCCTTGGACAACTGTTGGATGGATTTTATTTTTTCTTTCTAAAAAGAAACCCGAAATTTATTAACAACTATGGAAGTAGGATGGATAAGAAGTTCATCATATCCAGATCTACACCTCAAGCGAGCATTTATTACATTCAATTCAAAACTCTCCTGAAAGAGATGAATTGTACTACTAGGGATTATCACTCTAAAATGATGACAAAGACATTTGAGAATCTTTTTTAAAAAAATCTAAAATTAGATTGAATTTGTTCCCCTTTCATCTATTTTCTGGTTGTTTACATCTTTAGATAAGTAACAGCTACCGGGAGAAATTACTTATCTTCCAACTCATCGTTATGCAGAACCTACTGGATTGCTGATTGATTCTGCAATGAAACTTCTCCTTATATCCATTCCAGAGGTGTCAGTAGAGGAGCGGAGGGAAGCTTTGAGTAGAGCCAGCAATCATGCCTTGATGAGGGGTGTGACAACAGTTGTTGATGTTGGTAGATACTTTCCTGGGACATCGGTGAAGCTTTCCTGGGAAGATTTTTCAGGTTTGCATTATGTTTCTTAAGGGTTTATTTGGATGTCTTGTGTCTTGAGACATTATTCTTCTAGTTTATTGGTTCACTTGAATTCATTGGTCATGTTAAGGAATCACCATCATCCTTACCAAACTGATGACAAAATTTAAGGCAATTCTTAAATGACCTGTTGTGATCAAATATTAAGAATTTAAAACGATATTCTCAAAAAAGATGAGTGTCTAGTTAGATGATTTATTATAACACAAATTTATTACATCCTAAGAACAATAAGATGCACCCATACTGATATTAATATTTTTAATTACTCATGCTGCTTAAAATGTTTTTTTTACTTTTTAGTTTTCTCATTTCATTACTTATTGCAGATGTTTATAAATGGGCTGATTCTTCAGGGAAGATGATGATTAGGGTCTGCTTATTTTTTCCATTGGAGACTTGGTTACAGTTACATGTATGAGTTCTTATAGATTTCTTCTTTGGAGTTTAATGTTACTCGAATTTATTCTCAACCTGATAGTGTTAAAGAATGATTGTTCATATGTTTGGCCTTTATGTTGACATATTAACGATTCTCCTTGTCAATGTGTTTTACAGAGACCAATTATTTTAAACATTTTCAGCAATTGCACTATTATTTATTTATTTAACTTTTACATATTTTTTCCATATCAGAAATGCTTGTGAGTTAATTATCTATACTCTTCTTTTCCTTCCTGCAATGAAGACTTTTGACATTGCAGCTTTTGTGTTTCATACATAAGTAATGCTGGATTCTTATATCTCTTGTTTGACCGAGTGGAGATGTCAAGTTTTTGCATTGGACAACTTACTTTCTAGAATATTCTGTTTTTATCTAACGAATCTAGTTATTAACTTCATTAGATGTTTCAATTTTGTTGTCATTTATTTTTTCTCTTAGAGTTGTATTTTCCTTTTCAGAATCTTATTACCAAAGTTGGCCGTACCATGAGCCAGTGGATTTACTTGGGTGGTGTTAAAGCTTTTGCTGATGGGTCTTTGGGTTCTAATAGTGCACTCTTTTATGAGGTGAGAACGATGGTACTTGGGCATCTGCATTTGTTTTTAGTAAATTATGATAAAAAATTTGAAATCCATTGACTATGGCCACTTCCATTTATTTTTGTATATCTTTGTTGTTTCTCTTGCTATTGTTGTTGAGGGAGGGGAAGTGTCATTGGAAAGTTAGGAATTTTTTTGTAGTGAGCTTATCTAATTTGCTTCATACTGTTGCTTCCTCTGTGATATGAAGTAACTTCTTTTGCTTAGCCAGTCAATATATTATTTTCCTAATATTTGTCTTTTAAATCTGTAGCCATATGCTGATGAGCCTCATAATTATGGCTTACAAGTGACAGATAATGAAAGTCTCCTCAACCTGACCTTGGCTTCAGATAGAGTTGGGCTTCAGGTGTTGTCTTAACTCTTTGGAACTGTCCCTACATGACTTAAATGTACTCATACTTCTAAAATTTCCATTACATTGTGTTCAGGTTGCTATTCATGCTATAGGTGATAGAGCAAATGACTTGATCCTTGACATGTATGAGTCAGTGTTTTCTACAAATGGAGTGAGGGATCGAAGATTCAGGGTAAAGATTTTGCTCACGCAAACGATAATGGTTCAACAGCAGCATAAGTTTTGACAGGTTTTTTTATTTCCTTTTAGTTATTGTTTTGCATGACCAAGGAAAAAATTGCTTTCAGATTGAGCATGCCCAGCATCTGGCACCTGAGACACCAGCCCGATTTGGTAAACTAGGGATTGTTGCTTCAGTACAGGTTTGACCGCACTAGTCTTTTTATATTTATTTATTAATTAATCTTTCTTAGGGTAATGGGGCTGCAAGCACAGTGATTTGTGGGAATTATTTTGTAATGGTTCAAAGTTCATGTTTCAACAACATTCTGATTATTTGCATCCAAGCGGACCTACCTTTTCAGACTGCTACCATGTTTATTTCTGACTGTGTGTAGGAGTTTGGGATATGGGACTTCTACTGGTGAAATTTTAAATACAAGAGAGGTGTAGATTTATACACACTTCGTGTGGGATCACATGTTACCGTGCTTTCATAATGACACTTGGATCACTTTCTGCATAGGGATGAAGTCTTTTCTTCTTGCATACACGGGCTGCCTGACATTTGGGCTTTATACAATAATCTACTTAAAGTTTTTATTTTTTTTAATTTTAAAATGCCTTAAGTCAATGAGCTCCCTTTTCCCCTTTTATTTTATTGTTATTTTTCTTTTCCCCTTTTGGCTTAACAGTTCTCAAACCTCTGAGTGATTATCATTATTCTTTGTTCCTGTGCATAAATTTAATTTTAATAACATACTCGAACACCAATTCCCTATAGCCAGAGCACCTATTAGATGATGCTGAGTCCGCAACCAAAAAACTTGGGATAGACAGGGCTCAGAAGGGATCTTATTTGTTCCGGTCACTCTTGGCTAGCAATGGACAATTGGCATTTGGTTCCGACTGGCCTGTAAGTATAATGACTCTCATGGATATATTTTTGAGGCCTAAGTATCGCAAGGCTCTCTGATACTTTTTGTTTAGTGTGATATGTTTTGTAAATTTCAGAATGGTGCTGTTTTTGCAGGTGGCGGATATTAATCCATTAGGTGGCATTAAGACAGCAATGAAAAGGATACCCCCTGGTTGGGATATTGCTTGGATTCCCTCAGAGACCCTTTCATTGAATGACGCATTGAAGGCGTAAGCAACATTGAAACATTTGATCCTTGAGATATCATCTATTTTTAGACTGCTATTTAGGTTATTCACATTCTTCGATATGCGAGGCCCATATCCAAAGTCACTAAGATTGCACCAAGTTATCTAACCAGACAGCTGATATACTTGCGGTGAAGGCCCTTTCGAACGGGCCTTGTCTGCCTATGCCAGTTTCTGACATAAAAGTTCACTGGTTTATAATTGTTGAAGGCAAACCCTTTTAATCTCAACCATATTTGGTTGGTAGAATTTTCAGAAATCTTCTGTTACCAGGACACTCTGGTGAAACAAAAATTTAGGTAATCTAGGAGTTGTAATTATTTCTATAATCCAAGAGGAGGGGATCGAGTGTGCTGTGTTCAGCTCAAAGGGATAAGGGATAAGATGTCAAGATTTGACGGATGATGGGATTGGATATTGGAAAAGAAATTACAAGCTCTCTGGAAAGGGCAAAGAAGTACAAGGTGATAGTGGTGAGGAAAGAGCCACCTCTGACCATATCACTTACAACAAGGCCTATATGAGTAGAACTCATATTATACTTTGTCCTGTCTCCCACCATTTATGTTTGGGTAGTTTTAATTTTCTTGTAATTGTTGTGGCCATCTGACTGTGGCCTGAAAGAAACGGTCATCATGCTTACCTAGTATTTTATTTCATAAAATGATTTGTTCTGATTTACTCTTTTCTTGGTAGAGGATGCTAAGCTGATTAGATAGTGTCCAGCGCTAGACAAATAGAGTGAGGAACCAAATTTGTTTCTTTCCAATATTTTTTTTCATTAGAGGGACACTCTTTTTCTCTTAATTAGTAGTTCCAGTTGTTCATTTATCGATTTCTTTGCTGCTTTTTCAACTGATTGACATTGCTTCGTCGTGTTTCAACTTGCACTTACCACTGTGTTACACTTCCACCTGATACATTTATAATCGTGGCAGGTACACTCTTTCAGCTGCTCGTGCATGCTTTCTTGACAGTGATTTGGGGTCCCTGTCGCCGGGGAAACTAGCAGATTTTGTCATACTGTCCAGGGATTCATGGGACGATGTCGCAGCTGAAGGATCTACATCCGTTGAAGCTACGTATGTTGGTGGTGTACAGGCCTATCCCTGAAAGCCTATAATCTTGAAGATAAATTACACTTTCTACAGAAAACATATGCTTAAGAAAAGAGGGAATAGCCCAGCATTTTAGGTTTATGTAGTGAGCAGAATTAGTATGTATATGATGTCCTTTAAAAAGCACTCTAGAAGATGATGTATGATTTGTATGAAGGATCAAAGGTTTGTATGATTTGTTCAGTATAACACATTGAGCTATGAAACGTTTCAGATTCTGCTTGAAAATCAACTTTTGTACGCCTGTCTTTCACTTTTTTTCTTCAAAAGAAAATTGATGGGGTAAGTAACTGTTTTTAACAACTTGAATTAAATGTGAAGAAACTTGACATTAAGCGATAAATTCGCTATTCATAATAGTTCGAATAATAATTATTCTACACAAAATTTAGGGGGTAAATTAAAAGTGACCTACTAGCTAGGTGATCCGACCCCTCATTTTCCATTTTCCATCTAGCAAAAATAAAAATAAACATAAAAAGATTGTAGGTCCTAGTTATTTCGAAATAAATTATATATATACTAAAACTGAATAAATTAATAGTGAAATGCCGTTTGTGCCCCTGCTTAACTGGTTGCCCTCTTACCAAATGAACAGAGCAATGTCTTTTTTGCCCTGATGACCAACGACATAACCCTTTTGCCCTCTTATTCTCTGGTTCTCCTCCTCCAGCATTACGACTCACTTCTCTTCATACAATTCCCACAATCAAGAACCGAATTTTGATCGCATCCTCCAAGCAAACTGACCTTCCCCAACTCTTCCTCAGCAGAACAACTCAAATTTTCTGATATTTCACACTCCTCCTTCTCCACACAACCAATTGGCACAGACCCATCGGCAGTTTATTCAGACCCACAACCAGTTGGGTCATACACATTAAGAATTGGCCTTTGGCCTTCGCCGCCATCTTCCTCTCCAATAGACTCTTCTTCAACCACCTCAACCTTGACCTCCCCTGCTTCTGCCATATCAGGGTTTGGTATATCCTAATAGGATTGGGGCATATTTTCAAGGTTTAGAAGATGAACAACCCTGCTGGAGGGCAGTCCTCAAAATCGAAAGCTGGATCCTCGCAGCCATCCGAAACTTCATTTAAACGAAAACGGGGAGTGTTTCAAAAAGAATGTATGTATGGTCGTTGTGTTTAACAGAAACTCTATGCTAATTTAGCCTTTCTGGGTATTATTCATAAATGTTTATATTGTTCTTTTTCTGGATGTTGCAGTGCAGCACATGATGTATGGTTTTGGAGACGATCAAAATGTATGTAGCACTATCAAATTTTGAGAGTTGAGTCTTTTCTCAGTATATCATGTGATATTTATATAGTTGACACTAATTTGGATACTGGCATGTAGCACATGGTTGTTGTGGTCTCTTTGGAACTGAACCTCTGGTTCTGTTCTTCTTTGGTTTCTTTGGTGAATAAAATTGACTGATCCGGAAAGAAATTGTTTTCTGTTGCTTTCAGCCTCTTCCAGAAAGTGTGGCACTTATGGAGGATATTGTTGTGGAATATATCACTGATTTGGTAAGCATTTCTCAGAGGTAGTTACTATTTACCATGCTAATGAGATGCTATGCCAGGTATTAAACCCAAACATTTTTGCAGGTACATAAAGCCCAAGATATTGGATCAAAGAGGGGAAAGTTATCAGTTGAGGATTTTCTGTATCTAATTCGCAAGGTATCATATAAATTTGTTTCCACTGCATAATTTGGTACTTGGATTCATGTTCTGGATATTAAAAGTGAGTTACTTTTAACCAATTTGTCAATTGTTTTTGTTTCACTAGCCTCAGCTCACTTTATGTAGGGGTTGCTATTCCTTGTGCTTTTGACTAACATGATAGGAAAAAAAAAAGGAGATGAACATGACATGATACGATATTGTGTTATCTTGGCATGAGACGACAACACATTCATTAAAATTGATAGCTTGAAACTAACACGGCTCATTTATTACATGATTGTCACGTTGAAGTTATTTTCAGAGGGTTATTTTGCGATTTACATAGTTATTTTGCATTAATTCTTTCCAATTTTATGTTAGTTTCATGCCTTTTTTGTGTTATTTTCATCCAGTTTCGATTTTTTGTCAATTCTGTGTTATACATGAATATGTCATGATACTATATCGTGTCAAAAAAGTCCCGACACAATGTTGTCGTCTCGTGTCAATTGGATGCCAATTTGTTGCATCTTACAGAGTGTTTACAAAATTGCCCCCTAACCTTCGGGTTGACTATTTAGGAAGCGCACGTTCCTGTTGTGATTGCATTCTATGGCTGGTCTCATATCATATATGCTAATAGTAATAAGAATACTCATGTGATGTTTTATAGCCCATCTAACAACTTTATTACACTCCCACTTGTTTTTTGGTTGAAAGTTGATCAGAATAGTCTGCAATGTAACTTCCTTTCTTTTACATTGTACATTGGAATTACTTGGATAATATGAAAGCTTTACCTGGCATGTTGCTTTTAAAAGCATGGGATAAATGATAGTTAAAATGTGATTTGTTATTACGTTCTTTCTGCTGATGCAAACACTAATGTAAATGTGGTAAATGATAGTTAAAATGTGATTTGTTATTACGTTCTTTCTGCTGATGCAAACGCTAATGTAAATGTGGTAAACTCTCCAGGACTTTCCGAAGCTTAACCGCTGTAGAGAATTGCTGTCTATGAATGAAGAGCTGAAACAGGCAAGGAAGGCTTTTGAGACAGATGAAGAGAAGCTGAGGAAGGCTTTTGAGACTGATGAAGAGAAAATGAGGAAGGCTTTTGAGGCAGATGAAGATAAACATGGGTCAACAGAGTGACATGGGAGTATTTCTACTTAAACTCGTCTCCTGGTGATCATTTTCTTTAGGGAAATTGGTCTTGTTTCACTTAATCTTAGCCATTTTAGTGTCCAGGATTAGATAGCAGGATTCAGGAAAGATCCAACACACAACACTTGGTAGCATTCCGATGTTGCAGATTGGCATGTTCATCTGGCGTGGTTTTACCAGATTGACAAGTTTCCCAACGGTTTTACCAGCTTTTTTTCTCTTTCTTTTTCATCAACCTTTGTAGCAGATTGGCATGTTCATCTAGTGTGGTTTTCCTTTTAAATAGTGATGATATAGTGTGGATAAGTTGCATTTTTCTATAAGCATATGTGATCAGGATCTTCACATTGAACATACAAAAAATCAGGTCATTTTACAGAGTCCAAGTTCTTCCACAAATGCTGGGTGATATCAAATCATGCTAATTTGATATCATAAAAATAAAAATAAAAGCAGAAAGTGTAGCATAGTACATATTGTGCACGGCCGCTGTTAAACATTTTCGTACGTACCCGCATTATTATTAGGAAAGGGGAAAAAAAAAAAAAGAAACAAATATTTTTAAATTGATGAAATAAACTCTCCAAGCTATTAGAACTTAAACATAACCGAACATACGTACAATTGAAAAGAAAAGAACTCTTAAGTTTTAGAACAAGCTGCGAACAAGGGTCAAGGGTATGCTTTTACAAAATGTAACAAATAATGCAACTCTTTTTTTTTTTTTTCTTGATCGAAAAGATACTTCATTAAGCCAAAAGGCAAGGTAAAGACAAGGAAACAACAGGAGAAGGAACACACCTAAGCCATAACCAGCTTGGTACAAAATGTAACAAATAATGCAACTCTTTATCTAATAAGTAAGTATAAAACAGGAAACTAATAAAAGGCAAACAATTGCACCAATCTAAGCAAACTCGCTTTATGGTATGAAGAGTAAGAAATTATTAATGCAAATATGAGACACATAACTCTAAATCAAAGTCACATAAACTTTGATGCCACAAACATGGAAATTAGCCTGATGGTGAATGGGAGCATGACCCCAAAACGGAAAACAATGTATGAACAAGGCGAGATATGTTTTGCATGATAGTAATTCAAATTTTGACTTTACAAATGTTATATGTGTGAAAAGCTACATTTTAATTGTTCCTCTAAACTTATTGTGCTCTTTATATTTGTAGGTTAAGCCCATACTTCTTCCGTATCAATAGAGGATGGCATTGAAGTGCTTTCGGATCTGTGCCGGAAACTTTCTCTGGTTTATCCAATTTCTTAACATTGTGGATATATATAATTTAAAATATAATCGTGGCAACCATATAAGATGCTGGAGAAAACCAAATGGCGCAGACAAGGGCGGCCCTGGGGTGGTGCAAGTGGCGCCACGGCACAAGGCCCCCAATTCTTGAGGGCCCCTGAAAAAAAAATTCTTTATATATATATTAATATTATAAGAATTGTATATATACTATAGCGTGCTAAATATTTGAACAAAAGTGTGTGGTGTAATTGGCTTTCCAGTGCGTCTCCACTTAACAGAGGCACCTGAGTTCGATTCTTACTGAAGTCAATCTATTCACCTTTGAAAAAAAAGGAAACATCGAAGCTAACCACCAGGAGTATATATATCCCCCAAAAACTTTCTACTCCTCCCCAATCATTCTTAAAATGTAAAAAAAGTTTTCTCCTCCAAGAAAAGTACGTTCTTCAGACATTAGTATTGTACTTGCTGTGTTTTTTTTCTTTTGGGGAAAAGCTCTCGTAATAGTTTTAATTCTTCAAATAAAGACAGCAAATACAATGTGAATGATTTTTGGATAGTTGTTGTTGTTTTTGTGTTTAATGTAATATAATCTAAGTTGTTAATGACATTTGTGTGCAACTACTCTTTAATTTGTGATTGCCAATTTTTTATCCTATTAAAAATAGATTGCTTATTGAAGGCAGCAATGGACCTTATAGGGGCACAAGGAGCTTATTTTTGTACCAAACATACTAATATTTAACTTTATCAAATGGAAACATTTAAATTTTTATGAATTTGATTTCTTATTGTCATTACATGTTTATTGATGGTGACTTTTAGTTATAAAAAAATTGTTTATGACATTAAGTTATGGCAAATTTTTATTTATAGTATTTTCGTATTAGATTATGTGAGGCCTCAATTTAAGTTTCGCACAGGGCCCTTAAAATCTCAAGGACGGCCCTGGGCACAGAGTGAAAAATGTAATCCTTTAAAAAATTTCGTTGTACACAACTGATATGTTCATTATTTTACATGATTTTATATCATTTTTATTTAGTTTTGTGAATTTATTTGGTTTAAAGATGCTGATTTTAGTACGAGTTCGTCAACAAACACCGAAGAAGGAGATAGAAATTCCTAGAAGTAGAGAAAGTAGATTGTAGAGCCAAAGAAGAAGTCATAGGAGTGCGTCAACAAACACCAATGCAAATCACTAATCCATAAACACAGCATTGAGGAACAAACACAAAAGCAGATCTTGCAGTAACAAAACGAGGAATAGAGGAGGAACGAAAAAGATCGAAGAAAACGTATGTATTTGAAAACGAAAAGCAAGTAGGATCGAAGGACAATGAGGTGTTCATAACTCTGATAACATGATCGAACTGTTAAGCTCTTCAAATATCATAAAGTTCATTTTCTATCTTCTTCGATTTTCAAAAAAAAGCTCAACAATTTGTTACATTTCAATACAGAGAACTAGCTTATGGTTTTATAGTTATAGTCCTTTATAATTAACTAATCTTAACAGCTATATGTTCCAAATCAGCAACTATTAATGTTGATGTGGTTAAGACACTAGCTAATAGGATTGAGGCAAACAACATATGGCTGAAAAGAGGACATCTAGAGCTTTCCAAAGAGTGGTCGTTCGCAATTTTCTGAGATCAGGAACGTGTCCAAATGCCATTCACAAGGGAGTCCACGTATTGTTTCTTGCAAGTTTTAGGAAACTTAGTTGTAATCGCCTTTTCCAGTTAGGATTCGACTTGGAAATTAAGTTTTCATGTAAAGCCACTTGTTTAGACCCAGTTTAACTAGGGTATAAGTTGCTTTAAACTAAGAGAGGCCGGCTTCACTCAGGGTATGCCGTAAATTTTCACATATACTCTTGGAGCAAGGAAAGAGTGGCCGTCTATTCTAAGGGTTTTTCTATCTCTTTCTCTGTGCTTTATTTTTACTTTGTTACCATGAGTATGGGTAACTAATTTTCTTTTACTACTACACAACGTAGCCCTTTCTAATTATTCAAAGCTTAGTTATGCTATGCTATTGAAGTTTCCTCTTCTTGAAAATTAATCATTGTGCTTATTATTATCTTAACTATTGATCTTGTAGCTTAGCTACCATCTAGGTTTTTAGTTAAGTAATTTGACGCATGTTAGGGTATACGCCATGCCCACTGGCGGATCCACAGAGGCGCAAGGAGGTGCAGCTGCACCTCCCCTCGCCGGAAACTTCCTTGGGGATGCTGGAATTTGCCCCTTTGCTATTACCCACCAATTGTTCGACTAAATTCCTCAAAGACGTTGTATTTTTTGCTGCTGTGTGAGACCCTGAATATTTACCTTATATTGTTGGGCTCGATCTCACGAGCATGTAGGAGAAAACGGTTCATCAATCGGAGCTCCACAGCCAAAGTTATGAATTTTCAAAAAAATTCTAAAATATTTGAAGTTAAGTTGCAGAGGCACAGTTCAAGGAAGAAGAAGACTCCGCATGCGCTTCTAATTGTGATTCTTTTTTAAATCGTCCAATAGCAAGCCGACACATGTCTATTTCTAATTGGCCTAACTTAAAAAATTCATTAAAAACTCGTATGTGTGCCAAAAAATTCACCGAAAATTACCCCAAACTTTTAATTACGTGTACTTTTATTTCATGACCTCCAATTTACATATGCTTTTGGTTAGATTAATTGGTATTGACTTTTGTTAGATTAATTATGTAATTGACATGGATTTTGTTCTTATTTGATATGAATTTTGGTAAACTAATTGTGTCAATGACAAGGATTTTGTTCATATTAATTGATATCCATATAGACTATAATTAGTTAGTTGTAGACGTATAACTCTTATTTTTTTTTAATTATGAGCGCCATTAGTATTGTTTAAATTCTAAGGGCATTTGGTTGTATAAATTTCTTTTTGAATTTTTAGCCTTTTTTTTAACACACTAAACGGATATTAGGACTTGAACCCATAACCTTGCTTGAGCCCTCTACGAATTTTTAGCCTTTTAAATATTGCACCTCCCCTGAAAAATTCCTGGATCCGCCACTGGCCATGCCTAATATGAGATTTGCTTCTTGTGATTAAATTCATAAATTTGCATAAGGTAAAAATGCCATATTCTTAGAGGTTTATGTGATTTTATGAAGTTGTCATTAAGCTTAAGCTCTATTATGTGTTTACATTTATGCCTCACGCCAATGATAAATTGCATGTAATAAGAATTGGTTACTTGCTGTGAAAAGAATTAATCATAATTTTGGAGAACTAATCGTCAACATAAACTTGGAAATTTTGATAGTATGCATGCTAAGGTTTGGATAAAAGGAATTGTGGTGAAATTGTTGTCTTGATAAAGCCCCTTTAAAATCGTTCACAACCTTATTCAGTTCACGTTTTTTTTTTCGTTATCTTGTCTTTAAATTTTCTTTTTTTCAACGTTCTTTTAAAGAAAACCTCTAGAAAACAATTTCAAAACTTTTTTGTTAAGTTTGGGTTGAGTCATAGTTTTAGGGAGCATAGGAGTATATTATTTTAAAGTTTATTGGTTAGAGTTTTTAGAGTAACTTAGGATTTAATTTGTTTGTTCTTGTTTTCCTCGTGTTTTCCTTTTTAGTATTGTTCCATTCACTCAACGTTTTAGTTAGTTAACTATAAATAAAGGCTTAAGTTAGTTTATAATTCACAAAAACTTGAGAATTAATTCAATTTTTTTGGGATCGACCATATTCCTACCTTGGCTATATTGCATTAACCTTGTGTGCTTGCAAGTTTATTTCTTGAAACTATCTGTAAAAATCTATATCAACAATGCACACATATTAGATTCTTTGTGTGAGCATGAACTTAAGAATGGATAAGTGGGTCTAAGAATGGACAAGTCTTTTGACATGTGTTTAAATGGATAAATGCGTCTAAGAAAAGGCAAGTCTTTTAACATATATTTAAGAGCATCCACAATGGGCTCCTTAAACCACCTCCTTAGATAAATTTTAGAGAGAATTTAGAAAAATGCAACTCCAACCATGCTCCCTATTCACCTCCTAAAATAGGAAGTCCTTTAGGAGCTCCTAAATCTGAGGAGAGAGAAAAAACTTCTAGTGACTCCCTATAATTTAATGCTGCTTTATTTAATGAGTATTTCAAACCTTTATTTAATGCTAACTATTTTTTATTTTATTTTTTTAATAGAGATGGACCAATCAAAAAAGAGTTATAACATTTATGACTCTCCAAATTAGGGAGTATGGTTGGAGTTGAAATTTTTTAGAAAGCTCCTAAAATAGCTTTCTTATATTTTTAGCTAAATTTTAGCTAAGAAATAGAGAGCATCATTGTGGATGCTCTTATAATTTAATGATGTTTTATTTAATGAGTATTTCAAACCTTTAATTAATGTTAATTAATTTTTATATTATTTTTTAATAGAGATGGACCAATTAAAAAAGAGTTATAGCATTTATGATTCCCTAAACTAGAGAGCATGATTGGAGTTTAAATTTTATAGAGAGCTCCTAAAATAACTTTTATATGTTTTTAGCTAAAATTTAACTCAAAAATAGAGATCATGATTGTGGATGCTCTAATAACGTATAAAACGGCTCGGACAAGTCTTTTGAGTGACCGTTCCTTGTTTTCTTGCAGGATTTTTGGAGCGAGAGAGATGAGTGATGAGTGTGATTCGTCTTTGCAAGAGCATGAACAAGTTCACTTAGAAAGCCATGTGTGTTTTCATATGTTTTGTTTTAAATGATTTTATTTTTTCTAAAATAATTTGTTAATTTGTTTTTATCTTTAAAGGAGAAAGGGAACCCAGCAAGCACAAATGTCCAAACTTAGACAGATATTTCCACAAGATAAATAAAATCTTATAAGGAAGAAACCAACTTACTCGCTCTGTTCGTTTTGAAACGACGGTAAAACCATGAGTTTGTTCGGTGCTTCTTCTCCTCCGTGGGTTCTAAGGACCTCTCTTCTCACAACACCCTCTTCTTCTTCATCTTCTTCTTCAAAATTCTCAAAATACCAATCATGCCTTTCTCCTCGCCTTTTATGCCGCGCGCAAGCCAACGTAGGCAGTGACTTCAAATTCGTTCTTCACGATGCTCTTGATTCCTCTGGAACCCCCACCTCCCTAGCCAGGGTAATTGTTCTGTTTTTTTTATTGAAAATAGAATACATTTAATTTTCCTGATAAATATAAATTGGGTATTTATTTATTTATTTTTATGTATGAAATGAATGCATTGGCAATTTGGATCAGCTTGATGCAGTCCCTTTTATCTTTATTACTTTATTCCTAAAGAGAGGAATTTCACATACTCCAAAAGTTGCTTTAGGTTTATTCTGTAGATGCAAATGAAGGAAAATAATGAAGCCATGTAAAAAGTAATATGTTGTAGCTGATGTGAGAAGCCTACTTCTTTCATAGTTTTTCCTTATAAATGACAACTGTCAATTTGATAATTTTGTTCATTTACTGGATTAGCTCTTCTCTTATATCAATTACATGATGCAGTTTTTTTTTTGTTTGGGGAGAAATTTTGGACTTTGTTACAATACAATGTCTTGATTATGCAATAGGGTTGACTTTTTTGGATTTTGATTAATATGTAATTGATAAACAACCAGGAGGCTAGGGAGGGGTTCTGCTCACAAATTCGCCATCTTTCTGGTATAGAGAGGCAAACCAGCATTAGCATCAATAGATGTGTTGATCTGGGGAAAACAGCTCTTTACATTGCAGCAGAGGATGACTCCCTTGTGTCACATTCGTCAGTTCCGCTTCCAGTGGATGCTTTTATCAGTAGATTTGGTGATCTTTCCATGGACTATTGTTCTCACTACAACTCTTCATTCAGATCCTCTCCTGAGAGTTTGTTGGATAGTTTGGAAAATTATTTGTACGTAAACAAGGTATGTTTTGCAGAAATTTGGATTAGAGTTCTTTTTGAGATGATTCAAAGCTGAACCGAAAAGCTACTAAGTCATTTTACTTTCAACTAAATTTAAGCTTTTAGGGAGCCTTGGTGTTGCAAAACTGCCAAACTTATAGAGTTGAAGTAATTTTGCAGGGACAAACTAAGATAAAGTTCACTTTGGGAACAGTTGTTTTGTCACAGAAAAGTTCGACGTGGCATTTAAAAAAAAAAATTAAATCAGAACCTATGTACCTCATTGGCATTTCCCTTTGCTTTTGCAAAATTCTTTGGTTTTGATAACCTTTTTGTCTTTTCTTTCAGGCTTTCCGAAGAACCAATGCAAGGCATCACTCTGAACCACGAGCTCTATATCTCCACTCGGTATGGAAGTCTGCCTTACATCTCTGTTATTTCAAGCTTGTTTCTGAGAAAACACTACAATATCAGCATTGTTTTAGGAGTTTAATGTTGAAATTGCAAACAGGTTTTGACACATCGTTCAGGATCACCAGCAATGCTTTCACTAATATACTCAGAAATTTTGAAAATGCTTCGCCTATGGGGATTTTTGGATTTTGATGTGGAGATATTCTTTCCTCACGATCGTCATAGTCTTCCCAGAGGTTATCATAAACAGAAAAGCAAGGAATCTGATAATGCACACATATTGACATCACAAGGCCTTTTGGTGGAGGTAACTTATCTTATCATGCCAACATCTTTTTTTGGGTCTTAATTTGTATTATTGTATGTCACTGTGTTGGGCATGCTCAAACTCCTAGTTCTCTAAAGAGTGTCATATTGGATGTGGTATTGCCTGTTGTTAATTGAATATTCTTGTAATTTAGGTATTTATTTGCCACTTATTTCTAGAGTGAGCAACTTTTCCCTTGAGGCTTCCTCCTAGTTTATCTGTGGTCATGGAAATGTAATCTATGGTACATTCAAGATCAAATTGTTTCCTTGTGCTTTAGAATATTTACAGGTTGTGCTACTTTGATTGTAATACATATATTTACTCAGAATGTAATGAGCCTACCTATAAGTTGGTGCCATATAAAAAACACACCCCCTCTCTCTCATCACGATATACAATTCAACAAGTACAAAAATTGTGCTCACCAACCTCGATACAGCTGCTGAAAATTGTTCAAAAAAGAAAAGTCTCTGTTAGGATTTAGATTTCAATTGAACAGTTGTGAGCATGGATTTTGTGTTCACAAAAAGTAGGAGATAAATTTATATATATTTATATATATATATATATATATATATATATATATATATATATATATATATATATATATGTATTTATATATGCTTCTGTGTATGTCCGAGCCTTTAATCCTAGCTTAATGTGGTCTCATAGTTTACTGTATGTGCAGATTTTAAGAAATTTGAAGGATGCATTCTGGCCATTTCAGCATGATCAACCAGGGAATTTATTCTTGAGGGCAGCACGTGCTGCTAACTTCATTGATAAATCAAACATTAATGAAGACAGGTATTTCAGTCTGAAATGAATGTAATAACTACTTAAACTAATCTAAGATGTTAAAATAGTTGAGTTCCATAGAGCATTTCCTTGTACTATATAAGTCCATATACATGAGATACTTTGTCTTGTCCAGTGGTTTTCAGCTTGCATCTGCTAAGGCTGCTCAACATAGACTAGATCGAGGTGTTTGGACTAGTGTACATTTTGGGGATATGAGGCGTGCCTTATCTGGTACGTTTTCATTGCAGCTCATTTAATCCCAGTGTCAAGAAGGCAATGTCATATTGAATAGATTACTTTTCTTGATGCTGTTGAACTGATGGTAGCATAAGTTGAGATCTCACCCGGAATGTCGTATGGTTTGCACTATCTAAACTGTGCTTCAATATGTTCAGGGTCCATTCCAATTTAGCATTTTAAATATTATCCTTAGTATCTGGCCAAAAAAGTCTTATGCTTAGTCATCTTTGAATAGCAGTTTTACAAGTAGTTTTGGAGGCTTGTGTGGTTATTATAAGAGAAAGCACCATTGTGGAAGGTGTTGTTTGTAGGCTGCTTATTATATAAAGGCTTGTGGCATTTCTACTCTGTCAGAAGGCCCGTGATTTTATTGGTTCAATTTGAAAATTCCATTTTATCATATATATTGAGGTTTTAGTAGTTTCCTCCTGAGTCATGGGGCTGTAATAATTTTGGTTCGTTTGATAGGAAGAGAAACTGACTTGAAATTATCACACTATCTTAAGCTTGTGCACTTTTTTTTTTCTGTGTAAACAAAAAGAGGGCTCTGGTACCAAGATGTTAGGTTTATTAATGTGAATTGCAGATAAAATAAAGAGAGCTGCAGGAAAAGTAAAGAAAGGAAAGGGAAAGATTATGCTTTTTCATTCCTGCCTCTTTTGGAGGCTGCACATCCTTACATACAAAAGGAAAATACATGCTCCAATGTCTGGGTGTGCTATGTGGCTCACGAAACCCTAACAATATTCTCGTAAGATGATAGACACTAGCCTGCCCGGTGCTACATCTATGCCCCTGTGACTATATGCAATTTGAGCTTCATCGGTAGTAGTGTATTTAGGATTTTGAGAGAACATTGAGTCCAAATTTACAGAATGGAGAGAAAATCTTTTGGAATAAATTTACATAGTAAAAAGAAAGAGGTCTCTAGTTTCTTTTGAGATTTTGTCGTATGTGTAAATGAAGCTTCGTTATTCAAAACAGAGATAAAAGCAAAAATTTAGTAAGTATTTTGGCAAATACTAAACCCTAAACCCTGAGTATTCCCAAGTGTCATGATTAATTTTGGTTTCTTAACCTAGGTATAGTTTGTTGAATTATTGTTTTTTCTCTTGTACTTCTGGTGAATTACTTGTCCACGTTACCGTACAGTTATTCTTATGAAATAAAATTTTATCTGTTCGTTCAAAAAAAGTATTCCCAAGTGCTGGCCCTTCACCCCTCTTTGATTCCATATGTTGAGGACCCGCTTGATGGCGATACTTTCTGGCAAATGTTATCCCAAGCAAACACCAGGCCAAAATATAATTCTCACATCTTTTTTTGTGCCTCAAGATCTCTAGCCCTAACAGAAAGGAAATCCTTGTACTTTCTCCTTCATTTCATCAAAACTGAAATTTACGTTGGAATGCCCCCCTATTAACTGAACATTGTTCCTATTGTTACAGCATGTGAACGTCTTATTCTCATTGAAGCTGATCCAAAGGAATTAAGAGACTACAGCATTCTTCTGTACCATTGTGGATTTTATGAACAATCACTTGAATATTTAAAGTTGTATCAGGACACAAAGGTAAGTTTCCTATGTATGTGTGATAACATGTGACTTTGATAAGCAAATTAATAAAATATTTTTATTTGGATATGGCAGAGTCGCCCACTACGGAGGCAACCATCTGATTCATTAGCCATTCTTGAGGAAGATGCCGTGGAGAAATTGATGATACGCCTTAACCTAATTTTGATGGAGGATGGTTGGAGCAGGCCGTCATATGCTAGAAATTTTCTTGGTAATAACTCTGAACCATGGTAGTGCTTCATGTACATTATTGCCGATAGCAGTACAAATCCCAATCAGTAAGAGGTTCATGTAAAGTGGGAAAAGAGGCACTTAATTGAACTTCATCCCAGAAAAGTTTTGTCTGGTTACATGTCTTATCTTGTGTAAATTGATGTATATAACATGTGCTTTTTATTCTCAGTAACAAAATGTTACTTTATTTGTGATTTGAGTAATAATAGATTATGTGGAATCGTAAAAACAGAAGATTGATCTCTTGTCAGATATGTTGTGAACTTGTGAGATCTTTATTTACAGAGGACTGTTCATTTAGACATAATCCTGTTCACATAACTAATGGTTCTGATTCAGTCTAGCAATATCACCTACCAAACTGTTATTTCAACAAGGGGAAAAACATAGCTATAGAGATAGCGTGGTTGCATGAACCCGTGATAGCTGAGTTTTTCTCTTTGAGTATGTATGACTGCAGGTTGGCACGAAACGAAAGTAGTGATAGTAACATCATTTCCATGGGGGATCCATGGCACCAAATATTTTTGACACGATTTTTCAACCGTTAAATTGAAGTACAATGAATGTGTAAGATTAAACAAATTAATTGTTTTATTCTTAGAATTTCAGACACTCGATGGAGCTTGAACATTCATTCAATTGGGGGTTTGAGATTTCAAGTGACTATTCTCATTGTAAAAAAAACGTAGGTTGTACAATGTCCTGCACATTACGTGATTACAATTGCAGGACAACTGTCAACAGTTTGGAAATGAGAAATAAAAAAGAGAACAACCTTCATTACTTTTTGAAATTTCCACTCACAAACAAACATAGCAAAACATAGCAATTGGGAGTTCTTAATCTGAATCTATAACAGTTTTAGTTTCCAACTTCTTCGAAATTAATACTTCCCCCTCAGAAAAATGAAAAAAGAGAACAGAAAAATGGCTGGAGGAGCTTTGATTGGAGAGGCTTTTCTGTCTGCTTTAATTCAGGCTCTGTGCGACAAGCTTGTTTCCGGTGAGTTGATGGACTTGTTCCGAGGAAGAAAACTTGATTATTCACTCATGAAGAAGCTGAAGATGACGTTGCTGACCCTTCAAACTCTGCTCAATGATGCGGAGAAGCAGATTGTGAACCCTGCTGTTGGAATGTGGCTCGACGAGCTCAAACATGCAATCTCCGATGCAGATGACCTACTGGATGAGATCGATACCAGAGCTCTGCAACATCAAACCAAGAAAACCCGGGTGTAGAAATTCATTTCTACTTCTGTCAATCCTTTGTATCAAGGCATGAACATGAATGGTAGTATAGAAGAGTTATTCAAAAGACTAGAACACCTTGCAAAACAGAAGGATATCCTTGGCCTTAGAGAAGGTGTTGGGGGCAATGTTTCACACAGAACTCTCACAACACCCTTCGTTGAGCACGAATGTTGTACTTATGGTAGGGTTGGAGATAAAGAAAAGTTAGAAACACTCTTGTTATCTGATGATCCAGTTAGGAGCAACAATATATCTGTAACTAATCACCATAGTTGGGATGGGCGGGTTGGTAAGACAACCCTTGCTCAACTCCTTTACAATGATAACAAAGTGAAAGAGTATTTTGATATTAAAGCGTGGGCTTGTGTTTCTGAAGATTTTGATGCTATTAGGGTAATCAAAACCCCTCTTGAGTCGGTCACTTCAAACTCTTGTGGTATTTCAGATATGAGCTTGCTTCAAGTTGAGCTCAGGCAACAAGTGCGGGGAAAGAAATTTTTATTTGTGTTGGATGATCTCTGGAATGACAACTATAATGATTGGGATCTTCTACGGGCTCCTTTCACTTACGGAGAAAGGGGAAGTAAGGTAATTGTGACAAAAAAGGAACACAAGTGTTGCATCTATCGTGCACACTGTTCCTATTCACTACTTAAGAACAGTTGTCGGATGAAGATTGCTGGTTATTACTTGAAAGACATGCATTTAGAAATGAAAACCCCAGTGCACATCCAGACTTGGGAAGAAATTGGTAAGAAAATTTCACAAAAGTGCAACGGTTTGTCTTTAGCTGCAAAACCACTTGGGGTTCTCTTGAGTTGCAACCTAGAGTATAAGGGATGGAGTGGCATCTTGAATAGCAATCTTTGGGAGTTAGTGCATGATAAAAGTATTCTTCCGTCTCTAAGAATGACTTATCATTATCTCCCAAGTTATTTAAAACAATGCCTTGCTTGAATAGCATCTTGATATTAGTGGAACTAACTTAAAAGACATGCCTGTGAAAATTGGTAGACTAAAAAGGTTGAGAACACCGACTACTTTTGTTGTGGACAAATCTACTGGGTCAAGCGTCGGAGAATTGACGGAGTTGACAAATCTTCAAGGAAAACTTTGTATTTTGAAGCTGCAAAATGTACTCGATGCAATGGTTGCCTTTCGGGCCAACTTGAAAGAAAAGAAAGATCTTAAGGAGTTAGAGTTGGAATGGGGTGATAAGGATGCCCATGATTCCACAAAAGAGAGAGATGTACTTGGCATGCTACAACCTCCCATAAAATTGGTGAAACTGACCTTGAAATTCTATGGTGGAATCACCTTCCCAAAATGGTTTGAAGACTCTGCCTTCTCTAACATACAGTTTATATGTCTCAGTGGTTGTAGTTAACCTTTGTCCTTGCCACCACTTGGGCAACTACCCGTTCTGCAAGAGCTAACTATAAAAAGTATGAAATCTGTCACGACTGTTGGCGTTGAGTTCTATAGTTGCAATGGATCTTCTGTATTTCGGCCATTTCAATCACTGAAGAAGCTTAAGTTTGATGAGATGCCAGAGTGGGAGGAATGGCTACCAAGTCCAGGTGGAGGTAACTGTCTAGACTTTGCTCGTCTTGAGAAGCTGATTTTAAGAAAGTGTTCAAAGTTGAGAGGAAACTTGCCTAATTACCTTCGTTCCTTGAAGAAACCTTCAGTGTCGAGTTGTGAAGTTCTGCACGAAAGGGTGACCCCTATTATTTGTTCCTTGAAGAAACTTTCGTGCTCAGGTCAGACTTAATGATTTTCATATATGTACAAGTACGGCCTGACTTGTTTATTAAGTGGACCAACTCTAGGCGGGCCAGCCCGACACGGCTTGTTTGATACTTTTAATTTTAATTGAGGACTGACTTGGCACAACCCATTTAACACCTTTAATTTTAATTTAGGACTATATATTTGGATATGATAATGTTCACATAACTAATTTTTATGATTCAGTCTAACAATTGCACCTAATAAGAACATCATTTTCTTGGGCATGACGCTAGGGGTGGGCGCAGTCTGATTCGGTTCAATTCCACTTCAAACCGAAATTGAAATCAGAACTATTTAATTGTTTTAGTTCAGTCTGGTTTTAGCAAAAAAAAATTATGAAACCGGCTGGTTCGGTTTGAATCAGTTCTGTTTTGGTTTCTGATTTTTCCGGTTTCGGACCGAATTATTATTATTTTTATACAAATTACAACTAAAATTTAATTTTTTGGGCTTGAAAATTTACAAATGATCCAATTTCATGCAAAAGAGAGATATTTGGCTTTAAAAAGAGAGATGTTTTGAAATTCGGCTTGGTGAAATATTAATTATGAGATTAAAAATGTAGCATTGGATTTGCAATCTCAAACGCCGCCTCCAAGGTACCTCCAGATTTGCAACGCCACCACCGTGTCTCTCTCTCTCTCTCTCTCCACTTCACTTCATCCTTTTTATGTTTTTTTGCATATAAATTAGGTCCCTTTTTCTTCTTCAATTATTCTTCTCCTTGTTTTGTACAATCTATGAGTAGTTAGTTGAAATTAATTTTACGAAGCTGCAACCAATTTAGGTTTGATTGAACTTAATAAGGTCATTTTCCTTTCTATTATTATTATTATTTTTTTTGGTAAGATCAATCCATCAATCAATTCTAATTTCTTCTTCATTTTCTCATTTAATTAGGACTTGGGAGTATTTTGTGAGATGCGATATGACAAAGGAAAACACTTGAGATGACATCACTAGTAAATAGCTATGAGAAGAAATGGGCTTTTCATAGTTTGATATGTGGAATAGAAATGGAAGATTACGCGTGAAGGGTAAGCTTTGTTTTCCCTCAAACTTCTAAAGGACCTTGGAATTACGATCCTAGTTTATTAGCATTTTGGATGGTGGTGGATGTAAACCAATTTAGCAGAAAATATAATTAAATTGTTGCTGCGGCAACGAAATTGGTGCTAGATGACAAGAAGAGGGAGGGCCCAAAGTTTCTGGATCCCCTGTTTCATACCCTAGCCAAAATTTAATCTTGCCTAAAGTATAACCTAAGCGGATAAGCCTGCTAAATTTTGCTCCAAATTTCGGAGTTTAATTCGGTTCAAATTAGTGAGGCTTTTGTAAAATCTGTCATACCCTATATATACATATCTATATTATTTTAAAAAATTATAATATATAAATATTATGTTAGGTCCAAACCAATTGTTATAAATATAAAAAAAAACTTACCTAGTCATTCAATTCAAAACTAAAAAGAGGAAACTCAATAAAGGCCCACTCATTGTAAAAGCGAAAAACTAAACCAATTACTCAATTCAAAATTAAAAAGAGGAAACTCGATAAAGACCCAATTTTTTTTTTAAACTTATAGCTTAAATCAATTAACCTAGTTGAATGAATTAGGAAATTGAAAAGCACATGGTAGAAAAACTTGATTATGTAAAGTTAATTGATACTTTTGATTCGAAAATGCAAGACAAGTGATATTTAAGTGATGATTTGATGCATTTTTTAAAGTTGTGTAAATTACATATTTATTGTTTCTTTTATGTTACAATTGTGAATTTTAGTTCATATAATATTTTTTTTTAACTTATTGAAGAAAAACAAATCTCATAAATATACATATAGAGTAGAAGGCCTCATTTAGGATGTTCGCTCAAAGCCTCCAAAACGTAGGATCGCCGCTGCTTATATTGATGCATGGAGCAATAATGTTAGCTTAGTAGTCCTTGGATGGAGCTCTACCTGTCCGGCACGGGTATGATTCTCCTTTCATGGAGGATGATGTATTTTTTTCTCATACTTCTGTGGTTAGAACTTAGAACATGGGTGGCTTGGTTTTTCATCTTCTTTCAATACCATTGCCATCTTCAAGTAGGTGCAGATATGTTTCTCTACAAGCACAGCAGTTGAAAAGTGAATCGGTGATTGGCTGCTGCGTTAAAGATTTCATTGTAGGATATTTTTGTGCTTTGAACACTGCATATTAGCTATAACTTAGCTCTCTTTCTCTTTCTTTGTTCATCATCCTGATCCCTAACAGATGAGTGCCTCGACTGGGCTGCTGTTTGGGGAGTTAGGAAGTTTGGGGAATTGGGTTTTGTCTGGGGAGTTTAGGAAAATTACTTGGGTTTGGAGTTGGGCTACCCAAATAGTTGGAAGGAGAGTTGGGCCTAAAGGATTGGATAATTGGATAATTGGAAAAAATGTATATACCTGTCTAATATGGTTCGGTTTTAATCGATTTTTCATGACATAAACGGAACCAGAGTCGGACCAAACCGGCCTGATTCGGTTTTGAATCTAGATTGACTGTCAACACAGTATTTTTCAGCTTGTTTTGTTTTGGTTCACTAGTTTTGCGGTTCAGATGTCCACCTCTAGAATTTTAGGTGAAATTGGGATTCATGAACTCTAATTTGGTTGGAACCAAAATGTAAGAACCCAACCTACATATTTCTCAAATTTTGAACATATTTATTAAAAAAATGTTAGATATGTGATTCAAGTGATTTTTCGAAATCTAAATTTGGACAAAACAAAATTCAAAACCTGAATTTTTTTTTGTTCACTTTTGCTTTTCTTTTCACTAAACAAATAAAACTTCATAATTGAAGATGGCCACTGGGTAGATAAGAAGGACACAGCAGAACAAATTCATTGCGCAATAATTACCCTATTTTACTAAATATTAAAACAAACAATCACTCTCATAATGCACCAAGCCACCCAAAAAGAATTAACCTAAAAAAGTATATATAAATATTTATTATAAAAATAATAATAAAAAAACCCTATCATTATCAAGCTAGCCAAGGGTCAAGGAAAGGCCAAACTTTATGCAATCACATATCTGCCTAGGTAGGCCCTAGGCCCTAGGCTCTAGGCTGTACCTACAACCCTACAGCCCTTCACAAAGCATAGCGTCCTATAGCCTTTAGGCTCTACACTTGACCTATTAGTAGACTAGGTTGGTCCCACACCCCTACAGGCCTAGACTCTACCTAACACACTCAGGCTTTCTCCTGCTATCAAAAATAATAATTAAATAGCGAGGCTGCGCATAATGCGCACTATATCAGAGGCAGGCAGCCCCCACCAAAATGCGCTGTGGCCATCTTAAAAGCTAAACAGAGCATTTGCAGAAAAATGGATTGGAAAGTTATTAGTTAGGCTTCTAGTATCTTCCTACTGTATAGCACCAGAGAAGAATTACTTTTTATTTCTTATTTTTCTGAAAATTTTGAGAAGTTTTTTTTATTTTTTATTTTATTTTTAAGAGAACAATGGGATACCTAACCATACTAAATCCCTTAAATAAAGCATTTGGAGAAAGTCATATTTTGTGACAATCAACAATACAATGTGTTATAACTTTATGCTTATGATGGAATGAGGAAATCATGAATTGATGAAGTTGGGAATTGAGGAAAATGAATGAGTATGGAAGGAAAATGAATGAGTATGGATTATAAGAGAATGTCGGAAACTAAAGTCTAAAATACCCATGTATTAGTATGCACAACCGAAAATAAGGAATTATAATACTTTAAATACTCGATTTTAAGTAAGTAAACATGTCATAACACTAAATCACTAAAAACAACAACAAAAGAGAAGTGAGGGAGGTAGGAATAAAAGCTTACTGTTGTAGTGCCTTTTTCATTTTCCCCTCTAGTTCTAGGAAAATAGCATATAATTGATTCTGGTTTAAAACTGGCTTTGTTTTGTTTACCAAAAATTTCCTCTGTTTTTTTTTTCAAGAACTTTTTAAGTGGGAGTTCATAACCTGTTTGCAGAAACAGAAATCTTCAGAATTCACTCGGTACATATTACAAGACACCTTTTCTCTCTCTCTCTCTCTCTCTCTCTCTCTCTCTCTCTCTCCACAAAACTCAGAATACACAAAGAACAAGCGGAGCAATAATTGGCCCAAAACAACTAACATATTTCAAGCGAGTCAATCAAACCCTATGAAACCATGTTGGGTCTCAGAGATATCCTCCTCATTGCTCCAACTCCTTCTTCCATGCACCAACTGAACCAACCCATTTCCTCTGACCTTTCCCTGCCTTCATCCACCACTCTTGGTGTTGGCCTTGGCATTTTCCCTCTTCTCACTGCCACCCCATGTGCTCCACATGTACCTACAACAGCTGAGGGTAATTCTGACGGTTCACATTTTTGGGGCCTCAGGAGATGCCAAGAATTGAACCCTTCTAAGCAAGACATGCTGAATTTTGGCAACCATGGTGCTCAAAATGAACAGGTTGTGGAATGTGAAGGTCATAATAATAATAATGAAAATGAAGGTGGTGGTGGTGGTGGTGGTGGTGGTGAGAGTTCTAAGATGAGGGCCTGCAAGGACTGTGGAAACAAGGCAAAGAAGGGTTGTGAGTACGGGAGGTGCAGGACTTGTTGCAGAGGACGCCGCTATGACTGCTTTACTCACGTGAAGAGCACCTGGGTCCCCGCGGCGAGGCGGCGAGAGCGGCAGATGGGGGTGACAGTTGCTGTTCCTGGTGTTGTTGGTGGTGGTGGTGGTGGTGAAGGTTTTGAAATAACTTTTTTTATCATGAATTTCTTCATGCATTCGTATCTACATTTCCTGTGCAGTGTTTTAGGAAGAGATTACAATAAATCTTCTTTTAATTTATGAAATTAGTTTAAATTTTTTTTATATTAGGAAGGAAAGTTTGATTAGAGGGACAATTTCAGAACGTATGCAAAAGTCATCAATATCCTTGACTGCAGGTTCTTCTGGGTCTTCTTCTGTTGCCAAAAGACCAAGAGTCGTGGTGCCATCACAGAATGCAAGTACAGCCTCTAGTCACCAAGCTGCTCTCTTTTTTATTTTTCTTAATTCTATGTTAGAATTGGTTTTGGTTTTGCTGTTGGAGTCACTCAGCAAAGTAATATAGGTTTTAATCATGTTTAATGCAAGAATGATCTTTTATATCATGTAACCAGAGAATTATTGATCTTTCATTGTTGTCAAAGCTTCAAATTTTTGTGTTTCAAACTAGTAAGAATTATAATCTTTGATGAGAATGAGTTAGGTTTCTTGAGTGGTATTCTTACTTGAGTTTTTTTTTTTTTTTTTTTTTTTCCGAAACAGTTGCTATGTGTAATTGAGAGACCTAGTTAACTTGGTTTATGTTAATTCACAGATGCTAATATCAAACAGTCGTTACCAGATAAAGTTCGTGCACCAGCAGTTTTCAGGTGCCACAGAGTCACTGCCATCGGTAATGGTGCAGCTGAGTTAGCCTATCAAGCGACGGTGAAAATTAGCGGGCATGTATTCCAGGGGTTGCTTTATGATCATGGGGTTGATAAGAACAATGCATTCCCATGTATTTCACCATCACACTTGGAAACTGGTACAAACCAAAGGAATGCAGACTCTGCTTCTACTCCACCTCTTCCTCCATCAACTGCCTGTCTGACTTCCACCAGCTGAGGATTGCTGACAGGTATGGCCAATGTCTCCCAGAGGATTAAATTTTCTTTCTCAGTCTGTGGATAACTGATACTCTATATATATTTATCAACTTCTTTAAGAGTAGTAGAGTGGACACACTGATTAACATTCCCTCGATATAACGGATTGTTGCGTATATCATCGATGTCAAACCAATTAGAACTGAGAAAAAAAGATTTGGAAATGTCTTCTCTTTGATGATGAAATTCCACATTGTTGTGCAACCCCTGCCCATTAGCAGGTTTACACTCTGTTGCGTGTTGCAAAATGGAAGTATTATCTTTCTTCCTCAAAACTTGTCGACTATGTCTAGCGGGTCTACAACTGCATTAGTTGGTAAAGTATCATCACTCACTCTTTAGTCCATCAAGTGCCGTAAGTGAATACAAAGTTTACAGTTGTGTCTGATCAAGAAATTGAAGCAGGGAAGAAAATTCATAATCTTCTAGAACTACTCTGAAATCAAACAAAGAATTAGACTGTTTATTAATGAGAAAAGAAAGGGCATGGAATTTGCTTTTCTGTTTTCAACTTTAATATTGTTAAATCAAATGTACAATTTTTCCTTTTGTGCATTTTTCATATAATTCTCCACAATGGTTTTCCTGATGAACACACATATCATCTATGAATTAAGCATGTGAATATATCCTAAATATGATCACTCAGGTAAAATTATGATGTGGGGGGTTTCTTGTTAACATATATATGGCACTGCCTCTGCTACAATTTCCGATACCTTTCTTGCTTATTTGTTGGCATACTATTTTGTTTGGATAATTGGTTTTACAAACATTGCAGAAACCATTTGTGCTACTCTTTGATGCTTGAAGCACCACCAGCTACATCCTTCGTTCCGCTACGATTTAGTATAAATATAGAAGGCACATATGGTTCAGATTTGCTCAAACACCCGGCAGTCCATTTTTTCGGCTGTTAGAACTTTGATAGTGTTGATAGCTTTTATGTAATTACCTAAAAAGAAAGTAGTTTTTAATGTAAATCGCCCACCATTTTGATTTGGCTATCAAACTTGCTAATGTGAGTGTTGGAACAGGATAGGTGTTATCATGTTAGAATGTTGCATTATGCAGCAATCAATATATGGATCTTTTTGTGGCACTTTCAATATGCCCCCTTTTGTAGGCATGTAAATTAATGGGAAGTAGAAATCTAACCCTTGCATCTGCTCCCTCATTGAGATGGGTCTTGTTATACGTGATTTTATTTTCTTTTGCAAATATTGCCTGTTGGTTGACGTATGGACATGAAGAAAGAAGGAAAGAAAGAAGATGGATCAGATTCACCAGTGTGGGATGTAGAAAGATCACGTTATTCCCTGTTTTACACTGATGTTGGACTTGAAGGCAACTGCTAGTGACATCTAGAACTTGTACTCTTCTTGTTTGTGTGTTACGGTTACAGCGGAGGCCTAAACCTTGAGAAGGCGAAGGTGAGAGTCGAACTCTAATTGTGGGTGTGGAGGTAAATGCTTACTTCCAGTATGAGGTATAAGAATTATGGATTTAACCATTGGAAAATGACTATTGATAGGGTTTTTTCAAGAAATTTTATAGATATTAATTCGAGTAGGCTCAAACTTATAGTAAGCTGTTTCAGTGACAAGAAGTATGGATGCACCATCATAGAATCGTTTTGTCCAATCTTGACAACAGTTATGAAGCTGCTTTGGTGGCAATCTCGACAATTAGTGACAGAATAAACAAGAGGAACAAAGTTTTGTTGATTTACAATCAACGGGTATGTGACACCAGGTGGCATCCCACGTGGTGTTATGTACTAATCAAGTTTTAACATGAGAAAATAAGTGCCTGCAATAGCGTTACTGAATTGCATGTATGCTAAGAATCAATACTAGAAAACTGTAATCCAAGTAAAGAATAAACAAGACCTCTTTTTCTATTTTGGTGAACGAAGAGAAGTTCATTGAACAGCAATTTATTTTTAAAAAAAAAGGAGAAACAAAAAACAGTAAAACTGATCCACAAATCTCCAGAGGCTTTCTGAATATTCATCCTAAAGATAACAATTGCCAAACCACCCTTCTTTGCACATCCATCAGAGCTGGGTTTTATGTCCCCTGAGTTCCCAATTCATCGTGTTCTTAATCATTAAGGTCCTGGTAAAATCATTAAGGTCTTGGTAAAAAAGGTCGACGCAAGAGAAGACAATGAGAAAATTCAGTCCTTTGATGCCATGTTGTCAGGATTTCATGTAAATCTAATCAATCATTGACACTGAAGTAGTTCCTATAAATCAACCGTGGCCACTTAAGTAGGTTAGCTAGCTGCATCTCAGAGAACAATTACTCAAAGAGCAGGGGATAAAGGATTGAGAGTCATTCTTATATTTCAAAACAAAAATTAGTTTCTTCCACTTCTCACCCAAAATAGACTACATTGAACCCCAATGGAAGCAATATAAGTGCACATTCAACAAAATCAACTTTCAAGGGTAACCAAAAGTCAAGAACCATAAACAGAAAGAGACTGGCCACGTTACGGAGAGCGCACCAACTCAGGCATGTGTTCTTCTAATGACAAATCATATATCAATCTAACTAAAAACAAGTAGGTGAGGAGTAGAAGAACGAAAAATTGAATTTACTTCCTGCAAAATTTTATTCAGATGTTGGATACAAATTACACGTTACTTTAAAGACAAAATTTCCAGGGTAGAGGATTGCCAAAAGCAAGCTAATACATCTGAGTAAGGCAGCATCAGGTGGCTAAAAATAATTACATCCTCATCCTGTTTCAACATACCAGATCAGAGAGCCTCGGTATCTACCTTACCTTGATACACACTTAACAATTCAGGTACTTCGCCGAGATATCTGTTCACAAATATCTCCAAGAACTGCTTCTCTGCAGGTTTCAGCAGAGAACCCAGATTCAAGTTCTCATTTATGAGACCTTTCAACAGCAGAACTTTCACAACAGAGCACCTTGGGATAAGTCTCCTTTCCAAACTGAGACTGAGGACCACAGGGTATTTGGCAATCATTCCTGATGACCATCCCATCTTGTTCACTAAAAGATCCATTGCTTGCATTAGTTTCTTCTCCGAGACAATCATACACTGTGGGTTCTTCCTGAAAGCGGAGAGAAGGTCATCCTCAGACCAACCCCACATCTTAAGAACTTCGCGACTTCTATTCCATACCGACTTATTCTTACCACACAATGCACGCAGGGCATTCACTGAAGTAGATTTTTCCAGATTAAATCCCATTTCCTTAACCTCACCCACAAGTTGACCAAATTTTCCAGGATTTACCATCAAAGCGGGAGTACAATGAGTTAACAACAAAGAAATGCATGGTTGAGGCATACCCGATTCTCTCAAAAGCCCAATATTTGGCATCACATGCTTGCAGTGACTTTCCAAGAAAATCCATGAGTTGCGTTTGAAAACAGCAACAACATTTTTCTCAGAGAGCATACTCCTGAGGAAGTTATAAGTAGGCAAAATCCGATTTCTCAAGCTGACTGCCAAAAGTTTTGGATTAAAAGCCAGAGTTTTTGCTAGGTCCACTTTTGAAATTCCAAGAGAGCTGAAGAACTCGAGCTTTGGCAAAAGGGTTTTCTCAGGATCAGCTGAAAGAAGTTTTGGATGTGACCTAATAAGCTTTGATATCTGGGTTTGAGATATTCCATGGTTTCTCAGAAGCTCTAAAACGGAGTCTGCTCTTTCTGGGGATTGCAACTCGACCCACTTAGAAGCTGAAATCGCTCCTTCTGGGGACAACCCACAAGAGTTTATGAGGTAAGTGACTGTGAAACTGTGTTGGTTTGCTGAGATTTCTGAGATGATGTGTCTGCAGAGCAACTGACTCTGAAGAGAAAAATGTGAGGGTTTTGGATCTCCAACCAACACTCTGTTTGTTTTGGAAGCAAATGTACAAGAAAATATTGAGTGAAACAATCTGAAGGTCTTCAAATTGCAGAGTTGAATCATGTTAGGGGTTGATGATGAACAATTTCTACAGGAAAACTTAAAGCCCTAGCTGATTCTCTGCCTTCAGAAAATATGTAGTTCTCGGCATTCTAAAAAGATCTGAAAAATCCAAATAAAATTGCCTGGTATAGGATAAACCATTGCAGCTAGGGTAAGTTTTCTTACCATTTCAACAACTGACGGTCACTGGTTTACTGCTGCTATCCACGGTGGTAGGAAATATTCTGCCAGAAAATCCTCTTCAGTCTTCATAGGTACAAATCAAAGCAAAGCAATTACTGGTTGAATGTCAAACTTAAAAACAGTCGAGGGCAATTGTTTCTTTGAGACAAAGGGCGAAGAACATTTGGGTGATGATGCTTTGGTTTATCGACGCTCGACGTGGTTACTCTCAGGTGCGGCCCAGAAGCGATTTGAAAGCAATTGGAATTTGGATGTATGAGTTATTTACATTAACAACCTTGAGGTTTACGGGGTGTGGACAAAATCCTTAAGATTTCGAAAATTACACGAACACCTCTTGAAGTTTCAAACTATTCTCACTAAATCCGATTTCGTTAAATTTTCTTCCAAGAGTTAATGATTTCAAATATAAAAAAGCTTACACAAATAACAAATTTAATCTATGTTCGATTAAAAGACTAATTTGTAAGGAACTTGAAGCTCAAGTGGTTGAGTGGATATATCCCGTTCTAGGTTCGATTCCCTCTCCCCGAATTTCGCTTGTATAAAAATGAATAAAAAATCTAAGAACTAAATTTGTTATTATTTGAAGACATTTTTTATATATTAAATCATCAATTGTTGAAGGAAAAATAAATGGAAAAAGGTTTTGAGAAAACAATTTAAAACTTTATGGAGTATATGTGTAATTTCTGAAACTACAAAGGGTTTAGTGAAAGCACATGTTTTAGTGTAAATAACTCTAAAATGTATCCACATCCAAAAAAAACTCTGAAATGTATAGTATACCTGTCATATTTTATTTTTCTATTTTTGTACATTAAATACCTGTTTATCCTTTTTATATTTGAGTCTGTTGAAGACTAAGGACCAGTTTGGCATTGCTGTGTTGTGAAAATAATCGTTGTCAGATTTGCTGTGAGAAAACAGTTTGCCATTTGGTAAACCTTTTGTTATAAGTGCTGTTTGTACAATCATCAGTTTCTGAGTGTTTGGTAATTTTTTTTGTAAAAGTGTTGTGAGCTGTGTATAATGACTAAAAAAGACATTATGCTGAAATGACTTTTCTGTTCAAATGTTTGGTAAAAGGAAAAGCACTTTCACTTTAGCTTATATAATTTTTTTTTGTATTAAATATGTTTCTATCACACCCTAAAAATTATTTTAATTATAAAATAAATAAAGTATTCCATAAATAAAATGCCTCACTAATCTTTTATCCATTTAATGGTTTCTGGATTAACTTTCTTTTATGTGAGCATGTCATTGTTAGCAGATAATATCTTATCTAACCTCTATATCTCTTCAATTGAGAGATATTTCGGGTTGAACCTTGTAGGAGCAAGTGCTGAGTTCTTCAAAGACTTGGTAGATAGATAATTCAAAATTTTACCCAATTTATGAGGGTTTGGATTTCAGCAAAGTGTTTGATAGCATTCTTGCCCTCCATGAATGCTGGGGGAATTGATTCTAAACAATTTTAATCAGGGGAAAGAAAACCCACACTTCGACAAATATTGTGTGTGTGAACATTGAGGACTAAAAATATGTGTTTTAGCTAAAATATAGAAGAAGCCAGAGAAAAAAAATTTAGCCCAGCCCTATATAAATTCCTGGTTCCGCCCTTGTTTGGGTGGGTTGAGGAAATTTGTGCGTGGAAGGGGGAATGGAGGAAGGGCCTGCAAAGAGGGAAGAGGGGACGGCGTTGGTTGGAGCCACTGGTGGTGCATAAATGGAGTAAGGTGATTTTTTTTATTATTTTCAATTATATTTTTTTATAATGATTTTTCTATTTTTTAATTGGATGGTGTTAAAGTGCGATGACAAATCATATATTTTGAAAAATTAAGGTGACATTTCTCTTCAATTTTCTTTAAAATGACTCTTTTTATATTTTGGCGAACGAAGAGAAGTTCACTGAACAGAAATTTATTCCAAAAAACAGTGAAATTAATCCTTGACCTCCCTCTTGAGATCCACACATCTTCGCAGATCCATCAGTGCGGGATAAATTCATCCCAAAGATAACAGTTGCCAAACCACCCTACTTTGCACATCCATCAGAGCCGAGTTTTATGTCCCCTGAATTCCCAATTCATCAAGCATTGCATATATCGTGTTCCTAATCGTTAAGGTCACGGTAAAAAGGCTAACACAAGAGAAAACAATGCGAAAACGAAGCTTATCGAGTCCTTCGATGCCATGTCGACATGATTACAGATGAATCTAATCAATCATTGACACTGAAGTAGTTCCTATAAACCAACCGTGGCCGCTTAAGTAGGCTAGCTGCATCTCAGAGGACAATTACTCAAAGAGCAGGGGATAAAGGATTGAGAGTCATTCTTATCTTTTGAAAAAAGGCCAGAAATTAGTTTCTTTCACTCCTCACCCAAAATACAATACATTGTACACTAATAGAAGCAATAAATGCGCACATTCTACAAAATCAACTTTCAAGGGTAACCAAAGTCGGGAACCATAAACAGAACAATTCTGGCGACGCTACGGCAGGCATTTGTTCTAATAAGAAAGCATATATAAATCTAATTAAAAACAGGTAGGCTGCCGAGTAGAAGAACGAAAAACTGAATTTACTCCCTGCAAAATTTTAGTAAGATGCGGGATACAATTTAAACCTTACTTTAAAGACAAAATTTCTAGGGTAGAGGACACCATTATAGTATTGTGCCAAAAGCAAGCTAATGCATATGAGTGATGCAGCATCAGGTGGCTAAAATAATTACATCCTCACCCGTTTCAACATATCAGATCAGACGTCCTGGATATCTACCTTCCCTTGATACACACTTAACAATTCAGGTACTTCGCCAAGATATCTGTTCACAAAAATCTCCAAGAACTGCTTCTCTGTTCGTTTCAGCAGAGAACCCAGATTCAAGTTCTCATTTATGAAACCTTTCAACAACAGAACTTTAACAACAGAGCACCTTGGGATAAGTCTCCTCTCCAAACTGAGACTGAGGACTACAGGATATTTGGGAATCATTCCTGACGACCATCCCATCTTGTTCACTAAAAGATCCATTGCTTGCATAAGTTTCTTCTCCGAGACAATCATACACCGCGGGTTCTTCCTGAAAGCGGAGAGAAAATCATCCTCAGACCAACCCCATGTCTTAAGAACTTCGCGACTTTTATTGAATATCAACTTATTCTTACCACACAATACACGCAGGGCATTCACTGAAGTTGATTTTTCCAGATTAAATCTCATTTCCTTAACCTCACTCACAAGTTGACCAAATTTTTCAGGATTTACCATCAAAACGCGAGTACCACGAGTTAGCAAAAAAGAAATGCAAGGTTGAGGCATGCCCGATTCTCTCAAAAGCCCAATATTTGGCACCACATGCTTGCCGTGACCTTTCAAGAAAATCCATGAGTTGAGCTTGAAAACAACACCAACATTTTCCTCAGAGAGCATACTCCTGAGGAAGTTATAAGTGGGCAAAATCCGATTTCTCAAGCTGACTGCCAAAAGGTTTGGATTAGAAGCTAGAGTTTTTAATAGATCCACTTTTGAAATTTCAAGAGAGCTGAAAAACTCAAGCTTTGGCAAAAGGGTTTTCTCAGGATCAGTTGAAAGAAGTTTTGGACGTGACCTAATAAGTTTTGATATCTGGGTTTGAGATGCTCCATAGTTCCTCAGAAACTCTAAAACGGAGTCTGCTCTTTCTGGTGACTGCAACTCGACCCACTTAGAAGCTGAAATCGCTCCTTCTGGGGACAACCCACAAGTGTTGATGAGGTAAGTGACTGTGAAATTGTGTTGGTTTGCTGAGATTTCTGAGGTGATGTGTCTGCAGAGCAACTGACTCTGAAGAGAAAAATGTGAGGGTTTTGGATCTCCAACCAACACTCTGTTTGTTTTGGAAGCAAATGTACAAGAAAATATTGAGTGAACCAATCTGAAGGTCTTCAAATTAAAGAGTTGAATCATGTTAGAGGTTGATGATGAACAATTTCTACAGGAATTAAAGCCCTAGCTGATTCTCTACCTTTAGAAAATATGCAGTTCTCGGCATTCTAAAAAGATCTGAACCATCCAAATAAAATTGCCTGCTATAGGATAAACCATTGCAGCTAGGGTAAGTTTTCTTACCATTTTCACAACTGACGGTCACTGGCTTACTGCTGCTATCCATGGTGGTAGGAAATATTCTGCCAGAAAAACCTCTTCAGTCTTCATAGGTACAAATCAAAGCAAAGCAATTACTCCAATCCCAGGCAATAAGAAAACCCAAAAAAAAGGGTTGAATTTCAAACTTAAAAACAGTCGAGGGCATTTGTTTCTTTGGGACAAAGGGCGAAGAACATTTGGGCGACGATACTTTGGTTTATAGACGCTCGACGTGGTTACTCTCAGGTGCGGCCCAGAAGCAATTTGAAAGCCTCTTCCTGCAATTGGAATTTGGATGTATGAGTTATTTAGGGGGTTGTATTCAGTTAGGATTGTGAACGATTTTGAAAGATTTATTTTAAGTGACATATTTACTAGGATTATATAACTCCTATTGGTTTTACTCGGATATTTAATAAACTTGTATAGACATTAATTATAGACTTCCATACTTTTGTATGAACCTTTGTTATAGAGTCAGATCTATTTGCATAGACTTTACTACTTTCCAACACTATTTTCTTTAACTTCGTATTTGTTATAGAGTCAGATCTATTGGACTGTAAAGCAGAGTAATAGTTGTCTGCTACTGCAAGTTGACTTGAGAGAGAGAGCAAGAGAGAGAGGGGTTTTCATTTCATAAAGCAAAGTAATAGTCGTCTACGAGTTGAATTTCCCTTTTAAATAATAAGAATAGCAAACTCTTCATCCAAAAATTCAATGCCAAAAAAATAATAAAATAATATAAAAAGCAACCCTTTGTCCAAAAAGCAAGGGCCCTGTCATCTGGCAGTGTTATGGGTGTCATTGTGGCCAACATCTCTCAACATATTCAAAGCTATACCAACTCTCCATTCATTAGCATGTGCTCATTGTTGTTCTTATGTTTGGAAAATTAGACAAACGCCTCCGGAAGTTTTAAATTGTTCTCATTAAATCAGGTTTCGCTAACTTTTTGTCCAAAAGTTAATGATTTCCTACTATTTCCCTATATAAAAAGAGTTTTTCTATTTAAACTCCGCACTTCTCTTTGTTCACCCCATATTCTAAGTTCACCCCAACTTCTAATTCAAATTTTCATAATTTCTAAGAAAACCCCACTGTCTTCCTAAACTACCCATAAATACACACCCAGCAGAAAAAAAAATAATAATTTAACCTCACACCCCACTATCAAATGAACCAACAAGCTCTTTCCAATTTTCATTGCAATCTCGCTATAGACTATACCAATCAAATTCTTGGAGGTTGGAATGATTATGTCTAATCAAATGTTTACAGATTTGGACCCCTACACAAACCAACATTCATCATTCTTGGCGCACAGAACATGGTAAAGACTTTGAATCTCTACCAACAACATGTTTATTGTGGATTTTCAGATCAGTTAGAGGAAACGAACAAGTAATTTTTACATGATTATTCAATTGCTGGTAGGATAGCCATGCACAACACAAGCACGAGATGGGTTGTGCTCAGAAAGAAGAGTTGCGTCTATTATTTTTTAGGGAAATAACGGAGCGGTGGGCTTGTTTTCGGTAACAAAGAGTTGTTGGCTATCCTTATATGGTTCTTTATTTAACCGCAACAGAAATTACTTGCTTAATTTGAAGAAGAGTGGTGGGGTGTGTATATAGATGTACTAGGGTTAAGTATTTAGTTAGATGGCCTTTTTTGTCTTTTTACACAATAATAAAACTTAATAGCTTAATGATATAAGTATTGGGGTGAACAAAGAAAAGTGTGGGGTTTAAATAGAAAAAATCTATATAAAAAAAAAAAGCTTACGCAAATAACAAATTTAATCTCGGTTCGATTAAAAGACTAACTTGTAAGGGGCTTGAAGCTTAAGTGGTTAAGAGGATATATCCCGTTCTAAGTTCGATTCCCTCTTCCCAAATTTCTCTTGTATAAAAATAAAAAATAAAAAATAAAAGTACTAAATTTGTTATTATTTGAAGACATTATATATATATATATATATATATATATATATATAATCATCAATTATAGAAGGAAAAATCAATAAAAGGTTTTGAGAAAACAATTTAAAACTTGATGGAGTATTTGTGTAATTTCTGGAACTACAAAGGGTTTAGTAAAAGCACATGTTTTAGTGTAAATAACTCTTAAATGTATCCGAATAAAAAATAAATAAATAATTCTGCAATGTATAGTATACCTATCATATTTTATTTTTTTATTTTTGTACATTTAATACTTGTTTATACTTTTTTTTATATTTGAGTATGTTAAAGACTAAGTAAAATGACTCATTAATCTTTTATCCATTGTATTTTTCCTTCGGTCGCTCTCTCGTTCACTCGAGGGGAGCCTTAACGGCTAGGGTTAGGGTTTCTCCAGTTTTCTTTACTCATTCTCTACGCCGTCTCTCTCAATCTTCTCTAATTGTCTCTTTCGGTTCTTCTTGGTGAATTGAGTATGACCTTTTTTTTTGTTCTTTTGTTCTTCGTGGGGTGGCTGCATTGGCTTCCTTTCTGGGTTCCCAAGGAGCCAGTTGCTGGTGAAGGGTCTTTGTCTTAACGCTATGGAGATGGCCACTGCCTCTTCTGCTCAAGGGGATGACAAGTATGCGGCACCAAGTGGGAATCAGAAGCATGCGGAAACTGGTGTTAGGCATATGATTGTTAGTGGCATGGATTTTTCTAGTAAGCATAGTTTTTGTATCGAGGATTCTGTTGACAAGGCGGAGGAGACCAGCCTCGAGGGGTCTCCAAGATCTCCCTAATAATTCTCCTATAGAACGTTCTTGGGCTTGGAAACCGATGAACGTTCCTATTATGAAGATATTTTTTCGTAATTTTCTTCAGGCTAAGAGGCCAATCTTGGTCTCCCTTGCTTGTCAGCTGGGGTTCTAGATCAAGAAAATTGGAGGTAGCGGTTCGTGTTTGGCTGGATCTGTTATGACGCGGACAATACATTTTTGACTTTGTACAAAGAACTATGATGCTTTCTTTAGATCATAGGAGCTTTCTTTGACAGTATTTGCGCAGTGATGGGATGTGTTTCAATGGTTTTGCTTTGGGTGATTGGTTGGATCTATTCTGATACCCATAGTACGTTTTTGCCTCTATACGAATAACTATGATGCTTTTTCTAGATCATAGGAGGACTTCTTTGACAGTACCTACGTAGTGATGGGATGTTGATTTAAGGGTTTTGTGGTTGGGGTTTCGGTTGATTTGTTTCGTATAAGTTGTTTGACTCTTCTGTTTAGTCAATAACATTGGTGGTACTCTTTCCTACCCCGGAATTTTGTTTCTTTGGGAAGGTTTTAACGGGGTCGCCGTTAACATGCTAGTTCTTACCATGTAATGTTCCATTCGGTTTAATGAAATACCATTTTTTCTCAAAAAATAAAAAAATAAAAAATCTTTTATCCATTTAATGGTTTATGGATTAACTTTCTTTTATGTGAGCGTGTCATTGTTAGCAGATAATACCCTAATAAATTTGAATGACTTTATATACTTGAGCCTCAAGTTACTTTAAACAAACGATTGTGATTTTGGGTGGGGAAACCTCCCAAGAGAGATCTTTTCTATGCCTCAGACTGGTGAGGACTTCACAATTTATCTAGACAAAATGGTAAGTAAAGCAAAATACACGAATTTATGGAGAACATAACAGACTAATCCAAGCAGAACTGCCTTAAGCACAAAGCGTAAAATGAATTGCTAAATCTAGACAGGCCTCAAATTGTTGTACTTTGACTTCTGCTTAAAAATACAATCAAAATGATGTTTTAAGGTCAGGCTGGACTGGATGTTTCTGCACTAGAATTGCACGTCAATACCTTCAATTAATAGAGATTAGTTGGAAATCAATACCAATGTTGGTATTCGCAGAGCTATGAGCTAATACATAGGCTGGAAAAGTGAGTAGAACTGCAGGCAAGTACCTATTATGTTTGGTTTTGTATGATGTGGAAGCTTTCTAGACAATTTTAAGACATCGAGGTATCTTTATAAACTTTTTGAGGTTTTCATACGATGAAAGACCTGACTTCTATTTGTGTTATCTAATTTGCTGAACCAAATTTGTAAGAGAATTCATTCTTTTTTAAGTTCTGATTGAAATACCTTGTCTATATTGCAAAAAGAATCTCGTCTTCTTTTTGGCTGTCTGAGCTTTTCTTTGAGTTGGGTTGCTTCCTACAGAGGATTGCTCACTTCCCTTTGATAATTGCAAAATCGTGTGATCTTTGATTTCTTTTGATCAGTCTGGACTGATTGTTGAGTTTTTGTTTGATTGGCTGGTTGGTTGGTTGGTTGGGTCCCCTCTCCAGTCCATGCAATCTTGTATATATAGGAGAAAAATAATGATGAAAAAATCTGGATATTTTTTATTTTGGACTAACCCCCAATCAATACTTCTGAATGTCTCCTAATCGTTCCTTTTGCAACAATTAGACTTAAGCCAGCAAGAATTCCCAGATTCTTCCAATGTCGGTACAATAAATATTCAAATACTCTAGTAGTAGAAAAAATCCGATGCTCATATAATAAATAGCCATGATTCTCAAGCAAGTCTGACTTTTACTTTCCAACTTTTAAGGTCATCAATTTTCCTTGGAGTTTAGTCACCAACGGTGAGGAAATATCCTTAAAAACTTTAACAGCTAAGAAACTGAGAATTTTGGACTGAAACTAATTCAAATAATAATTTGATTCTTGGATTATATCACCATTGGTGGTAATTTATTTATCAATTTATCAAAAAATCATGAATTAATTAAATCCCCCTTTGGCTAAATAGTATGGACTAGTCACCATTTTTGGTAAACAAAGCCCAACGTTTTGTAAAATGAACCCAGTAGCCCATTTGGACTAGCGCGTAGGATTTAAGCCCAAACAATACCTATTCGTCTAGGATTTAATATATATATATATATATATATATATATATATATATATATATATATATATATATTGTATTATTCTTCTATTTTGGATAACATTCCAAGAAATTTGTCTAATCTTATACCGGATGTTTTGGGGGCACTTTTTTATGCCATGTGTTCTCTTATGTGCATTCAGGGGATTAATGAAATAGTCTCACTTCGTCATCTTTTTATCGCACAAACATGTATTTACACATCAAAATTCAACACTTCGGTATTTCTTTCTCAATTTCAACCTTAATTATTGTTGTCTCAAAATGGCTTCAAACACGACTCCAAAAATGCGTGGATGCATAGTGGCTTGGAACACAATCCTAAAAGGTGGTAGTTGCTTGATCCGATCATCAATTTCATTCAAAGTGACGAATTTTTTTTTCAACAACTCTTCTACAACATTTGACCATTTTTTTCTTGTTGAAAGTCAAAAGTTTTGTCAACTTACAAAAAAAACTAGGCCAAAATATTAATACTAGAGTCCTTATATAACCTCTATATCTCTTCAATTGAGAGATTTGTGGTTGACCCTTGTAGGAAGCAAGTGTTGAGTTCTTCAAAGACTAGGTAGATAGATAATTCAAAATTTTACCCAATTTCTGAGGATTTGGATTTCAACAAAGTGTTTGATAGCATTCTTGCCCTCCATGAATGCTGGGGGAATTGATTCCAAACAATTTTAATCTGGGGAAAGAAAACCCACACTCCAACAAATATTGTGTGTTTGAACATTGAGGACCAAAAATATGTGTTTTAGCTAAAATACAGAACAAGCTAGAGAAAACAATTTTAGCCCAACCCTTTATACTTTGTTCCGCCCTTGTTTGGGTGGGTTGAGGAAATTTGTGTGTGTAAGGGGGATTGGAGAAAGGGCCTTTAAAGAGGGAAGGGGTATTGGATTTCAAGGTGGGCGGGGTTGGTCGGAGCCGCTGGTGGTGCATGGGTAAGGTGATTTTTTTTTTTCAATTTTTTTTAATAATGATTTTTCTATTTTTAAAATACCCTTGAAAATGGAAAGACTAAAATACCCATAAAAATAGATGGAAAATTGGATGGTGTTAAAGTGAGATGACAAATCATGGATTTTGAAAAATTAAGGTGACATTTCTCTTAAATTTTTCTTTAAAATGACAAATTGATTTCAAGGTATAAGCTCATGTGACATTTTAGGAAATTAAGTGCTTGCATAACATCAGAAAATTCATTCTCAGGCACTTATTTTCTCATGGCTTGGGGCAATGAATTGCACGTATGCCAACTAAGAATCAATTCTTGAATCAAGTAAAGAATAAAAAAGGCCTCTTTTTATATTTTGGCGAACGAAGAGAAGTTCATTGAACAGAAATTTATTCCAAAAAACAGTGAAATTAATCCTTGACCTCCCTCTTGAGATCCACACATCTTCGCACATCCTAAAGATAACAATTGCCAAACCACCCTACTTTGCACATCCATCAGAGCCGAGTTTTATGTCCCCTGAATTCCCAATTCATCAAGCATTGCAGATATCACGTTCCTAATCGTTAAGGTCTCGGTAAAAAGGCTAACACAAGAGTAAACAATGAGAAAACGATGCTTATCGAGTCCTTCGATGCCATGTTGACATGATTCCATATGAAACTAATCAATCATTAACACTGAAGTAGTTCCTATAAACCAACTGTGGTCGCTTAAGTAGCCTAGCTGCATCTCAGAGGACAATTACTCAAAGAGCAGGGTCGATTGAGAGTCATTCTTATCTTTTGAAAAATGGACAGAAATTAGTTTCTTCCACTCCTTACCCAAAATACAATCCATTGTCCCCTAATAGAAGCAATACATGTGCACATTGTACAAAATCAACTTTCAAGGGTAACCAAAGTCGGGAACCATAAACAGAACAATTCGGGCGACGCTACGGCAGGCATTTGTTCTAATAAGAAAGCATATATAAATCTAATTAAAAACAGGTAGGCTGCCGAGTAGAAGAACGAAAAAAGTGAATTTACTTCCTGCAAAATTTTAGTAAGATGTGGGATACAATTTAAACCTTACTTTAAAGACAAAATTTCTAGGGTAGAGGACAGCATTATAGTATTGTGCCAAAAGCAAGCTAATACATCTGAGTAAGGCAGCATCAGGTGGCTAAAAATAATTAAATCCTCATCCCGTTTCAACATACCAGATCAGAGAGCCTCGATATCTACCTTCCCTTGATACACACTTAACAATTCAGGTACTTCGTCGAGATATCTGTTCACAAATATCTCCAAGAATTGCTTCTCTGCAGGTTTAAGCAGAGAACCCAGATTCAAGTTCTCATTTATGAGACCTTTCAACAGCAGAACTTTAACAACAGAGCACCTTGGGATAAGTCTCCTTTCCAAACTGAGACTGAGGACCACAGGGTATTTGGCAATCATTCCGGACGACCATCCCATCTTGTTCACTAAAAGATCCATTGCTTGCATAAGTTTCTTCTCCGAGACAATCATACACTGTGGGTTCTTCCTGAAAGCGGAGAGAAGGTCATCCTCAGACCAACCCCACGTCTTAAGAACTTCGCGACATCTATTCCGTGCCGACTTATTCTTACCACACAATGCACGCAGGGCATTCACTGAAGTAGATTTTTCCAGATTAAATCCCATTTCCTTAACCTCACCCACAAGTTGACCAAATTTTCCAGGATTTACCATCAAAGCGGGAGTACAATGAGTTAACAACAAAGAAATGCATGGTTGAGGCATACCCGAGTCTCTCAAAAGCCCAATATTTGGCATCACATGCTTGCAGTGACTTTCCAAGAAAATCCATGAGTTGCGTTTGAAAACAGCAACAACATTTTTCTCAGAGAGCATACTCCTGAGGAAGTTATAAGTGGGCAAAATCCGATTTTTCAAGCTGACTGCCAAAAGTTTTGGATTAAAAGCCAGAGTTTTTGCTAGGTCCACTTTTGAAATTCCAAGAGAACTGAAGAACTCAAGCTTTGGCAAAAGGGTTTTCTCAGGATCAGCTGAAAGAAGCTTTGGATGTGACCTAATAAGCTTTGATATCTGGGTTTGAGATATTCCATGGTTTCTCAGAAGCTCTAAAACGGAGTCTGCTCTTTCTGGGGATTGCAACTCGACCCACTTAGAAGCTGAAATCGCTCCTTCTGGGGACAACCCACAAGAGTTTATGAGGTAAGTGACTGTGAAATTGTGTTGGTTTGCTGAGATTTCTGAGATGATGTGTCTGCAGAGCAACTGACTCTGAAGAGAAAAATGTGAGGGTTTTGGATCTCCAACCAACACTCTGTTTGTTTTGGAAGCAAATGTACAAGAAAATATTGAGTGAACCAATCTGAAGGTCTTCAAATTGCAGAGTTGAATCATGTTAGAGGTTGATGATGAACAATTTCTACAGGAAAACTTAAAGCCCTAGCTGATTCTCTGCCTTCAGAAAATATGCAGTTCTCCGCATTCTAAAAAGATCTGAAAAATCCAAATAAAATTGCCTGGTATAGGATAAACCATTGCAGCTAGGGTAAGTTTTCTTACCATTTTCACAACTGACGGTCACTGGCTTACTGCTGCTATCCATGGTGGTAGGAAATATTCTGCCAGAAAAACCTCTTCAGTCTTCATAGGTACAAATCAAAGCAAAGCAATTACTCCAATCCCAGGCAATACGAAAACCCCCAAAAAAGGGTTGAATTTCAAACTTAAAAACAGTCGAGGGCATTTGTTTCTTTGGGACAAAGGGCGAAGAACATTTGGGCGATGATGCTTTGGTTTATAGACGCTCGACGTGGTTACTCTCAGGTGCGGCCCAGAAGCAATTTGAAAGCCTCTTCCTGCAATTGGAATTTGTATGTATGAGTTACTTACATTTTACGGTGTGTTGTCAAAATCCTTGAGGTTTCGAAAATTAGACAAACGCCTCCGGAAGTTTTAAATTATTCTCATTAAATCAGGTTTCGTTAATTTTTTGTCCAAAAGTTAATGATTTCATATATAAAAAGAGTTTTTCTATTTAAACCCCGCACTTATATTTGTTCACCTCCGGAAGAAATTCATGCTTTTATCTCTCTCTCTCTCTCTCTCAAATTACTAAACTTGTGAAGACTTAGCTCCCATGCCACAAGCTCCTCAAGCAAGTTGTATTCATAACTTAACACGTACTGTTGGCCTACTAGTGAAAGATACCCAGAGTGTTTTCTAAGGTTCTTACGAACTTTTCAAAACCTTCTGGGAGCCTGGTTCTTGAACTCAGATACAAAGGGCGCTTTATCAGTTTCTCTTTATGGCAGCCCAAGCCCATTCGTCAGGCTGCTGGAATAAAAAAAACCCCTACACCCCCTTATAGTCAGGACTCAAACTACCCCTCCCGACCAGGCACGGACCTTAGTGCATCGCATTCTTACTTGGGCTATAGCCTGAGGTGCTTTTAATTTTTTACAACCCAAAGTAAATTTTTAGCCCGCCTCAAGCCCACTCACACAGCAGCAATACCCCTTCACGAATTAGCTCTGGTTGGCTGCACTTTGAAAGCAAATTTAGCTTGTCTCAATTCGGAATCCTGGGTTCTTCCTTGCTCCCGACCCAACAATATGCTCCTCTCCCTCAACATCCACCTTTTCTCCTCATTCATTGCCCAAAACCTCTACTCATGAATCTGAGGTAAGGACTTTGAGACTTAAAAACATAAGAAAAGCTAAAGTTCTGACAAAAAAAAATAAATTAAGGAAAAAGAGAGGAGATTCTCCTTGAATTGTGTGGAATTCAAACCACATGGAGGGACAAAATTAGTAATACTACATGGACCAAAATCACAATTTGCCTAAATAATATTGTTTTTATACCAAAAATGAAGTTTAAATGTGTTAAATCTGATTTGAAGGTTGCTCTACGAATGAATGGATTCTAATTTCTAGTGGGAATATCAGTATTGGCAGCAACGGCACAGGATGCGTCCCCCTTTTTTTTTTTTTTTTTTTTTACAAACTTTTTTTCTTTTCTGTTTGGGCATTGTATGTGAAAAAGTTAAAAGAAAATAAATAAAAATAGAACAAAATAATAATATAATAGGGGCATTTCTACTGTACCACCACCGCCACTTACCAAAAGCAAACCCCCTAACGGCTCTCTCCACTCTCCTCCTCCTCCTTTTCTCTCCTCTGCTTTAACCTCCCCTTCTCTCTCTCTCACTCCTCCGCTATCTTTTAGCGATGAGAGTGGGTAAGGAAGCTGTGATTTGGGGTAATCTGTTAAGAAGTAAGTTCAAAATGACTGTTGTGGTTTCTGAAGCACAACCCCATGGGGTGATTACGATAAAAATCCATCCCGACGACCTCGCCACCCTCAGCAAGCAGGTTGTTGCTGCCCTGCGGTACACAAACCCAAACTGGGAGCCCTCGACTTCACCAGGACCGCCAAATCCTCTTGAAGATGCACAAGAATTGCAACGAGATGCATTTGGGAAACACCTTGCCTTGATTTTCCTTTTCTGAAGCTCAATCTTATGAGCTTAACCAAAAAAATGAGAATTTATCAAATATAGCCAAAACTTGACCCCTTATTTCAAAAATGTCAGTTTTTATAAAAAATTTCAAAAATAGCAGAAAACTCACCTAAATAGACACAATTGCCCTCAAATTTAAAACCCGCATAAACCTAAAAAGAAAACCCTATTAGATTGGGAATCTTCGCATGTAGAGTTTGTTCGTAGACGTATTGCTGCCATAGTCAATACAGCTTTTAAAACGAAGTAGAAATTAATACAGCTTTTAAACTATGGAACAAAATGAAATTAGAAATAGCATAGAGATATGATATGTCTACAATGATATATCAAATATCAATTTTTATATTACTACTATTTATTAAGTTATAACTAAACGTATCAATCCAACACAATATCAGTGAAATAACTAATACTTGATAATATGCAGTATGCAATCTGCAGCATATAAATCTAGCCTTCCATACCATATAAAAAACTTGGATAAAATTCAGAGAGAACATTTTCGTCGGTTCTTGTGTTTGTGGTCTGAACGAAGTCAATGGAAACAAGAAGGAAGAAAAGAAGGCATTTCTTAAATAAGCAACAGGACAATAGCCTACAACAAGGAACATATGCATAACTGGATGCAAATTCAAAGGCCTTAAGAGTAATTCCACATTCTGTGTGCAGTAAATAAAATTTAAGATTCAACATCACTGACAAAATAATGGAATCATATGTGCAGGTCGTAATAATAGCTCTGTAAATTGATGTATTCTAACTCTGTAAACTGGCTTTCTCCTAGCACTCAAAAGTAAAAGGCAAGAACTTTAACATTTGAAACATAAAAATTACAAAACTTAATGGATACCAAATAAACCTTAGACACATCCAAGTTAGTTATTAGCAATTGAGAACTTAACTGATTAATTCTTTGCAGTATACTCTCTAAGTATGGAGTTCATGGATTTCCTACTATTTTCATTTTGAATTCTACTATGCGTGTTCGTTATTAGCAATTGAGAACTTAACTGGTTCTCTTATTGCTTTCTACAGTGATATTACTGGTAAGGATTTTCTTTCCGTTGTATGTTTATATTTTGAACTTTATGAGAACCATCTTTAGTAGTGCATAACATGTTGGTCTCTTTTTTGGTGTTTTGCATCAGCATCCAAAATCATGTTTTCTCAAGGTCCATACTGATGAACTAATAACATCAGCACGTGATTACATCTTCTGCTACACATATGTCAGAATCATCATATTACCAGACTCGTTTCCAAGCCTATCTACACTAACCTTAAGTCAGCAAAACCAGAATTGAAATTTTATAAATATAGTATGAAGATTAAATGAAGAAACGAAAAAGAAATTGAACGAAGAAACGAAGAAGAAATTTAACGAAGAACCAAGGAATAACTGCACTCACCGTTTGACTATGGCAGCAATACGTCTACGAACAAACTCTACGTGCGAAGATTCCCAATCTAATAGGGTTTTCTTTTTAGGTTTATGTGGGTTTTAAATTTGAGGGCAATTGTGTCTATTTAGGTGAGTTTTCTGTTATTTTTGATTTTTTTTTATAAAAACTGACATTTTTGAAATTGGGGGTCAAGTTTTGGCTATTTTTGATAAATTCTCCAAAAAAATATCTAAAAGAAAATTATGAAAAGTTGAACCTTGGACATTGTTTAAAAGAAGCGAGTGCTGAGTTCAAAGTCTAAGATAATTCAAAATCTACCCAATTTCTGAGGATTTGGATTTCAGCAAAGTGTTTGATAGTATTCTTGCCCTCCATGAATGCTAGGGGAATTTATCCTAAACAATTTCAATTAGGGGAAACTAAACCCACACCCCAACAAATATTGTGCGTTTGAACATTGAGGACTAAAAATATGTGTTTTAGCTAATATAAATGCATGGTTTGTGGTAATATTTGGGTTCTTGGTGATTTTTGATTGAATCACACCGACGAACAGGGCACTGAATGTCTAATCTCTTCGACAACTTCGTTGGCGTGATTCATCAAAAATCACCAAAAAGTGTCTGCAATAGCATCAGGAATTATCATTTTTGGGTGCCCCAAGCCATGAGAAAATAAGTGCCTGCAATAACGTTACTGAATTGCATGCATGCTAAGAATCAATACTAGAAAACTGTCATCCAAGTAAAGAATAAACAAGACCTCTTTTTCTATTTTGGTGAACGAAGAGAAGTTCATTAAACAGCAATTTATTCCAAAAAAGAGAAACAAAAAACAGTAAAATTGATCCACAAATCTCCAGAGGCTTTCTGAATAGATTCATCCTAAAGATAACAATTGCCAAACCACCCTTCTTTGCACATCCATCAGAGCTGGGTTTTATGTCCCCTGAGTTCCCAATTTATCGCGTTCCTAATCATTAAGATCTTGGTCTAAAAGGTCGACGCAAGAGAAAACAATGAGAAAATTCAGTCCTTTGATGCCGTGTTGACATGATTTCATGTAAATCTAATCAATCATCGACACTGAAGTAGTTCCTATAAATCAACCGTGGCCACTTAAGCAGGCTAGCTAGCTGCATCTCAGAGGACAATTACTCAAAGAGCAGGGGATAAAGGATTGAGAGTCATTCTTATATTTCAAAACAAAAATTAGTTTCTTCCACTTCTCACCCAAAATAGACTACATTGAACCCCAATGGAAGCAATATAAGTGCACATTCAACAAAATCAACTTTCAAGGGTAACCAAAAGTCAAGAACCATAAACAGAAAGAGACTGGCCACGTTACGGAGAGTGCGCCAACTCAGGCATGTGTTCTTCTAATGACAAAGCATATATCAATCTAACTAAAAACAAGAAGGCTGCGAAGTAGAAGAACGAAAAATTGAATTTACTTCGTGCAAAATTTTATTCAGATGTTGGATACAAATTAAACCTTACTTTAAAGACAAAATTTCTAGGGTAGAGGATTGCCAAAAGCAAGCTAATACATCTGAGTAAGGCAGCATCAGGTGGCTAAAAATAATTAAATCCTCATCGTGTTTCAACATACCAGATCAGAGAGCCTCGATATCTACCTTCCCTTGATACACACTTAACAATTCAGGTACTTCGTCGAGATATCTGTTCACAAATATATCCAAGAATTGCTTCTCTGCAGGTTTAAGCAGAGAACCCAGATTCAAGTTCTCATTTATGAGACCTTTCAACAGCAGAACTTTAACAACAGAGCACCTTGGGATAAGTCTCCTTTCCAAACTGAGACTGAGGACCACAGGGTATTTGGCAATCATTCCGGACGACCATCCCATCTTGTTCACTAAAAGATCCATTGCTTGCATAAGTTTCTTCTCCGAGACAATCATACACTGTGGGTTCTTCCTGAAAGCGGAGAGAAAATCATCCTCAGACCAACCCCATGTCTTAAGAACTTCGCGACTTCTATTCAATACCAACTTATTCTTACCACACGATACACGCAGGGCATTCACTGAAGTTGATTTTTCCAGATTAAATCCCATTTCCTTAACCTCACTCACAAGTTGACCAAATTTTTCAGGATTTACCATCAAAACGCGAGTACCACGAGTTAGCAAAAAAGAAATGCAAGGTTGAGGCATGCCCGATTCTCTCAAAAGCCCAATATTTGGCACCACATGCTTGCAGTGACCTTCCAAGAAAATCCATGAGTTGAACTTGAAAACAACACCAACATTTTTCTCAGAGAGCATACTCCTGAGGAAGTTATAAGTGGGCAAAATCCGATTTCTCAAGCTGACAGACAAAAGGTTTGGATTAGAAGACAGAGTTTTTAATAGATCCACTTTTGAAATTTCAAGAGAGCTGAAAAACTCAAGCTTTGGCAAAAGGGTTTTCTCAGGATCAGTTGAAAGAAGCGTTGGACGTGACCTAATAAGTTTTGATATCTGGGTTTGAGATGCTCCATAGTTTCTCAGAAACTCTAAAACGGAGTCTGCTCTTTCTGGTGACTGCAACTCGACCAGAAAGAGCAACTGACTCCTCAAACTTAGAAGCTGAAATCGCTCCTTCTGGGGACAACCCACAAGAGTTTATGAGGTAAGTGACTGTGAAATTGTGTTGGTTTGCTGAGATTTCTGAGGTGATGTGTCTGCAGAGCAACTGACTCGGAAGAGAAAAATGTGAGGGTTTTGGATCTCCAACCAACACTCTGTTTGTTTTGGAAGCAAATGTACAAGAAAATATTGATTGAACCAATCCGAAGGTCTTCAAATTGCAGAGTTGAATCATGTTAGAGGTTGATGATGAACAATTTCTACAGGAAAACTTAAAGCCCTAGCTGATTCTCTGCCTTCAGAAAATATGCAGTTCTCGGCATTCTAAAAAGATCTGAACCATCCAAATAAAATTGCCTGCTATAGGATAAACCATTGCAGCTAGGGTAAGTTTTCTTACCATTTTCACAACTGACGGTCACTGGTTTACTGCCGCTATCCATGGTGGTAGGAAATATTCTGCCAGAAAAACCTCTTCAGTCTTCATAGGTACAAATCAAAGCAAAGCAATTACTCCAATCCCAGGCAATACGAAAACCCCCAAAAAAGGGTTAAATTTCAAACTTAAAAACAGTCGAGGGCATTTGTTTCTTTGGGACAAAGGGCGAAGAACATTTGGGCGATGATGCTTTGGTTTATAGACGCTCGACGTGGTTACTCTCAGGTGCGGCCCAGAGGCAATTTGAAAGCCTCTTCCTGCAATTGGAATTTGGATGTATGAGTTATTTACATTTTACGGTGTGTTGTCAAAATCCTTGAGGTTTAGAAAATTAGACAAACGCCTCCAGAAGTTTTAAATTGTTCTCATTAAATCAGGTTTCGTTAATTTTTTGTCCAAAAGTTAATGATTTCATATATATATATATATATATAAATTGTTCTCATTAAATCAGGTTTCGTTAATTTTTTGTCCAAAACTTACAACTAAAAACTTAACCAGAAACACTGGTCTCAGACCTATCGTCATACACAGCATCCATGAGCCACAGAGGGCCCTCATCCAACCAGCACGACAGACTTTGATCCCGGAGACTGAAGCGAGCAATGCGATGAGCAGCCTTGTTTGCATGGCGAGAGATATGTGAAACAGAGACTATCACATGATTATTAAGAAGGCGACGCACTCCGTCCACCAAACCACCCTTAGCCGCAAGACATTCCTCATCACAATTAACCATATTAACCGCCAATAGAGAATCTGACTCAATCACAAGAGGCACCAAAGACGCATCCAGCGCAAAGGATATGCCATTCTTAAGAGCGTACAACTCAGTAGCAAGAACAGAGATCCTGCTCGGAGCACGCATTGCCAGAGCCCCTATCAGATTTCCTTGAGAGTCACGAACAATTACACCAGCTCCCCTATCTCCCGTCGCTAAATTAGTAGCCCCATCCACATTCAGCTTGAAAAAACATCAGTAGGCGGATGCCACTTAACATCATGAATCGGCGAGGATAAACTTCTATGATTGACAACAAGAGAACGTGTAAACTCATCATCATAGTCCTTCGCACGTTGAACCAAAATTCCGGGAGGGGTGGGTTGGAAACCAAACAGCACCCCATTCCTTTCATTCCACAACACCCACACCGTAAAAGCAAAAAGGGACTGCTTAACAGGAGGAATTAGATCCCATGCAGCATCCACCCAAAAACCAGCATCATTCAAATTGAGAAGAAGGAACTCACTAGGAAAATCTAACGCCTCCCACACCTGCATACTAACATCACAGCCCACTAAGGCATGCAGCGTAGATTCACTCACAGCAGCACAACGAAAGCAGGAGGTCTCCTGAGTAACACGCCGCCGGAACAGCATCTCCTTGGAGGGGAGGAGATTGTGAGCCAAACGCCATAACAAATGAAGGATTTTTTGCGGTACCTTGAGCTTCCATAAATGCTTCCAAAGTTTCAAGGAAGGAGAAGATGGACCAGCAAGACTCCCAACCGACAGCTCCTCCAACCGCTTGTACTCCAAAGCTGCCCAGTACCCACTTTTAACAGAATATCTCCCATTTTTAGCGAAATGCCAGATTCTCCGGTCCAGAGTATCACCCATTAAGGGGATAGAAAGAATTGTTTCAGCTTCCGGAAACGAGAAGTTGTCAAAAATCTTATCAACATCCCACCTACCAGTCGCGGTGATAAGGGCACAAACTCGGGAGTTAGTAGAAAGAGTGGGTACAGATTGAACTGTGAAACTTCTGTCATGAGGCACCCAAGGATCCCCGTAGATATTAACCAAGCGTCCATCACCAATACGCCATCTGAGGCCCAGCCGGAGTAGGTCCCATCCCCACATTAATGATTGCCAAGTAAACGACGGTAACGACCCAACCGAGGCCTCCAGAAAATCAGAGTGTGGAAAATAGCAAGCCTTTAACATCCGCGCAATCAGCGAACCTGGGAATTCCAACAAACGCCATCCTTGTTTACAAAGCAATGCTTGATTAAAACTTGTCAATTCTCTGAAACCAAGCCCCCCTTCAGATTTATGTTGACACAGAGACTTCCATTTTTTCCAATGAATACCCTTACCGTCACTTTTAGCCCACCAGAAATGGGCGATAATGCCTTCAATCTCACGACATAGTCCCACAGGCAGCCGAAACACGCTCATAGAATAAGATGGGATGGCTTGACACACTGCCTTAATAAGGATTTCTTTTCCAGCCTTGGACATGAGCTTTCCTTGCCAACCGTTCACTTTATTCCGCACACGATCTTTAACAGTGCTAAATAATTTCTTCTTGTCCCGATCGACAATGGTAGGAAGGCCTAGATAACGCTCGTGACACGAAACAATAGACACAGCCAGGATCTCACTAATAGCATCTTGCATCGGCCATGGAGTGGAAGGGCTAAAACAAATAGCAGATTTATTAAAGTTGACCTTTTGTCCAGAAGCCGCCTCATACACACCAAAAATACGCTTCAGCTCTAAAGCCTCACCAGGCACAGCATTACAGAACAAAAGGCTGTCATCGGCAAAAAAGAGATGATTGATGGACGGAGCGGACGGGGCAATAGAAACACCCTGAACCCTAGAATCCCTCTCTGCATGCTGGAGTAAAGCGGAAAAAGCCTCAGCCACAATGAGGAAAAGATACGGTGATATCGGATCTCCTTGCCGCAGCCCACGAGTGGGCGTAATATGCCCAAAGGGTCGTCCCCGAATTAAAAGCGAATAAGAGACAGTAGTCACACAACCCATGATTAAAGTAATAAACCGGTGTGGAAAACCCATAGTACTCATCATCTTCTCCAGAAAAAACCATTCAACACGATCATAAGCCTTAGCCATATCTAATTTCAGAATCAGTTTCTTTTTCCCATTTTTTCCCCTTCTCTTTAGACAATGGACAGTTTCAAAAGCAGCTAGGACACTATCCAAAATCATACGGCCTGGGATAAAAGCACTATGGAATTCAGAAATAACCTCAGGTAGGACCTTCTTTAGTCTGTTGGCAAGAGTTTTTGAGATAATTTTATAGAGGACATTACATAAGCTGATAGGACGAAACTCTGAGACGCAGGTGGGAGAACGGACCTTTGGAATCAAAGCCACCAGCGTATGGTTAAAAGTGTTGACACCACCATTACCATTTAAAACCTGCAGACATAAGTCATCGACGTCTTGACCCACAATGTCCCAATATCGTTGATAAAAGAGAGCGGGCATACCATCTGGACCTGGAGCTTTCGTCGGGCCAATAGATTTAAGAGCTATTTCTATTTCAGATCTGGAGTATGGGAGGAGCAAACTCTGATAAGAGCGGGAGGACACTCGTGTCTTAACCGCAGTAAAAATCTCCGCATCAGCAACTCCAGCATTGGACTTAAAAAGGTTGTTATAAAACTCAACAAAATCTGCCCCTATTTTATCATAGTCACTCTGCCATTGGTTATGAGCATCCAGAATCCCACCAAGGGCATTCGTCTTCTTCCTACTCGTGGCTTGCTTATGGAAAAAGGACGTGTTACGGTCCCCATGACGAAGCCAATTGACTCGCGATCTCTGCTGCCAATAAATTTCTTCTTGTTCAAGACACTTGTCAAGCTCAGTTTCAACCATTGTACGGGAGTGGAAGTTCTGTGTTGACGACGGTTCTGACTGAAGATTTCCCAACCTGACCCGTAACTCTTTGACTTTTCTGGGTACTTGGCCAAACTTTTGGGCACTTCAACGTGTTAAGTGGCTTGCACAGTTAGCAATATTATGAATAGGCTCCACCATAGATTGCCACGATTGACGAACAACCTCACTACAAGCAGCCTCAGTAGTCCACGCCTCCTCAAACTGGAATCGACGACGACCTTTAGGAAGTCGATTAATGGCATCATGAGGAATGTCAGATGTAATAAGAATCGGATGGTGGTCAGAGGAGAAGGCAACTAAATGATTGGAGATGAAGTTGCCCCAGCATTGCAGCAGTGCTAGATTACCAAACACTCTATCCAACCGAGCCTGCACATTAGCTGCATCCTTCCTTTTATTGCTCCACGTAAACTGATAACCTGTAAACTCGAATTGAAAAAGACCACAATCTGAAATAGCCTGTTTGAAATCCTCCATAAGCGTATCACGTCGCAGAAGGGCTCCACTCTTCTCATGATGTTCCATTATTTCATTGAAGTCACCACAGCAGAGCCAAGGGCCGGCATGCACCCTACACAAACGCCGCAGCAATTCCCATGAATGATGGCGCTGGGCATGGTCAGGGTGACCATAAAACCCAGTCACCCTAAGAGACTCAGACCTGGAAAACGTAACTCGAACATCAATATGTCCTGGGGAGGAGGAGAGCAGATCAACCTGTATACCGGACCGCCAAAGTAGACATAAACCTCCTGAAAAACCAACACGGGGAACACATACCACCCCACCAGCACCTAACCTTGTATGTAACTTTCTCATCTGTACCGTAGTCATACGCGTTTCAATTAAGAAAATCACATCTGGCCTCTTATCCTGAAGAAAACTCTTCAGGTCACGGAACGTTCGTCGGTTGCCAAGCCCCCGAACGTTCGTCGGTTGCCAAGCCCCCGAACGTTCCAACTGAACACTAACATTGAGATCGGGGAGGCCCCTCAAGGCTGGCCTCCTTCGCATGTTCAGTAGGGACATTAACACACAGTCGATGTTTCCCAGGGACAACAGACCGGGCCTGCTCACAATCCCCTATATCATGGTGATCTGTCGGACGCTTTCTCTTAATAGAAGACACAGAGACTCCCTGCGCACTAGGGCTAGCACTAACAACCCCCACCCGTCGTGACCTCCCTCGACCACGACCCTTCACCTTCCCTGCAGTCCGCTCAATGATGGGCATAAAGTTAAAAGGGTCACTATTTTGGGCAATAAACGCAATTGTTTCCTCTCCATCTGAGGCAGCAGGTAGTTGCACCCTTCTAACCGGATCCAGCAGAACAGTAGCCATGTCCTCCTGAGAACCCTCCTCAACAACAATCTCCTTATTCGTATCGCTAATACCATTTTCCATAACCGGAAGAGGAGTAGGCGTAACCGCCTGGATAACTTCCTTAGCAAGGCTTAGACTCGCAGCTCCATCATCCATACTGACTGTACCGCTATGCGTCGACACGTCTGCCGTACGACCTCCAGCCATATTAGCTAACCCAGGACTACTTGGTGGTACCTCTCGTCGCTGTCTCTGCTTATAGAGAGAGAGGAGTCCGTGTCTGTGGCCTCATCTGAATTACGCCAGGACTTTCCACCAGACCCATCCCCAATATTTTTTTCACCAGTGTGTGACGAGCCATGCATCTGCAAGGATAGCCGTCTAGCCGATGCCCCAATCAGTTTGCCTCGCAAATTAACCACCCCTTCTAGGCCCTCAAAAGCAGAGGTAAAGTGGGAAAGCTCCTTGGGATTAAGCTTGCCACGTGAAGCCTCATGTTTCTTCACACACTCCTGTGTAGCATGACCCAAGCAACCGCAAGCAAAACAATATTCTGGTAAATACTCATAACGAAACTCAACAAACTTCTCCCCAACTTCCGGGAAAGTAACCGGAGACCTTCTCATCAGGGGCAAACTTACATCGAAACGAACCCGAACTCGAATAAATCGACCAACACAGTCTTGCCCGTCCCTATTATCCACCCAGATGACCTCACCAATCATTGATGCAATAGTAGTGGCAACAGCAACAGTCATACAGAATCCTGGGACCCCATGTATCTGGACCCAGAAGGTACCATGGGTTAGCGGCACCGTATAGATACAATCCTCCTCAGACACCGTAGCTAGTAAAATCAGGGAACGTCGAACCGTCCAGGGCTCCATATCAAGGACCCGTTGATAGTCCCTATCACTGACAAATCGAACCCAAAACCGGTTAGAAGCTATCTCCTTGATCGAAACCTCATCAGAACCTCTCCACAAACTAGTAAAAGTCTTGATAAAATTATCACGATGAACCTCTTGACGCAAGATGACCTTAGCCACCAGACTATACGGGAAACCAACAAAGCTGTCGGACACTGCAGAACTGCCAATCACAACCCCAACTCTTTCCCGATCAGTCAAATCCAATTGTCGTTCAAAAGAACTCTCAAAATCCTCCAGAACCATAGCGGCACCCAAACCCTAGGTTTACCCAAACCAAAACGAGAAACACTGCAAGCCAAAGAAACGCGCAGCCCCTAGTCCTAGGGCACTACCACCACAGAATCCTATCCCACGTACGTCGCGAAGCCCAACCCAACACCGGAGAGATGAGCAGTAGAGAAGCCAGGGGGCAAAACGATGAAGAAAACAAGAAGACCCGATAAGAAAACCCTTGTAAGCACCCAAAACCCTAAACGGCTCTCCTCGCAAGACGAGAGAGCAACCACGTTTAACTTGCGTGTATTCTTTAATGATTTCATATATAAAAAGAGGTTTTCTATTTAAAACCCGCACTTCTCTTTGTTCACCCAATATTCTAAGTTCACCCCAACTTTTAATTTAAATTTTCATAATTTCTAAAAAAAAACTCCACTATCTTCCAAAACTACCCATAAATAAACAACCAGTAGAAAAAAAATAAAAATAAAAAACTTATTAACCTCACACCCCACACCCCACTATCAAATGAACCAACAAGCTCTTTCCAATTTTCACTGCAATCTCACTATGGACTATACCAATCAAATGCTTGGAGGTTGGAATGATTATGTCTAATCAAATGTTTACATATTTGGACCCCTACATAGACCAACATTCATCATTCTTGGCGCACAGAACATGGTAAAGACTTCGAATCTCTACCAACAACATGTTTATTGTGGATTTTTAGATCAGTTAGAGGAAACGAACAAGTAATTTTTACATGATCATTCGATTGATGGTAGGATACCCATGCACAACACAAGCACGCGATGGATTGTGCTCAGAAAGAAGAGTTGCGACTATTATTTTTTCGGGAAATAACGGAGCGGTGGGCTCTGTTTTTGGTAACAAAGAGTTGTTGGCTATCCTTATATGGCTCTGTATTTAACTGCAACAGAAATTACTTGCTTAAATTGAGAAAGAGTGGTGGGGTGTGTATATAGATGTACTAGGGTTAAGTATTAAGTTGGATGACCTTTTTTGTCTTTTTACACAATAATAAAACTTAATAGCTTAATGATATAAGTATTGGGGTGAACAAAGAAAAGTGTGGGGTTTAAATAGAAAAACTCTATAAAAAAAAAAACTTACGCAAATAACAAATTGAATCTCGGTTCGATTAAAAGACTAACTTGTGTGGGGGCTTGAAGCTTAAGTGGTTAAGAGGATATATCCCGTTCTAAGTTCGATTTCCTCTTCCCGAATTTCGCTTGTATAAAAATAAAAAATAAAAAATATAAGTACTAAATTTGTTATTATTTGAAGACATTTTTTTTTTATATATAAAATCATCAATTATAGAAGGAAAAATCAATGAAAAAAGGTTTTGAGAAAACAATTTAAAACTTGATGGAGTATTTGTGTAATTTCTTTAACTACAAAGGGTTTAGTAAAAGCACATGTTTTAGTGTAAATAACTCTGAAACGTATCCGAATAAAAAATAAAAGCACATGTTTCGGTTGATTTGTTTCGTATAAGTTGTTTGACTCTTCTATTTAGTCAATAGCATTGGTGGTACTCTTTCCTACCCCAGGATTTTGTTTCTTTGGGAATGTTTTAATGAGGTCGCCGTTAACATGCTAGTTCTTACCATGTAATGTTCCATTCGGTTTAATGAAATACCATTTTTTTTGAAAAAATAAAAAAATAAAATATCTTTTATCCATTTAATGGTTTATGGATTAACTTTCTTTTATGTGAGTGTGTCATTGTTAGCAGATGATACCCTAATAAATTTGAATGACTTTATATACTTGAGCCTCAAGTTACTTTAAACAAACGATTGTGATTTTGGGTGGGGAAACCTCCCAAGAGAGATCTTTTCTATGCCTCATACTGGTGAGGACTTCACAATTTATCTAGACAAAATGGTAAGTAAAGCAAAATACACGAATTTATGGAGAATATAACAAACTAATCCAAGCAGAACTGCCTTAAGCACAAAGCATAAAATGAATTGCTAAATCTAGACAGGCCTCAAATTGTTGTACTTTGACTTATGCTTAAAAATACAATCAAAATGATGTTTTAAGGTCAGGCTGGACTGGATGTTTCTGCACTAGAATTGCACGTCAATACCTTCAATTAATAGAGATTAGTTGGAAATCAATACCAATGTTGGTATTTGCAGAGCTATGAGCTAATACATAGGCTGGAAAAGTGAGTAGAACTGCAGGCAAGTACCTATTATGTTTGGTTTTGTATGATGTGGAAGCTTTCTAGACAATTTTAAGACATCAAGGTATCTTTATAAACTTCTTGAGGTTTTCATACGATGAAAGACATGACTTCTATTTGTGTTATCAGATTTGCTGAACCAAATTTGTAAGAGAATTCAATCTTTTTAAAGTTCTGATTGAAATACCTTGTCTATATTGCAAAAAGAATCTCGTCTTCTTTTTGGCTGTCTGAGCTTTTCTTTGAGTTGGGTTGCTTCCTACTGAGGATTGCTCGCTTGACTTTGATAATTGCAAGATCGTGTGATCTTTGATTTCTTTTGATCAGTCTGGACTGATTGTTGAGTTTTTGTTTGATTGGTTGGTTGGTTGGTTGGTTGGGTCCCCTCTCCAGTCCATGCATTCTTGTATTTATAGGAGAAAAATGATGATGAAGAAATCTGGATATTTTTTATTTTGGACTAACCCCCATTTAATGCACAAGTGGCAAAAGTTTTGTCATTCCAATGCATTGATCATTTTTGGCACCTGCTCATTAATACTCCTGAATGTCTCCTGATCGTTCCTTTTGCAACAATTAGACTGAAGCGAGCAAGAATTCCCAGATTCTTCCAATGTTGGTACCATAAATATCCAAATACTCTGGTAGTAGAAAAAATTCAATGATCATATAATAAATAACTGTGATTCTCAAGCAAGTCTGGCTTTTACTTTCCAACTTTTAAGGTCATCAATTTTCCTTGGAGTTTAGTCACCAACAGTGAGGAAATTTCCTAAAAAACTTTAACAACTAAGAAACTGTGAATTTTGGACTGAAACTAATTCAAATAATTTGATTCTTGGATTAAATCACCATTGGTGGTAATTTATTTATCAATTTATCAAAAAATCATGAATTAATTAAATCCCCCTTTGGCTAAATTGTATGGACTAGTCACCATTTTTGGTAAACAAAGCCCAATGTTTTGTAAAATGAACCCAATAGCCCATTTGGACTAGCGCGTAGGATTTAAGCCCAAACAATACCTATTCGTCTAGGATTTTATATATATATATTTATATTGTATTATTCTTCTATTTTGGATAACATTCCAAGAAATTTGTCTAATCTTATACTGGATGTTTTGGGGGCACTTTTTTATGCCATGTGTTCTCTTATGTGCATTCGGGGGATAAATAAAATAGTCTCACTTCGTCATCTTTTTATCGCACAAATGCGTATTTACACATCAAAATTCAACACTTCGGTATTTCTTTTTCAATTTCAACCTTAATTATTGTTGTCTCAAAATGGCTTCAAACACGACTCCAAAAATGCGTGGTTGCATAGTGGCTTGGAACACAATCCTAAAATGTGGTAGTTGCTTGATCCGATCATCAATTTCATTCAAAGTGACGAATTTCTTTTTCAACAACTCTTCTACAACATTTGACCATTTTTTTCTTGTTGAAAGTCAAAAGTTTTGTCAACTTACAAAAAAAACTAGGCAAAAATATTAATACTAGAGTCCTTATATAATCTCTATATCACTTCAATTGAGAGATATTTGTGGTTGACCCTACAAGGAAGCAAGTGTTGAGTTCTTCAAAGACTAGGTAGATAGATAATTCAAAATTTTACCCAATTTCTGAGGATTTGGATTTCAGCAAAGTGTTTGATAGCATTCGTGCCCTCCATGAATGCTGGGGCAATTGATTCCAAACAATTTTAATCGGGGGAAAGAAAACCCACACTCCAACAAATATTGTGTGTTTGAACATTGAGGACTAAAAATATGTGTTTTAGCTAAAATACAGAACAAGCCAAAGAAAACAATTTTAGCCCAACCCTATATACTTTGTTCCGCCCTTGTTTGGGTGGGTTGAGGGAATTTGTCTGTGTAAGGGGGAATGGAGGAAGGGCCTGTAAAGAGGGAAGGGGTATTGGATTTCAAGGTGGGCGGGGTTGGTCAGAGCCGCTGGTAGTGCACGGGTAAGGTGATTTTTTTTTTATAATGATTTTTCTATTTTTAAAATACCCTTGAAAATGGAAAGACTAAAATACTCTTAAAAATATATGGAAAATTGGATGGTGTTAAAGTGAGATGACAAATCATGGATTTCGAAAAATTAAGGTGACATTTCTCTTAAATTTTTCTTTAAAATGACAAATTGATTTCAAGGTATAAAAAAAAAATCCCTTCAGGAAATTAAGTGCTTGCATAACATCAGAAAATTCATTCTCAGGCACTTATTTTCTCATGGCTTGGGGCAATGAATTGCACGTATGCCAACTAAGAATCAATTCTTGAATCAAGTAAAGAATAAAAAAGGCCTGTTTTTATATTTTGGCGAACGAAGAGTAGTTCATTGAACATAAATTTATTCCAAAAAACAGTGCAATTGATCCTTGACCTCCCTCTTGAGATCCACACATCTTCGCACATCCATCAGTGCGGAATAGATTCATCCTAAAGATAACAATTGCCAAACCACCCTACTTTGCACATCCATCAGAGCCGAGTTTTATGTCCCCAGAATTCCCAATTCATCAAGCATTGCAGATATCACGTTCCTAATCGTTAAGGTCTCGGTAAAAAGGCTAACACAAGAGTAAACAATGAGAAAACGATGCTTATCAAGTCCTTCGATGCCATGTTGACATGATTCCATATGAAACTAATCAATCATTAACACTGAAGTAGTTCCTATAAACCAACCGTGGTCGCTTAAGTAGACTAGCTGCATCTCAGAGGACAATTACTCAAAGAGCAGGGGATAAAGGATTGAGAGTCATTCTTATCTTTTGAAAAATGGACAGAAATTAGTTTCTTCCACTCCTTACCCAAAATACAATCCATTGTCCCCTAATAGAAGCAATACATGTGCACATTGTACAAAATCAACTTTCAAGGGTAACCAAAGTTGGGAACCATAAACAGAACAATTCTGGCGACGCTACGGCAGGCATTTGTTCTAATAAGAAAGCATATATAAATCTAATTAAAAACAGGTAGGCTGCCGAGTAGAAGAACGAAAAAAGTGAATTTACTTCCTGCAAAATTTTAGTAAGATGTGGGATACAATTTAAACCTTACTTTAAAGACAAAATTTCTAGGGTAGAGGACAGCATTATAGTATTGTGCCAAAAGCAAGCTAATGCATATGAGTGATGCAGCATCAGGTGGCTAAAATAATTACATCCTCACCCGTTTCAACATATCAGATCAGACATCCTGGATATCTACCTTCCCTTGATACACACTTAACAATTCAGGTACTTCGCCAAGATATCTGTTCACAAAAATCTCCAAGAACTGCTTCTCAGCAGGTTTCACCAGAGAACCCAGATTCAAGTTCTCATTTATGAGACCTTTCAACAACAGAACTTTAACAACTGAGCACCTTGGGATAAGTCTCCTCTCCAAACTGAGACCGAGGGCCACAGGATATTTGGCAATCATTCCTGACGACCATCCCATCTTGTTCACTAAAAGATCCATTGCTTGCATAAGTTTCTTCTCCGAGATAATCATACACCACGGGTTCTTCCTGAAAGCGGAGAGAAAATCATCCTCAGACCAACCCCATGTCTTAAGAACTTCGCGACTTCTATTCAATACCAACTTATTCTGACCACACAATGCACGGAGGGCATTCACTGAAGTTGATTTTTCCAGATTAAATCCCATTTCCTTAACCTCACTCACAAGTTGACCAAATTTTTCAGGATTTACCATCAAAACGCGAGTACCACGAGTTAGGAAAAAAGAAATGCATGGTTGAGGCATGCCCGATTCTCTCAAAAGCCCAATATTTGGCACCACGTGCTTGCAGTGACCTTGCAAGAAAATCCCTGAGTTGAGCTTGAAAACAACACCAACATATTTCTCAGAGAGCATACTCCTGAGGAAGTTATAAGTGGGCAAAATCCGATTTCTCAAGCTGACTAACAAAAGGTGTGGATTAAAAGCCAGAGTTTTTAATAGGTCCACGTTTGAAATTTCAAGAGAGCTGAAAAACTCAAGCTTTGGCAAAAGGGTTTTCTCAGGATTAGTTGAAAGAAGTGTTGGACGTGACCTAATAAGCTTTGATATCTGGGTTTGAGATGCTCCATAGTTTCTCAGAAACTCTAAAACGGAGTCTGCTCTTTCTGATGACTGCAACTCGACCCACTTAGAAGCTAAAATCGCTCCTTCTGGGGACAATCCACAAGTGTTTATGAGGTAAGTGACTGAAATTGTGTTGGTTTTCTAGAATTTCTGAGGTGATGTGTCTGCAGAGCACCTGACTCTGAAGAGAAAAATGTGAGGGTTTTGGTTCTCCAACCAACACTCTGTTTGTTTTGGAAGCAAATGTACAAGAAAATATTGAGTGAACCAATCTGAAGGTCTTCAAATTGCGAAGTTGAATCATGTTAGAGGTTGATGATGAACAATTTCTACAGGAATTAAAGCCTAGCTGATTTTCTGCCTTTAGAAAGTATGCAGTTCTCAGCATTCAAAATAGATCTGAACCATCCAAATAAAATTGCCTGGTATAGGATAAACCATTGCAGCTAGGGTAAGTTTTCTTACCATTGTCACAACTGACGGTCACTGGCTCACTGCTGCTATCCATGTTGGTAGGAAATCTTCTGCCAGAAAAACCTCTTCAGTCTTCATAGCTACAAATCAAAGCAAAGAAATTACTCCAATCTGAGGCAATAAGAAAACCCAAAACAAAGGGTTGAACTTCAAACTTACAAAAAGTCGAGGGCTTTTGCTTCTTTGGGACAAAGGGCGGCGAACGTAACTAATGGGGTGAATATCTGTATGCTGGTTTTTGTGTCTCGGCTCAAGAAAGTCCTAGAGATACCTTAATGCTTATAGAATTAGGTAATATTAATCCTTATCAAAGTTGGAATCCTTAAGCCTGTGAGTATTTCTAGAACACTTTTATTAGGCTGCCATATCTGATAGGAATAGACTTTCTGATAAACCGTGACTTCTTAGGAATCTTTATTCGATTAGAAGATCACTTCAGTGGTTTAAAACAGTAAACCATCTTATATCTTCCTCCAATTGGATGTATGAGTTATTTACATTGACACCTTGAGGTTTTCAGTGCTTTTACCAAACCCATGAGGTTGCAAAAATTACACAAATACTTTCTAAAGTTTCAAACTGTTCTCACGAAAGCTTATGCAAATAACAAATGAGTGATGTTATTTCCACCCCAGTCATATTTCCTCACCCACCATCAGGGCAAGCTTTGGGCTTGGGCGCCAAGTGTGACGGCTATGGGCCTCAAAATTTTTATAAATATTACAGGAGCCCGAACTCTAAAAATAAATAAATAATTACACATATTCCTATTTCCAACTTCTAAAGCGATCTTTCCTATTTCCAACACACTTCCTCTTTTCCCATAAAAAAACTTTTCTGCTTCCAAGTGATCTTTCCCTTTCCCACCATCTTCTCCTCTCTCTTTTTTAGTCAATATATTAGACCTTTCTCCCAATGAATTGCATGTACGCTAACTAAGAATCAATTCTTGAAAACTGTCAACCAAGTAAAAAATAAACAAGGACTCTTTTTATATTTTGGCGAACGAAGAGAAGTTCACTGAACAGAAATTTATTCCAAAAAACAGTGAAATTAATCCTTGACCTCCCTCTTGAGATCCACACACCTTTGCACATCCATCAGTGCGGGATAGATTCATCCTAAAGATAACAATTGCCAAACCACCCTACTTTGCACATCCATCAGAGCCGAGTTTTATGTCCCCAGAATTCCCAATTCATCAAGCATTGCAGATATCGCGTTCCTAATCGTTAAGGTCTCAGTAAAAAGGCTAACACGAGAAAACAATGAGAAAACAATGCTTATCGAGTCCTTCGATGCCTTGTTGACAAGATTACATATGAATGTTATCAATCATTGACACTGAAGTAGTTCCTATAAACCAACCGTGGTCGCTTAAGTAGGCTAGCTGCATCTCAGAGGACAATTACTCAAAGAGCAGGGGATAAAGGATTGAGAGTCATTCTTATCTTTTGAAAAATGGACAGAAATTAGTTTCTTCCACTCCTCACCCAAAATACAATACATTGTACCCTAATAGAAGCAATATATGCGCACATTCTACAAAATCAACTTTCAAGGGTAACCAAAGTCAGGAACCATAAACAGAACAATTCTGGTGACGCTACAGCAGGCATTTGTTCTAATAAGAAAGCATATAAATCTAATTAAAAACAGGTAGGCTGACGAGTAGAAGAACGAAAAAGTGAATTTACTTCCTGCAAAATTTTAGTAAGATGTGGGATGCAATTTAAACCTTACTTTAAAGACAAAATTTCTAGGGTAGAGGACAGCATTATAGTATTGTGCCAAAAGCAAGCTAATCCATATGAGTGATGCAGCATCAGGTGGCTAAAATAATTACATCCTCACCCGTTTCAACATATCAGATCAGACATCCTGGATATCTACCTTCCCTTGATACACACTTAACAATTCAGGTACTTCGCCAAGATATCTGTTCACAAAAATCTCCAAGAACTGCTTCTCTGCCGGTATCACCAGAGAACCCAGATTCATGTTCTCATTTATGAAACCTTTCAACAACAGAACTTTAGCAACAGAGCACCTTGGGATAAGTCTCCTCTCCAAACTGAGACCGAGGACCACAGAATATTTGGCAATCATTCCTGACGACCATCCCATCTTGTTCACTAAAAGATCCATTGTTTGCATAAGTTTCTTCTCCGAGACAATCATACACCGTGGGTTCTTCCTGAAAGCAGAGAGAAAATCATCCTCAGACCAACCCCATGTCTTAAGAACTTTGCGAGTTCTATTCAATACCAACTTATTCTTACCACCAAATGCACGCAGGGCATTCACTGAAGTTGATTTTTCCAGATTAAATCCCATTTCCTTAGCCTCATTCACAAGTTGACCAAATTTTTCAGGATTTACCATCAAAACGCGAGTTCCACGAGTTAGCAAAAAAGAAATGCAAGGTTGAGGCATGCCCGATTCTCTCAAAAGCCCAATATTTGGCACCACGTGCTTGCAGTGACCTTGCAAGAAAATCCCTGAGTTGTGCTTGAAAACAACAACAACATTTTTCTCAGAGAGCATACTCCTGAGGAAGTTATAAGTGGGCAAAATCCGATTTCTCAAGCTGACTGCCAAAAGGTGTGGATTAAAAGCCAGAGTTTTTAATAGGTCCACTTTTGAAATTTCAAGAGAGCTGAAAAACTCAAGTTTTGGCAAAAGGGTTTTCTCAGGATCAGTTGAAAGAAGTGTTGGACGTGTCCTAATAAGCTTTGATATCTGGGTTTGAGATGCTCCATAGTTTCTCAGAAACTCTAAAACGGAGTCTGCTCTTTCTGCTGACTGCAACTTGACCGACTTAGAAGCTGAAATCGCTCCTTCTGGGGACAACCCACAAGAGTTTATGAGGTAAGTGACTGTGAAATTGTGTTGGTTTGCTGAGATTTCTGAGGTGACGTGTCTGCAGAGCAACTGACTATGAAGAGAAAAATGTGAGGGTTTTGGATCTCCAACCAACACTCTGTTTGTTTTGGAAGCAAATGTACAAGAAAATATTGAGTGAACCAATCTGAAGGTCTTCAAATTGCAGAGTTGAATCATGTTAGAGGTTGATGATGAACAATTTCTACAGGAAAACTTAAAGCCCTAGCTGATTCTCTGCCTTCAGAAAATATGCAGTTCTCGGCATTCTAAAAAGATCTGAACCATCCAAATAAAATTGCCTGGTATAGGATAAACCATTGCAGCTAGGGTAAGTTTTCTTACCATTTTCACAACTGACGGTCACTGGCTTACTGCCGCTATCCATGGTGGTAGGAAATATTCTGCCAGAAAAACCTCTTCAGTATTCATAGGTACAAATCAAATCAAAGCAAAGCAATTACTCCAATCCCAGGCAATAAGAAAACCCCAAAAAAAGGGTTGAATTTCAAACTTAAAAACAGTCGAGGGCATTTGTTTCTTTGGGACAAAGGGCGAAGAACATTTGGGCGATGATGCTTTGGTTTATAGACGCTCGACGTGGTTACTCTCAGGTGCGGCCCAGAAGCAATTTGAAAGCGCCTCTTCTTGCAAATGGAATTTGGATGTATGAGTTATTTACATTTTACGGTATCCTTGAGGTTTTGAAAATTAGGTGAAGACCTCCCTGAAGTTTCAAATTGTTCTCACTAAATCCGGTATCATTATTTTTTCGTCCAAAAGTTAATGGTTTCATTTACCCAAAAAACTTACGCAAATAAAAAAGGGAGTTTCACTAAAACACCCAAAATGGGGGCTGAAATTATAAAAAAACCCAACACCCAAAACACTTTATAAACACACCCAAAACCCATCTTTACACACACTCAAAACCCATTTATAAACACACCCAAAAAATATACAATTGTTGATTGTGGGGTTGATTTTGAGTGTGTTTCTATGTTTAAATAGTGTTTGAGTGTTTTTATAAATACATGTCTAGGATTGGGTTTATTTATAAATATCTAAATAAAGAATTTAATCTCGGTTTGATTGAAAGACTAACTTGTAAGGGGCTTGAAGCTTAATTGGTTAAGAGGATATATCACATCCTAAGTTCAATTCCCTCTTACTGAATTTTGCTTGTAAAAATCTAAGTACAAAATTTGTTATTATTTGAAGACATTTTTTAATATAAAATCATCAATTATATAAGGAAAAATTAATGGAAAAAGGTTTTAAGAAAACAATTTAAAACTTTACGAAGTATGCTGCTATTTCCACCCACCTGTCCTATTTTCCCACCCACTTTATCTTCAAAATTTTAAAGACAAATTTACCCATTTGTAAAATGACTTCTGATGACAAATTTACAACTCTATCTATCTCTCTAACACGCACCCAAACCCATATATTTTTTTTGAAACCCACACCCATCTTCATACCCAACCCACCAAACACCTAACCGATGTTAGCACAACCCATTGTCCGTTCATTTGGAAGAACCCACCACCCCTTCCTCCTTTCCTCACTTCTCCATCGTCCTTGCCCTCATACCCTACCCACCCTTCCTACAATTTGTCAGCACAACCATCGTCCCCAAAGAACGATCCATGACGCCAATGATGACGAAGTTGCCCATAATGAAATTTGGCACAAATGAGTTGAAACACACCATTACTGAATTCGCAGTGTATAATATTAACCATATCAAACACATAAAATGAAAGAAGGCCATAAAGTTGGGGTTGAGCCCAACAAGCCAGTGCAAAGGCACAATGAATATGATGGCTAGGATAAGCAACAAAGGAGGAGTGGGAAAATCAAATTGGTGGCGAGGGTGGGAGGTGGGGGGTGGCTGCGAATGGGAGGAAAGGTGGTTGTCAGTGTGATGGTCATGGTGTTGACTGTTGGGTATTCATCAGAGCTGCGTGGAGGGTGACTTGGGGTGGGGGGATGGAATATAATTTTTTTTTTTTGGTAATAGCAAATATGGAAATACAATTAAAGGGTATTTTAAGAATAATGGTGGGTGGAAAGATAGGTTCGTGATTTTTCAAATTTACATGGTGGGTGGGAAGATAAGGTGGGTGGAAAAATAGGACAAGCGGGTGGAAATAGCAGCACTCTTGTGTAATTTTTGGAACTACAAAGGGTTTAGTAAAAGCACAAGTTTTAATGTAAATAACTCTGAAATGTATCTGCATAAAAAATAAAATAAAAACTCTGAAATGTATAGTATACCTGTCAGATTTTATTTTTCGATTTTTGTACATTAAACACCTGTTTATCCTTTTTATATTTGAGTCTGTTGAAGACTGAGTAAAATGCCTCATTAATCTTTTATCCATTAATGGTTTATGGATTAACTTTCTTTTATGTGAGCATGTCATTGTTAGCAGATAATACCCTAATAAATTTGAATGACTTTATATACTACAGCCCCAAGTAACATACTTTAAACAAACAATTGTGATTTTGGGTGGGGAAACCTCCCAAGAGAATTCTTTTCTATGCCTCAGACTGGTGCAGACTTCACAATTTATCTAGATAGAAATTATAAGTAAAGCAAAATACACACATTTATGGAGAATAAAACAGACTAATCCAAGCAGAACTACCTTAAGCACAAAGCATAAAATGTATTGCTAAATCTAGACAGGCCTCAAATTGTTGTACTTTGACTTCTACTTAAAAATACAATCAAAATGATGTTTTAAGGTCAGGCTGGACTGGATCTTTCTACACTGGAATTGCACGTCAATACCTTCAACTAACAAAGATTAGTTGGAAATCAATACCAATGTTGGTATTGGCAGAGCTATAAACAAGTTAAGCCAATATGTAGGCAGGAAAAGTGAGCGAAACCGCAGGCAAGTACCTATTCTGGTTGGTTTTGTATGATGTGGAAGCTTTCTAGACAATTTTAAGATAGAGGTATCTTTATAAACTTGTTGAGGTTTTAATATGATGAAAGACTTAACTTCTATTTGTGTTATCTGATTTGTTGAACCAAATTTGTAAGAGAATTCAATCTTTTTAAAGTTCTAATTGAAATACCTTGTCTATATTGCAAAAAGAATCTCGTCTTCTTTTTGGCTGTCTGAGTTTTTGTTTGAGTTGGGTTGCTTCCTACAAAAGATTGTTTGCTTGCCTTTGATAATTGCAAGATCATGTGATCTTTGATTTCTTTTGATAAGTCTGGACTAATTGTTGAGTTGTTTTTTTTCTGATTGGTTGGTTGGTTGGGTCCCCTCTACAGTCCATGCATTCTTGTATTTATAGGAGAAAAATGATGATGAAGAAATCTGGATATTTTTTTTATTTTGGACTAACCCCCATTTAATGCACAAGTGGCAAAAGTTTTGTCATTCTAATGCATTGATCATTTTTGGCACATGCTCATCATTACTCCTGAATGTCTCCTGATCATTCCTTTTGCAACAACTGGACTGAAGCGAGCAATAATTCCCAAATTCTTCCAATGTTGGTACCATAAATATCCAAATACTCTTATAGTAGAAAAAATCCGATGATCATATAATAAATAGCCGTGATTCTCAAGCAAGTTTGACTTTTACTTTCCACCTTTTAAGGTCATCAATTTTCCTTGGAGTTTAGTCACCAAAGGTGAGAAAATATCCTGAAAAACTTTAACAGCTAAGAAATTGTGAATTTTGGACTGAAACTAATTCAAATAATTTGATTCTTGGATTAAATCACCATTGGTGGTAATTTATTTACCAATTTATAAAAAAAAAATATGAATTAATTAAATCCCCCTTTGGCTGAATAGTATGTGACATGGCTGAATAGTATGTGACAGGACTTGCCCCGAATTCCTCGGAATCTGTGATGGATCCTGTGGTTTTTCCGACGTTCAACCGATGTCGGGCCCACTTACTAATTACAAACATCCTCTTCCCCTAAAACAAAGGAAAAGAAGGCTGAGACTCCTACCAAATTTCTCCAGTCTCCCCTGAAAAACCGACTTTACCAAAATTTTCAACCTATCAAAAACACAGTTTAAAATCACCAAACTTCAACATGCACAAAGTATGTTACACACAACAAACAAACAGGCCTCCGGCCTCATAACCAAACATTTTCTAAAACGTTCTTGCTTTTGAACTCCTTTATAAATCCATACACCCGTAACTATTATCGTAACAACAATCAGAAAAGACCTTTCTTATTCCAAATTCATTTCCACACTTAGAACAATACAAGCATAGCTCGAACAGTTTATTTTGCGGTTGCAACTAAGTTAAACCCCAGGCTACCTACGTACCTCTCTGTGAGAGATCAAGCCACACGTAGTTCTTATGACAAAAGAATCACAATTTAGAAACATACAAATATTGTCCAAGTAAAACCCACAATTTAATTTAGATTAATTCTCAACTTCAATTTCCTACAAGGCATATAACTAAATATTTTGACAACTCCTTTCTTCCATGACTCAACTCAAAACCATTGCCCTCTAGAAACTCATAAGTACTATGCATACTCTTTTAAAATTAACCAATTACTCTGAAACTCAAGTTACTTTTCCAAAATCATTTCTTTCCCGCAACCATACGCTATCCAAGGCGTATGTGGCACAACAACACTGTCCAAACATCAAAACTATGATCATGCCTATGCAGAGCACTCACCATGCACATGCTCAAGAAAATCCCACCGTTGTTCCCATTAAACTTTTATCTTTACATATACACATTTCTCACACATGCACGACGAAATCCTCAATGCCCGTGCTGCTGAAACTCAATCCCCAGACACGCACAATGGAATCCGCAACGCCCATGCGGTTGGAACTCAAAACCACTACCCTCCCAAAACACAAGGTCATATAATTATAATAAAAACTCAACCCACAACCAAATTTCCAATAAACCAATGGACATTATTCATTTACTTAATAAATATAATCGACTTAGATGAACATGTAAGACATTTATAATAATATCTGATATCTCTATAATCAAATGTCAAAATCCACACATCCCATGTTCAAATTTCATAAACAAACCCAATATCACCCAAATCTCAAAATCACCAAAGTCCGAGACCCAAATCCATATAGTTTAATACTAATAATAATAACAATAATAATATTATTAAAATAATAATCCCGTGAAAATCACATATTACATTGTAAAAGCCGAAACTAACCCGATAATATAATCCCATAACCATATTAACCCAAAAAAAATAAACCGATTTCCAAACCAATCACATTTATGCACGCAATTCCATATTTGAAAAACAAACAACCACTCACCCATTATCTATATATGTATATATCTAAATTGCACAACCCACACCATCATTATGTACTAGGGGAAAACAATCCAACACGAGGACTGTTTGACTAAACCACATGAAAGAATTCTCAATTGACCATGTGGCTAGGGAACGAGTCGTCCAACCAAGGGGAAAACTGCCGCTCTACAGCACACACGATGAAAAATTCAATGCCATGTGTGGCCAATCTAAGTCTTACACACGCAGACTACCCGTCAAAGCCTACGGCACGCCAGACCAAAGGTGCCGGATCTTTACCACACGCCGAAAAATCCAACGCCACGTGTGGCCAATCTAAGTCCTACACGCGCAGACTGCCCGTCAAGGCCTACAGCAGACTCGACCAAAGGTGCCCGGATCTTTACCACATGCCGAAAAATCCAACGCCGCGTGCAGTAAAGTGATAGTAACTAAGTGAGCCCACAAGCCGGAAAATCAACTACTGGTCATCCTATTTCATATCAGGATATGATTTTGCTTCTTCTCAAATTCTTACCTATGGAATACAATCACTTCAAGTCTGATATCCGTGCTAGACCAGTACGTATTACTCTTCCAGAGCTGCGTGATCTACTCCTAAAGGAAGAGAGTGATTTGGATGCTGCTACTAAGTCCTTTACTCCTCCAATTATGACTTCTATGGTTGCTCAAAAAGGCACAATTTCCTCCTCACCACCTATTGCTAATGGTGATAATTTTCATTCTGGTTCTGTTGATCGAGGAGATGGTAATCCAAACTGGCAATCTCACTGGAATAGACATCCAAACTATCGTGGTCGTGGTTCTTAGTCTCTAGGCCGGTCGTGGTCATGGTTCTTGGTCTCCAGGCGAGGCAATTCTTGGCATAACGGTGGGTCATGGCATAATGGCAACAACTCTGATACTATCTGGAAAGGTTCAACCAATCAATGGAATCATGGTGGTCAGTCTGGAAATTCTCATGGTCAATGGAATCAAGGTTCTGGTCCATGGCATAACAATGCTGGTTCATGGCATCATAATAATGGACCATGGCATCAAGGGAGTAACTCAGGGTCTTCACCTCAATATTTTTTTTCTCCAAACTCCAGCCCTTGTGTTTTGTCACCTTCTCCTACAGCTCCACCAGTTCCATCAGCTCAATCTACTCCAGCAACTAACACATGCCAAATCTGCCTTCAGTTTGGTCACATAGCTCTAAATTGCCCACATCGAGCTAATTTCTCCTATCAAGGCACGCCTCCCTCTCCAACCCTCGCAGCTCTTACTTCAATTGCTAGTGGTTCATTCTCGGATCCAAACATCTAGTTAACAAACAGTGGTGCTACAAATCACATGACTTCAAATCTTCGACTTCTCTCCAACATTACTCCTTCAACCTCCACTGATAATGTTACTATAGGTAATGGTACTGGACTTAGTATTGCTAATGTTGGTAGCTCTTCTCTTGTATCTAGTCATCAAGTCTTTAATCCCCCTGAGGTTTTACATGTTCCTAATCTGGCCACTAATCTACTATTTGTTCATTGATTTTGTCTTGATAATCACTGCCAGATTTTATATAATGCCTTGTGGTTCCAAATTCAAGATCTGAAGGGGCAAATTCTGTATCAAGGCAAGTGCAATAATGGTCTTTATCCACTGCCAACAAGAATCCCTCCCATTTTACCTCACTTGGCTGCTTTTCATGGACGAAAAGTTTGTCATACTTTATGGCCCTATAGATTAGGCCATCCATCTCATGATATTACCAATTCTATGTTAGCTAAAGCTCAAATTCCTCTTTCTCCTAATTCACCACATGTATGCAGTTTTTGTTTGCAAGGGAAGATGTGCAAACAACCATTTCCATCTTCACATGTTGTGTTTCAAATTCCTTTTGAAGTGATACACTCGGATGTATGGGGTCCTACTCCTTATTCCTCTTTGCATGGTCACAAGTACTATGTACTTTTTCTTGATGAGTGTACCAACTTTTGTTGGTTGTTTCCTTTAATAAAGAAATCAAATTGTTTCTCTACTTTTGTTCATTTTCTTGCCTATGTTCAAAATCAGTTTGCCACTTCCATTAAAACTTTCCAAACTAATGGTGGGGGTGAATATGTCAGCATAGAATTTCAGACCTTTCTTAGTTCCAAAGGCATCTTACATCATAAGTCTTGTCCTTATACCCCTGAGCAAAATGGAAGGGCTGAAAGGAAACATCGACATTTAGTTGAAATAGCTGTTACACTTCTCACTACAGCTGCTCTTCCATCCAAATATCTCTTCCATGCCTTATCCACAGCCAATTATCTTATGGGTTTAGGGTTTAGGGATATACTTTGGATTATAAAGGCTATCTCTATCTAGCTCCCATAACTGATCGCATTTACATCTCTCGACATGTTATCTTTGATAAGGACTGCTTTCCTTTTAAGAGTGCTTCTTGTTCCTCAGTTCCTACTAAACCACCATATTTAACATCCTCTAGACCTTATCTACTCTCTTCACCTTTATGTGTTACTCATAGACTTGATGGTTTTTCAGCGGGTACTTCTTCTACTAACACATTAGCAAGTCCAGTACCTACTGCAAGGGAAATTTCTTCTTCTGTTGATGTTACTAATCCTTCTACTAAGTTTGTACAGGCTCAGCCACCAGACTTTCATCAAGTACAAGAAGCATCTTTCACTCTGTCTGCCTCATCATCTTCTTCTGAGCATAATGTGGATCAGTCACCAGCTGCTTCTTCATCTTCATCACTTCATTTGGTTGTGGATCTTCCTACTCCACCAGTTAATTCTCATCCTATGCAGACTCGTTCTAAGTCTGGGATTCTCAAATTTCGACATGGTTTCTTGGCTGCCAAACCACTAGTTGCTTCATCTCCTCTCTATGAACCACATACTTATTCCCAGGCTGCCAAGGTTCCAAAATGGAAGGTTGCAATGGAAGATGAGTTTTAAGCTCTTCAAAAACAGCATACTTGGACTCGTGTTCCTTATCACCCTTCCATGAATATTGTTGGTTGTAAATGGGTGTTCAAACTTAAGAAAAATGCTGATGGTTCCATCTCTAGACACAAAGCTCGGTTGGTTGCCAAAGGGTTTCATCAAGAGGCTGGCCTTGATTATGAAGAGACATTCAGTCCTGTTGTCAAGCACTCTACAGTTCGATTGATCCTTGCTTTAGTTGCTCAGTATCATTGGTCTGTTAAACAACTTGACGTGAAGAATGCTTTTCTTCATGAGGAAGTTTATATGCAACAACCTTCAGGTTTTGAAGATTCTGCTCAACCTCATCATGTGTGCCAGTTATTAAAGTCTCCTTATGGGTTAAAACAAGCTCCTCAAGCTTGGAATGAACGGTTCACTACTCATTTTCTCACTCTTGGTTTTGTTCAATCCTTGGCTGATACATCTCTCTTTGTTCGTGCATCTGGGAGTGATATGCTTGTTCTTCTCTTGTATGTCAATGATATTCTCTTGACTGGGAATAATAGTGTCTTGATTCAGTAGACCATTACAGCTCTTAGCCGTGAGTTTGATATGAAGGATCTTGACAGATTAACCTATTTTTTGGGTCTTCAAGTTCAGTATTCCTCTACGGGTATTCATGTTAACCAATCTAAATATGCTACTGATCTTCTCCTTAAGGCTGGTATGACTCAGTGCAAGCCTTGTTCTACACTCTGCTTACCTACTTCCAAGTTACTAAAGTTTGATGGAACACCTTTATCTGATCCTACCCTTTATCGAAGTTTAGTAGGAGGACTTCAGTATCTTACCTTCAGCAGGCCTAACATTGCATTTGTCGTGAACACTCTTTGCCAGTTTATGCATGTACCCACCGATACACATTTTGTTGCAGTCAAACGTGTGCTATGATACTTGGCTGGTACTCTGACGCATGGCATTCATTTTACCTCTGGTGATGTTCGTCTACAAGCCTACTCCAATGATCGTCATTCCACAACAGGGTATGATGTTTTTCTTGGTAATAATCCAATTGCTTGGTGTGCCAAGAAGCAGGGTACAGTTTCTCGTTCCTCAACAGAGGCTGAATATAGAGCTCTTGCTATCACAGCTGCTGAGTTGTCCTGGATACTTGTTGCGTAGATTCAGCTGCACCAAAATGGGTTCAACTGCATCCTCAACTTGTGATACTCGCAAGTGCACGAACCGTTGGTAGTTTAGCATATGTAAGTGCGAGGTCGATTCCACAGGGATTGGTGATTGAATGATCCAATTCAATTTTCCTACACAAAACAAAAATGAAAACAAAAGAAACAAAACAAGAAGAAAGAATGTACATTACAAGAAAAATAAATTACAACTAAGAAAACATTAAGGAAACTAAGAGAACTTTGAGGAAGAAAGGAAGTGTTTGAGAACTTTGAGGAGGGAGAAGAAAGTGTTTGAGAAGTGTTTGGGAGCTTTAGAGAATTTTGGAAGAGAAGAGACATGTGTTTGAGGAATTGGAGAATGTTTGGAAGAGAATGTGTTTAAGAAGTGTTTCAAGAACATGGAGAAATTTGAAGAGAATAGAGAAATGTTTGGGAAGTGTTTGAAGATTTAGTAAAAAAATCATATTACAACAATTGAGAACTACAAAGGGAAACTAAAAGAAATTGAGGGAGATAAGGGAAGGGAGCTCTAGAGAAGTGCTTGAGAGCTCCCCCCCTTGGGGTGTTATTACAAACTTAGAGAACTTCCCTATTTATAGGCCTAAGGGAAGTGAAAAATCTGAATTATACAATTGAATTTTCTAAACACACTAACTTCACCTAACACACAACACTTAATTCACCAACTTAACCTAACACACAATTGCATTTGAAAACAATTCCTCTTGTCTTTAGGCTTAGTGTTCAGCTCCCACTTCATCATCTTTTGGCTGCTGCAAAATTCCACTCAAAATAGGTATTGAATATGCTTCACCAAACTTTCCCACAATCAACAACACTTCATCATGCATATGTCATACATGACAATGTATTGCAGCCAGCTTGTGGGCTCGTTTTGGGCTTGTTCATCCAATCTGAAAAATCTGGAAAAATATGGATCTTCAAGCTATGTGTCTTATCTTTCCAAGAATATGCAGCCCAGCTCAAGGAAAAATCGGAAAGGCCATCAAATGTGATTTTTGGCCCAGTAACGCAGATGCTGCTGAATTTGACCTTAAGTTGTCAAAACATGTATAACTTTCTCTAGAAGACTCGGAATCATGAACCGTAAAATTATACAGAAACTAGACTTCCGTATCTTTCCAATGATGTATGGCTCATTATCTGGTTCTTCTTGAGTAAGTACAGTCTAATCCGTGAAGTTGACTGATCTGCAGACACCATTTTGAGCTAACTTGTCTCCAAAATGCAATTAGTGAGTCTCAAGCTTATAACACTGAAACAAACACAAAACTTATTAAAAGCACAAGTTTAACTCAAAAACATAACCAAATCATAAGTTAGAATGGTACAAAATGATATGTAAATGTGCACCGATCAAATACCCCCAAACCTAGATTTTGCTAGTCCTCGAGCAAAACAAAAAGGGAAACACAGATAAAAACAAAACAAGAAGTTAACTAGACCACTTTCGTAGGTAACTCGATTGCATTTAGCATATGCAACAAGCCTTTAAACCTCTAGGCATCCCTAGTAGGAGGAGTTGTGTCTCCTGAGGGTTTAACAGATACGATACCCACAAACGTTTTACTGACTCTGTAAAACAAAGTAATTAGAAAACTTAAAAGATTGTTAGTCCTTAAGCAAAACCAAAAACAAAAACAAACATAATTACATGAACAAAAACAAAAACAAAAACAAAAACGATTACAAAAATAAAAAGAACTCAAAACAATCTTTCCGAACATTTTCTGAAGAGAAATGACTCATGCACATGACTTAAACGCTTTAACAATGAAAGCTCAGTTTTAGACATTATTTACAAAGTGGCAAAGTTCAAAACATAATATGCTCAAAGTGTAGTAGTGTGAAAGCCAAATGCAACAAATTTCCCAATCTTAGTTTTCACACAATTTCGAAAATCATACAAAGCACAAGTTCAACTTCAAATCTCACCAAAGTTGTCCTCTCACAAATGAATCACTCAGAAGAGGGCTATAATACAACACTCAGTTATAAACATGAGAATAGAGTTAAACCATAAGGACTTAACTCGAAATAGAAAGATGAAAAACTTGCATTAATATGATCTCAAGAAGGATGTCAAACACTTAAAAGTAAGAAAATGGATGCAATTCAACCACATGACGTTTAAGATCAATTTAGGTCTTTAGTATAAGTTGTAATGGGGCCAAGGGTGTAAGGTGAGTAAGAAATGAAAGGTATGAATAATACAAAGTCCAAGGAACTCACAATGTAAGAGCATAAAATAATTGTTTACAAGACTTCGAATCATCACGGTTAGATTTTTTTTTCTTTTACATGATCAAAACTCCTTATACCTTCATTTACATTGATTCACTCCTTCATTTACAAACACCAATTTATTTTGAAGGCCCAAAAAATGAAATTTCAATCAACCACCACTTAATCACAACTTTTCTCTTTTCTTTCACCAATTGTGTGATTTTTTTTCTTCGAAATGTAACACTCATTCCCAAACTTAGTATGAAAAACACATCCCAATTAAAAGCTCATGAGTTCCTTAGAAAGGTAAATATTTTTTTTTCAGGCTAAGGCGAGGAAATAAAATTGGTAAATGAAAGAAAAGGTTTACATGTAGGCTCAAAATGATTAACAATGGAAAATCATGCTTAAGCATGCATAAGGTTAGCTTGAAAGGCACAAACGATCCAAAGAAAGCCTTAATATCATTTCTTTAAATGTCATGAAGTCAAATTGCACAAGAATGAATGACTTTTAAGTGTTCAACCAAATCAATGAATAATGAGATCAAACAACAACTTTGATGACAAGAAAATAAGAGTACATGTATAACACTCATGAATTGAAGTACAAGGCTCAAAAGCTCACTTTATATGGTTGGTTATATAAGTCTAATTTATGCTTCATACAATTCTTTAGATCATGCAAATCCTTTAATTGGAAAATTATGAAACAAATGGCAAGTGTAAAGAAGGTTTCAAACATATCATGATAGAACAATGCCAATTTTATTTTTATTTTTAATTTTTAATTTTTTTTTATAAAGAAAAGAAACACTAAAATAAAATGAAATCCAATTTTTATTTAAGTCATGCAAACATTTATCACTATCTCATCATATATGTTCGGAAAGTGACTCAAAACAAAAACAAAATAAAACATGACTTAAAATAAAAAAAATAAAATAAAAAAAGCAAATTATTTTTTAAATTTTAATTTTTTTTTTTTTAATTTTAAGAAAAACCAAATTTACTTGCTAAACTCCAATACCCCCAAACCTAGAAATGAACATTGTCCTCAATGTTTAAAAATTAGCCACAAACAATGTCATAACAACAAATGAAAGGTATTAAAGCAAATAAAAAAAAATCACAAAAACACAAAAACACAAAAACAAAATAAAATAAAATAATTACAAAACCGACAAACAAACAAACAAAAAAAAAAAAAAAAGAAACAGTAAACCCTAATCACACAATTCTGAAACCCAAAAAAACAAATATTTTGAAGCCCAAAGCCCACAATTTCGAAACACAAACCATGGTTAATTTAACCCACTATGAAACCCAACCCACAATTTGTTTTCATTTCCGGCTTTTTTTTAAAAAAAAAAAATTATTATTATTTAGTTTTGTAAAAACAAACAAACGAACCGTGATTAGCAACACAAAGAGCGGGATTTTTTTTTTTTTATTTAAACATGGGTCATGATGTCTCGGTTCAGTGTAAGGGACCAACAGACAGGGCGAGACACGTGTCGACGCATAGAGGCGCCGCAGACTCCACAAGCAGAAATTACGGGGCCATACAAAGTCGTGACGACTTTACTGAACGCGTCCGTTCAGAAAGGGCACGTCGTGATAAATGAGTTGGCTATGGTTGGAAAGCGAGAAGGTTGTGGGACTCGAGGAATGCTGGAGATTCAGAAAATGCTTAGACGCTGCAATGGCTAGGGTTTGTCAAAGACTACGTATATAAGAAGGAAAAAGAAGGGGGAAAAAACAAAAAACACAAACTCAGAAACACAAAAGAGAAAAGAAGCAAGAAAAAGAAAAAAAAAACTGAGAAATCAAATGGCCTCTTCCTACCCCTTTTCGTTGGATCTCAACCTAGCTCCACCGACTCAAACACGAGGCCAAGCAGTAGCACCAGTATGGATGCCCTACTTTGCCTCCGCACGGGGGCCTGTGACTGTCAATGACTCAATACTCCTGGACAACGATGTTGCCATTGGAGTTGGCAGAAATTTAGTGACTCCTAAAGATATACGCGTGTTCGGGACAAGGGATGACAACCCGGTCATGAGTGATGCCCTGGCACTGAGCGTGCAGAGTACAGCATGTGTCGCAAGTTTGGGTCATCGCCTACTTGCGAAGTCCCATGAGGTAGAGGTGCTGAAAGGTCAGTTAGCGGCGAAGCGAAGTATGGTTGAAGAGTGTCAGAGTGCTATAAAAAGCTTGAAAAGGGAGAGGTCAAGGATTGTGGAGGTGAATCGACACCAGCTAGAAGTATTGTGAGACGAGAATAAAAATCTATCAAAGATGGTAGAGTTGTACTCTCGCGACATGCGAAAACAACTGGAGGACCTAGACCGACCGGGTAAACGCAAGCAAGCGGATCGCGAGAGTAGTTACGCTCAAGCTAAGACTGCGATCTTTGGGAGCTCAAGTGATGAGCCCCAAGAGGCTGTGCGTGAAGCCCCGGAAGAGGACATCCAGAGGGCCAAACTAAAAGCTCCTATGGTCGAGACACCAAGCACCAAGAAGAAATGATTTCAGTTTTTATTTATTTAATTTTAAAGTGTATGTTTTTTTTTTTTAATTGGGAAATAAAAACGTTATGCTATCTCAAATAGACGATTGACTCTAATTTTAAAGAATGACAATCAAACAAAAACACGAAGACCCAAACATGAATTTTTATTTTATTTTTAATTTTAGTTAAGTAAACATACAAATAACTGCTTCTTCTTTTAAGAGAAAAACTTAAGGATGACCAGTTAAGGGCCTCAGAAAACACAGCCAGGGGTTCCGGGAAGGTTGGAGGGGTCACAATGGTCCTGCTTAAAACCCGAACTTCTTAGACACCGAAGGTGTCGCCTAAAGAACTCCTAGACACTGTATAGACTGCGGTTGCTCACTGGAGTTACCAAAAATTTAGCTCCTTCAAAGAATATCCTATAAGTTTTAAATTATACTACATAATTAAATAAAAACAAAATAAATAAATAAATAAAAACTGAAATAAACACGCAATTCAAACAAGAATTTTAAAATAAATAAAAAAAAATAAAAAAAAGTTGGGATTCTTGCACCAGGTGTCCAAGACGCATCTTTAATTTTGTCCATTCTTCCAATTACATTCTTGAGAAACCTGACAAACAAGAAGAAAACAATTGAAAAAAAATTAAAATAAAATAAAATAAAATAAAATAACAACTGAAAAAGCAAAAACACAAACATCAGAAAACAGGGAGGCAAAAGTAAGTGAAAGTGTAGACATGCTCCCTTTTAAAAAAACGCGCTCGCAATTTGCGCCGGAAATTAAGGGATCCGAGAGAAAAGAGCACAGGATAGCACCCTCGAGATCCAAAGTGCTTTCGGCTCCCTCGTCTACATAAGTCTATTTAAACACATCTCGGTGAAGTAGAAGAGCACCCCGCATTTCTTCCTGCAAATTCAGATAAAAACATCAAAAAAACCAAAAACAAAACAATGGCATCCTCATGCACTCACCTTGATGATCTCAACCTTGAATTGTCCCTTGTGCCACCGAATGCGCAAATAAGGGCTCGTCCAAACCATGTCTTCCCAAACTCCACATATCATCACGGTACGACCTCAAACTTTGCTGAGGTAATACCGAACTTTTCTGAGGCAATGCCGAACAGAGCAGCGCTGCTGGGAGGCATGATTGGCAGCAAGCTCACACCGACAGATCATCTGCATGTGGCACAGAGGTCTGACAAGGCAGCGGTGGAGGAGTCCAACAATTTAACTGTGCTCCACGCGGTCTCGGCTACCAATTTGGGCATGCGATTGCTGGCGAGAACACGGGAGTGTGCCGCGATGAGCGAGGAAATAGCTTCCTTGAAGGCTATGGTGGCGGACTTGCAAAAGCGGCTCTACTGTGCCAATCAGCACGTGGAAGCACTGCAGAGAAAAAATGAGGACCATGTGGAGCTGCTGCAGATTCTACAAGTAAGAGAAAATAGAGGCATGCCATGATGATGAAGATGAAGATGATGAAGAAGATGAAGAAGAAGAAGTTGTTATTGTTGTTTTTTTTTTTTTTTTTTTTTTTTTTTTTTGTTTTTTGTTTTTGTTTTTTTTTTTGTTTTTTTAATGCAACGTTTGAATTGAAATAAAAATGTGTTTTTAACACTCAGAAATAAACTAACTAACCACACCACGTAAATAAATAAACTAACCTAACAAAACAAAACAAAAACATAAAAGAAAACAAAGAAGTTCCAAATTGCAATTTACAAGGATAAATAAATAAAAACTCAAATTTCAATTTTTTTTTTATAATTATTAAAAATATATATATATATATATATATTTTTATTTAAACACACAAATATACAAGCAACTCATGGATGACCAAAAGTCAGTTTATATGAAAAATCTTTTTTTTTAATTTTTTAATTTTTAAAATTTTTTATAAAAATTTTTTTATAAAAAGAAGCAAAAACTTAAAATTACTAAACAAAACAAGTAAAGAGAAAGGATCGAAATGCTCCCCCTTGAAGCGATTAGGTCGAGCATGGTGCATTTGGAGGTCGCGACTTCTCCCACTACTCCACACTCCCCATTCTTATGATTGAGGTTGCCATCTCTCTCCATTTTTATTAAGCTGTCATAAATTGCTTAAAACAAACATAGAAAACTTGAAACTGAATTAAAGGATTAGGAAATAAAAACTAAAATGGAAAGGAAAATCAACACACATCCAATTTCATGCTTCAAAGTAACAAGTATCAAAGTAAATCAAACTAGCTTATGGAGTTCATTCTTTCTCAAATATGATTATCCATATGGTGTGTGGTTTTAATCAAGTATTCAGAAAAAGCATTTAGCTATGGTGTTTAGTCTAAACACAAATTCCAAACCCATTAAGAACAAGAAGAACAATAAAGAACCAAGTAGAATTTAAACATGGTGTTTGTCTTCAATATCTACCCATCCATTCACTAATCAGTCCAAGAGTCATACGGTGTTTATGTAAACTTGAACAAGATATTTAATTAAGAGCAAGTGAATGAAACCATAAACTAGAAATAATCAACATGTTACTTAAACCTTTTTTTTTTTTGTGTTGTGTAAGCTGGGACTCAAACCCAGTTCTTTTGCTTGTCAGGCAATTGTCCTTGTCCGTTGGACTACAAACACAACTTATCAATTAACCTCATTAACTTTAAAATATGAAACTGTCTAGTTATTAAAAAAAAGATAAAAATAAATAAAAAGTAGGAAAACCAAATAGAATCAAACAATGTTACCGATCCCCGGCAACGGCGCCAAAAACTTGTTGCGTAGATTCAGCTGCACCAAAATGGGTTCAACTGGATCCTCAACTTGTGATACTCGCAAGTGCACGAACCGTTGGTAGTTTAGCATATGTAAGTGCGAGGTCGATTCCACAGGGATTGGTGATTGAATGATCCAATTCAATTTTCCTACACAAAACAAAAATGAAAACAAAAGAAACAAAACAAGAAGAAAGAATGTACATTACAAGAAAAATAAATTACAACTAAGAAAACATTAAGGAAACTAAGAGAACTTTGAGGAAGAAAGGAAGTGTTTGAGAACTTTGAGGAGGGAGAAGAAAGTGTTTGAGAAGTGTTTGGGAGCTTTAGAGAATTTTGGAAGAGAAGAGACATGTGTTTGAGGAATTGGAGAATGTTTGGAAGAGAATGTGTTTAAGAAGTGTTTCAAGAACATGGAGAAATTTGAAGAGAATAGAGAAATGTTTGGGAAGTGTTTGAAGATTTAGTAAAAAGATCATATTACAACAATTGAGAACTACAAAGGGAAACTAAAAGAAATTGAGGGAGATAAGGGAAGGGAGCTCTAGAGAAGTGCTTGAGAGCTCCCCCCCCCTTGGGGTGTTATTACAAATTTAGAGAACTTCCCTATTTATAGGCCTAAGGGAAGTGAAAAATCTGAATTATACAATTGAATTTTCTAAACACACTAACTTCACCTAACACACAACACTTAATTCACCAACTTAACCTAACACACAATTGCATTTGAAAACAATTCCTCTTGTCTTTAGGCTTAGTGTTCAGCTCCCACTTCATCATCTTTTGGCTGCTGCAAAATTCCACTCAAAATAGGTATTGAATATGCTTCACCAAACTTTCCCACAATCAACAACACTTCATCATGCATATGTCATGCATGACAATGTATTGCAGCCAGCTTGTGGGCTCGTTTTGGGCTTGTTCATCCAATCTGAAAAATCTGGAAAAATATGGATCTTCAAGCTATGTGTCTTATCTTTCCAAGAATATGCAGCCCAGCTCAAGGAAAAATCGGAAAGGCCATCAAATGTGATTTTTGGCCCAGTAACGCAGATGCTGCCGAATTTGACCTTAAGTTGCCAAAACATGTATAACTTTCTCTAGAAGACTCGGAATCATGAACCGTAAAATTATACAGAAACTAGACTTCCGTATCTTTCCAATGATGTATGGCTCATTATCTGGTTCTTCTTGAGTAAGTACAGTCTAATCCGTGAAGTTGACTGATCTGCAGACACCATTTTGAGCTAACTTGTCTCCAAAATGCAATTAGTGAGTCTCAAGCTTATAACACTGAAACAAACACAAAACTTATTAAAAGAACAAGTTTAACTCAAAAACATAACCAAATCATAAGTTAGAATGGTACAAAATGATATGTAAATGTGCACCGATCACTACGTCAACTCCTCTGCGATCTTCATGTGTTTCTTGATCATCCACCTGTTCTTTGGTGTGACAATATTTCAGCATTGGCTCTTGCTAGCAATCCTGTGTTTCAAGCTCGCACTAAGCATATCGAAATTGATTTTCACTTTATTCGTGAGCGTGTTACACTGGGTGATATGCTAGTTTCTCATATCCCTAGTAGTAATCAATTGGCTGATATATTTACTAAAGGTCTCCACACTTCTCAGTTTTCTTATCTTCGCAACAATCTAATGCTTAGTCCTCTAAGAATTAGCTTGAGGGGGGATGTTAGCATACAACCCAAACCACTAGATTGTAACTCATAAGTCATTACATTTAGTCACGTGTCTGTTAGTCACCATTCCAGTCATGTGTATGTTAGTTAATGAGCTGGCAGGTTGTTAGGTTTGTTATGGACAGCAAACTCTCAAAAGCATATACTCCAAATCCAACACATTCGTAACCTCAAACCAAAATATTAAATACCAACTAATTCGGCTTCCACAATCAAAATTGAATTCCAGATTCACACAGGAATTATCGTCATTCAATATCAAATCATTTATCACTTACACCATCCCCAAAGCTTCATTTATATCAATATAACAGCCAATAACCACAATTAAATAATATTATAATCTCAAAATTAAACCACTATAAACATACCTTACAAATGTTCAGAGAGTAATGTACACTAAACCAAAAGTCCGAACACTACCAAAACTTGTTATACGGCCTCAACCGCACATTTAAAATCAAACCCTAGTTCCCGAGACTTCACGTGGACCCGTCACCTTAGAGAAGTCCTAAGGCTATTCTAGTACTTTACAAAGGACGGGATGGTCTCAAAAAACCCGTGGTCAACGGTTTGGTCAAACTTTCCATTTTTAGTCAACCGGGCCCGGGGGCCCATGACCTCCGATTTCAAGACCAAAAGTTCCTAGAGGTCTAACCAGGTCTACTAAACACGTCTTGAAAGTTTGGTTTTGATCGAGGGGTCGAATCGCTCTTGATTGTGCGATCGGACAGTCACCGGTTTACCAAACCCTAGAATCATTGATTCGAAGTATCCAAGACTCTGATTCTCGATCCGTAAGTTCCTACACGATCCTAGAGGCACGAGGAATGACATACTTGGAATTGGAGCCGATTCAACTGTTCAAACTTATCGAACCCAGATATTGCTTAATAGGCGTAAATTCGTTCGACTATCATACGATAACCAAATTCAAATCCAAGCATACCGTCACGCTCGGGACCACATGGAGAACATTTTAGAACATAATGGGCCGCCACACCATGGGCCACGGGCCGCCACACACGCCAGCAGTAGGGGTGGGCACTAAAACCGGCAAACCGGAAATCCAAGCCGAACCACACCGAACCAAACCCGAAGAAAGTCAACAACCGGTCAAAAACCGAACCGGACCGGTTTGGACCGATTTTGGATCCGATTTCATGTCTTCAAAAATCGGACCGAACCGAACCGAACCAGTCAAATTAAAAAATATATAATTTTAATATTTATTTCTATTTAATGCTATATTTTTAATCTAATAATTAATATTTATTCAAGTTCAATTTCAAAATATCTCTCTGTTCTAACTTTAATATTTATTTTTATATGAAATTGAATACTTTGTTAATTTTCATGTATAAATAAATAAATTTTCAGTTGAAAATTGTATTAAAAAATAATTTTTATAATTCGGTTCAACCCGAATCGAATCGAACCGGATTGAAACCGATTCAACCCGAATCAGATAGTTTTTGAAATTTTTTTAATTGAAACCGAATCGATCCAAACCGGATAAATAGTATCGGATCGGTTCTAATTTGAGGCAAAAACCAATCCAACCCGAACCGTACCCACCCCTAGCTAGCAGCGCATGGGTGGATTGAGAAAATTTCAGCTACGGAAAATTCTCGAAACACCCTACAATACATATACATATACGTTCAAACTAACAATGGGAACACTTTTTGTTCTTGGACCATGGCCAAAACGTGACCGGAGCTAGATGAAATCATGACCAAACCACCGGCCTAATATGGGCAAGGATTGAAATATCGGCCGATACACCGATATATCGGCCGATATGTCGGTATTTTCAACTATTGACAACGATACTGGGGGGTAAGGCCATATATTCCCCTACATCGACGATATATCCTCGATACGTGCGATATCCCCGATATTTTATCGATATCCCCCATATTTCCCGATAACCATAACAGAACCCAAAAAAAATTTAGAAGTTTTGAAGGCAATTGAAGCAAATTAAACCCAAAAATAGCTAATCCTTGCTCAGAACCCTATAAATTATTAATATGAAGAATCTATGCACAGTCCATTGCCCACATACCTCCAATCCATCTAAAGAGGACATGGCGATCAGTTTTGGATCTATGAGCATAAGAACTAGACCTAGTACTAACTCAAATGAATCTTATGATGGCTATGGTTATGTCATGTCTAATTATAGTGGAACTAGTTATAAAGCTTAAGATGATGAAACAGATTATGGACCTACTAGTTGGGTTAATCCTAACTATTCCATATATGGGAGGACAGTAGGGAGATCAAGAGAGACCTATGTGCACTATGTTCAAACATGGCTTACAAACAGCTCGGGTTACATTACTTGTTATGACTATTGTATGAATCTAGATGGTTGTTTCTCATTGTTTGAACCTCATAGGAGCTCTTCATTTATGTAGATGGACACTTATCTAAATTGTAATCCAATGTTTAAACAAACTATGGATTTATGCATGGTTTATTCATTCTAATCAACATTTTATTTTCAAAGTTTTTATTAACGCGCATTACATACCACTTATATTTCATCATATGTATATCTTATTATTAGTAAATTTTGAGTTTTATTTGTTCAATACATTCATTGATAATGTACATAACATCTATGAAAGTTTTACACTAAAATTATGTATTTCAATGCCTATATATGTCATTTTTGTTGATTTTTTCCCAATACCTAAAACGATAACGATATATCCCCGAAATATCCGTAAATTGGAGGCTCGATATTATCTGCATGGTGTTGCGTCGATTCAGCTACACCAACATGGATTCAACTGCATCCTCAACTTGTGATACTCGCAAGTGCACGAGCCGTTCGGTAGTATAGCATATGTAAGTGCGAGGTCGATCCCACGAGGATTGGTGATTGAATGATCCAATTCATTTCCCCTACACAAAACAGAAATGAAAAAGAAAATAAATAAAACAAGAAAAAAAGGAAATAACTCAAGCAAATAAGTTCCCAAGTTCAATTAGATTAACGGATTGATTCTAGCTAAAGTATGATTAAGCCATGGTGTTTGGTCTTAACCTTGTGTTCCTAATTCCCTAATTTGATCATTTGTTGTCTAACCTAAAATTAAGCATTAGGAACCCATTAAGCATAGAAGAACAATTTAAACAACCAAGCATGTATCTAATCCCTGTTGTCGAATGTCCATACATACTCTTCCTATTCATAGTTCAATTCGAATTAAAGCATGGTGTCTACTCTTAATTCAAACCAACATAGCTAACATGCAAGCCTAAATGGTGATCAATCATTCAAACTAACATATTAACTTATAAGCATAATGAATAAGAACAAAAACCATAATTGAAACTTGGAAACTAATTAAACTTGAATACTTAAGAAAGAATGTACATTACAAATAAAATTAAAGTAGAACTTGAAAACTTGAAGGAAAATTTAGTAAAATCATTTTGTACAACAATTGACAACTTGAAAGGAAACTAAGAGAATTTGAGGGAGAGAAGGGAAGGGAGCTCTAGAGAAGTGTTTGAGAGCTCCCCCCTTGGGGTGTGTTATGAAGCTTGAAGACTTCTCTATTTATAGGGCTAAGAGGGAGGAACATCATGATGAAATCCAACACCACCATTCCTCTTTTAATACAACCCATAACTCCCACTTCATCTTGTCTATGTTAGTGTGGTTGGAATCAATTGCATCCCATACTTCTTTTCCTGCACCTCAAGCTTTCTTCACATGGGATTATCAAAGGTGTTCAATTTGTGGCTACCTTTTGCTGCCAACCCATGTGGGTTTTCTTCACCTTTGCTGGAAAAAAACGATTCTTCTGAACCAGACTTGGTGTAGGAAAGCCTGAGGCTTCAATATGTATCCAATGGGGCTCCAATTGGGATATGTCATAATAGACACCCATTGGAACAACTTGTATGAAGAAAGTATTCCCATTTGAGCAGTACAAGTGTACGTTTTGGGCCTTGCAAGTTGACTTCCAAAAATAGACTGGAATGTATGATGTGCATTTTGATGGGCCCACGGATTGGGCTTGGCTTCATCAATTGATACGTTTTAGCAGTCCATCTTGCAATTCAGAATCTCTTCTTTCCAACCACATATTAATTGGGCCAATACAAGTTGGGAGGAGGAAGTTAAGGCCGAAACAAATTGCTAACTCAGTGTGCTCGTTTTGCACCATTTTGCATCTTTTCCTATCCAAAGCCATCATTGCTACCTAAGGCCCAATGAACTGAATGATAAACAGAAAAGGGATTAAAAGCACAAGTTTAACTCAATAACATAATCAAATCATAAGTTAGAATGGTACAAAATGATATATAAATATGCACCGATCAAATACCCCCAAACCTAGATTTTGCTAGTCCTGGAGCAAAACAATGGAAAACAAAGATAAAAAATAAAACAAGAAGTTAACTAGACCACTTTCATAAGTAACTCGATTGCATTGAGTGTATGCAACAAGCCTTTAAACCTCTAGGCATCCCAAGTAGGAGGAGTTGTACCCTTCTAACTTATGATTTGATTATGTTTTTAAGTTAAACTTGTGCTTTTAATAAATTTTGTGTTTGTTTCAGTGTAATAAGCTTGACACTCATTAAATGCATTTTGGAGACAAGTTAGCTCAGAACGGTGTCTGCAGATCAGTCAACTTCACGGATTTGACTGTACTTGCTCAAGAAGAACCAGATAATGAGCCATACATCATTGGAAAGATGCGGAAGTCTAGTTTCTGGAGAATTTTACGGTTCATGATTCCGAGTCTTCTAGAGAAAGTTATACAAGTTTTGGAAACTTAAGGTCAAATTCGGCAGCATCTGCATTACTGGGCCAAATATCACATTTGAAGGGCTTTCCGATTTTTCCTTGAGCGGGGCTTCATATGCTCGGAAATATAATTCAAAGAGCTTCAAGATCCAGATTTTTCCAGATTTTGGAGGAGGGAATATCAAGCCCAAAACAAGCCCACAAGCTGACTGCAATGAAGTCAATTCCAGTCTATTTTCGGCAGTCAACTTGCAAGGCCCAAAACGTACACTTGTACTGCTCAGATGGGAATACATTCTTCATAAAGGTTGTTCCAATGGGTGTCGATTATGACATATCCAAATTTGAGCCCCATTGGATACATATTGAAACCTCAGGCCTTCATACACCAAGCCTGGTTCGGAAGAATCCTTTTTTTCCAGCAACCAAAAGAAAACCCACATGGGTTGGCAGCAAAAGGCAGCCATAATTGAACACCTTTGAACACCCATGTGAAGAAAGCTTGAGGTGCAGCAAAAGAAGTATGGGATGGGATTGATTCCAACCACACTAACATAGACAAGATGAAGTGGGAGTTATGGATTGTATTAAATGAGGAATGGTGGTGTTGGAATTCATCATGATGTTTCTCCCTCTTAGCCCTATAAATAGAGAAGTCTTCAAGCTTCAAAACACACCCCAAGGGGGGAGCTCTCAAACACTTCTCTAGAGCTCCCTTCCCTTCTCTCCCTCAAATTCTCTTAGTTTCCTTTCAAGTTGTCAATTGTTGTAACAAAATGATTTTACTAAATTTTCCTTCGAGTTTTCAAGTTCTACTCTAATTTTATTTGTAATGTACATTCTTTCTTAAGTATTCAAGTTTAATTAGTTTCCAAGTTTCAATTATGATTTTTGTTCTTATTCATTATGCTTATAAGTTAATATGCTAGTTTGAATGATTGATCACCATTTAGGCTTGCATGTTAGTTATCTTGGTTTGAATTAAGAGTAGACACCATGCTTTAATTCGAATTGAACTATGACTGAGAAGTTAAAACTAGTTATGTACTTAGATTACCAAATTCAAGAAAGTAGGAGGTTATGTCTAAAACAGAATTTAAAACAAGAGTGGTTGTGATTGTTGAACAAAATAAGCAAAATAAAATTGCAAACAAAAACAAGTAAACAAATATAACAAAGAGTGGTTTTAAGAGATGGAAAACAGATTTGGAGACTAGGGCATTCGAATCACCATAACAATTCAATTCTGGGTTATAAGAAGTCAAGTAACAAGTCTAATTCATATTCAAAGATTGATTCTAGCTAAAGTATGATTAGGCCATGGTGTATGGTTCTAACCTTGTGTTCCTAATTCCCTAATTTGATCATTTGTTGTCTAACCTAAAATTAAGCATTAGGAACCCATTAAGCATAAAAGAACATTTTAAACAACCAAGCATGTATCTAATCCCTGTTGTTGAATGTCCATACATACTCTTCCTATTCACAGTTCAATTCGAATTAAAGCATGGTGTCTACTCTTAATTCAAACCAAGATAGCTAGCATACAAGTTATAATGGTGATCAATCATTCAAACAAGCATATTAACTGATAAGCATAATGAATAAGAACATGAATCATGAATCCAAGTTGAAACTCCAAACTTGAAACTTATAAACCCAGAATATTCATGTTAGGTTACATCGAAGCCCTAGTTATGAAATTGCTGCTCATAATGGAAAAAAAACTTAGATAGAAATGAGAAAACATAAGGAATGCAATAAGAGTAGAAAAACCCCTTTTCTGAAGTTCTTGTGGTGTCCAAGACTTCTTCAAGTGCTTCTCCCCGTCTAATGCTTCTCCAAGAGCTTCCCCACGTCTAGAATGATGTATGACAGCTAGTATGTGATTTGGGATGAGTTTGGGTGAGTGGTGATGGTTGAGAAAGAGGAAATTCGTAGGGAAATGGAAGGGAGGTTTTCTGGAGCTGTTTTGGTGATTTTTGGCAGTTTAGAGTATTGGGTTGATTGCTGGAGTGTTTGGGGTTGTGGGAATGTATGAGGATGATTTCTGGATGTGTTGATGGAAGTGTGGAGGATGGCTGAATTTAATTTTGTAGCTTGAAGACTTCTCTATTTATAGGGCTAAGAGGGAGAAACATCATGATGAAATCCAACACCATCATTCCTCTTTTAATACAACCCATAATTCCCACTTCATCTTGTCTATGTTAGTGTGGTTGGAATCAATCCCATCCCTTACTTTTTTTGCTGCACCTCAAGCTTTCTTCACATGGGTGTTCAAAGGTGTTCAATTGTGGCTGCCTTTTGCTGCCAACCCATATGGGTTTTCTTTTGGTTGCTGGAAATAAAAGATTCTTCTGAACTAGGCTTGGTGTAGGAAGGCCTGAGGTTTCAATATGTATCCAATAGAGCTAAAATTTGGATATGTCATAATAGACACCCATTGGAACAACTTTTATGAAGAATGTATTCTCATCTGAGTAGTATAAGTGTACGTTTTGGGCCTTGCAAGTTGACTGCCGAAAATAGACTGGAATGTATGGTGTGCATTTTGATGGGCCCACGGATTGGGCTTGACTTCATCAATTGATACGTTTTAGCAGTCCATCTTGCAGTTCAGAATCTCTTCTTTCCAACCACATATTAATTGGGCCAATACAAGTTGGGAGGAGGAAGTTAAGGCCGAAACAAATTGCTAACTCAGTCTGCTCGTTTTTGCACCATTTTGCATCTTTTCCTATCCAAAGCCACCATTGCTACCTAAGGCCCAATGAACTGAATCATAAACAGAAAAAGGATTAAAAGCACAAGTTTAACTCAATAACATAACCAAATCATAAGCTAGAGGGGTACAAAATGATATACAATTATGAACTGATCAAATAACCCCAGACCTAGATTTTGCTAGTCCTCGAGCAAAACAACACAAAACAAAGTTAAAAACAAAACAAGAAGTTAACTAAACCACTTTCGCAGGTAACTCGATTGCATTGAGCATATGCAACAAGCCTTTAAACCTCTAGGCATCCCTAGTAGGAGGAGTTGTGTCTCTTGAGGGTTTAACAGAAACGATACCCACAAACGCTTTACTAACTCTACAAAACAAAGTGGTTAGTAAAACTTGAAATCAACTAATGAAAACGAAAGAAAACTTTAGTCATACCTCCAACACCATAGAGTTGCCAAGATAGGTGATCAATCAGTGTGTAATGTGGAAGCTATAGCTCCAAGGCACACGGTTTCAAAGCAAGCACACTCAAGCCTTGAAGAAAGAACATGTTTCAACTCTAATTCTCACATATAGCACTCAATCACTCAGAACCTATGGTTTTATTCTCTCAAATAAGCTTAATACCCCCAAACCTAGATTTTGCTAGTCCTCGAGCAAAACAAAAAGGAAAACACAGATAAAAACAAAACAAGAAGTTAATTAGACCACTTTCGCAGGTAATTCGATTGCATTGAGCGAATGCAACAAGCCTTTAAACCTCTAGGCATCCCTAGTAGGAGGAGTTGTGTCTCCTGAGGGTTTAACAGATACGACACCCACAAACGTTTTCCTAACTCTACAAAACAAAGTGGTTAGAAAACTTATTAGATTTGTTAGTCCTTAAGCAAAATAAAAGAAAAACAAAAACAAAAATAATTACAAAAACAAAACAAAAAATAGAAATAAAAACAAAACAAAAATAAGACTCAAAACAATCTTCCAGAACATTTTTTGAAGAGAAATGACTCATGCACATGACTCAAAAGTTTTAACAATAGAAGCTCAGTTTTGGTCAATATTTACAGGGTGGCAAAGTTCAAAACACTCCATGCTCAAAGTGTAGTAGTGTGATAGCCAAATGCAACAAATTCCCCAATCTTATTTTTCACACAATTTCAAAAATCATACAAAGCACAAGTTTAACTTCAAATCTCACCAAAGTTGTCCTCTCACAAATGAATCGCTCAGAAGAGGGCTACAATGCATCACTCAGTTATAAACATGAGATTAGAGTTAAACCATAAAGGACTTAACTCAAAATAGGAAGATGAAAAACTTGCATTAATATGATCTCAAGAAGGATGACAAACACTTAAAAGTAAGAAAATGAATGCAATTCAACCACATGACATTTAAGATCAATATAGGTCTTTAACATAGGTTGTAATGGGGCCAAGGGTGTAAGGTGAGTGAGAAATGAAAGGTATGGATAATACAAAGTCCAAGGAACTCAAAAATGTAAGAGCATAAAATAATACAAAATCCAACACCACCATTCCTCTTTTAATACAATCCATAACTCCCACTTCATCTTGTCTATGTTAGTGTGGTTGGAATCAATTGCATCCCATACTTCTTTTGCTGCACCTCAAGCTTTCTTCACATGGGATTATCAAAGGTGTTCAATTTGTGGCTGCCTTTTGCTGCCAACCCATGTGGGTTTTCTTCTCCTTTGCTGGAAAAAACGATTCTTCTGAACCAGGCTTGGTGTAGGAAGGCATGAGGCTTCAATATGTATCCAATGGGGCTCCAATTTGTATATGTCATAATAGACACCCATTGGAACAAGTTGTATGAAGAAAGTATTCCCATTTGAGCAGTACAAGTGTACGTTTTGGGCCTTGCAAGTTGACTTCCGAAAATAGACTGGAATGTATGATGTGCATTTTGATGGGCCCACGGATTGGGCTTGGCTTCATCAATTGATACATTTTAGCAGTCCATCTTGCAGTTCCGAATCTCTTCTTTCCAACCACATATTAATTGGGCCAATACAAGTTGGGAGGAGGAAGTTAAGGCCGAAACAAATTGCTAACTCAGTCTGCTCGTTTTTGCACCATTTTGCATCTTTTCCTATCCAAAGCCACCATTGCTACCTAAGGCCCAATGAACTGAATGATAAACAAAAAATGGATTAAAAGCACAAGTTTAACTCAATAACATAATCAAATCATAAGTTATAAGGGTACAAAATGATATATAAATATGCACCGATCACATGGCCGATATTTTAATCCTTGAATATGGGTATATTGAACAATCTGTAAACCTAAAAATCGATTGACAATACGTACATAAACAGATAGAGCACGAAGACTAGATGAAGTTTCGTACCTCACTCAATGAAAATGGCGGTCGGAGTCGCCGAAAACAACGTCGAAAACTTCTAAAATCACCCGAACTTCCAATCGTTCTAGTTTAATTTCCTTGGGTTTTTGAGCTGGGAAAATGGGCGGATTAGAAAGAGGACGTTGATACGAAACTTTTGCAACCAATTTCACCTGAGTCGGACACTGGACGACGACGAAATCGCCGTCAGAAATTTGCTGCTGCGTGTAGAGGGGAGAGAGAGAAGAGAGACACGCGAGGGGAGAGAGAGAGAGAGAGAGAGAGAGAGAGAGAGAGAGAAAGCTGGTCTGTTTTTAAAATCCAACTTCGAAAAATTTACGGTTGTGCCACTGCAATTCGGTTCACCACAACTTCTTCATTAAAACTCCGATTTGGGCGTACTACGTGTCTACGAACTCGTGAGAGCGAGCTCTACACAACGGTGCCACTTATTTCCCTCCCCTATATCCTTCTAGATTAAAAAGTGACCAAAGTACACCTACTCCCAAGGGTAAAATTGTAATTTTCCAAAAGAATTAAATTGGATTAAATTGATTAAATTGGGTCAGGGATGTTACAGTATGGACTAGTCACCATTTTTGGTAAATAAAGCCCAACGTTTTGTAAAATGAACCCAATAGCCCATTTTGGCTAGTGCGTAGATTCTAGAAATTTGTCTAATCTTATACCGAATGTTTTGGGGGCGCTTTTTTATGCCATGTGTTCTCTTATGTGCATTTAGGGCTTAGTAAAATAGTCTCACTTCGTCATCTTTTTATCGCACAAATGCGTATTTACGCATCAAAATTCAACACTTCGGTATTTCTCTTCCAATTTCAACCATAATTATCGTTGTCTCAAAATGGCTTCAAACACGACTCCAAAAATGCGTGGATGCATAGTGGCTTGGAACACAATCCTAAAATGTGTTAGTTGCTTGATCCGATCATCAATTTCATTCAGAGTGACGATTTTTTTTCTTTCAACAACTCTTCTACAACATTTGACCATTTTTTTTCTTGTTGAAAGTCACAAGTTTTGTCAACTTACAAAAAAAACTAGGCCAAAAGATATTTGAGGTTGACCCTTGTAGGAAGCAAGTGCTGAGTTCTTCAAAGACTAGGTAGATAGATAATTCAAAATTTTACCCAATTTCTGAGGATTTGGATTTCAGCAAAGTGTTTGATAGCATTCTTGCCCTCCATGAATGCGGGGGGAATTGATTCTAACGGGGGAAAGAAAACCCACACTCCAACAAATATTGTGTGTTTGAACATCGAGGACTAAAAATATGTGTTTTAGCTCAAATATAGAAGAAGCCAGAGAAAAAAAATTTAGCCCAACCCTGTATAAATCCCTTGTTCCGCCCTTGTTTGGGTGGGCTGAGGAAATTTGTGTGTGGAAGGGGGAATGGAGGAAGGGCCTGTAAAGAGGGAAGGGGTATTGGATTTCAAGGTGGGCGGGGTTGGTTGGAGACGGTGGTGCACAGATGATGGGGTATGGTGATATTTTTTTTATTTTCAATTTTATTGTTTTAATGATTTTTCTATTTTTAAAATATCCTTGAAAATAGAAACTGAAATACCCTTAAAAACATATGGAAGATTGGATGGTGTTAAAGTGAGATGACAAATCATGGATTTTGAAAAATTAAGATGACATTTCTCTTAAATTTTTCTTAATGACAAATTGATTTCAAGGTATAAGTTCATGTGACATTTAAAAAAATAAAATCCCTTCAGGAAATTAAGTGCTTGCATAACATCAGAAAATTCATTTTCTCATGGCTTGGGGCAATGAATTGCATGTATGCCAACTAAGAATCAATTCTTGAAAACTGTCAACCAAGTAATTGATTCAGTTGGTACAATAACTTGACTTCATAAATTGTAAAGTAAGACCAAATGACCCATAAGAATGGTCAATTTCTTCCACTCATTGAATTTTGTTCACTCTGGTTTAATTAGGTTTTTCTTCTTCTTATTTTCTCCTGAAATTTTAATTGCTCAGCATTGTTTTGTATGGTGATGTTATAAATCTAACACGGGTTTCTTTTAATACAGGAATTACTCGAGTGTTTTATGGATCAGATTTTGTTACTTTTAATACAGCTTCGTGTTGTTCTCCATTATTTGATTAATTTCTTTTTAGGTTTTGGTCTCCAACAAATTTCATCTTTTAGGACCTTTCCATCAAGTAATTTTAAGATGACGTCCTTATGTCCTTGAAGCTTCACTAATGTTCCTTGATTCTATTCGAAATGGCATTTTGCCTCCAAGGCCTATTAGAACAAGAAGTTCAGTGCATGTCGGATAGAACTACCTCTGAATTGCAACCCCCCGGCCCCTCTCTCTCCCCCTCTCTCTCCCCCTCTCTCTATTCAAATCAGATTTGTCTTTGTGTGACATAGATCTCGGCATTTGCAGGTCAAAAGTGTAGAGCAAGAACACGATGCTGATGATGAAGGAACCGAGTGATTTGAAAATTTTAAGCAAATCTGCTATTTTGTGCTGAAGCATGTGATTTGTTCCTTAGGAGGTCTTGCCTTGGTCTGATACTTGTGAACAGCTTGCTGCTTCTCCTTACAGTTTATGCTATTTGCTTGTTCATATTTATCATTTAGTCGCTCATTTGTTGACTGGTCGATTTTGGATCTAAGAAGGGAGGGCTGTTAAACTAGAAAACTAGAAATGTGTTTTAAAGACAATTTCGTAAGTTGTAAATTTGCTGAATTACCCTTCAAACAAACGGCTAAATTGATGGAATGTGACAGTAGGACCTAATTGCAATTACTTGTTGAGTTAAAGGATGTAATTGTCTTAAAAAAAGTTTCGGGACTCAATTAAAACTCGAGGTAAAGTTCAGAAACCTCTACAATTAAAATCCAATTTCTTTAATAATAGACTTTTAACTTCCCTTTTTAATCGACAAAAGCTTTTGTTTTTTGGTCGAAAATTTGGTTGTGTTGGGACTCAAAATCCTACATAGGAAAAATAGAATATCCTAGAGTGGTTTGAGAGCCCTTGAACACCCTTCCTTTATACACTGGTGTTTAGGGGCAAGTTCTACCCATGAGCTCTTACTAGGGTCAAATGAATACAACATGACTCATTTTTATTTATTTATCTCACTCATCATGTTACAAGGCTTACGTGCATTTTTCGAGGCTTACGTGCATTTTTCGTGGTATATACAGGTTTCTTTTGACATGGTGATACGTGTGCTTGGCTGCGTGAGATGGTGCATAGTGAGTTAGCAAAACACTAATAAGATGGACCTTAGGAATCTTAGGCTATGGAGTGTAGAGGTATACTTGGAATGTTTTTGGATGACTTGACATCACATGTAGGGTCGGTCTTGAGAATTTCAGGGTCCTGTGCGAAACTTAAAGGCCCTCAAACATCTAAAATAAAAATATTAAAAATATTATTTTTATCGTGAATTGATGCCATAAACCAATAAAAGTATTGTTTTAGTATTGTTTTTGTGATTGGCATTTCCTAGACCAAATAGACTAAGTATAGATGGTAAATTAGTTGTGATAGAAGAGCAATGGTGGTTGTCTAAATTCCAAGATATGATCTGAAGGCTCATATGTCAATCAACGATCACTGAGGTAAATTCTTCATTCAATCATGCATCCTAATTGTGGTATTTTACAAAATATTTCAAACTCACAATCTGTTAACATTATGATTAAGAAGACTTTTTGCACAAAGAGAAGTTCCACACATCTTTGCACATCCATCAGTGCGGGATAGATTCATCCTAAAGATAACAACTGCCATACCACCCTACTTTGCACATCCATCAGAGCCGGGTTTTATATCCCCTGAATTCCCAATTCATCAAGCATTGCAGATATCGGGTTCCTAATCGTTAAGGTCCCAGTAAAAAGGCTAACACAAGAGTAAACAATGAGAAAACGATGCTTATCGAGTCCTTCGATGCCATGTTGACATGATTCCATATGAAACTAATCAATCATTAACACTGAAGTAGTTCCTATAAACCAACCGTGGTCGCTTAAGTAGGCTAGCTGCATCTCAGAGGACAATTACTCAAAGAGCAGGGGAAAAAGGATTGAGAGTCATTCTTATCTTTTGAAAAATGGACAGAAATTAGTTTCTTCCACTCCTTACCCAAAATACAATCCATTGTCCCCTAATAGAAGCAATACATGTGCACATTGTACAAAATCAACTTTCAAGGGTAACCAAAGTCAGGAACCATAAACAGAACAATTCGGGCGATGCTACGGCAGGCATTTGTTCTAATAAGAAAGCATATATAAATCTAATTAAAAACAGGTAGGCTGCCGAGTAGAAGAACGAAAAAAGTGAATTTACTTCCTGCAAAATTTGAGTAAGATGTGGGATGCAATTTAAACCTTACTTTAAAGACAAAATTTCTAGGGTAGAGGACAGCATTATAGTATTGTGCCAAAAGCAAGCTAATGCATATGAGTGATGCAGCATCAGGTGGCTAAAATAATTACATCCTCACCCGTTTCAACATATCAGATCAGACATCCTGGATATCTACCTTCCCTTGATACACACGTAACAATTCAGGTACTTCGCCAAGATATCTGTTCACAAAAATCTCCAAGAACTGCTTCTCAGCAGGTTTCACCAGAGAACCCAGATTCAAGTTCTCATTTATGAGACCTTTCAACCACAGAACTTTAACAACTGAGCACCTTGGGATAAGTCTCCTCTCCAAACTGAGACCGAGGGCCACAGGATATTTGGCAATCATTCCTGACGACCATCCCATCTTGTTCACTAAAAGATCCATTGCTTGCATAAGTTTCTTCTCCGAGATAATCAAACACCACGGGTTCTTCCTGAAAGCGGAGAGAAAATCATCCTCAGACCAACCCCATGTCTTAAGAACTTCGCGACTTCTATTCAATATCAACTTATTCTGACCACACAATGCACGGAGGGCATTCACTGAAGTTGATTTTTCCAGATTAAATCCCATTTCCTTAACCTCACTCACAAGTTGACCAAAATTTTCAGGATTTACCATCAAAACGCGAGTACCACGAGTTAGCAAAAAAGAAATGCATGGTTGAGGCATGCCCGATTCTCTCAAAAGCCCAATATTTGGCACCACGTGCTTGCAGTGACCTTGCAAGAAAATCCCTGAGTTGAGCTTCAAAACAACACCAACATTTTTCTCAGAGAGCATACTCCTGAGGAAGTTATAAGTGGGCAAAATCCGATTTCTCAAGCTGACTAACAAAAGGTGTGGCTTAAAAGCCAGAGTTTTTAATAGGTCCACGTTTGAAATTTCAAGAGAGCTGAAAAACTCAAGCTTTGGCAAAAGGGTTTTCTCAGGATTAGTTGAAAGAAGTGTTGGACGTGACCTAATAAGCTTTGATATCTGGGTTTGAGATGCTCCATAGTTTCTCAGAAGCTCTAAAACGGAGTCTGCTCTTTCTGATGACTGCAACTCGACCCACTTAGAAGCTAAAATCGCTCCTTCTGGGGACAATCCACAAGTGTTTATGAGGTAAGTGACTGTGAAATTGTGTTGGTTTTCTGGAATTTCTGAGGTGATGTGTCTGCAGAGCAACTGACTCTGAAGAGAAAAATGTGAGGGTTTTGGATCTCCAACCAACACTCTGTTTGTTTTGGAAGCAAATGTACAAGAAAATATTTAGTGAACCAATCTGAAGGTCTTCAAATTGCGGAGTTGAATCATGTTAGAGGTTGATGATGAACAATTTCTACAGGAATTAAAGCCTAGCTGATTTTCTGCCTTTAGAAAGTATGCATTTCTCAGCATTCAAAATAGATCTGAACCATCCAAATAAAATTGCCTGGTATAGGATAAACCATTGCAGCTAGGGTAAGTTTTCTTACCATTTTCACAACTGACGGTCACTGGCTCACTGCTGCTATCCATGGTGGTAGGAAATCTTCTGCCAGAAAAACCTCTTCAGTCTTCATAGCTACAAATCAAAGCAAAGAAATTACTCCAATCTGAGGCAATAAGAAAACCCAAAACAAAGGGTTGAACTTCAAACTTACAAAAAGTCGAGGGCTTTTGCTTCTTTGGGACAAAGGGCGGAGAACGTAACTAATGGGGTGAATATCTGTATGCTGGTTTTTGTGTCTCGGCTCAAGAAAGTCCTAGAGATACCTTAATGCTTATAGAATTAGGTAATATTAATCCTTATCAAAGTTGGAATCCTTAAGCCTGTGAGTATTTCTAGAACACTTTTATTAGGCTGCCATATCTGATAGGAATAGACTTTCTGATAAACCGTGACTTCTTAGGAATCTTTATTCGATTAGAAGATCACTTCAGTGGTTTAAAACAGTAAACCAATTGGATGTATGAGTTATTTACATTGACACCTTGAGGTTTTCAGTGCTTTTACCAAACCCATGAGGTTGCAAAAATTACACAAATACTTTCTAAAGTTTCAAACTGTTCTCACGAAAGCTTATGCAAATAACAAATGAGTGATGTTATTTCCACCCCAGTCATATTTCCTCACCCACCATCAGGGCAAGCTTTGGGCTTGGGCGCCAAGTGCGACGGCTATGGGCCTCCAATTTTTGGGGCCTCAAAATTTTTATAAATATTACAGGAGCCCGAACTCTAAAAATAAATAAATAATTACACATATTCCTATTTCCAACTTCTAAAGCGATCTTTCCTATTTCCAACACACTTCCTCTTTTCCCATAAAAAACTTTTCTGCTTCCAAGTGATCTTTCCCTTTCCCACCATCTTCTCCTCTCTCTTTTTTAGTCAATATATTAGACCTTTCTCCCATGCTCTGTTCTCCCAAGCTCTGTTCTCTTCAATATCATTCTATGTGACCCAAAAGAAAAGCTCTCTTCAATATATTATTTCCAGTTTTTCTTTCATCCCTCTTTTATCTTTGTCTTTGAATTGATCTATTGATCAGTTCATATTTGTATATCATTTTGTACCCTTCTAGCTTATGATTTGGTTATGTTTTTGAGTTAAGCTTGTGCTTTTAATCCCTTTTGTGTTTATGATTCAGTTCATTGAGCTTTAGATAGCAATGGTGACTTTGGATAGGAAAATATGCAAAATGGTGCAAAAATGTGTAGACTGAGTTAGCAACTCATTTCGGCCTTAACTCCTTCCTCCGAACTTGGATATGGCCAAATAACATGTGGTTGGAAATATGACATTCTGAACTTCAAGATGGATGGCTCAAGGTCATTCATTGCTTAAGGGAAGTCTAATCCGTGAGCCCATCAAAATACACATCATCCTGACAGCAGGATGAGCTGATTGTTGCTTGGTCATGATGAGCTAGACATGAGCTATTGTTTCTGGTTGGAAGCTTGGTCATGATGAGCTATGCATGAGGTATTGATTCTGGTGGGATTAATTGGTGAAGTGCAGTAGCCACATAAGAAAAGAAGCTGATTTTCTATTGCTTGGGTGTGTTTGGTAAGGTTGGTGAAGGCATAACTCAATTCAGATTTCTCATTTCATTCTCCCTATAAATACCACTTCCATTCCACACCTGGGATTCACAACCCCACAAAAACCCTCTCCATCCATCCTCAAACACTCCCATCAACCCCAAACACTCCAGCAATCAATCCAAAGCTCTAAACAGCCCCATATCACCAAAACTATCCCAGTAAGCCTCTCTTCTATTTCCCTACGAATTTCATCTTTCTCAGCCATCACCACTCACTCAAACTCATCCCAAATCACCTCCATAACCTTCATACATCCTTCTAGACGTGGGGAAGCTCTTGAAGAAGCATTAGACGTGGAGAAGCCTTTGGAGAAGGATGGACACCACAAGAACTTCAGAAATAAGTTTTTCTACTCTTATTGCATTCTTTATGTTTTCTCATTTCTATTCAAGTCTCTTTTCCATTATAAGTAGCTAAATCCATAACTAGGGCTTTGATGTAACCTAATGAATTTTCTGAGTTTATAAGTTTTAAGTTTCAAGTTTGATTCAAGATTCATGTTCTTATTCATTTTGCCTACTTGCCTATATGCTAATCGGAATGCCTAGTTACCATTTTGATTTGTGTATCTTGATTTGAATTAAGAGTAGACACCATGCTTTAATTCAAATTGAACTATGAATAGCAAGAGTGTGTATAGAATTCGACAATCTGGATTAGATACATACTTGGTTGTTTAAAATGTTCTTCTATACTTAATGGATTCCTAATGCTTAATTTTAGGTTAGACAACAGATGACCAAATTAGAGAATTAGGAATACAAGGTTAGGGCCAGACACCATGGCTTAATCATACCTTAGCTAGAGTCAATCATTGAATTTGAATTAGACTTGTCACTTGAATCCTTATAACCTAGAATTGAATTGTTATGGTGAATCGAATGCCCTAGTCTCCAAACCTGTTTTCAACCTTCAAAACAACTCTTTGCTGCACTTGTTTACTTGTCTTCCTTTGCAATTTCAATTTGTTCTTTTGTTTTCACAATCACAAGCACTCTCACTTCAAATTCCAATTTAATTTTGCTGCTATCTCAAACTAATCTCACCTTAAATTCTGTTTTAGACTTAACTTCCTAGTTTCTTGAATTCGGAAATCTAAGTACATAACTAAGTTTAACTTCTCAGTCCTTGTGGGTACGACCTCGTACTTGTCTTGCTATACTATTAATTGGCCCATACACTTGCGAGTTAACATATTATCAACATCTATCCAAACAAAGATTTGTAGATTTCTTTCTTCTACACTACACGATTTCTGTAGAGAAGAAGACTCTGAAGGATTATCTGAGTGAGGATGAGGTTCGTCAATAATAACCCCAGATTTGAATTCTTTCCATTATCTTTATACATATTTTTTATATATTGAATTGAATGTATCTAATTGTAATTTTTTATATCATTGCAGATGTGCAATATAGATCAATTGAAGTTAAAGCTTTGCAAGATTGAAGCTTTTTATACAACTTAAGCATAAACCAGGTTGTATTGCTTTTTTTTTTGGTTGCTTAAATTTAGTTTTTTTTCCTTTGCTGGTTGTGTTTAGTGTGGTGTGTTTATTTTGTTCATTTGTTGTCTGTCACTTTCTAGATTTAAGAGTTGCAGTAAAAAATAGTTAGGAAACATGAATCTGGCAGTCAAAAAAGAAATAAAATAAGAAAAATAGAAAAAAATGATTCAAACTCAAAAAGGAGCTCTTGATAAGTTTTTTAAAACTAGTTCTTCAATTGAAGATCCATCAAATGAATTAGTTAACGAATCACAACAACCAATTAGTCAGGACGAAGAAATGATAGAAAATGAAGAGGTTGATGCCCTCATTGAGAATGAAAATAATCAAGAAGAAATGAGAGAGAATGATACAAATGAACTGAATGTGATTGGTGATCAATTTGAGAATGAAAATGAAATAGAACAAATAATTCCTGCTTTGAATATCTATGATCCAAGAATTTGGGATAACATTGATAACAAAACAAAGGATATTTTAGTAGAAAAGGGTCCTATAAGAGAAAGTAATCTCAAGTTTCTTGTGGATTGGCTCTCTAGGCATTTTTCATATTCTTATTATACAAGAAAGCTATCAAACGGGGAGGGTCAAGATAGAAATGTTGGAATTTTAAAAGGTTTTAAAAATTTAACCGTTTTATTTATTTATTTATTTTGGCTATTTTATTTTATTTATTGTGGGGGTTATAAATATTTAATATTCAGGTTTTATTTCTGGTTGGTGAATGCCTTAATTTTTTGGTTGGTGAAGGTTATATGTTTTTGGATGCCTATAAAAGGCCATTCCTCCTTCACATTTGATACACACACAGTACACCATTAGAATGTCACATACCACAATCACCACCATAAACTAATTCTCTCATTTTCTACTTTTATATATATTCTCTACTTTATATTATTATTTTGGCAATGGTTATGTGATTTGGATACCCATATCCGTCTATGAACATGCTTATAGCGGATCTTGAGTTTGTGTATAAGGGGTCGTATCTTGGAGTCTTGTAGACCGTTAGTACCTGCACGTAAGGAGGCTACAAAAGGCTTTAGGACAGCGTCTTTGACATGCTTCACCGTACCAAACTCACCTTCTTATTTATTATTTAGTTTACTTTTACTTACCTATTATTTTGTTTTTCTTCTATTTCATTATACCTTAAAAGCTTTCCAATTTATTTATATGTTATTTATAATATAATATTTTTGTAGTTGGCTTTACGGAGAAAGAAAACTATATTTTTTATAACAACCTAAAGCCTTTGTTTGTTAAAGTTGTTTTCTTCCCGTACTGCTATTGCTTTAATACATTTTAACTCTTTGACTGAAGCTTTTGCATTTGTATTAGATTATCAAAATGAAAATGAAAATGAAAATTTGTTTTGGGTATATGCAGTTTAAAAGCTTTGATGTTGTCTATACAATTTCAATTGCTTTAATTATTGTTGGTACATTTATATTTTATAATTTTGCTGCTAACGTTTGGCAAATTACTACTAGTATTTGAGACCAAAAAAAAAAAACTGTTTGTTTTGTTGCATCTTTTCTTGATATATATGTTGCATCTTTAGTGTGGATGTCAGCAATTCTTTTCTTATCACAGGTTTTATACTTATTTTTCTAGGAAAGTGTTTGATCACTGATTGTCTTTGCAAATGTTGAATTTATTTGAAAACTCCTTATCTGTAATAAAGAGAAAATAGTGATTTATGTTGTTACGCATAGATAAACAAATATGTATGATTTTTCTGAATCTTAAAACAGTTTTCTTTGTTATATATAAACAACTTGATTATTCTATTTACTTATTAAACTCAAAAAACATGTTGTAGTATTTGTTGTGTGTAAATTTCCTTTGTTGGAGTAAAAGAAAGTGTGATTTTAAGAATCGATTTATAGATTTTGCTTGAGAGTATAAGAGTTATTATATTGTTAGGATTGTTGAAGTTGAAACAAAGAACTATTTTTTATTTGTTATATGTGACACCATACATCTTTGAAGTTGTATCTGTTAAGTCTGAGTTATAAATCATATGTGTTTTAAATTAATTGCGACTCTTATAATTATGACATTATTTCTTTGTATAAATTCGGCTACACATTAAATTTATGGTTTTGGTGTGTACGTTATTCATTGCACACTTGTATTTTATAATTGAGAGTTTGCTATGATGAAATTTAAGGTCTGATTAATATATTTCTATTGTTTCAAATAAAAAATAATGAAAAAAAATTATTTCTTTAATTAATTTACTCTGAATGGTCGTTCATTTGAAATGTGAAATTGATATTCCACAAAGCTTAGACTACAATTTATTTTAGTAATATGAATAATTAATGCCTTTATTTCAAAAGCGTTGGTATTTTAATGGGAAAATGAATATCAAATTATATTATTGCTTATGTTGGATATTTATTATAGAAAATTTGGCATAAGTCCAATTTAGATTTTCAATGTATTTTCCTTATTTACCTTAAAGGGTAAAATCGACACAACAAAAAAGTAATAAATGTCAAAGGACCTACATCTAAAACTAAAAACACGAGGACTAAACCCAATAACAGCTAATCTTTTGGACCAAGATCTAAGAACCCCATTTCATGACATTTAGAGCCCTTATTTTTGGCAATAAAGTTGTTAATATTGTTAGGTGATCATTGCCTTAATGTTCTGAACATTTATGAAATTAATTACATTTTGTTTAAATGTCTTGGATTCATTTTAAAGTTGCCAACGCATATATATTTCAATTGTGCAATCCTTCATATTAGTTACTTGAGTTAATCTTGATAAAATATATTGAGTGAACTAGTGTTCTTTTGAATGTGAAGTCTTGATAGCTGCCACATTGAGTTAATTGCCAGAAAGAGTACATTGTGAAACCTTCTAGAGAAAACTGAAATAAAATGATAAATTATATCACTGTAAGCGGCATTTAATTTTGAGTTTTGGTGTAAGGTTTTCAACCCGTAAATCCTCTAAAGTATTATGGCATATCTTATGAATTTCAAAAATAAATAAACTTTCATATATTTTGAGAATTTCCTAATTTGTGGGGGTTTAGAATTTCCTTAACTATTTGGGAGTTCAAAATACAAAATTAATTTCAATACTTATTTTATGTTGAATACAATTTTTCGAGATTAGTTTTAAATGGTTTGATTACCTCTTTAAAACTAAATTTTTTTGGGGGGTATATTTATTGTATAAGTTGTGATATCTCTTTTGTCAGGATTTATCTTATTTTAATTAGCCTTTAAATGTTTATTGTTAATTGCTTTTAATAATTATTTTTATTTATTTTAAAACCATGTGGACCTCTTTTGTGGGAGTTGTTTTTTTTTCAAAGGGAACTTTAATGCTATAATTTTATTTGTTACTATCATTAAGCAATTTTTGCTTTTATGCTGGAAAATATTAGATTCATTTATGTAGGCTTTCCTTTTCTCTTTCCCAAAATTTTGAGTGTGTTTTCAATTTCTTTATGCTCTCGTGGGAAAGATTCATTACATTCATTTAGTGACATAATAATTTTTATATTTCCTTGACAAACATGTTGTGTCCGTATGAAATTTGTTTATATTATAAAATTTTATTATGAGACTAATTTGTCTTCAATTTTGATATGAAAATGTGTGCAACTAATGATTACCTTGGTATAAAATTTTGGTAGAGACTTCTTATTGTCTTATAGGTTCCTATTGAGAATTAAGAAGATACAATTTCAACCTGGATATGCAATCATGATTTCAGCCACTTTGAGTGCACAAAAGGGAGTAAGAGTATCCTGAAATACTCAGTGTTTATAGTTAAATTTATTTAAAGAATTAATTGTTATATTGTTGTTCATAAGTGGTAGCAGGTGTACTCAAAGTTTCATGGACTTGAGAGGTACTCTTGATCATAAGATTTAATGTATGATGTTTTCTGTTATACTTAAATGTATACCAATCCGTATCTAATTTTCGATTATACTGAGGTGAAATCCACTAATCGTTTGTGTGCAAGATTGTGTAGGAAATATTTCCAATAACATGCAGGTTTAGAGCGCGCTAAAACAGAGAACAAAGATATGACCTACATTATATATGCCTTGTGAAGGCTAGTCTTGATATGCATGCCTCGTGGAGGAGGCTATTAATGCAAAATGTCGAGGGGGATGTGCTTAAGCCAATAAGGGAGTCACCTAGGGAAGTAACCCAACTTATGTGATTGAAGATCCCATGAAGGAAGTTCAATGTGGTAGAAACAATCCATACTGCGTGACTCATATAACACTGATAAAATTATGGAGATATCCTTGAGATATTCTCCTGCTCATCCCTGAGGCAAAAGTGCTATTTTATGTGACGTTAGGAAGGGATTTATCCCTAAATGAGTTTCGAGGCGAGCAAACTCCCGCAGGGTGCAGGTCACATGTACTCTTGGAGAACTCACCTAAGTGAGAGACGTCGTGAGGCCGCAACTATGAGAATTGGGCTATTCTCTAGTAACTCTCATGAGAATCAAGATGAGCGCATGGCCATAAATAGCACTACCCCGCATCCAAGTCTCAACTAATACTATGTGTGGGATATGTTGAAGTTTGGTCAAAGGTGCTGAGTTCAATACTGTGTACACTCAGGTTCCTCAAATGGAGACTATCATCACTAAGTGAAGGTTCAAGCCCAGAAGGCACCTACACCTATTACATAGTATTATATTGCCATATATATTATATATTTTTCACTGTTTTTTTTTGTCACGGTAAAATTTAAAAAACCTTGTGGGGGATTGTTGGAATTTTAAAAGGTTTTAAAAATTTAACCGTTTTATTTATTTATTTATTTTGGCTATTTTATTTTATTTATTGTGGGGGTTATAAATATTTAATATTCAGGTTTTATTTCTGGTTGGTGAATGCCTTAATTTTTTGGTTGGTGAAGGTTACATGTTTTTGGATGCCTATAAAAGGTCACTCCTCCTTCACATTTGATACACACACAGTACACCATTAGAATATCACATACCACAATCACCACCATAAACTAATTCTCTCATTTTCTACTTTTATATATATTCTCTACTTTATATTATTATTTTGGCAATGATTATGTGACTTGGATACCCATATCCGTCTATGAACGTGCTTATAGCGGATCTTGAGTTTGTGCATAAAGGGTCGTATCTTGGAGTTTTGTAGACCGTTAGTACCTGCACGTAGGGAGGCTACAAAGGCTTTAGGACAGCGTCTTTGACGTGCTTCACCGTACCAAACTCACCTTCTTATTTATTATTTATTTTACTTTTACTTACCTATTATTTTGTTTTTCTTCTATTTCATAATACCTTAAAAGCTTTCCAATTTATTTATATGTTATTTATAATATAATATTTTTGTAGTTGGCTTTACGGAAAAAGAAAACTATATTTTTTATAACAATGGCTAGTGTACTCAAAAGATGTGGACAAAGTATATTGTTTTGTTGTAAGTTGTTTAAATCTATGAAAATTAGAAGTTTGTTGGCAAATGAAGGGCTTAATGACTGGAAACGTTTAAGTAAGAGGCTTAAACAACATGAAACTAGTAGTGAGCGTATCAATAACATGAGAACTTGGATTCACATGCAAATTAGATTTAAAAATAATGAAACAATTGATAAAGAGCTACAAGTGCAAATTAAAAAAGAGAAGGAACATTGGAAATTGGTTTTAGTAAGAATAATTTATGTTGTGAGATGCCTTACTAAAAGAAATTTAGCTTTTCGTGGAGAGAATGAGAAAATTTGCCAAGATAACAATGGTAACTTTTTGGGGCTGCTTGAATTAATTGCGGGATTTGATTTGGTATTGCAAGAGCATTTTAGACGTATTCAAAATAATGAGATTCATTATCACTATCTTAGTCATAAAATTCAAAATGAGTTTATTGGTATGTTAGGCTCCAAGGTTAGAAGTGTTATAATTGAAAAAATCAAAGAGGCAAAATATTTTTCTGTAATACTTGATTGTACTCCGGATGTAACCATGAGCAAATGACTTTAATAATTCGATGTGTAGATGTATCAAATGCTCCCATAAAGGTAGAAGAGTATTTTTTAGAGTTCTTGAAAGTGGATGATTCATCTGGATGTGAGCTTTTTAATGAGTTACAAGTTGTATTAAAGTGTCTTGAACTTGATATTAATAATGTAAGGGGCCAAGGTTATGATAATGAAGCTAACATGAAGGGGGAAAACAATGGTGTGCCAAAAAGGTTTCTTAAAATAAATCCTAGGGCATTTTATATGCCATGTGCTTCTCATTCTCTTAATTTAACAGTTTGTGATATGGCAAACTCTTGTGTTAAAGCTGTGTCATTTTTTGGTGTTGTGCAACGCATGTATACTCTATTTGCTAAAGAGGTGGAAAATTTTTCAAGATCATGTCCATGGATTAACTCTTAAACCATTGTCAACAACAAGATGGGAAAGTCATATTAATATTGTTAAAGCCATAATAACCCAAACTAATGATATAAGAGAAGCTCTATTTGAATAGTCTAGGGTTAGTGAAGATGCAAAAACAAAGAGTGAAACTGAATCTTTAGCTACACATGAACTTGAAAATTTTGAATTTTTGTTGGGCATGAGCATATGGCATAACATTTAGCCAAAAATTGACTTGGTTAGCCAAAAATTGCAATATGGAGATATGCAAATTGATGTTGCAATAAAACATTTGAAGGGGGTGGTCTCTTATTTTGTAGACTATAGGGAAAATGGGTTCACATTGGCCCTACTTTATGCTAAAGAGATTGCATCAAAGATGGAAATTGACCCTGTATTTCCTGAAAAACATCAAAATAGAAGAAAAAAATAATTTGATGAAAATGACCATGAAGAGACATTTCAATCTGCTGAAGAATCTTTTAGGGGTAATTATTTTCTTGTTGTAGTTGATGCTGCAATTTCTTCTTTGAGGAGTAGATTTGAACAATTAGAAATATTTGAAGGCATTTTTGGTTTTTTGTTTGACCCTAAGAATTTATTTCATATGAATTATAGTAGATTGCGTGAATGTTGTAGAAATCTTGAAGCTACTTTAACACATGATAATGAATATGATATTAATACTGATGATTTGTTTTCTGAATTGGAAGTGTTACAAATGTATTTACCAAAAGAGACAAAGACAGCCATTGAAGTTCTCGAGTTTGTAAAAGTTGTGGATTGTTTTCCAAATGTCTCAATCGCTTATAGAATTATATTGACTCTGCCAGTAACTGTGGCATCTGCAGGAAGAAGTTTTTCAAAATTAAAATTAATAAAATCTTATTTAATCTTATTTGCAATCAACTATGTCACAAGAAAGGTTAAATGGATTGACAATCTTATGTATTGAAAAGAATATGTTGGAAAATATTGATTTTGAAGAGGTTATTGATGATTTTGCTTCTCAAAATGCTAGAAGATCAAGAATTTTTCAGTGATCGTTTGTATTTTTAATGTTACTGCTTTTGTTTTTTTATTTGTAGATGATGGAGTGGAAGTCAAAGCAGCTTTTTGTGTACAACTCAGCCACTTGAGAACTAACTAAGCCCTATTGAAGAGCCACTAAGCCACTTGAGAACTTTTGTTTTGTTTTGTTGAAATTTTAGAAGCTCTATGAACCTAAATATGTTTTTTTTTTGTTTATGGATCATGTACTTTTGGTTTTTTTTTGTTAGTTGAATGAAATTATTCTATTTAGCAGGCTTAGTTGTTTTCTGGGACTTTGCCCCCTATTCATAAAAAGAAAACGGAATGAGCAAATTCGAAAAAAAAAACATATAACTAAGGGCCTCATTTAATTTTTGGCCATGGGCCACCAAAATGTCAAGGCCGGCCCTGCCCACCATTATTCCTAAAATATCCTTTAATTATTAATTCAAGTAAATTCTTTCCACCCATCATTATTCCTAAAATATACTTTAACTATTTATTCAAGCAAAATATTTTAGTAACAAGTTATTATTATAAGTTGACTTTCGTAGCAGTGGTGGTGAGGTAGTTCTTAGAGCATCCACAATCATGCTCTTAATTCACACCCAACCCAAGTTTGATCCTAACATTTTGTGTCTTTTTTAATTTCTTTTTTTTATGCGAGTGCATGGTTCTTTTTAGAACTTTATTATCTTATTTTTATTTTGTCTTCTTATATACAAAAAATAAATGACATTTTGTTGGAGGCCTAAACTCTCTTCTTTATGATTATAGAAATTTTATTTTTTAATATTCTACACACGCGCAAATAAAATCAAATAATCTTTTTTGTGTGTGGATCTTTTATTTTAATCGATCAATTTTCAATTCAAGTTAAAACAAATATGAAACAAATAAGGGAAAATTACAAAACACTTTTGTTATTTTTTCCAACGCAAAACACTTTTGTTCATTTTTGGAAGAATTTAAAATTTTAAAATTTAAAAAAAAAAAAAAAAAAAAAAACATTCGTTCATTTGACTAAAATTTTCACAATTAACTAGGGGTGGGCTCCTTTCAGTGAACAAAATTTCCAATGGACTAAACCGATAAATTAATAAATCAAGCAGAATCAAGCCGAATCAAGGTAAAAATAACTGTTCTAAGTCAACATGACAACGTCAGCTCTCAAGAACCAAACCGCCCTATACTTATGCTCTCGATTTTTGCCTTAAAAGAGCGGGTACAAACTAAACTGAATCGGATATGTTAATTTCATTTATTTATATCCGAATATATTAGTTAGCCTAATTAATATCCAAATCACATTAGTAATGTCAACTCTAATTAGACATCATTGGATCCAAAGTTCCTCGAACCAAATCTTTTTTGTGTGTGGATCTTTTATTTTAATCGATCAATTTTCAATTCAAGTTAAAACAAATATGAAACAAATAAGGGAAAATTAAAAAAACACTTTTGTTATTTTTTCCAACGCAAAACACTTTTGTTATTTTTTGGAAGAATAAAAAAAACACATTCGTTCATTTGACTAAAATGTTTACAATTAACTAGGGGTGGGCTCCTTTCAGTAAACAAAATTTCCAATGGACTAAACCGATAAGCCGAATCAAGGTGGAAAAAAAAAAACTGTTTTGAGTCAACGTAACAACGTCAACTCTCAACAACCGAACCGGCCCCATACTTACGCTCTCGATTTTGCCTTAAAAGAGCGGGTATTTATATCCAATATATTAGTTAGCCTAATTAATATCCAAATCACATTAGTAACGTCAGCCCTAATCAGACACACACACACACTCTCTCTCTCTCTCTCTCTCTCTCTCTCTCTCTCTCTCTCTCTCTCTCTCTCTCTCTCAAGCCTTGGCTCCTTGCTGCCCCTCCCTGCCTCTTCTCCCATCGTTGCTGCCTCAAATCAATGAAAATTGAACCAAACCGATCAGACACATTTTGTTTCTAAAATCACCATAACTTTCAACAGACACGAACCGTTAAAGTGGCTGCGATGCAGTAGGCAATTTAGGGCTGTCAACCTCTACTAGAGGAGGTGCCTAAGAAAGAAACAAATCTTGTTTAGGAATGTTAGGATTGTCATTCATTTGTTTGCACCGGCATGTTCATCCAACCTTGTACCTGCTGGCCTTTCAATGGAGATCATGATATGTAGCTTGATTTAGGCAATGACACAAAGAATCACATCTCAAAACAATATAAAAACTGAAAAAGAAAAATACAAAAGAGTCCATCTACTTGCAAAGGCATGATAAACTAGTGCTTGTCCGTTAATTTCCTGTACATTCTCTTTCAATGTTGAAATCCCAGAGACACCTCACCTGGGAAGAACAAATTTTTGTACAAAATGAATCACATCCACTGTAGGTCCACACCTTTTGGTTTTCTTTTTCATTTACAATTCCAAAAGGCTTGAGAAACTCTGTTCACAACTTTAATCTCTAACCAGAACACATCATATATCTGTGACTATAAATTAAAAGGGGTTATGACACTGGGGAATAAATGCAATAACAGATAGGCCAAAGCATACTCCCCTGGCAGCCACTACTCAAACTCAAATGACAATGTCAATGACCAAACTGATGCTTTCTTTTAGTAAGCATTGCCATTTCCGCTAAAGATCAACTATACAGGGATGACTGCCAGCTTCAAGTTAAAACTCGGGTCAAATTATACTGTCATGTGTCTTCTACAAAAATTCTGAAGATGAAAGCACGAAAGCGTCTTGAGTATTGCTTCGGATCAACAGCAGAGATTGAAGTTGGGTCATATTGGAACGATTTGTATGCATGCTCAAGCTTTTTGCTGATATCATAGTCCTGTAGTATGTCAATTATACCGAAGAACAGAATGACATCATATAATTCTCCTGTTGGGTCTCCAACCAACTGAGCCTCACAATCACTTCTTCTCACTGTCCTTTCAGCCCATGCAGGCATATTAATACCTAATCTAATCGAAGACCACCTGAAAGAATGCAATGAAATCATATGAATCAGGTATAATTACTACTAGGGAGTTCTTCAAAAGATGAAAGTCAGCACAGTGTTAATGGATTCATTCCTACCGGTTCGAGTCAGAAAGAAGCCTATCCATGTCGACTTTAGAAAGGCGAGGGGCCCCTTCATTGTCAGGGTCAGCATTTCCTGCAAGATCAGAACATAAATCATGTGTCAGAAAGGGTTCGCTTTGAATTTATGAGCTGGCCAAGTAATTGAAGAAATGAGCTAGAAATAACCAGTAGGAGTGCGAACTCCAGAGGTTCGGTCTGGTGTGGGGGGTTCCCTGCATGAAGCTTCTTGAAAGTGAAGACCAACCAGGAGACTGTAGTCCATTATTCTTTCGTGTTCAAGAAAGTCGCAATCTCTGTCCACTTGCCTGCATCAAGGTATACTTTTAACTTAAAAAAGAGAAACTAGACTAAAATATTACTGCAAAATCCTCCATATCTAACTTCTAATGTACCAAACATTCTCACATATGGACATAGCATTCAAAGTGTATGAATCTAATGCAAACTCAAACCTTATAAAGGAAGGGGTACTACCAAAATGAGGGCTTTTCCCCCTGTATGTTAAACTATTAGGAATCAGTTCCCCAACATAAATCAAGCTCAGGTTTTATGGAAATTGTTATCATTTTATTTATTCAGGCATTATGCTTTTTTTTATATAGATATGCTTAATGTACAACAAGATACAAAGCCTAAGCTTAATAACTTAATCAGCTTTGCTAAATTGAGTTTCTAAGCTCAATGGACTGCATAGGTACACGTGCATACATGGAGTGATAATGTTAGGAGACAAAGAAAAAAGAGAGAGAATTAAACTGTGAATGGTTAGCATAAGTTCTGACTATGACCTGAATGTTTGCTCAAAAGTGCTTAGCATCTTACACTCATCCTCAATCAACCACTCCTTTTTCCTAAAGTCAGGCATTAGTTACTTTCGAGTTTTGACAAATAACCAAAACTGCAAAAATTCTGAAGAATGATTGTGCATGATTGTGCATAATAGTGGAAAGTATAATCTGACTGAGGAACTATTTTTTGCTCATCAAGTTCCTACCATTGAGAATATTCATTATGAGAGAAATGATATTGAGGTTGCATAATATGCATCAACCTTATGAGCTATGATGGTGACTCTAGCTATTCCTACGCAGTTTTAACACTATAATGAAGGAAAGGGAACGTTCATATATTTTTTATTCCTCTTCCTAACCAAAAAAAGTTTATACAGTAGACCAAAACAATCATGGAGAAGAGACTTAGAACACAAGTTCCCAACCAGCAAAGGAAAGAGAGCGAGAGACAGACAGACAGATGATAGACAGAGGAAAAATAAAACTATACCTGCAGAACTCTTGAAACCAAACCTTCTGCAACCTAAATACATAATTAAGATCAAGGTCTTTAAGAGTCGTTGTTGCATCAACTTCGGACTCAGGTTTATCGGTTGTACGGCCAAGGGAAGAGCCTTTTAAATCAAACCGCCTATGAATGGCATACTCGGAGCAAAATAAATTCCCCATAATGACAAATCGCACCTGGAATTTCATGAAGTTCATAATCAGAAGTTGATAACTCAATTAAGGTTAAATACCAAAGAACATTACCTTCTTTTGGGCAGTCCCTGTTAATTTTACACAGTGAAGACCGTAAAATTTGGTGACCAGAGTATTCTCAAAGGCTCGAACATGATTATAGTAAGCTGGAAGCATTCTCAGAAGCACCTGTAACAGTGTTGGCTAGTGGAGATCAGCACATTATATGGTGTGGAAACTTAAAGGATGAACTCAGAATTCACTCGGGTATTAATTGGGAAGGATGTCATGATTAATGTAAATAGTAGCGGCAGCAACATAATTCAGTGCTAACTTTGGAATTGCAGAATGCCACTGACATGAATTTCAGAAGTAGAAAGCAGTACAAAGTACAGACTCTTATTTGTTATGGATTAATTCAAGAATCACAACATTTGTCAGCTAAATTTGATAATTTTAAATCTTAATTGAAGGGACAGAATATGGTTATAACTGCAAGTTTTGGCACAAATAGTCAATATAAATCTTGGGGGCAGGGTTGGTGGGGGCAAAGCAGGAAGTGGGGGGAAAGGGGAAAAGGGAAGAGATAAAACTTACTTTTACTTCCGCCTTCTTCATGGTCTTTATCATGTACCGGTCATCATTGGTTAAGTAAAAGAAGCTTCCGCTCTTCCCAGGGGATGAGAGCTCTCGAAGGGCGTCATTTCCACATATTGATATCATGTAATCTGCTGGATCTACCTTAAACAATTTCCTGAGAGTCCTGAGGGGTAAATAGGACGAATCAGTAACCCATGTATGCTTCAATCAGAACCAACCGAGATTTTGAATGTAAAGAAACGATATGCTAGTAGTGTGCTTGTATGATGAAACATGTCACTGTTTAGCAGCCCTGATTTTGACAAAGTCATATATCTGTAAGAAACTATGAGTTAATTACGAAAACTCTTTGTGTCACAGAGATGGTAGTTTCAGAATTGTATTATACAAAATCCAACAACTACTTTACCACACTACTAAATTACTTAGATAGAGAAAGATGATCCATTACAAAAGAAACATTTGCAGGTCTTTACCTGAAAACCACAGGACAGTAATCCTTCCATTTGAAGTCACATGACTGGTGGGGTGGAGTATACTTGGATCCTTCTGGGGGAAATTTTGTCCATACTTTTTCCCTTGGATCAAATGCTGAAGTCTTCAGGTCAAGAGATGTAGTTGGAGCAGGCCTTCCAACAGAATGTCTGTGCTATGGCACAAGAAACCAATTACATGCAATGAAGAGTTATCTCATGAATATAAACTTCTAAATTTCATATTCTTAGTGGAAACCTTTTCACTTCACGAGAGGAAAGAAGTTGAAATTGTCAATTTTGCCATACCAGAAACTCATATATTATAAATACAAAATAGTTAAAAACTGTAGATGTTGAGTTGTAAAAAATTAATAATTAAATCCTCCCAGGATCATATTTGCTTGGTAGAGTAGCAGGTTTCCACCAATATAACCATGCCACCCTAGCAGAAGCAAGGATGATTGCCCTCCAGGGTTACCCCTGGGGATCACTTCCAAGACCATATAAATGTTTTCCATTTTCCTTAATTGTAAAAAGGAGTGTAAGTATAACATAATCTAATGTTGGTCTCGCCTTCTTTTCTGCCATATTGGTCTCACAAACTTGTAAATTGACCTAATGATTTAAGCAGTTGGTGAAAGAAACTATGTAGCTTGTAATTTCCCATATTCAGAGAAATTTCAAAGGCTTTTCTCAGATTTCTTTTTTACTAAGAGAGCTCTAAGAAGCCTTTAGAACATTAAAAAGATGTACATAGCATGAAAATCTAAAACATGAACCTGAATGGAGGAGATCATCATAAGCTAAGCTGGGAGGCCTTAAAAGAGATGAATAAGAATTAAGGATGAGTCAAAGGGGTACCAAGCAACTAAAAGCTTAGATTTAAGCTTTGTTGCACAATAAGGACTGATACAAAACAACCAAAAGATCCGAAAACACATTTGACGCAACTGTTTTTGAAGGAAATACTCCCTCTCATTCTTTCATGGTACATTTCCAAGGCTTCTCGTTCAACTCTTTTTATCTCAAAGATTTACTTGCAGGTCAAAAGATTAGAATCAAAAGCATAGGAAGAACAAAAAGTGTACCAAAAAAGGCAAAAAAAGCCATGATAAAACAGAACAGGGGGAGGATGAAGAGCAGAAAACAACCAACAAATCATGAATACCTGATCCCCAACTGCAGATTAAGCATAAGTTCATAGTTCTTATGCCCTTTGGATATTGTTATCCCCTGTTTCTTCATTGGCTGAACTTTAAAGTGCTGTTGTCTATTCCCCTTGGCAACCGAACCTTCGAACTGAAGATTCCCAAATGCTCCACTACCATCTCTTGAACTCCTATCAATTCCATCAAACATGTTATCTCCATTGGATCCCCTACTATAATTACTCACCCTCGCATCCGTAGGTCTCCTAGGCCTCGCATTCCCTTCGTTTCCATTCTTATAAATAACCTGCTTGTTCGGGAACTCCCCTTCCATTCCAGGCCAATTCAGCATCTTCTGTGAAGGGAAAGTCGAAATAGTTTCAACCGAACATATCTTACAATCATTCAAGTCCACTGCAAACACCTCCTGAGGATCCCAATCCACATTACCACCAGAGGACCCTGCTGGGTAATAAGTCCCGTTCTGCTCTTTTGAGTCCTTACTCCAAACCCCCACATAGAAACTCCCATCAGCCCACCGAAATGTGCCATTTCCTTTAGGTAAACCTTCTTCCCAAGACCCATCATACCTATTCCCATTGCTCCAAAACATAGTTCCATTCCCATGAATCATTCCATGCTTCAATTGACCAATATAATGGTTCCCATTTTTCCATTGATACCGCCCTTGACCGTCCTGCAATCCGCGGCGCCATTCACCCTCATAGTAATCCCCATTGACAAAGCTCTTAGTCCCTTGACCATATCTCAAATTCATAACCCATGAACCTCTGTAGGTGTCTCCTGCAGCACCTGTATAAGTCCCTTTACCATCCATATACCCATTCTTGAATTCACCTTCATAAGTGGCACCAGAAGGCCAACTAAACTTTCCTTTCCCTGCTGTCTTGCCCTTCTGCCATTCACCAACATACATACACCCATCTGTCCACAAGTACTTGCCTTGGCCATGCGCATAGTTATCAACCCATTGGCCTGTATAGAAGTCACCATTGGAGAGGACCTTCTCAGCATGGCCGATTTCACCAGGCTCATCATCTGCAGGGGCTACAGACATTGTTGTGAATAAAGGGTTGGCCCTTTTCTTTCCACCAGTATGTGTTTTGCGCACAGTTGCTTTGCAGGCCTTCAAAATGAATCTGAACTCTTTGCTCATTATCTCTCTAAAACCAGCCTCTGGTTAGCTACCTCTATCTCTTCACCTTCCTCACATTCCTCTTGGCTCATTAATCCCAGATCAAAACCCCTCTCTCCCCCTCTCTTTTGCTCTCTTTATCTCTTTTACAGACAATGTACGTGCTTCAAAAGCAGAGCAAAGTAACCATTCCTGGATGGAACAAACCCAGAAGAGAGAAGAACGTGGAGGGAATCGATACAAAACAAAAAACAAAATTGCAAATCTGGGTTTTGTTTTTTGTGGGTTTTTCTGGTTTTGTGATGTCGGTATTTCAGATTTCGAATTTTTTTTTAAAAAAAAACCCAGAAAAAATTCGAACTATTTGATTGATGGGGAAAGCAAAAAGGTTTGATTGGTACCAATGACTGGCTTTTTCTCTGTTTCTGGTGTTTTTTTCTTTCTTTTCCTTTTTTCTCCTTTTTTTTCTTTTCCTGCTCCGCTGGGTCTGAACAAAGGATTCAACACATTGGTCTTTGATTCCGGTTTTGGCTCCGAGAACCGCTAGAAGACCAAACAGTTGGAGGGGAGAAAAGAATGATGGTGGTGAAATGTCTGCCATTTTTAGTGTCTCAATCAGACTAAACCCCAAACACCACTACTAATTTTAGTTTTGGTTTTAATTTTTAAATAATTACCATTTTGTTTTTTGTTTTTCGTTTCTTTTTTGCCTCAACACCATTTTCAGTACAGCTGCTTTTGCAATGGTGTCCTTTCCTTTTCATATAATTCTTAACTACTCACAATTTCAGAAACTAACCTCTTTATGCTCTACCCAACATGATTACATCATACCTTTAGGACAAAAAAGGTGAATTATTATTTCTAACCGCAACCTGACCTTACAATTTACCATCATTACTTTACTAAAATTCACACTAAAGGTGAATTATTTATACCACAAATTGACCTTACAATTTACCGTCGTTAGTTTGATAAGATTCAGACCAAAAATAGTTCATTAAGATCAAGTATTTTGTAGCTTAAGTGGTTAAAAGTATTTACCTCTCCTATCTATTTTTAACTAAGAGTCTATCTTTTTGTTTCTCAAAGACAAACGAGAGAAAGAAAAAAAACTAATATCATGTTTGGTGACTAGTATTGGATTAGATTGGGCTAGACACTCACTATATTTAAAGCATATTTAAGGAAGAAATGATTTAATTTTTTTAAAACCAAGTTGAAGGTAGAAGATGTATTACTCACGAAGAAAATTTATCCCATGTAATCCCCACAAAATGGTGGGATAACAATACCTTATAACTAATCCTTCCTAATCCCCCCAACATTGAAAGTCACTCACCCCTACCTTCATTTCCAATCCAATCCAATACTAGTGTAGTCACCAAAGTTCCTATCTAATAACCATTATTGGATTGAATCTTAAGGCTGCTAATAGATAGCAATCATTTGTACCTAATTTTGCAACTGCATGTAGTTCGTTGTCATTGAAAACTAAGGCAACAAGTTATTGAACAAATTGAACATTGATGTCTCTAAATAAAGTTGGATGTGTAGCATTTTGGATGTTATTTCTATTCTTAATTGATATAAAACTCGTCATTTTGTTACAATTAGCATGTAACAACATACTATTGTGTAATTAAATTTTTCTAATAGTTTTTAATTGCTCATATTATCATACTTATCAATTTGAATTTAGGTAAATAATGTATTGTACCGTATTGTTTTGTTATTGCTATTTTCATAAACACCAAAACAAACACTCTATTGGGAAGAGAATATATGTTAAATGGAGTGTATATTATTTACTTACGAAAGAAAAATAAAAGTGTTACTTAATTTTAGCTACTGAAGTTTTTGGCTTGAGATTTAGTTTTGCTCCAAGTATAAATACATGCTAAACCCTGAGCCCCTTAGTTCAGGATCTCCTCATTCAAGATTGTATCCCCCACTTAACTTTCTATGCAATTGATCGTCTTTTCTAAATTAAAAAAAATGTCTGGTTTGGAACCAAAAAAAAAAGAGTATTTTGTCTTCCTTTTTTTCAAGCATATACAAAAGGGATTAAGATTTGTAAGCTAGGTTAAGAAAAAATGAAAATGAAAATTCTCGACCATTCATTTCATCTAACCATCATTTGTATTTACATGTTTTAAATTTGCACAAGAACTGGAAAAAAAAAAAATTCAATAAAACAAATAGTTATGCACACCTTATTAATTGAGTCCTTTTAAGTTTTTCTAACGGTGTATATAATAATTGTAGCATTTAATTTCATGATGCATAAGTGAAATGCATTTGGCAAATTAAATGGAAATATTTTTGCTCACTACTTTTAACTCAAGGTGTATCCTCACCAACCTTCTTAATACTTGACACGTGTCAATAGGCATAACCATGGTTAACTTTTTACTTTGATTTATGTAACTATTGTTATACTTATGGACATGTGTTAAGTGTTGAGAATAGTGGTAAGTATACACTTTGGATTAAAGTGGTGAGCAAAAATGTTCCCTGTTAAAATAAACAACAAAACACAAAATAAGGGAACCAAATACAAAATATATGATAAAGAAGGGCAAAAATGAAAACGAATGTTGTGTTTTTGTTGTTGTTGATAGAAATAAAACTAATAGGCTAATTAGCTATGAAATGAAAATGAATTAACATGCAGGAGATGAGTCTTAGAAAAAAGGGTCTTAATGGGCATTGAATTATTTAACCGTGCAACGCGTCTCAGGGTCCCAATCGTGCAGCCTGTTTTCTGATACAGACTTGAGAAGAGAAAGAAGAGGAGGTCAAAGCCTCACACCCTAAATCCATGGGACCCACAACAAAAGTTTTTGCCTGCTGGATTTAAAGATGACACTTGTCCTTTTTCAGACAGGTCACCACTGATTAGTACATGATGATGATGATGGGTCCACACAACAAAAGCACAACCAAATCTCAAATCTCTATTCTATTATTCTATTATTCTATTCTAAAGAACATTCGATGTGCATGCTTATCTTCAATTTCCATTCTATTCTAATCCTTTCCCCTATAAAATATTAATTAAGTATAGTTATACATAGATATAATTAACTAATTTGCACGTTAAATAGTAGTTTATGGATATGCATCATATGTTATGTTTGTCACGATTCTAGCTAATTCAAGTCTTGTATATCATATTGACCAAAAAAAAAAAAAAGTCTTGTATATCATAAGCTCAAAGTTATCTTATTTGGTTTTCAATTGAACACAAATGGATTAATTTATAATATAAAAGTGGTTAATCAAAGCAGTTTGCTCGCTCGAATGCACCGAGTGCAGTCCCCCTCCATGTTCATTAGGGTAGTTTAGAATAAGTTAAATAAAACATATGTGTTCCCCACTTTGCACTCAAGTTCGAATATATTAGATTAAAATAGAACATGGTTTGTATTTTAAATATTTTTTTTATTTTTAAAAAAACCTATACTTGAAGGTCAACTACTGTCATAGGAAATAGGAAATTCATGTTTGAAAAATTCCATACATTTTGGAAGGGGGATATCAATGTTATGCCACGTGAAAAGTTGAGATTGTTGTGCAAGTATAAAACATGAAGGCAAGAAGAGGGTTGATGGAAGATGAGAACACAACTTCAATTCTGAAGCCCTTCATCAACACTAATAACAATGTATTCTAAAAATAATAAGTAAATAGCATATGGGCCAAGTCAAGGCAGCGCGTCCTGCCCCATTGTACTTGAGCGTGATCCCTCTTCCTATATATTAGACTAATTTAAAATGCGACTTTGTCAAATGATAATAATAAGAAGTCCAAAATACTACAAAATTACTATTATGTGTGGCTGTAATATAATTAGGTATCAACTATATCATCCCCATCAACTCCTACAATTCAAGGGACACCCCTCAATAAATTCTAAACTGGCCTAATTCTAGGTCAATTGGTCTATGCTACTCGGTCACTCATTTGGAAATTGGAGCTTGGAGCTTGGAGAGGGTTTGGGAATTTTGGGGTTGGGGTGGGTGTCCAATGGCTTTGGGATTGGGTGACATAATTGCTACAACATGCACAATTAGTATAATGAATTGATGATGATGATAGGGATCACACACGTACACACAGCCCATGACAGCACCAAAATTAAGTTGCTTATTGGCTTGATGTGTACCATGTTTCTAGAGTGGTCTCCCTCCGGGGTGGTTGCCGTCACATACAAAATAGACTTTGTCTGCGACTCTCTGCATGGTTGATTGGGACACATCCAAGGAAAGAGACAATATACAGAGAACAAGAATTTAAGCTAGGTCATGGACCATGCTTCATTCAATTTTTCTGTCTACCCTTAACAAGGCAGGCCACCATTCATTTCAAGTTGTAATAATATTTGGAAGAAAAAGTAGTGATCCTTGTGCTTTAGTCCAACTTCCTGTTGATATCTCCTTCTTTTTTATCTAACAACTCCAATTTCATATTCTTTTTCTGAACTATTGTATAGATCATCATACCATCATTATCATCATCATCACCTTATTCAATTTTCTTGCCCTCTTTTTTCATGTCCTTGTTGAAATCTTGATCTTTCAATTTTAAATACTAAGGATATTTTGAAGGGTTTAGAGTTTGATATTTTATAAGAGAACATTAAACAAGGGTTTTCTCACACACACATTACCAAGGTGTCGTAAAAGTTCGAACTTGACATCACTCATTTGCAAATCATATTAAGATTCTTTTTTATTGGGCTCGATCCGTTGATGCATTTAAAACATAATGATAGGTGTGCATATATAAAAAGATAAATGATAAAGGAGGCTGCACCGCTTGTCATCGTGCTAAGCACATCAGTGCTCGTAGGTATTTATCCCTATTAAAGCTAAGCCATGATGCTTGTGCTATAATGTCCAAAAATGCCATAGTTTTGGACATAAAAAAACTGTTATTTATCCAATGATAGGGCGGCTATAGGGAAAGATGGGATGTTATTTTTCAAGCCAAGCCAAAGGAATCATCATCTTTATAATTAATTTTGAAATTAAGTAGCTTATAAGTAAGATAGTTGGTAGCCACGACATATGGTAATTGATCCAAGGACATAATTTCATATTGAGAAAGAGAAATATGCGACCTTCAATATTATTCAATACATTGCGTTTATTGTGTCTATAGACAATCCAAACCTTTCCATCAGTTACCGATGCACTTCAAGTTCTATGTCCGAATTTCCCTACCTTCAATATCGTTGGTATTAAAAAAAAATTATAAATTGAGTTTGCTTTAAAAAATAATTAATAAAGGAAAAACATGATTAAGTGAAAATAGAAAATGATATTGTCATCAAGAAAAGTAGTACTAACTAGAATACTTGCAATTTGAAGAGTGGTGCTATTATATTATAGCATTACAACAAAAATACTATGTGTGCACATCCCGTCGGATTCTCACAAGAATGTATGTGGAACGATCTACTGTTTATGACAAGATTGCATATCTTATGTGTAAGAGTCCACTTAGGATGTGCAAGAAGAAGAAGAGCTCCTCATTAATCATTTCTTGAAAATGGGTGGAGATTAGTAAAACAAAACTTTGACCTATAAGAGTTGAAGCTATTTCACGTTGAACATTAAGTTATTGTATGCCAACAAATGCATTATGAAATAGGAATAGGCTCATAGGAGACAGCATATACAGCATTGGGACCTAGAATCACGGATTCTTTCTCTAAACAAAACAAAAATTAAGATATAGGCCTTGAGTGGCCGGCCCTGGCCCTTACTCCTGCGCGCGATTTAAACATGACTAAATTAAAAATTTTAGCTATAAACATGTAATTGTTGAATACTTAAGTTGTTTTTTATATTTGTATTATTTACTTCAGCTCTTTAAATTTTACAATTCTAGCTCCGCCCCTATTGTACACGAGTTTCAATTCCTTTTTCTCGTAATTTAGAATATTGCATTATTGATTTTTAAAATACTAATTAATCCAAATAAATATTGGAAAATATTCAGGGCAAAGTGTCACATAGGATAACAAATTACCCTTTGCCTCGAACATTTGTTAGTTTGCATGGAGTCAGGGGCGGTCCTACGCCTAGGGCAAGGTAGGCTGCTGCCTACCCCAAAATTTTCAAAAATAAAAAATACCCATATATAATAGGCCAACTCATGTGAAACATACAAACCTATGCTCACCCAAAGCAACCCACATGTATTCATAAAATTTCTCTCTTCTTTAATTATCTCCTCTTTAATTATCTTCTCTTTAATTACCTACCCCCAAAAAGATGTTGTATATGACAACATTGAATCTAATGTATTTTATATAGGTTAAAAGTTATGTGTTCTAATCTATTCTAGTGTTTACTTAAGAATGAATTATAATTTGCTGACTTTGTTGAAATTAATAAGGTCTTTGATTTTTGGAATTTTGTTGAGATGTTTGATTTGATATTGCTATTGTTGAGATGTTTGATTTGTTGTTGATATGTTAATGTTTGATTAAAGGCATTGATGTTATTATGAGAAATTTTTTGATTTTTTTGTTGGGATGTTGGATTAAATAGGTTATCTTTTGTTATGTTGGATCACAATCCGAACCCCAAGAAAACAAAGAATTTGTTGGAAATTTTTTTAAAAAAAAAGAAAAAGAAAAGTTTGTTTTTTTTTTTTTTTGTTGCTAAACTTTTATTTATGTATAGAGATGCATTTGAGGCTAAGGCTCATTATGTCCTCCTACTAGGTGTATACTTTTATATTTATTAATGAGATTAACTCATAACGTCGAGTTTTTAATGTAAGTTTTGCCCAGTAGGATTTCGAATCCTGGATCCGCCACTACATGGAGTTGCTATAAGTATAAACCCTCATGGGCATAAAACATCTTAATTTACATAATACATATAGTTTACTCTAAAGTCTTCCATGCCATAAAAAAAAAGGTATTTGAAGGTGAAATCCAGTAAAAAATATGAAATAAAAAAACAAATATCTAAATATCTAGGATGTGAGAGAGAGAGAGAGAGAGAGAGAGGCGCGGGGGTGGGAGGGGGGGCGTTGGTTTGCTTGCGGGTAGACAAAATTTTTGGAGATTAATAAGGTTAACAAGCAAAGTCTGAAGAAAAAAGTGACGCTGACAAGCTTCACCAAATATGGAAACCTCTTTAACGTCTAAAAAGAAACTCCTTTCTCTTCACCATTACCAATACCAGTCTTTTCCTTTCGGCCTCAGACTGTTCAGGCCTTGTTTAGGCGGCGTAGCAGTTTGCAGAACTCTGCTACCCAAAACCAATCACTTTTGTAAGGTTGAGTAGAATCCAAGATACGGCTGAAATTGAATGAAGCCTGGATGTTGACGTGAAAAGCTGAAATGGGGTCAATAGCAGCCATGCAGTATCATCAGCTTTCAGCTATCATTTTGGCAGTTTATCTGGTTTTGGTCATAATAAATATTGAATTTATATTGCTTTGCCTACCTCTCTAGGCTGAGAAACAATTGTATGACAAGGTGATAGCACTGTTTTGTTATTTTCAGCGAATCACGATATGTCATGTGTGATAGTTTTTTTATTTAGCATACCGTGATTGGCCGGAATAAAAAACAATGATATTCTTGTTTTACTACTCTAGGCCTTTCAATGCTCTAGGTTTTTGGTGTGTATAATTATTGAGCCCTTTGACAATATCTTCTTGCTTGAAGACTCGAAGAAAAATAACCCAAATGAAATCTGAGCTAGATTTTGTAGTAAAACATAAACAAAGCCCCCAATCTGCTAATTATCAACTTGGTTTTGTTTTTGTGCTAGTGCTATAGTAATAGTATAGCCCATTGATTGGGGATGGTGGTCAAATTTGAGTTCACATGACACCCATCAGATTTGTCTTGTTTATTGTGGAATCCCTTGGAACCCTGTTTTGTACGCTAAATGCTGGCCGTCAATCTCTACCTTAGACAAAATGACAGCTTAAAAGTGTGCATCCGAAAGATGAATACTAAACCAAGTGCATGCCACCTATCTAATTCTAAATTTTGGCCACTTGAATCTATATAATAGTTGTAGTTTTTGATAGTTAAATACCACTTCACATATGGCTTGTTTGGGAGTTTGGAGTGGGGAGTTTCTCACATACACACATACTAATAAGGTGTCACGAAAGTTCGATTTTTAGATCGCTTGTTTGCAAATCAATACCTTTTTGACTCCTTTCGCATCCTTATCAACACTAATGTCAGCCAAAAATGCTTTTAACCCACTTAGAGAACATTGCCAAGCAAGCCCAAAATCTATTCTCTAGAGATGAGTGAATATTTTCTGATTTCGGGTGTTCCTAGGCAAGATATTCCACTGGCACACCCATAGATACTGGGCCTTGTTTATTTAGGTTACGATAATAGGCCTCTCTCTTTTCGGATATCTGTCTATCCATGCATGAGCTTGAACTATAGGAACAAGTCATGCATGTTGGTCTTGTAATCAAAATGAACAATCATCTATTTTATCAAAAAAGAAGAAAGAACAATCATCTAAGGTAAAGTATCTCTATGCCAACTTGATCAAGAAATTGCATATGGAGAAGGCAGCCTATGTTAAACAAAGTTTACTTAGACCAAAATAGTTTCACCATGTATATATACCAAAAAAGCTTTAAATACGGCCTACTTAAGATTTTCGAAGACATGCTTGAAATTTGAATTTCTCAAAATGTGTAGTCTCGGAGTTTTGTGTTGTAGTTGTGCTTGTTATTTTAGCTGCATCTCTTGGAGCATTTTCAGAAACCATTTTCCAGTTCACATATTGTTCCTTATTATAGCATTTTGAAGTTTGTATTTATTTATTTATTTTTATTTTATTCATCAATTGATATTCTGTGCCCACTCCATTTCCAAATCGGTCTTCAATTTGGCAAATTATATTCTCAAGAATAGTAACCCTTTGTTGAAGTTGTTCTGTGAGAGCAAATATTTACACGCTAATAATAGGATGCCATGTGGACAAAGGGATGTCCATATAGATACAGACCGAATTACCCCTGGCTAGGGCGGGAGAAATGAAGACACATCTTGTCATGTGTTAATTAGGGGGCAGTAAATATTATTGCCCGGACCGGGGTCGGGTAGAGGTCACTTCCTCTGCCAGCATAATAAAAGAGCTTGGGCCATGCATATATGCCCACATGCATTGGAAAGGCCTAGGAAGACCTTTAGGCAAACAAGGCCCAAGTGCCCTGCAAGCCTTAGATAAGGCTTGTAGGGCTAAAAGGAAGAAGCCCAGTGTAGGGGCTTTTTTCTTCCGGCAGCAAGTGGGCTGGGCTGCTGTAAAGAGAAATCTGATGTAAGTGTCCCCTTTGTGTCTGAGTTCGAAGATTAAGCCCCAAAGATGTCTCGAAAAGGTGATGACGCCTTAGGAAATTTTTTGGTTACCTTCACAAATGAAAACAATAACAAATTACAGATAAATTTTCTAGCTTGGCATGAGAGGCTTGTGGCATGAGAGCAAAGCAATCATGAGTTTAGCATTAAAAATAGAGAGAGAGCTGTGAGTTCCTATGAGTAACAGGGGTTCTAAGGAAAGGGGGAAGGTATTTTGGAAGGATTTGTTGAAGAAAGAGAGAAAGAGGAAGGAAGGTGGGTGTGTTAAGCAGTTTCCGGCAGCTCGACGAGAGCTCTGTCAAACTTTGGAACAGTCTAACAGGAGCAAAAATGGGAGGAAATGGAGGAATAGGGCACGAAATTGCAGGGTTTTGTAGGTGAGAGAGGAAGCTTGCTCTCCAAATGTGGGTTCATTTTGATGGGTAGAAGATGGCTTCTTTTATAGCCGCTGGAAGCCTTCCTTTCCAAAGAAACCCTAATGGTTTCTCCCCCATTTTGTTAAGTCTCCCATTTCCTTTCCCTTCACTTCCTTCGACTCACCCCCATTTTGTGAAACCCTTTTCTGTCCAAACACACAAAGACAAGGTTTTTGGGAGCGCTAAGGCTTTTCCTGCGACTACTTTAGTGGTGAACACCATTTTTGGTTATCATCTCACCTTCTTTCCTTCTCTCTTTTATGGCCAGACCTGGTGGGAGAAAGAAATTGGTAAAGGCGCTGGTCTGAAGGGTATTTTGCTCAAGTATCCTTTGGTTCTTTGGATGGCTTGTGTTGGGATTGTCTTTGGCCATGTGCTGGAGGCTCCCAGCAGTCCACTCACATGGGTAGCTTTGGTTTTGTCGTTGTTTTTGTTTCCAGCTAAGTGCTGGAGAGATGGCAGATATTTTCCTTAGTTACTTGGGCCTCTCTAAGGTGATGAGTTAGCCCATTAAGGGGATGAGCTAATTTCCTAAAGTGATGGGCTATTTTATTAAGGTGAAGGGCTAATTTTTCTAGAGTATTGGGCTTCCTTTTCTCTCTCTTTTATGCTTACCCACATGTTTGGGCTCAAGAAATGGGCTTGAGTTTTGGGCTCCCAAGAAACCCAAAACTTCTATTTCTCGGCTCATCAATGGGCCTTATGAAAGCTTGTTACCATCCATACCACAACCCACTCAGCAAGCCCAGGGCATTCGAGTGGCTTGGGCCCACTTAAGCTTGTAGTGCGATTGGGTGTGAAATAATAATCTCCCGCTTGGCATGGCATGTCACTTGGCATGGCATGTCGTTTGGCATGCTTTTAATTATGACGCTTGATAGGATAATTGACATGGATTTGCATAGCTAAATGCATCTTTATAATTTTAATATCAATTTCTAGCATGACAAATTTTTATTTGGCATGGCATGCAGGGTGTGGCTTGTGCATGATAGACTTTCGTGTACTCCAAATTGGGTCTTTTTCCAATAATATATCGTTTTGGGCTAGGAATTTATTCGGGCCCAACCATGGATTTTTTGGGCCTCAACACCCAATATGACTCATCCTTAGGTAACCCAACGGCCAACTACTAACAAAGTCCACTGGATGTGGAGTTTTATCACAAAAGGCCTGGTGATATCGCTAGTGGAACCATTCATTATGTGCAAGGGCAGAACCATGAATTTTTCAACGGGTGGGTTAGCTAAAGTTATTGGCTTGAAATCTAATGATAATTTTTTCTTGTACTTTATAGTTTTTCTATAAAATAAAATATATATTAAAGTATATAAATCATGCTAGTTCATAGCTCCATTGATTACTTTACAATAAGCTTTAACATAATAAAAAAAAATGAATGTGAAATGCATCCAAAAAAACACAGTATCAAAATGAGAATATGTACAACAACATAATTGAAATTGTACATATTCAAGTTGTGCCATATAATCCTTGAGAGAATTGAAATCTTTTGTTATTGTGTATGAATTGATATTATCAGCAAGTTCACAATAATAGAAAATTCTATAAACTCATTCTTCATATAAACCGCACCGTGCCCACCCCTTAGACTACCTAATTGAAAAGGGTGTCGTTAAAGTGAATATTGACGAAAACAAATTAAGAAAACAATGGGATAAAATAGGAAAAGGTAGAGAGTTAAAGTCATGAGTATTTACTAAGACATTATTTCTTAATTGAGCAAGCAAATTAATTTAAAATCACATTAAAATACATTTAGTGTAGTTTAATTTTTTTTAAAAGCCACCTGGGCAAGAACCCATGGTAGCCTTTAACCTGGTTCCGCATGTGATTATATGTTTTATTTTATTCAGTCAAGTTTCTAATGTGAGACTTTATATTCTTTAACAATGCTTTCTGTGTACAAATATTATCAGCTTGAGAGAGAGAGAGAGAGAGAGAGAGAGAGAGAGAGAAGGTACATAAGCATAATTTCATGAATTTGAACTTTAATCCAGAGCTTTATTAGTCGCAGTGTTACAAATGCAAATACTAGTATCTTTCAATAGTCAAAACATTAACTCATAACATAAAGTAATATTCATTTGAAACACTAATACATTGTTGACATGAAGATTGTTGACGCACGGTTATGACCAAGGCCGACATCGCGTCTGGGCCTCACTATTATGGGCCCAAGAGTCTCACTATGCCCACGGCCACTGCCAAAGTCGGTTAGGAAAGGCCTCATTTTTAGGTCCTTAGGTGAGCGGTTTCTACAGTTTATCTTCTTACCTCATGTTTTTGCATTTTTGTTTAATTTTCCAAATAAAAATTACAGCAATGGATGAACATAAATTAATACTCTGGAGGTTCGGAAGCATTGAGCGCATGCTTCCTTGGAGGGGAAGTGATTCTAGAGGTCCGTGAGCAGAGTTGGTCTTGTGTTCTCTAAGGCCCATGGCGAAAATTAAAATTACGCCCCAATTACTAAGACTGCAAAACATTACAATTTTTTTTTATCAACTAATTAATTTCATTTACTTAAATCTTCATCCACGTTTTGAGAATGTCAAATAGTTTCTCTTAGGAAATATTAATCAATTTTTATAATAAAGAAATCAATAACAACAAAAATATTAGCGATCAACCAAAAAGGCTATAGGCTAGGTATAAAATTTTATACCCCCTATAAAATCGGGCCTCGGGCGAGCCCTGTCCATGAGGAAGTCGTCCACTGATTCCAACGACACTCTCTTCGGAAGAAGCCTCGACCTCTCTAGTAAAGTTCTGCTTGACAACAACACGCCTGAGAGAGCTCAAGGCCCCAACCTTGACCTTTGATCCCTTCGGCCTAATCTTCATCGTCCATTTGTCCTCTTTCTCCAGTACCTCGTCTCCATCTGTAGCCTCCCGCACCAGATCCCAGCCCTTGAGCCTCCGCGCCACAAGCCTCCTTTGTTTACTTTTCGGAAGAAATGAAGAACAAAGCACGTTAAATAAACAAACCGGTAGAAAAGTCATTACAAATACAAATTAAGCAGGCCCTGAGGCAACTTTGCGTGTACAGATTGGCGATGAGGACCCCATCCCCCATGTGACGCCACAGAAAAGTTTGAAAACTTTGTCCCCAAAAGAGAGTAGTCCTTGAAAGTGAAAGAGATTTTTAAAAAGTTAATATTGCAGGCTAATTATAAGTTAATTATGATCACTTAGGCTAAACAAACTCAAACACTCACACTCACTCACAGCCACCCAACGGAACTTTGATAAATACATAAAAAGCTTTCATACTGCCTTACCTGTATTTCCAAGTTACTTTCATCCAATTCCCTTGCAAAGAAAAGAAGAGAAAAATGGCTGGAGCTTTGATTGGAGAGGCCTTTATTTCTGCTTCCATCCAGGTGATTTGTGACAGAATTGCTTCACGCGAGTTCATCGACTTATTTGGGCACAAGAAACTCGATCAACCTCTCCTCATGAAACTGGAGAGGACGCTGTTGACCTTGAACACATTGCTCGATGATGCAGAGGAGAAGCAAATTAAGACACCAACTGTGAGAAAGTGGCTTGACGACGTCAAACACGCTGTCTTTGATGCGGAAGACTTGCTGGGTGAGATCAACTATGAAGCTTTGCGATGCAAGATCGAAGGGGAAGCTCAAACAGCGGACAAATTTACCAAGGTGTGGAACTTCCTCCCTACTTCTCGTAATGAGTTTTATCAAAGCATGAATGTTAAGATACAAGAGTTGTTACGAAAACTAGAAAACTTCGTACAACTGAAAGGTGCTCTTGGTTTGACTGAAGTTGTTGGGAGGAAGGTTTCACAAAGAACTCCAACAACTTCCTTGGTTCATGAACCTTTTGTATATGGTAGAGGTGAAGTCAAAGAAAATTTATCAAAAGTGTTGTTCTCTGATGATGCAAGCAAGGAGGATGTATCCATCATTACCATTGTTGGAATGGGTGGGGTTGGCAAGACAACCCTTGCCCGCATGCTTTACAATGATGATAAGGTGAAAGAGCATTTTACATTTCAAGCTTGGGCTTGTGTTTCAGAAGACTATGATGCTATCAGGGTAACTAAAACTCTTCTTGAGTCAGTCACTTCAAAACCTAGTGATAAGACAGATTTGAATTTGCTTCAGGTTGAACTAAGAGAACAACTCAGGGGGAAGAAGTTTTTATTTGTGTTGGATGACCTTTGGAATGAGAAATATGCTGATTGGAACTGCCTCCAAGCTCCTTTTACTTCAGGGGCAAGGGGAAGTAAAGTCATCGTAACAACACGGAATAAAAATGTAGCATTTTTCATGCAAAATGTTCCTACTCAACCCTTGGAACCATTGTCGCATGAAGATTGTTGGTCATTACTTGCAAAACATGCGTTTGGAAATGTAAGCTGTAGTGCATATCCAAGCTTGGAAGAAATCGGCAAGAAAATTGCACGAAAGTGCAATGGGTTGCCTTTAGCTGCACAAACACTTGGCGGTTTGTTACGTTCCAGGCTAGACTCCGACGTTTGGAACAGAGTACTAAACAACAGCATTTGGGATTTATCTTCCGAGAAAAGTGACATTCTTCCTGCTCTAGGATTGAGTTATCATTATCTTCCAGCTAAGTTAAAGCAATGCTTTATTTATTGTTCAATTTTTCCAAAAGACTATGAATTCAAGGTAGAAGAAGTTGTTTTTCTTTGGATGGCGGAAGGTTTAATTCCCCAAGCGAAGAATGGGGACAACATGGAAGAAGTGGCTAAGGAATATTTTGATGAACTGTTATCCCGATCATTGTTTCAAACGTCAGGGAAATCAAGTTTCGTTATGCATGATCTCATCAATGACTTGGCTGTGTTCATGTCTAAAGGATTTTGTTCCAGGTGGGAAGGGAGGGAATTACATGAAGTAGAAAGAGTTCGCCATTTTTCATATGCTAGGGAAGATTTTGATGTTGCTCTTAAATTTGAGCCATTAAAGGGGGCTATGTATTTGCGTACCTTTCTACCTACCTCTTTAAATAATTATCAAGAGTGTTATCTAAGTAAAAAGGTTGTACAAGATTTGTTGTCGTCACACAGATGTTTACGGGTGTTATCATTGTCACGTTATAGGAATGTCACTCAGCTACCTGATTCTATTAAAAATCTTATTCACTTGCGCTATTTGGATCTCTCTCGTACTACAATTGAAAGGTTACCTGGTGTAGTTTGCAGTTTGTACAATTTGCAGACGTTACGATTGTCAAGATGTTACTCACTCGTTGAATTCCCTGCTGACATGAGAAAATTGATAAATTTACAGAGCTTAATGTTGGAAGATTGTTGGTCTCTTGCTAAATTGCCCGTCGATATTACGGAATTGATTAGTTTGTATCATCTTGATGTGAGTGGAACTAAAATTACAGAGATGCCATCGCAAATGAGTAGACTTAAAAGTTTGAGAACTTTGACTGCTTTTGTTGTGGGGAAATCTACTGGGTCGACCATTGGGGAGTTGGGGGAGCTTCCACATCTTCGAGGAAAACTTTCAATTCTAAATCTGCAAAATGTAGTTGATGCTAAGGATGCCGTGCAGGCCAATTTGAAGAATAAGAAGGATCTGAAGAAGTTAAAGTTCGGATGGGGCGACGAAGACTCGGATGATTCCGAAAAAGTGAGAGATGTACTTGACAAGCTCCAGCCTTCAATTAGTTTGGAGAAACTGACCATCCAATTCTACGGTGGAACCAACTTCCCGAATTGGTTAGGAGACTCATGCTTCTCTAACATACAAGTCATGCGTCTTAGCGATTGTAAATATTGTTGGTCGCTGCCACCAGCTGGGGGGCTACCTGCTCTCAAAGAGCTCTATATAGAAAGGATGAACTTTGTTAAGATAATTAGTGTTGAGTTCTATGGCAGAAATGGAGCGTCTCTAATTCAGCCATTTCAATCACTAGAGAAGCTGAAGTTTGAGGAGATGGCAGAGTGGGAGGAATGGGTACCAAGTGGAAGTGGAGGTCCAGACTTTCCTCGTCTCAAGGTGCTGGTTGTTAAAAAGTGTCCGAAGTTGAGAGGAAGCTTGCCTTGTGATCTGCCTTGCTTGAAGAAGCTTATCGTGGATGGGTGTGGGGTTCTGCATGATCAAAAGGCCACTTCCACTACTAGTAGCAGTACTAGTCTCAACTACAATTCTCTTGAAGAATTGAAAATAGAAGATGGATGCCAAACAGGTCTGTTATCATTACTAGAGACAAAGCTCCTCTCCCAACTTTACATTGAAAATTTAGATGACATACAGTGCTTGCCCAACATCAATCGTCTTCAAAGTTTGACTCTCTGGGATTGTCCAACGCTGTCGTCGTTCCCTGAAGATGGCCTACCCACTTCGTTGACATCACTTGAAATAGTCAATTGTAGGATATTAAAATCCCTACCTCAAGAGATGTTGGCCAAATTAACATCACTCGACTATTTGGGGATACATCGTAGCTGTGATTCAATGAGGTCCTTCCCCTTGGGCATTTTTCCCAAATTGACGACACTTGTTTTTGGTAATTGTGACAATCTGGAATCGCTTTGCTTGATTGAAGAAGGAGCGGTTCTCAGTCATCTAAATAGAATGCTGGTCTATAATTGTCCAAATCTGGTGTGTTTTCCCCAGGGAGGATTGCCCACTCCCAACCTGACTCAATTGGATTTCATTGGATGCGAGAAGTTGAAGTCGTTACCTGAACGCATTCACACCCTCACAGCCCTTGGAGGTTTGAATATAAGCAATCTTCCAAATCTGGAGTCAATTGCAAATGATGGGGGTTTGCCTCCCAACCTCCGAGATTTTAGCATTGAGAATTGTGAGAGACTGAGGGCTTCATCTTCATTAGTGGGAGACTACTGTAACTGGGGTTTGCAAGCACTTGTCTCCCTTGAACATTTTACAATTGTGGGCAGGGGAAGTGATGAAATCTTGGAGACGTTGCTCAAGCAACAGCTGCTCCCGACCACTCTTCGCACTCTCTACATCAAGGAACTTTCAACTCTGAAATCTTTGGATGGAAAGGGACTTGCACACCTTACTGTTCTTCATAGTCTATCTATTATTAAGTGTAAAAGTCCGGAATTCCTGCTAGGAGAGGCACTTGAACACCTTACTTCTCTTCAAGAGCTATATATTACTGACTGTCCGAGTCTCCAATTCCTACCAGAAAAGGCACTTCAACACCTCACTTCTCTTCAAAAGCTATATATTTATGACTGTCCGAGTCTCAAATTCCTGCTAGAAGAGGGTCTGCCGCCATCTCTTTTTTTTCTGAGGATCTCCAATTGTTCTGGCCTGGAGAAAAGGTATCAGAATAAGACGGGACAAGATCATTGGGCCAACATATCTCACATTCCATGCATCAAGATAAATGATGAAGTCATCATATGATGAAATGACCCTCTCTCTCTGTTGCCTTTGGATATTTCACTCTCAACTCTCAAATCAAACTCAAGTCAGGTATCTACTTCAAATAACCGCTTTAACTGCTTTTCTTCTAATTCAATAAAAAAAACTGAAATTCACTGTCCAAATAAACCGAAATACACATTTATAATTTAACTATTTTTATGTCCACAAATTTGTTGAATTGCCCTAAATTTGCCATCAATTTTGCATCCAGTTAACTTTTACAGTTGCCAAAATACATAGCATTTTGATCGAATGCGCCCAGATCATGCTTTCTGTTGTTCAGCACTTTTTTATTATTTTATTATTCATATTCATTTTTGGCTTATAACCACACCGTAGGCATACTCTGTCAATAATCGAATCTTCAGTTACTATTGAGCTAATTGTATGCATTCAGGAGATTGAAGCTCGCATTCCCATATTGGCTAATAAGGAAACATTTCAAGAGATTGTATGCATTCAGGATCAAAATTTTATACTCACTGCTGCTTTTACTGGTCTCATATGCTATTTTCTGATCAAAATCATTTTCCAGAAAAACACACAAAAACTCAATCTGATTTCTATTATTATTTTGCTCAGTAAATTCTCTCCTTCTATTGACTCAATTTCTTCACAACTTATATCATATAGTAAGTCTCAAATGCTGAATAATTAATACTCTTTTTGCAGGACAGCACCTTCTCTCGGAAAGCTTTTCATTTGCAAGGTTCCTTTACGTGTCATTCCCAAGGTAGGGTTCTTAGACTTTTGTTTTTCTACAAAAGACATTGTCACAACCAGGGGAGATGGAAAGGTTCACCTGGAGTAATCCAGTAAATGCATGCGTACATATATTGAAAGTATTCCACATGATTTCTTCTCGAAGAATTATCTCGATAATATTTTCTTTTCAGATTTCTTGATGATTGCAACACCTTCTAATTTCTTTTTCTTTGCATTTAGAAGTATCTTGCTGAGCTGAGGTATGGAAACAGAAAGCACTTTGGTTAACATCCATATTGAATAGCGGTGAGAAGAAACAGGATTTCACAATCGGATGCTGAACCTGAACACATAGTGTATCAGAAAACACATGAAGGTAAAGCTCTGTGCATGATCTTTTCTTTGCCTTTAATTTCTGGAGGGGTCTTAAATTTTGCCGTTAGCAATTGGAATAACGGTTGTCATTTACCGACAATTTAAAGTTGGGGACCTCTAATCACTTGGGATAACGGTTGGCCATGCCATTCTTTGATTCTGTCTTGTTTTATGGGCAGGTATCAATGTTGGGGACCTCTAATCACTCTCACTTTTAGCTTGTATGTCTCAAACGCCGAATTTGAAGTTCACCGACAATTTCTCAGAAGCTTATGACATTATTGCGTTGTGTCCAAAAGTGACATACGATGTTGGTCAAATTGACATCGCTCGAGTTTTTGTGTGTACAAAATAGCTGTGATTCAATGAGGTCGTTCCCGTTGAGCCTTTTTCCTAAACTATCGGTTCTTATAATTTGGGAGTGTGAGAATCTAGAATCCATTTCCTTTGAAGAAGGAGTTGATGAGAATCTCAGTCATCTCAGTACCTTGTCTATCAATGACTGTCCAGAACGGGTGTCTTTTTCCCAACGCATTCACACCCTTACAGCACTGGAGATGACTGAACTTCCAAATTTAGTATCATTTGCAGAAGGCGGTTTATTTCTGCATTCAAAATTTTGACAGACTGAGGGCTTCAGTGGGAGAGTACTGGGGTTTGCAAGGCCTCATCTCCCTTGAACACTTTTCAATTGGTGGCAGGGGAAGTGACGATTTCTTGGAGACATTGCTCAAGGAACAGCTGCTCCCTTCCACTCTTCACTCTCTTCGCATCTGGGGACTTTCAAGTCTGAAATCTTTGGACGGAAAGGGACTTGGACACCTCACTTCTCTTCAAGAGCTATATATTAGTGAGTGTGACAGTATCCAATTCCTGCCAGAAGAGGGTTTCCCGCCATTTCTTTCATTTCTGAGAATCTCCAACTGTTCTGGCCTGGAGAAAAGGTATGAGAATAACTGCTTTAACTGGTTTTCTTCTAATTTAAAATACACATTTTAAACTATTTTTTATGTCCCGACATTTGTTGAGTTGGCCCAAATTGTATTTCTTATTTAGATATCAGAGAATAACCAAGTCTTTCTGGAACGGGATTTGCCATTGATTTTGATTTAATGCTGCTTCCCAGAATTATGTTCTTCATTTCTAGCCTATAATTACATTCTGACAGTCAATTAATTTTCCGATCATAATAATTTTCAAGAAAAACAATTTGTGCTTGACCTAAAAACTCAATCTGATTCCCATTATTATTTTTCTCTGTGAAGTGTCGTTCTATTTACTTTATTTCTCTGTAAAGTGTTGTTCAGCTAACCATATCCTATTTAAGTTGAAAATGCTGAGTAATTAGTGTTCTGTTTTCAGGACAACATGCCTTCTCTTCGAGAGCTTTTCATTTGCAAGGCTTCTTTGTGTCTCGTTTCCAGAAGAGGGTTTACCATTGCATATAGCCTTTGTTTTTCTGCAAAAACAATTGTCACGACGTGGAGAAATGGAAAGGTTCACCTGGAATATTCAATTGACACATTCCTACTACATCCAGAGCATATTGGTTGATTTTATATGACTTTTTAGATTAATAGCAGCATCAACTAGGGCCTTTATGACCCTATTATGTAATTAATTATTCTCTTTTTGTTTTTGTACTGTTAAAAAGAGTCAGCCACACGGAATAAAAAGTAAGGATGGGAGCCATCTTATTTCATGCAATTTTTCAAAAGTGTTCATTCATCCCATTGTTCTTCAACAATGGAGGAATTTATTTTCCCCATCTGCCTGGTCCGTCTGCTGCTTCATTTCCTAGGAGCTTTATCTATATGGTTGCGGCGGGTTAAGGAGGTAAGATTGAGCTGGATTAACCCTGCTTCGTGTAATGCATTGTTGTTTGTTAAGCTTAAATTTTTTAGAGGAAAGAAGTGGGCTATGGTTTTGGGAGATATATGATGTATTGACAATTTACTGGGCTGTTTGGTGTAATAGGCAAAGGAGGGTCTTTGATGATATGAAGTGAGAGGTAGTGTGGATCAGTTGTGGAAGAGGGTTCATTTTTCGAGCTCCTTATATTGGACTCTGTATTCTTGGAGTTTAGGGAGTTTTCTTTCTCTGTCATCTATTCAAATAGGTAAGCTGCTGTAGTTTAGATCTTTTTGATGGAATGCTTCTGTTTTGTTCATTTGGTGTTTGAGTTGTTCTGTAATGGTTTTGTTTTGTTTTTTTTTATAAAAAATTTATGAAAAGTTTAAGGGGAGATTGGCTATTCTCACCACCAGCGCCAGGGCATACTCTTACGCCTGGCACCCAACTGCCAGCTGCCACTAGTATGGATTTGCGTATGAATTTACAGATCGCGCACCAATGATGAATACTTTGTTTGCCACCGGTATGGACTTACTTTGTTTTGGCTTGCTAACGGTGGATACTTGGTTTGCTATTGTTCTATTATTTTTTAACTGAAAGTTGTGTTTCTCATTTAAAAAATGGAATAAATTTTGTACATGCACAATTTACAAAGATACAGAAATAGGACTATAAGTTGAAGGCATATTACATATCTAGAGGGTAAGTATCAACTAAGAATCAGTTAACCTGTTTTTCGAGCCTAATTCCTAATTTCCAAGAGTAGTATCTTCCAACATGATTGAGGTATTCTTATGGTAATTGGCATATATATTGTATTTATAATATCTTATGTGCGAACGATTTTCTCTTTTTGTCCCACAAATCATTCCTTTAGCTGCAAAGTTCTATTTCATGAGACTTGAGATGTTACATGTGTACTTGCAGACTTGAGAAATTCTCCCATGTCTGGTGGACAAAACAACTTGTGTAGGCAACCATGCATGATATCCGAGTTGAAGCTGATGCTGCAATCATAGATGTCACCTTAACTGCTTACTTCAATGCAAATGCCTTTCTCTATAAGGGTCTGCGTAGATTAATTTTTCAGCAAGATTTAATATGGTTCATTTAGAATCCTATTTCCATCAATTTTTTAATTTTTAATTTTGTTCCAATTTTGTTTCATGAGACTTGAGATGTTATATGATTCTATGGTGCATTTAGAACCTAAACATGAAAAATAAATACCTGTTTTCATTTATTTATATGATTCGAATTTGAACTTCTAGGAACAGACCAAGCATGTTCATACATGGTATGGCTCACTCTCTTCATCATCATTTGAGACAGAACATCAGCCTTCAACCGTCTGCTGAGTCAATAGACTTTCAACATATCTCCAGTCCAGTGCAATGGAAAATTCATGAGTTACATAAAGATTCGCAATGATTCTTATGTTCGAAATTTTCTACTGGAGGCTAGAAATGCTTCTTAGAAGTGGTTAAGTTGCAATATATTTTGTAGGATCAAAGGCTGTCCAGCAGAGATGTAAGAAATCCATGGTCAAGTAACTTTTCACTTGTATATATTTTTAAAAATCTCTTTAAATTGCTCATTCTTATTGTGCATATTTTGCAGATCTTATATTTTGCAGACCTTAGTGTGGTACACAGTGGCCATTTTCTGTGAGCTTCTTCGATAAAGAGAACTGGTCTACTTTTTTTTTTTTGGGTGAAAACTGGTCTGCTTTTTATGTCACAATAGATAACATTGCTAACGTTTGCAGATCTTATAGTACATACATTTTTCTTTTGAATTATTATAGATATAGTGACTTTCCTGGGCAATGAATATGTTTTATTAGCACATTGCATGCCCATAGAAACTAACACAAATCAATAAAAATATTTTTGTTCACCACTTTAACTCAAGGTGTATCCTCATAAACTTTCTTAATACTTGACACGTGTGGTTTTGATTAACTTTTTACTTTAATTTATGTAACCATTGTTATGTTTATGAACATGTGTCAAGTGTTGAGAAGGGTGGTGAGCATATACCTTGGGTTAAAATGGTGAGCAAAAATGTTCCCAGTTAAAATAAACAACAAAACACAAAATAAGGGAACCAAATACAAAATATATGATAAAGAAGGGCAAAAATGAAAAGGAATGTACCGAGTGCGGTCCCCCTCCATTTTCATTAGGGTAGTTTAGAATAAGTTGACTAGAATAGATGTGATCCCCACTTTGCACTTAAGTTCGAATCTCCATCCTCGTAATTTAGATTAGATTAAAATAGAATATTGTTTGTATAAAAAAATAAAGAAAAAAAACCTATACTTGAAGGTCAACTACTGTCATGGGAAATAGGAAATTCATATTTTAAAAATTCCATACGTTTTGGATGAGGGATATCAATGTTACGTCATGTGAAAAGTTGAGATTGTTGTGCAAATATAAAACATGAAGGCTAGAAGAGGGTTGACGAAAGATGAGAACACAACCCAATTTTGTAGCCCTTCATCAACACTAATAACAATGTATTCTAAAAATAATAAGTAAATAGCAGATGCAGCCTAGTCAAGGCAGCTTCCTGCCCCATTGTACTTGAGCTTGATCCCTCTTCCTATAGATTAGACTAATTTAGAATGCTGCTTTGTCAAATAATAATAATAACAAGTCAAAAATACTACAAAATTACTATTATGTGTGGGTGTAATATAATTAGGTGTCAACTTCATCATCCCCATCAACTCCTACAATTCAAGGGACACCCCTCAATAAATTCTAAACTCGCCTAATTCTAGGTCAAATGGTCTATACTACTCGGTCACTCATCTGGAAATTGGAGCTTGGAAAGGGTTTGGGAATTTTGGGGTTGGGGGTGGGTGACATAATTGCTACAACATGCACAAATGGTATAATGAATTGATGATGATGATAGGGATCACACACGTACACACAGCCCATGACAGCACCAAAATTAAGTTGCTTATTGGCTTGATGTGTACCATGTTTATAGAGTGGTCTCCCTCCGGGGTGGTTGCCGTCACATACAAAATAGACTTTGTCTGCGACTCTGTGCATGGTTGATTGGGACACATCTAAGGAAAGAGACAGTATACAGAGAACAAGAATTTAAGCTAGGTCATGGACCATGCTTCATTCAATTTTTCTGTCTACCCTTAACAAGGCAGGCCACCATTCATTTCAAGTTGTAATAATATTTGGAAGAAAAAATAGTGATCCTTGTGCTTTAGTCCAACTTCCTGTTGATATCTCCTTCTTTTTTATCTAACAACTCCAATTTCATATTCTTTTTCTGAACTATTGTATAGATCATGCTATCATCATCATCATCACCATCTTATTCAATTTTCTTGCCTTCTTTTTTCATGTCCTTGTTGAAATCTTGATCTTTCAATTTTAAATACTAGGGATATTTTGAAGGGTTTAGAGTTTGATATTTTATAAGAGAACATTAAGCCTAGATATATTTTTGTGTGTGGCTAAAGCCTAAAGTTACGATGGAGGATGACAGTTTTCTCACACACACATTGCTAAGGTGTCATGAAGATTCGAACTTGACATCACTCATTTGCAAATTATATTAAGATTCTTTTTTACTGGGCTAGATCCGTTGACAGATTTAAAACCTAATGATAGGTGTATATATATATAAAAAGAGTAATGATAAAGGAGGCCGCACCGCTTGTCATCGTGCTAAGCACATCAGTGCTCGTAGGTATTTATCCCTATTAAAGCAAAGCCATGATGCTTGTGCTATAATGTCCAAAAATGCCATAGTTTTGGACATAAAAAAACTATTATTTATCAAATGATAGGGCGGCTATAGGGAAAGATGGGATGTTATTTTTCAAGCCAAGCCAAAGGAATCATCATCTTTATAATTAATTTTGAAATTAAGTAGCTTATAAGTAAGATAGTTGGTAGCCACGACATATGGGAATTGATCCAAGGACATAATTTCATATTGAGAAAGAGAAATATGTGACCTTCAATATTATTCAATACATTGCGTTTATTGTGTCTATAGACAATCCAAACCTTTCCATCAGTTACCGATGCACTTCAAGTTTTTTGTTCGAATTCCCCTACTTTTAATATCGTTGGTATTAAAAAATATTAAAAATTGAGTTTGCTTTAAAAAATAATTAATAAAGGAAAAACATGATTAATTTGAATATATAGGTGCCAAATTTCCCCCAAAATTTTAAGTGAAAAAAGAAAATGGTATTTTCAACAAGAAAAGTAGTACCAATTAGAATACTTGCAATTTGAAGAGTGGTGCTATTATATTATAGCATTACAATAAAAATACTGTTTATGACAATAATGTATGTGAAACAATCTACAGTTTATGACAAGATTGCATATCTTATGTGTAAGAGTCCACACAGGACGTGCAAGAAGAAGAAGAGCTCCTCATTAATCATTTCTTGAAAATGGGAGGAGATTAGTAAAACAAAACTTTGACCTATAAGAGTTGAAGCTATTTCACGTTGAACATTAAGTTATTGTATGCCAACAAAAGCATTATGAAATAGGAATAGGCTTATAGGAGACAGCATATACAGCATTGGGACCTAGAATCACGGATTCTTTCTCTAAACAAAACAAAGATTAAGATATAGGCCTTGAGTGGCTGGCCCTGGTATATTTGTATTTTCTACTTCAGCTTTTCAAACTTTACAATTCTAGCTCCGCCACTGATCAGTCCTCTTGTACATGGGTTTGAATTCCTCTTTCTCGTAGTTTAGAATATTGCATTATCGACTTTTAAAATACTAATTAATCCAAATCAATATTACTTCGAAAATATTCAGGGCAAAGTGTCACATAGGATAACAAATTATCCTTTGCCTCGAACATTTGTTAGTTTGCATGCAGTTGCTATAAGTATAAACCCTCATGGGCATAAAACATCTTAATTTACATAATACATATAGTTTACTCTAAAGTCTTCCATGCCATAAAAAAAAAAAAAGGTATTTGAAGGTGAAATCCAGTAAAAAATATGAAAGGAAAAAACAAATATCTAAATATCTAGGATGTGAGAGAGAGAGAGCGGCGAGCGGGGGTGGGAGGTGGGGCGTTGGTTTGCTTGCGAGTAGACAAAATTTTTGGGGATTATTAAGGTTAACAAGCAAAGTCTGAAGAAAAAAGTGACGCTGACAAGCTTCACCAAATATGGAAACCTCTTTTACTTCTAAAAAGAAACTCCTTTCTCTTCACCATTACCAATACCAGTCTTTTCTTTTTGGCCTCATACTGTTCAGGCCTTGTTTAGGCGGCGTAGCAGTTTGCAGAACTCTGCTTCCCAAAACCAATCACTTTTGTAAGGTTGAGTAGAATCCAAGATACGGCTGAAATTGAATGAAGCCTGGATATTGATGTGAAAAGCTGAAATGAGGTCAAAAGCAGCCATGCAGTATTATCAGTTTTCAGCTATCATTTGGCAGTTTATCTGGTTTTCGTCATAATAAATATTGAAACTATATTGCTTTGCCTACCTCTCTAGGCCGATAAACAGTTGTATGACATGGAGATATCACTGTTTTGTTAATTTCAGTAAATCACAATATATCACACGTGATAACTTTTTTATTTGGTACATTGTAATTGGCTGGGATAGAAAAACAATGATATTCTTGTTTAATCCAAGTTTTTCTACTCTAGGCCTTTCAGGGCTCGTTTGGTACACAGGACTGTCTTGGCATGGACTATGCTTAGGGACTGTCTTGGCTTGGCTTGGCTTGGTCTAAGTTGGATAACACTTATCCTACGTTTGGTGTACGCTTGGACTAGGACTAGATTTTTTTATTTTTTCAAAACTATCTATGTATATGTATATATGTATAAATACATATATTATGTATGTGTACATATGTATTTTATAATATATGTGACATGTATGTGTATATACATGTATATATGTATATTATAAATAGTATAAACATATGTATGTATGTATATATATATATATATATATATATATATATATATATAAGTACACATACATGTATATATATTATAAATATATATATATATATATATAAATATATATATATATATATATATATATATTATATTATAAAATACATACATATATATATATGTATGTATATATGTATATTATATATACACATATATAATATACATATATATAACACATATATAATGTATATGTGTATATATGTGTGTATATGTATACTATAATACATACATGGGTATAATATATATACACATATATGTATATATATGTATATATATATATATATATGTATTATAATATATATTACATATATACACATATGCTATTATTATAATATTAATATGTATATGTGTATATGGGTATATTATAATAATAATATACATGTATATATGTATATGTATATTATATATGTATATATGTGTATGTATATATATACACATATATGTGTATGTATATATATACACATATATGTGTGTGTATATATATACATATATACATATATTATATATTTATGTGTATATACATGTATATATGTACATTATAGTATATGTGTAAGTAAGTTTAATAATAATAATATATGTTATTAAGTTTACAATATAATATATGCATTTTATACATTGGTGAGCATTGGACTAGCTAATCCCCCCTTTCCACATGGGATTAGTAGTCCCCTCCTAAGGAGGTGTTTTTGGTGGGCCCGGTATTAGCAATCCCATCTAAGATTAGGATTAGATAAAACAAATATTGTACTAAATTTAGTCCAAGCCAGTCCAAGCCAATCCTGTGTACCAAACGAGCCCTCAATGCTCTAGGTTTTTGGGGTGTATAATTATTGAGCCCTTTGACAATATCTTCTTGCTTGAAGACTCGAAGAAAAATAACCCAAATGAAATCTGAGCTAGATTTTGTAGTAAAACATAAACAAAGCCCCCAATCTGCTAATTATCAACTTGGTTTTGTTTTTGTGCTAGTGCTATAGTAATAGTATAGCCCATTGATTGGGATTGATTGGCGATGGTGGTCAAATTTGAGTTCACATGACACGCATCAGATTTGTCTTGTTTATTGTGGAATCCTTTGGAACCCTATTTTGTACGCTAAATGCTGGCCGTAAATCTCTACCTTTAGACAAAATGACAGCTTAAAAGTGTGCATCCGTCAATCTCTAAATTTTGGCCACTTGAATCTATATAATAGTTGTAGTTTTTGATAGCTAAATACCACTTCACATATGGCTTGTTTGGAAGTTTGGAGTGGGGAGTTTCTCACATACACATAAACTAATAAGGTATCACGAAAGTTCGATCCTTAGATCGCTTGTTTGCAGATCAATACCTTTTTGACTCCTTTCACATCCTTATCAGCACTTATGTCAGCCAAAAATGATTTTATGTTTTAACCCACTTAGAGAACATTGCCAAACTAGCCCAAAATCTATTCTCTATGCATGAGTCAATATTTTCTGATTTCGGGTGTTCCTAGGCAAGATATTCCACTGGCATACCCATAGATATTGGGCCTTGTTTACTTAGGTTACGATAATAGGCCTCTCTCTTTTTGGGTATCTGTCTATCCATGCATGAGCTTGAACTATAGGAACAAGTCATGCATGTTGGTCTTGTAATCAAAATGAACAATCATCTATTTTATCAAAAAAAAAAAAGAAAAAAAAGAAAAGAAAAAGAAAGAACAATCATCTAAGGTAAAGTATCTCTATGCCAACTTGATCAAGAAATTGCATATGGAGAAGGCAGCCTATGTTAAACAAAGTTTACTTAGACCAAAATAATTTCACCACGTATATATACCCAAAAAGCTTTAAATACAGCCTACTTAAGATTTTCGAAGATATGCTTGAAATTTGAATTTCTCAAAATGTGTAGTCTCGGAGTTTTGTGTTGTAGATGTGCTTGTTGTTTTAGTTGCATCTCTTGGAGCATTTTCGGAAACCATTTTCCAGTTCACATATTGTTCCTTATTATAGCATTTAGAAGTCTGTATTTATTTATTCATCAATTGTAGTCATGAAATGGGAATTCAGGACGTCAAAATAGAGATTGAGTGCCACCACAAATTTGATGTGCCAAAACCTTGTGGTGGAGGTGAATTATCAATTGATATTCTGTGCCCACTCCATTTCCAAATCGGTCTCCAATTTGGCAAATTATATCCTCGACCTCAAGAATAGTAACCCTTTGTTGAAGTTGTTCTGTGAGAACAAATATTTACACGCTAATAAAAGGATGCCATGTGGACAAAGGGATGTCCATACAGACCGAATTAACCCTGGCTAGGGCGGGAGAAAGTAAGACACATCTTGTCATGTGTTAATTAGGGGCAGTAAATATTATTGCCCGCACCGGAGTTGGTAGAGGTAACTTCCTCTACCAGCATATTAAAAGAGCTTGGGCCATGCATATGCCCACATGCACTGGAAAGGCCTAGGAAGACCTTTAGGCAAACAAGGCCCAACTGCCCTGCAAGCCTTAGATAAGGCTTGGAAGGTCGCAAAGGAAGAAGCCCAGTATGACTCATCCTTAGGTAACTCAATGGCCAACTACTAACAAAGTCCAGTAGATGTGAAGTTTTATAACAAAAGGTCTCGTGATATTAGTAGTGGAACCATTCATTATGTGCAAGGAGGGACCCAGAAATTTTTTAACGGGTGGGCTAGCTAAAGTTATTGGCTTAAAATCTAATGATAATTTTTCTTGTACTTTATAGTTTTTCTATAAAATAAAATATATATTAAAGCATATAAATCATGCTAGTTCATAGCTCCATTGATTACTTTACAATAAGCTTTAACATAATAATAAAAAAAAATGCATGTGAAATGCACCCGAAAAAACACATAGTATCAAAATGAGAATATATACAACAACATAATTGAAATTGTACATATTCAAGTTGTGCCATATAATCCCTGAGAGAATTGAAATCTTTTGTTATTGTGTATGAATTGATATTATCATCAAGTTCACAATAATAGAAAATTCTATAAACTCATTCTTCATATAAACCGCACCACGCCCACCCTTTAGACTACCTAATTGAAAAGGGTGTCGTTAAACTGAATATTGACGAAAAAAAATTAAGAAAACAATGGGATAAAATAGGAAAAGGTAGAGAGTTAAAGTCATGAGTGTTTACTAAGAGATTATTTCTTAATTGAGCAAGCAAATTAATTTAAAATCACATTAAAATACATTTAGCTTAGTTTAATTTTAAAAAAAAAAGCCACCTGGGCTAGAACCCATGGTAGGTAGCCTTTAACCTAGTTCCGCATGTGATTATATGTTGTATTTTATTCAGTCAAGTTTCCAATGTGAGACTTTATATTCTTCAAGAATGCTTTCTGTGTACAAATATTATCAGCTTGAGAGAAGAGAGAGAGAGAGAGAGAGAGAGAGAGAGAGAGGACATCAAACAAGAAGGTACATAAGCATAATTTCATGAATTTTAACTTTAATCCAGAGCTTTATTAGTCGTCATGTTACAAATGCAAACACTGGTATCCTTCAGTAGTCAAAACATTAACTCATAACATAAAATCATATTCATTTGAAACACTAATACATTGTTGACATGAAGATTGTTGACGCACAATTATGACCAAGGCCGACATCGCGTATGGGCCTCACTATTATGGGCCCAAGAGTCTCACTATGCCCAGGCCCACTGCCAAAGTCAGTTGGGAAAGGCCTCATTTTTAGATCCTTAGGTGAGCGGTTTCTACAGTTTATCTTCTTACCTCATTTTTTTTGTATTTTTGTTTAATTTTCCCAATAAAAATCACAGCTATGGATGAAGATAAATGAATACTTTGGAGGTTCGGAAGCATTGAGCATGCTTCCTTGGAGGGGAAGCGATTCTGGAGGTCCGTGAGCAGTGCCGGTCTTGTGTTTTCTAAGGCCCATGGCGAAAATTAAAATTACGCCCCAATTACTTAGACTGCAAAACATTACATTTTTTTTTATCAACTAATTAATTTCATTTACTTAAATCTTCATCCACATTTTGAGAATGTCAAACAGTTTCTCTTAGGAAATATTAATCAATTTTTATAATAAAGAAATCAATAACAACAAAAATATTAGCGATCAACAAAGAAGGCTATAGGCTAGGTATAAAATTTTGTGCCCCCTATAAAATCGGGCCTCGGGTGAGCCCTGTCCGTGAGGAAGATTTGAGCTTGCATTCGGGTCTTTGGATACGCTCCAGCACTAATCTCAAGGCACCATATGCGGCATCACCCTACTACTGACATCGCTTTAGGAAGTCGTCCACCGATTTCAACGACGCTCTTTTCGGAAGAAGCCTCGACCTCTCTAGTAAAGTTCTGCTTGACAACAACACGCCTGAGAGAGCTCAAGGCCCCAACCTTGACCTTTGATCCCTTCGGCCTAATCTTCATCGTCCATTTGTCCTCTTTCTCCAGTACCTCGTCTCCATCTGTAGCCTCCCACACCAGATCCCAGCCCTCGAGCCTCTGCACCACAAGCCTCCTTTGTTTACTTTTCGGAAGAAATGAAGAACAAAGAACGTTAAATAAACAAACCGGTAGAAAAGTCATTACAAATACAAATTTAGCAGGCCCTGAGGCACCTTGCAAGACCCATTGACCTTAACTTAAGAAAAATATAAAAACAATTGACTAAGCCTAAAACAAAACTACCTTATTCACTATATCCTTAATATTTTACAGTTTATTGAGTATAACGAATTTTTTCTAATTACAATTCAAATGTCTTCGTATGGTGGTACTACTCTACCGCATTCAACAAATGTTTTGATATATTCCCGTAATTAAAAAAAAAAACATGTCACTGGGTCATGAACTCACAATCGTTGAATCATTTAAAAATAAATCACTCAGTGCAATTGATATAAACACTTAATACATATGAACACCGAAGAAAAATCAAATATAGAGATGACCATAGTGAATACTCTTAACAACTTTGTCTTACTTTCCTTCTCTTAACCGCTTACTGTACGTTTTGAAATTTGTTAAGAGCCGTAGATATACAAAGTGGCAATGGAGTCTGGTGCATCGTTCCACTTGCGGACGGTAGAATTATTGTTGTTGTTGTCTAGTCATCCTCTAACAGTCCCACCCACCAACACTATTTGAAGTTTCACAGCGATGGCCAACTTTGCGTGTACAGATTGGTGATGAGGACCCCAACCCCCGTGTGACGCCACAGAAAAGTTTGAAAACTTTGTTCCCCCAAGAGAATAGTCCTTGAAAGTGAAAGAGATTTTTAAAAAGTTAATATTACAGGCTAATTAGAAGTTAATTATGATCACTTAGGCTAACAAACTCAAACACTCACTCACAGCCACCCAACGGAACTTAGATAAATACATAAAAAGCTTTCATACTGACTTAACTGTATTTCCAAGTTACTTTCATCCAATTCCCTTGCAAAGAAAAGAAGAGAAAAATGGCTGGAGCTTTGATCGGAGAGGCCTTTATTTCTGCTTCCATCCAGGTGATTTGTGACAGAATTGCTTCACGCGAGTTCATCGACTTATTTCGGCACAAGAAACTCGTTCAACCTCTCCTTATGAAACTGAAGAGGACGCTGTTGACCTTGAACGCATTGCTCGATGATGCAGAGGAGAAGCAAATTGAGAAACCAGCTGTGAGAGAGTGGCTTGATGACCTCAAACACGCTATCTTTGATGCGGAAGACTTGCTGGATGAGATCAACTATGAAGCTTTGCGATGCAAGCTGGAAGGTGATGCTCAAACAGCCGACAAATTAACCAACAAGGTGTGGAACTTCCTCCCTACTTCTCGTAATAAGTTTTATCAAAGCATGAATGTTAAGATACAAGAGTTGTTACAAAGATTAGAAGATTTTGTACAACTGAAAGGTGCTCTTGGTCTGAGAGAAGATGTTGGGAGAAAGGTTTCACAAAGAACTCCAACAACTTCCTTGGTTCATGAACCTTGTGTATATGGGAGAGATGAAGTCAAACAAAATTTATTAAAAGTGTTGTTATCCGATGATGCAAGCGAGGAAAATGTGTCTGTCATTACCATTGTTGGAATGGGTGGGGTTGGCAAGACAACCCTTGCTCGAATGCTTTACAATGACAATAAGGTGAAAGAGCATTTTACCCTTAAGGCTTGGGCTTGTGTTTCACAAGATTATGATGCTACCAGGGTAACTAAAACTCTTCTCGAGTCAGTGACTTCAAAACCTTGTCATACGACAAATTTGAATTTGCTTCAAGTTGAGCTAAGTGAAGAACTGAGAGGGAAGAAATTTTTATTTGTGTTGGATGACCTTTGGAATGAGAAATATACTGATTGGAACTGCCTCCAAACTCCTTTTACTTCAGGGGCAAGGGGAAGTAAAGTTATTGTAACAACACGAAACAAAAATGTAGCATCTTTCATGCAAAATGTTCCTACTCAACCCTTGGAACCATTGTCGCATGAAGATTGTTGGTCATTACTTGCAAAACATGCGCTTGGAAATGTAAGCTGTAGTGCATATCCAAGCTTGGAAGAAATCGGCAAGAAAATTGCACGAAAGTGCAATGGGTTGCCTTTAGCTGCACAAACACTTGGCGGTCTGTTACGTTCCAGGCTAGACTTCGAGGTATGGAACAGAGTACTAAACAACAGCATTTGGGAGTTACCTTACGAGAAAAGTGACATTCTTCCCGCTCTAGGATTGAGTTATCATTATCTTCCAGCTAAGTTAAAGCGATGCTTTATTTATTGTTCAATTTTTCCAAAAGACTATGAATTCAAGGTAGAAGATGTTGTTTTTCTTTGGATGGCGGAAGGTTTAATTCCCCAAGCGGAGAATGGGGACAACATGGAAGAAGTGGCTAAGGAATATTTTGATGAACTATTATCTCGATCATTGTTTCAAATGTCGGGGAAATCAAGTTTCATTATGCATGATCTCATAAATGACTTGGCTGTGTTCATGTCTAAAGGATTTTGTTCCAGGTGGGAAGGAAGAGAATCTCATGAAGTAGAAAGAGTTCGCCATTTGTCATACGCTAGGGGATATTTTGATGTTGCTCCGAAATTTGAGCCATTAAAGGGGGCTAAGTGTTTGCGGACCTTCCTACCTACCTCTTTCAATACTTTTCAAGTGAATTATCTAAGTAAAAAGTTTGTACAAGATTTGTTGCCCCCACTAAGATATTTACGATTGTTATCATTGTCACATTACAGGAATGTCATTGAGTTACCTAATTCTATTAAAAATCTTATTCACTTGCGCTATTTGGATCTCTCTGGAACTGCAATTGAAAGGTTACCTGGTGTACTTTGCAGTTTGTACAATTTGCAGACGTTACTATTGTCAAATTGTTCCTCTCTCGTTGAATTACCTGCACACTTGAGAAAATTGATAAATTTACAGAAATTATTGCTGCGAGGTTGTGCGTCTCTTGCTAAATTGCCTGTAGACCTGTGGGAATTAATTAGTTTGCATCATCTTGATGTGAGTGGAACTAAAATTACAGAGATGCCATCGCAAATGAGTAGACTAAAAAGTTTGAGAACTTTGACTGCTTTTGTTGTGGGGAAATCTACTGGGTCGACCATTGGGGAGTTGGGGGAGCTTCCACATCTTCGAGGAAAACTTTCAATTATAAATCTGCAAAATGTAGTTGATGCTCAGGATGCCGTGCAGGCCAATTTGAAGAATAAGAAGGATCTGAAGGAGTTAAAGTTCAGATGGGGCGATGAAGACTCTGATGATTCTGAAAAAGTGAGAGATGTACTTGACAAGCTCCAGCCTTCAATTAGTTTGGAGAAACTGACCATCCAATTCTACGGTGGAACCAACTTCCCGAATTGGGTAGGAGACTCATGCTTCTCTAACATACAAGTCATGCGTCTTAGAGATTGTAAATATTGTTGGTCGCTGCCACCAGTTGGGGGGCTACCTGCTCTCAAAGAGCTCTATATAGAAAGGATGAACTTTGTTAAAACAATTAGTGTTGAGTTCTATGGCAGAAATAGAGCGTCTCCAATTCAGCCATTTCAGTCACTGGAGAAGCTGGAGTTTAAGATGATGGCAGAGTGGGAGAAATGGGTACCAAGTGGAAATGGAGGTCCAGACTTTCCTCGTCTCCAGGAGCTGATTATAGAAAAGTGTCTGAAGCTGAGAGGAAGCTTGCCTTGTGATCTGCCTTGCTTGAAGAAGCTTAGCTTGAATGGGTGTGGGGTTCTGCATGATCAAAGGGCCACTGCGACTACTAGTAGTAGTACTAGTCTCAACTACAATTCTCTTGAAGAATTGACAATAAAAGATGGATGCCAAACAGGTCTGTTATCATTACTAGAGATAAAGCTCCTGTGCAAACTTACCATTCAAAATTTTGATGACATACAGTGCTTGCCCAACATCAATCGTCTTCAAAGATTGACTCTCTGGAATTGTCCAATGCTGTTGTCGTTCCCTGAAGATGGCCTACCCACTTCGTTGACATCACTTATAATAGTTAGTTGTAGGATATTAAAATTCCTACCTCAAGAGATGTTGGCCAAATTAACATCACTCGACTATTTGTGGATACATAATAGTTGTGATTCAATGAGGTCCTTCCCCTTGGGCATTTTTCCTAAATTGAGGACACTTGATATTGGTAATTGTGACAATCTGGAATCGCTTTGCTTGATTGAAGAAGGAGCGGTTCTCAGTCATCTAAATAGCCTGCATGTCTATAATTGTCCAAATCTGGTGTGTTTTCCTGAGGGAGGATTGCCCACTCCCAACCTGACTCGATTGGAATTCTTTGGATGCGAGAAGTTGAAGTTATTACCTGAACACATTCACACCCTCACAGCCCTTGGAACTTTGAATATAAGCAATCTTCCAAATCTGGAGTCAATTGCAGAAGATGGGGTTTTGCCTCCCAACCTGCAAGATTTTAGCATTAAGAATTGTGAGAGACTGAGGGCTTCATCTTCATCAGTGGGAGACTACTGTAACTGGGGTTTGCAGGCACTTGGCTCCCTTGAACATTTTACAATTGGTGGCAGGGGAAGTGATGAAATCTTGGAGACGTTGCTCAAGCAACAGCTGCTCCCTACCACTCTTCGCACTCTCTGCATCGCGGAACTTTCGACTCTGAAATCTTTGGATGGAAAGGGACTTGCACACCTTACTTTTCTTCAAACTCTGAAAATTGGTAGGTGTGACAATCTCCAATTCCTGCCAGGAGAGGTACTTCAACACCTCACTTCTCTTCAACAGCTATATATTTATGACTGCCCGAGTCTCCAATTCCTGCCAGAAGAGGGTCTGCCACCATCTCTTTCTTATCTGAAGATCTTCAGATGTTCTGCCCTGGAGAAAAGGTATCAGAATAAGACAGGACGAGACCATTGGGCCAAGATATCTCACATTCCTCGCATCGACATAAATGATGAAGTCCATATGATATGAGCTCTCTCTCTCTCTCTCTCTCTCTCTCTCATAGAGACAAACAAAGTATTCTATTGCTTTTGGATATTTCACTCTCAACTCTCAAATCAGATTCAGGTCAGGTATGTATTTCAAATAACCGCTTGAACTGCTTTTCTTCTAATTCAGTAAAAAAAACTGAAATTCGCTGTCCAAATAAACCGAAATACACATTTTTAATTGAACTATTTTTATGTCCCAAATTACATAAATTTGTTGAATTGCCCCAAATTTGCCATCAATTTTGCATCCAATTAACTTTTACAGTTGCCAAAATACATAGCATTTTGATCGAATGCTTCTTCCCAGATCATGCTTTCTGTTGTTCAGCACTTTTCCCACACCGTAGGCATACTATGTCAATAATCGAATCTTCAGTTACAATTGAGCTAGGAAACATTTCAAGAGATTGTATGCATTCAGGAGATTGAAGCACGCATTCCCATAATGGTTAAATAATTTCAGCCATTGGATCAAAATTTTGTCCTCACAGCTTTTTGTTTGTCACTGCTGCTTTTACTGGTCTCATATGCTATTTTCTGATCAAAATCATTTTCCAGAAAAACACACAAAAACTCAATCTGATTTCTATTATTATTTTACTCAATAAATTCTCTCCTTCTATTTACTCAATTTCTTCACAGCTTATATCCATTTTTGGCTTATAACCACACCGTTGGCATACTCTGTCAATAATCGAATATTCAGTTACTAATACTATAGTAAGTCTCAAATGCTGGATAATTAATACTCTTTTTGAGGGACAGCACCTTCTCTTGGAAAGCTTTTCATTTGCAAGGTTCCTTTACGTGTCATTTCCAGGGTAGGGTTTACCATTGTTCATAGACTTTTGTTTTTCTACAAAAGCAATTGTCACAACTAGGGGAGATGGAAAGGTTCACCTGGAGTATCTGGATTGACACATTCCTCTATTGTTGTATTGTTTTGTCCTCTATTGTTGTTTATTTGGTGCTCTTTTGACTTTCAGAGGTGTTTTCAAATTTGAGAATCCAGTAAATGCATGCGTACATATATTAAAAGTATTCCACATGATTTCTTCTCGAAGAATTTTCGCGATAATATTTTCTTTTCAGATTTCCTGATGATTGAAACACCTTCTAATTTCTTTTTCTTTGCATTTAGAAGTATCTTGCTGAGCTGAGGTATGGAAACAGAAAGCACTTTGGTTAACATCCATATTGAATAGCGGTGAGAAGAAACAGGATTTCACAATCGGATGCTGAACCTGAACACATAATGTATCAGAAAACACATGAAGGTAAAGCTCTGTGCATGATCTTTTCTTTGCCTTTAATTTCTGGAGGGGTCTTAAATTTTGCCATTAGCAATTGGAATAACGGTTGTCATTTACCGACAATTTAAAGTTGGGGACCTCTAATAACTGTCAATTTGAAGTTCACCGACAATTTCTCAGAAGCTTATGAGATCTCTTTTTATTTGCAAGGTTTCTTTACATGAGCTTATTTGCAGGGTTTCACCCACCCAATTTGAAGTTCACCGACAATTTCTCAGAAGCTTATGACATTATTGCGTTTTGTCCAGAAGTGACATACCATTGTAGGAGATTAGAATTCCCACCTCATGAGATGTTGGTCAAATTGACATCACTGGAGTTTTTGTGTGTAGAAAATAGCTAAGATTCAATGAGGTTGTTCCCGTTGAGCCTTTTTCCCAAACTCTCGGTTCTTATAATTTGGGAGTGTGAGAATCTGGAATCCCTTTCCATTGAAGGAGTTGATTTGAATCTCAGTCATCTCAGTACCTTGTCTATCAATGACTGTCCAGAACTGGTGTCTTTTTCCCAACGCATTCACACCCTCACAGCACTGGAGTGTCATTTGCAGAAGGCGGTTTATTTCTGCATTCAAAATTTAGACAGACTGAGGGCTTCAGTGGGAGAGTACTGGGGTTGGCAAGGCCTCGTCTCCCTTGAACACTTTACAATTGGTGGCAGGGGAAGTGACGATTTCTTGGAGATGTTGCTGAAAGAACAGCTGCTCCCTTACACTCTCCACTCTCTTCGCATCTGGGGACTTTCAAGTCTGAAATCTTTGGACGGAAGGGGACTTGGACACCTCACTTCTCTTCAAGAGCTATATATTAGTGAGGGTGACAGTATCCAATTCATGCCAGAAGAGGGTTTCCCGCCATTTCTTTTGTTTCTGAGAATGTCCAACTGTTCTGGCCTGGAGAAAAGGTATGAGAATATAAGAAAGATGGGACAAGATTGGGCCAACATATCTCACATTCCTTGCCTCGACATAAATGATATTGCTTTTCAATATTTCACTCTCGACTCTCAAATCAAACAAAGGTATGTACTTCAAATAACTGCTTTAACTGGTTTTCTTCTAATTGAATGCAACACACAAAATACATTATTTTTCTTTTTAAAAAACCCAAATTAAATGTTAAAGTAAACCAAAATACACATTTTAAACAATTTTTTATGCCTCCACATTTGTTGAGTTGGCCCAAATTGTATTTCTTATTTAGATATCAGAGAATAACCAAGTCTTTCTAGACCGGATTTGCCATTGATTTTGATTTAATGCTGCTTCCCAGAATTATTTTCTTCATTTCTAGCTTATAATTACATTCTGACTAGTCAAACAATATGGGTAGAATATTTTCAGATATATTTCATTCTCCAAAAGGAGGTATTTATAATAAGGTTACAAACCCTAGTAGGGTTAGACAAGGAAAACAAGTGGTATCCTAATTACATAATATCTATACAAAAGGAAAAATAAAACCCAAATAGAATATGATATACTCTACTCGCCAACACTCCCCCTCAAGTTGGAGCAAAGACGTCACGCATGCCCAACTTGTCAAGCGAGTTGAGAAAGATACTTGTAGAAACAGCTTTCGTAAGAACATTAGCTAACTGATACTCTGAACGGATGAAAGGGAAGGACACAATCTCTGCATCCAACTTTTCTTTAATGAAATTTCGATCAACCTCCACATGCTTTGTACGGTCATGTTGTACAGGATTATGAGCAATTGCAATCGCAGCCGTATTGTCACAATATAAATCCATGGGTTTATTAGGCCCACAACCAAGGTCTTTCAACAATCTCCTTAACCATAGTAACTCAGATACACCATGGGCCATTCCCCGATACTCAGCCTCAGCACTAGATCTAGACACCACCTTTTGTTTCTTGCTCCTCCACGTAACAAGATTGCCACCCACAAACATAAAATACCCAGATGTCGAACGTCTATCTGTGGCTGAACCTGCCCAATCAGCATCTGTATACCCTTCTACATTTGTATGGCCATACTTGGAGAAAATTAACCCCTTGCCAGGAGTTACTTTCAGATACCTTAAAATACGAGTCACAGCCCCCATATGATCTACACTAGGAGAGTGCATAAACTGACTTACTATATTTACAGCATAAGCAATATCTGGACGAGTATGAGCCAAATAAATCAACTTCCCCACAAGTCGTTGATAACGTTCTTTATCAGTCGGAACTTGATCGGGATATATCCCCAACTTATGATTTTGCTCACTAGGGGTATCAATTGGTTTACAATCCAACATTCCAGTTTCTGCAAGTAAATCCAAAACATACTTTCTTTGGGATAGAAAAATACCATGTTTAGATCTGGCAACTTCAATCCCAAGAAAATACTTTAAATCACCCAATGATTTCATCTCGAACTCAGAAGCCAGATACTTCTGAAGACTCTGTATCTCTACATGATCATCTCCAGTCACAATCATATCATCAACATAAATAATTAAAGCCGTCAATTTACCTTTATGACGCTTCAGAAACAAAGTATGATCAGAGTTACTTTGCACATACCCAAACTTCTTCATAGATGTAGCAAACCTTCCAAACCACGCTCTTGGAGACTGCTTTAATCCATACAAGGATTTCCGTAGCTTGCACACCACACCCTCCTTAGAAGTCACAGGGATACCCGGCGGAGGATCCATATATATTTCTTCTTTGAGATCACCATGGAGGAATGCATTTTTGACATCAAATTGTAGCAGCGGCCAGTCACGGTTAGCAGCTAAGGATAAGAGCACGCGTACAGTGTTGAGCTTAGCTACTGGAGCAAAAGTCTCTGTGTAATCCACTCCATATGTCTGAGTATACCCTTTTGCTACCAATCTTGCCTTGTAACGGTCAATGGAACCATCAGCCTTGTGCTTCAAAGTAAACACCCATCTGCACCCAACTGCCTTTTTTCCTTTTGGTAAAGGAACTAACTCCCAAGTAGCATTCTTGTTCAAGGCTTCCATTTCAACATGCATTGCATCTACCCAGTTTTGATCAGATAGAGCATCCTGCAACTTAGTTGGCACACATACACTAGATAATTGATACAAATATGATGCATATGACTTAGATAAACGATGAGTTGACATATAATGGTTAATGTGATATTTAGACTTGGCATGTATATCAGGAGAATATTGTATTTTAGGTTTCCCACGGGTAGTACGTGGGGGCAAAGAATAGGTAGGCATATCACTAGAAAGTACCTCATTATCACAACTTGATTGAGGCAATGGCAGGGCAGAGGGGGGTATATTATCAATTTCATCTGTATGGGAGTCGCCAATATCACTGTTATTTCCTTCTGAGAGAGGCTCGAAAACACCAACATTTTTGTCTGGCGACCGGTCGTGGCTTTCTTGGCGACCGGTCGCATCACTCGTATCGGTACTGTTGTCGCTCGTCGACGCGGGCGACCGGTCGCTTCCTATGTGCGACCGGTTGTTTTCTTCGCGACCGGTCTCTTCCTCACTGCGACCGGTCGTTTCGCTCGTATCGGTACTATAGTCCCAGCTCGACGCGAGCGACCGGTCGTGTCCTATCAGCGATCGGTCGTTTTCATCCTGTTCGCCTAAAAATTCCATATTTTCCAAATTCTTCAATTCACTCCCCCTCTCCCCCTGAATTGAAGAAAAGGGAGAAACATAATAGGGTACCTCTTCATGAAATGTGACATCCAAAGTGACATGTACCTTCTGAGTAGGCGGGTGATAACACTTATAACCTTTGAGTCGTAGAATAACCAATGAAGACACAGCGGAGAGCACAAGGATCAAGTTTACTCCTTTGATGAGAGTAAACATGAGCATACGCAACACACCCAAACACCTTCGGAGGTAACTTAGAGACTGAAACCGGAGGAGTGAGGGCACATAACACATCAAGTGGAGTCTTGAAATCAAGAACCCGATTAGGAGTACGGTTAATCAAGTAGGCAGCGGACAAGACACCATGTCCCCAAAGATGATGGGGAACAGACATATCCAACATCAGAGAGCGAGCAACTTCAAGTAACTGGCGATTCTTCCTTTCAGACACACCATTCTGTTGAGGTGTGAATGGAGTGGTAGTTTGGTGAATGATACCTTGATCACGAAAGAATTGGGTCAAGGTATGATTCACATATTCACCGCCATTATCAGTGCGAAATACTTTAACACGAGCATGGAACTGAGTAGACACCATAGCACAAAAGTCAGGAAGAATAGAGGCAACATCATGTTTATTCTTCATCAAATACACCCATGTTAAGCGAGTGCAATCATCAATAAATATCACAAACCAACGGAAACCATGAGAAGTCACACGAGCAGGACCCCAGACATCAGAATGTACTAACTCAAAAGGCAAAGCAGCTTTATTATTACTTAAGGGAAAAACAGTACGGTGGCTCTTGGCCATTACACATGTCTCACACTTAAAACTGGACTCATCACAGGAGCGAAATAAAGATGGAAACAGACGCTTAAGGTAGCCAAATGACGGGTGTCCCAAGCGACGATGCCATAACCAAATTTGCTGTTTGTCTTTGACACTGCAACGTTGAACAGTATTAACGACACGATCACGAATTGGTGCAGAAGGTAATGTCAAATAATACAACCCCCCTATCCGTTTACCATGCCCAATCACCTCGTGAGTCTTGAGATCCTGAAAAGAGCAATGGGTAGGATAGAAAGTAGCAGAAGCATTAAGTGTATCAAGTAAACGACCAACAGATAACAAGTTACAATGGATATTGGGAACTAATAACGCACGAGATAAGGACAGAGTTGGGGTGAGAGAAATAGTGCCCTCGCCAGTAATTGGAGAGGGCAAACCATTAGCACTAGTTATGTATGGGTTACGGGTGTTACTAGACAACTCATCAAAAAATTTAGCATCATAAGTCATATGATCAGAAGCACCAGTATCAATTATCCAAGTATTAGAGCCAGTACCTGGAATAGAGTCAGAAACACGCAAATTTGCAGAAGCAGCAGTAGCACCAGCAGCACCAACAATGGAATTACCACCCATGATTGTAGCAGAAACTCAACAAATCACGCAGAGTATACAACAGATCACAGCACAGACACAAATATGGCAGATGCACGAAGACAGTAGAGGCACGCAGTAAAGGCACGAACACGACAGAGCACAAGGCACAAACACAGTAGAGGCAGATGCACGAACACAGTAGAGGCACAAACACGACAGAGCACACAGCGGAACACGGCAAAGGCACAGACACAAGAACCCTAAAAGAAATTAGGGCACACAGTAGAACACGGGCACAAGAACCCTAAAAAGAAATTAGGGCACAGAGTAGAACACGAGCACAAGAACCCTAAAAAGAAATTAGGGCACAGAGTAGAACACGGGTGGGCACAATACACAGGTTACTAGAAAGTCGGCTCTGATACCAAGTCAAACAATATGGGTAGAATATTTTCAGATATATTTCATTCTCCAAAAGGAGGTATTTATAATAAGGTTACAAACCCTAGTAGGGTTAGACAAGGAAAACAAGTGGTATCCTAATTACATAATATCTATACAAAAGGAAAAATAAAACCCAAATAGAATAGGATATACTCTACTCGCCAACATGACTGTCAATTTCAATTTTCAAGAAAAACAATTTGTGCTTAACACAAAAACTCAATCTGATTCCCATTATTAATTTTCTCTGTAAAGTGTCGTTCTATTTACTTTATTTCTCATTGGGGTTGTTCAGCTAACCATAACTTATATCCTATTTAAGTTGAAAGTGCTGAATAATTAGTGTTCTGTTTTCAGGACAACATGCCTTCATTTGCAAGGCTTCTTTGTGTGTCGTTTCCAGAGGAGGGTTTACCATTGTATATAGCCTTTTGTTTTTCTACAAAAACATTTGTCACGACGTGGAGAAATGGAAAGGTTCACCTGGAATATTAAATTGACACATTCCTACATACAGGCACGGAGTGTCCTTACTACATCCAGAGCGCATATTGGTTGATTTTATATGACTCTTTAGATTAATAGCAGCATCAACTAGGGCCTTTATGAATCTATTATCTAATTAATTATTCTCTTTTTGTTTTTGTACTGTTAAAAGGAGTCAGCCATCTTATTTCATACAATTTTTCAGAAGTGTTCATTCATCCCATTGTTCTTCAACAATGGAGGAATTTATTTTCCCTGTATGCCTGGTCCATCTGCTACTTCATTGCCTAGCAGCTTTATCTATATGGTTGCGGCGGGTTAAGGAGGTAAGATTGAGCTGGATTAACCCTGCTTCGAGTAATGCATTGTTGTTTGTGAAGCTTAAACTTTTTAGAGGAAAGTAGTGGGCTATGGTTATGGGAGATATGATGTAATGACAATTTACTGGGCTGCTTGGTGTAATAGGCATAGGAGGGTCTTTGATGATATGAAGTGAGAGGTAGTGTGGATCAGTTGTGGAAGAGGGTTCATTTTTCGAGTTCCTTATATTGGACTCTGTATCCTTGGAGTTTAGGGAGTTTTCTCTCTATCATCTATTCAAATAGGTAAGCAGCTGTAATTTAGATCTTTTTGATGGAATGCTTCTGTTTTGCTCTTTTGGTGTTTGAGTTGTTCTGTAATGGTTTTTTATTTTTTGATGAAAAAAAGTTTAGGGGGCGATTGGCTGCTCTCACCACCAGGACTTACGCGTGGCACCCAACTGCCAGCTGCCATGATTTACGTAGAAATTTACAGATCGCGCACCAACGAGATACTTTGTTTTGGAGCCTATTCCATATACATATCTAGAGGGTAAGTATCAACTAAGTATCAGTTAACCTGTTTTTCGAGCCTAATTCCTAATTTCCAGGAGTAGTATCTTCCAACATGATTGAGGTATTCTTATGGTAATTGGCATATATATTGCATTTATAATATCTTATGTGCAAACGATTTTCTCTTTTTGTCCCACAAATAATTCCTTTAGCTGCAAAGTTCTATTTCATGAGACTTGAGATGTTACATGTGTACTTGCAGACTTGAGAAATTCTCCCATGTCTGGAGGACAAAAACAACTCGTGTAGGCAACCATACATGATTTCCGAGTTGAAGCTGATGCTGCAATCATAGATGTCACCTTAACTGCTTACTTCAATGTAAATGCCTTTCTCCATAAGGGTCTAGGTAGATTAATTTTTCAGCAAGATTTAATATGGTTCATTTAGAATCTTATTTCCATCAATTTTCTACTGGAGGCTGGAAATGCTTCTTATAATTGGTTAAGTTGCAATATATTTTGTGGGATCAAAGGCTGTCCTGAGAGACCTTGTGCATATTTTGTAGATATTGGAAAAGTGCAAAAAGAGAAAGACCTTGAGTGGTACACAGCAGCCATTTTATGTGTGCTTCTTCGATAAAGAGAACTGGTCTGCTTTTTTTGTCACAGTAGATAACATTGCAAATTAAGACTGTTTTCTACTACATGTCGACACATTAAAGGCCTAAAGATAGGTGCATATAAAGAGTAAGGATAAAGGAGGCCGCACCGCCTGTCATCGTGCTAAGCACGTCAGTGCACATTGGTATTTATCCTTATTAAAGCTAAACCATGATGCTTGTGCTATAAGGTCCAAAAATGACAAGCTAAACTATGACAAGCTACTGAAGGTCGCACAAAAATGAGGGTCAAAAAACGCAAGAAAATAATTATTAAACATCTACAAAATTTCTCAACGACATATATAGATGACAGATAAAATAAATTTTGCAAAGTGCGATTCAAAAGACCATATAGAATAAAAACAAATATCTAATACAATCCCAAGACTGTCGCAAGTCAAACAAAACTGCTACTGTCTCATAATACAGAATGTCATCCGCTCTTAAATGCAAACTTAGGAAACCAAACGGTGTCTAAGTAAACCATTTCCTTAGGAGAGATCAGAGCTTGCTGGGCCAGCACCAAAACCACCAGCTCCACCAGCACCACGACCAAAGCCAGGCCTACTACCCTGATATTTCAGGAGAAATATTACCCCAAAAAACAGTAAAGGCAATTCTTTTACCTGTGTTAGGGAGCCCTAAACAATGAATATAACATGTTGAACCACAGAGAACAAATGCAAATAGGATTTAAATACTAAAAAAACTGAAAAACTAGAAAGAAGGAACATCGAATAGCAAATGGAGAGGGCATCAATCATTATCAAAATACAGGCAAAATCAGACAAAAAATCATAACTCAGATACAGACGAAAGATGAGGTATACCTGCTATTGTTATGAGAGAGCAAAGCAAGTACCGAAAAAACAACAATGAGTCGAGATAAGAAGAACAGTGAATAGGCGGCTGGAAAAAAGATGAGTACAATTAGGTTTAAGAAGTTATCGGGCCGGGCTTACTAACGGGCCTTTTCAGCCATATAGAGTTATCTGGCCGGGTCGGCCCAGTCCTATGTCAAATATACAAAGAACTGGCCCTACCCATGGACCTAACATTTTCGGGCTTATGGCGGGGCCAATGAGTCGGGCCTATTTAGCCCTATGAAATGGGCCATTATTTTGGCTTTATTAAACTCCATTCGTTTTTTCTGTTTAAAAACTCCATTCATAATTAAATATAATAACAATTCTTTGAAATTTTGAAATAATGACACTCTGCAATCCTCTGTCAAGCAACCCAACACCGACTTTTCCTCAGTCGAACAAAAATAGCTTGGATCAAGTTCTTGAAATAATGACCTTATTCATAATGTTCTCAATTGGTTTCAGAGCACTAGCTAATAATATAAATAGAGAGATCCCAGGGTAGTTTTTGGTTTTAGGTGTGTCAGACCATGAAAAGAGAGCGAGTTGAAAGATGCTATAACACTTCTCCTTTATTTATTGACACGAACTAAACCCTAACTATACATTCTGGAAAGAGAAGTTTGAGATATCCATTTTTAGGTACTCTTTCATAACCTGTGAGCTTATGATTTTTATTATCTGTCTGAAGATGTGAGCATGATATTTATCATTCATAATGTTGCAGTGCACAAGGAGCAGATTAATTGGGACTTTTAATAGGTCCATGCCATTAATTAATTCTTGGATTTTTACTAGGTACTGCACATATGTTATTAACGTTGCATCCTTACTAAGGTATATTTTCTTAGTAACAGGTTGTCTTTGGTTGACGAGGGAGATCATTCATCAATTTCTACATTTGATTAGTGAATTAAGCTAGCTTTGTCATCTCTCTCCCTTTCTCTGTGTTTAGAATTGTTCATGTTATAAATGTTAGGATGTTTAATCTCTGTTTTGAGGTAGTGTTGTTGAGTAGTCTAGCTTATCCAGTAGATAACTTGTCCCTTGTTTTGTAATGTTTTTCTTTTCCTTCTTCTAATGAAAACATGTGTCTTATCAAAAAGAAAAAAAGTTTTGATCGATACTTATTGCTTATTTTGAACTGAAGAAGCCTACTTTTGACATAGGAGCCAATTGGAATGCCATGCCGATTGGGGTTGTTCAGCTAACCATACCTTATATCCTATTTGAGTTGAAAATGCTGAATAATTAGTGGTCCTTTTTCAGGACAACATGCCTTCTCGTCGAGAGCTTTTCATTTGCAAGGCTTCTTTTGTAATTTCTTACTAGGTTTATATACTCAAAACACATATCTTGATCCGACATTGTGACAATTACTGCACTGGAACTTTGATTTGTTGCACTGGAAGGAAACTGGAATTCTGCAGTAGGCTCGTTGACTGGTTCACCTGTTTAGGCAGATTTCCAGTAGGGTAGTTTCTCTATGCTATACGGCTCTTGAATCTCTTCTTGATGGGGTAGAATAATATGAGAATGTTATTTAGCCGTTAGCATAGGGACCTCCCTTTTATAGGTATAGTTTAAGAATCCTCCTCATCATGGATTACTTAAACTCCTTTAACCAAAAGGATTAGGTATCTCAATCCATTTAGAGTTAGGAAACCTTAAGCACTTGTATTTATCTGAAACAGTCATATATCAAGCCTTAAAATTAATCGATCCATGTAATATTTCCTAATTGACATTGAACTAGTTATCCTTAAGTGATTAGAAGACCATCTTAGAGTTTGTATTAGAATGCAAATCTTACATTCTCCCACTTGGTCAAATAATCACTAAAGAACAATGTCAATTGATCGGTGCATAATTACATATCATTTTATACCTTTCTAACTTATGATTTGGTTATGTTTTTGAGTTAAACTTGTGCTTTTAATAAGTTTTGTGTTTGTTTCAGTGTAATAAGCTTGAGACTCACTAATTGCATTTTGGAGACAAGTTAGCTCAAAATGGTGTCTGCAGATCAGTCAACTTCACGGATTAGACTGTACTTACTCAAGAAGAACCAGATAATGAGCCATACATCATTGGAAAGATACGGAAGTCTATTTTCTGTAGAATTTTACGGTTCATGATTCCGAGTCTTCTAAAGAAAGTTATACATGTTTTGGCAACTTAAGGTCAAATTCGGCAGCATCTGCGTTACTGGGCCAAAAATCACATTTGAAGGCTTTCCCCGATTTTTCCTTGAGTTGGGCTGCATATGCTTGGAAAGATAATTCAAAGAGCTTCAAGATTCATATTTTTCCAGATTTTTCAGAATGGAGCCACAAGCCCAAAACGAGCCCACAAGCTGGCTGCAATGCATTGTCATGCATGACATATGCATGATGAAGTGTTGTTGATTGTGGGAAAGTTTGGTGAAGCATATTCAATACCTATTTTTGAGTGGAATTTTGCAGCAGCCAAAAGATGATGAAGTGGGAGTTGCAACACTAAGCCTAAAGACAAGAGGAATTGTTTTCAAAATGCAATAGTGTGTTAGGTGAATTAAGTGTTGTAAGTTGGTGAAGTGAGTGTGGTTAGTGAACTCTATTGTATAATTCAGATTTTCACTTCCCCTAGGCCTATAAATAGGGAAGTTCTCTAAGCTTGTAAACACACCCCAAGGGGGGGAGCTCTCAAACACTTCTCTAGAGCTCCCTTCCCTTCTCTCCCTCAAACTCTCTTAGTTTCCCTTTGTAGTTCTCAATTGTTGTAATAAGATCCTTCTGCTAAATTTTCTTTTTATTAAATCTCAAACACTTTCTCCTCCCTTCTCCAAATTTCCCAAACACATTTTCTTCCTCTTCCAAAATCCACAAAGTTCTCAAAATACCTCTCTACTTTCTTCTCCAAAATTCCCCATGTTCTCAAACACAATTCCCATTCTCTTCCAAAATCCTCCAAATCTCTCAAACACTTCTCCCCTCTCTAAAGCTCTCAAACACTTTCCCTTCTTCCTCAAATTCTCTCTTTAATGTTTTCTTAGTTGTAATTTATTTTTCTTGTAATGTACATTCTTTCTTAAGTATTCAAGTTTAATTGGTTTCCAAGTTTCAATTATGGTTTTTGTTCTTATTCATTATGCTTATAAGTTCATATGCTAGTTTGAATGATTGATCACCATTAAGGCTTGCATGTTAGCTATCTTGGTTTGAATTAAGAGTAGACACCATGCTTTAATTCGAATTGAACTATGAATAGGAAGAGTGTGTATAGAATTCGACAATCTAGATTAGATACATACTTGGTTGTTTAAAATGTTCTTCTATGCTTAATGGATTCCTAATGCTTAGGTTAGACAACAAATAAATCAAATTAGGAATACAAGGTTAGGACCAAACACCATGGCTTAATCATACTTTAGCTAGAATCAATCCATTAATCTAAATTGAACTTGGGAACTTATTTGCTTGAGTTACTTATTTTCTTTCTTCCTTGTTTTATGTTCTTTTGTTTTCATTTCTGTTTTGTGTAGGAAAACTGAATTGGATCATTCAATCACCAATCCCTGTGGAATCGACCTCGCACTTACATATGCTATACTACCGAACGGCTCGTGCACTTGTGAGTATCACAAGTTGAGGATGCAGCTGAATCCATTTTGGTGCAGCTGATATCTACGCAACATCAATTACTGTAAGGCCTTGTGGAATACAGTTTGATTTTGTTTCCTCATCAAGCCACTTGTCAACAATGAAAATGATAATGAGTTCTCAAGATTGAGCAAAGAAACTTCCATGAAGTCTTTACAACTACAGTTATCAAATCCAATGTCACATAGGGCTGCCATCAAGATTGAAATCATAGAACAATCATAGCTAACCAAGTTATGAATGCAATACTTTAACAGTTAACCTTAAGCTAGCAACAAATCATTCACTGTTAATTGCATTCAAATAACAAAACAGTTTATGCAGAACAAATTAACCAAACAAAATAAACAAAACAACATCAAAATCAATACTTTCAACTCTTTAAATGTGTTTTGGAAGGCTAAACGACCTCATATGGCCAAAAAACACCATATGTCACGGCAAACCCGTGAGTTTGATTCATGGTGTCATTCCCTTTTCGGAAAGGAATTATGCACCTAAATCGGAGCTCGGATGACAAATCTACAAATTCCCGCTACGTCCCCCCCTTTCTTTTTTTTTTTTTTTCTTCCCTTGAAAACTAACAAGCTGCTCCCACTGTTTTTAAGCATCAAAACCGGATAATAGCCCCATACTAGTTACATGCCTCTTGAAAACATTATTTGGTAGCCCTTTATTGAATGGATCTACTAGATTAGACTCTGTATTAATATGATCCATAGCAATGCTTCTTTCACTGATCTTCTCTTTCACTGATAAGAACTTTAGCGATAAAGGCTTCCCTCCGATTGACCTTTTGTTCCCTTTTGCAAACAATATAGCTGAGTTATTGTCATTCCAAATCTGTATAGGCTTCTCAATTGTTCCCAAAACTTTCAGGCTAGTTAGAAAATTCTTCAGCCAAATTGCTTGACATGTTGCTTCATAACAAGCTATGAACTCTGCCTGCATAGTTGAGGTGGTCACAATAGACTGCTTAACACTTTTCCAAGAAACTGCAGCTCCTCCAAATAAAAAAACAAAACCTGAAGTAGACTTTAAGTCATCTACACACCCTGCAAAGTCAGCATCTGCATAACCAACCAATTCTAAGCTCTCATTCCTTTTGTAAACTAACTTAAAATCCTTTGTCCTCTGCAGGTATCTCATGATTTTCTTCCCTGCAACCCAATGAGCCTGTCCTGGATTTTATTGAAACCTCCCTAACACACTTAAAGGAAAAGCTAGATCAAGCCTTGTGCAGACTTGAGCATACATAAGGCTGCCAACCAATGAAGCATAAGGCTTATCTGCCATCTTCAACTTCTCTTGATCTGTTTTTGGTGCCTGTTCATGACTGAACTTATCTCCTTTGTTAATAGGCACATCACCCCCTGCACAGTCCATCATATTGAACCTTTTGAGTATTTTCTCAATGTACCCCTTTTGTGAAAGTCCTAATAAGCCTCTTTTCCTGTCTCGGCTAATTTCTATTCTAAGAACATAAGATGCCTCTCCCAAATCAGTCATTTCAAAATGCTTAGATAGGAAGACCTTGACATCATGTAACAATGTGAGATTAGTGCTTGCTAGGAGAATGTCATCCACATAGAGTACGAGTAAAGCATAGTGCCTCCCACTGATCTTGACATATATGCATGAATCTAGGACATTTTCTGTGAAACCATATGTCTTGATGACTTCATCAAATCTCATGTACCACTGTCTAGAAGCTTGTTTTAAGCCATATAACGATTTGTTCAATTTGCAGACCATGTTTTCCTGTCCCCTTTGAACAAAACCCTCAGGCTGCTGCATGTAAATTTCTTCCTTCAAATATCCATTTAGGAATGCAGTTTTGACATCCATCTGGTGAAGGTGTAGGTCAAAATGTGCAACCAACGCCATGATTACTCTGAATGAGTCTTTAGTGGATACTGGTGAGAAAGTTTTTGTATAATCAATGCCCTCTTGTTGTGTGTATCCCTTTGCAACCAGCCTAGCTTTGTACCTGTCTATTGCCCTTTTCGAGTCCCTTTTAGTCTTATAAACCCACTTGCAGCCTATAGGTTTACTTCATTGAGGTAAAACTTTTAAAACCTAAACACCATTCTTTCTCATTGACTCTAACTCAGATTTCATTGCAGCCAACCACTTTTCATTGTCTTCACTCATTATGGCTTGCTTGAAATTCTCAGGATCATCCTTTCCAAGTATGTCATGCTCAGATTCTTGCATATATACATAGCAATCCGGTAATGCAGATCTTCTTGCTCTTTTTGACCTTCTCAACTCCATATCTTGCACATTTTCGTATGTGTCTTGTATGTCATTTTGTACATGTGGATTTAAAGGCTTTGCTTGAATTGTGTCTTCTTCCATGTTTTCTGATTCCTTTTGATTTGTGTCAACTGTAGGCATTATAACAATGCCTTCATTTGCATTTGACCCAGCACTGCCATCTATCTTCATCATCTCTTCATCAAAACCCAGATTTCTGTCTTCTGCTACATCAGTCTTAGTCTCCATGAACACTGCCCTTTCAGTTTCAACAAATCTTGTAGTGTTCTTTAGACAATAGAACATGTACCCTTTTGTTCCTTCTGGGTAACCTACAAAATAACAACTCACAGTCCTCGGATCTAGCTTCCTTTCCACAGGACTGTAGAGTTTTGCCTCTGCTTTGCAACCCCAAACCTTCAAGTGGTTTAAGCTAGGCGTTCTTTTGTTCCATATTTCGAAAGGGATTTTGTCAACACTCTTTGTTAGAACTCTATTCAAAATGTAATTTGCAGTCTTCAAAGCCTCTCCCCATAGAAAAATAGGAAAATTGGTACAACACATCATATTTCTAACCACGTCTTTTAAGGTCCTATTTCTTCTCTCAGAAACTCCATTCTGCTGAGGTGTTCCAGGATTTGTATATTGAGCTATTATTCCATCTTCTTGTAAATATTTTGCAAACGAACCTGGATTCCTTCCAGCTTCATCAAATTTACCATAATATTCTCCACCTCTGTCTGACCTTACCACTTTAATTTTAAGTTCCAACTGTTTTTCCACCTCAGCTTTATAGATTTTGAACATATCTAAGGCTTCTGATTTTTCTTTTATCAAATAGATATGTCCATATCTTGAGTGATCTTCTGTGAAGGTGATTAAATACTTGTATCCTTCATGTGTTGGATTTGGAAAAGGACCACAAATATCAGTGTGAATTAATTCCAACAAATTTTCACTTCTTACTGCTCCTTTCTTCCTTAAGGTGGTTAGTTTTCCTTTTATGCATTCAACACAGTTTTCATCCAACTCAATAAAGTCAAGTGGTGCTAACACAGATTATTTGCATAGGGTGTTCAATCTTTCTTTTGAAATATGGCCGAGTCTCTTGTGCCAAATTTTTGCAGATATTTGATTCTTACGTTTTGTGCTTGTAATGTTCATAACCATTTGAGGAGTCTTGCAGTTTAACTAAAACATATTGCCAACAAGAATTCCATTGCCAACTAACTCTTTAATATTGAAAATTGAAATACCAAATTCATCAAAACTCAAAGTGAGCTTTGATTTTACAAGCCTAGCAACTGAAATAAGGTTCCTTGTCATAGAAGGAACATATACTACATCTACCAAATCCAAAACAAAACCAGAATCTAATTGAATCCTAACTGCTCCAATGAACTCCACTTGTACTTTGACTCCATTTCCTACGAACACTTTCACCTCATCCTTGTTTGGTGGCCTCTTGGTTATGAACCCCTGCGAAGAATTAGCAACATGTATTGAAGCACCACTGTCTAACCACCAAGTATCAGTTGAAACATCAATCAAATTTGATTCAAAACAGACCAAAGCGTTTTCAATCTTACCTTCACCTTTGCCTTTGTTCTTATGCTTTTCTAACCACCTCTAGTACCTTGTGCAGTTCCTTTTCATGTGTCCAAATTTTCTGCAGAAATAGCATTTCAATCCAGTTGGTTTTCCCTCTTTCATCTTGGTATTTTCCTTATCTTTCTTTTTTGCAAAATTTCCCTTCTTTTCTTTGAATTGTTTGACACGATAATCTTGTACCATATTCACAGTTTTTTGACCCCTTTCCATGATGATGTTATTTTCTTCTTGAACACTTATTGTTATGAGATCATCCAATGTCCAGCTTTCCTTTTGAGCTACATAAGAACTCTTGAGAGTTTTGAATTCTTTTGGCAGTGAATTCAATGCAAAATGCACCATCATGTCCTCATCTATAGTCATGTTCAATTCCTTCAGCTTGTGTGCAATGTCTGCCATGTTCATTATGTGAGCTCTCACACAACCTTGCCCATCATATTTCATCTCAGTTAATTTATTTAGCAGGACACCTTTCTCTCCTTTCTCAGATTCTTTGAATTTCTGCCCAATGGCTGCAAGGAATTCTTTGGCACTTTCAGACCTTGGAATGCTACCTCTTAAGGAGGGCGTCATGGTTTTCAACATAATCAATATAGCCATCCTGTTGACCTTCTCCCATCTTTCATGTTTCCTTTTGACATCTACAGTTGCATCTGCAGCAGGCTCCTTAAGTGCATCCCATTTTAGAGCTATGTCATAGTCCATTAGCCCTAGTGAATTTCCAGCTCTTCTTTCCACTTTAGATAGTTTGAACCGGTCAAGATTTCGATGGAGTTGTAGCTTGTAGCATTCACTGTAATTTCAAGAAAACATAAATACAAATCCCCAATAACCTTAATTAAACATTATTGATTTGCACATGTTGGTCACAAATCAAACATGTTCCATGGTCTTAGAACAACAAATCTGTAGAAGCAGTCTTGAAACAACGAATGATTCCACATTTGTGGATAGAGGAACACTCATTGTTTGTTCATACAATCTGTTTTCTAAACCGTTCCATTATAATCAATTCTTCTTGCACAATTCACATCTGTGGACAAAGATTTGTACAAGAGAGATTGAATATAATGCAATTTTGATCAGGAACTTTGAATGAAGAATTTCCTGCAACGATTAAGCTGCTGTGGCTCACTTACTCGATTCAAGATCCTCCCCAAACTTTGATCAATCAATCTTTCAAGCATGATTTAAGCAGAGAACTTTATGCTTATCTCATACCTTAACAAATAAGATATGCAATCAAACATACATGCTATAATGACTAGTTTAAGGACATATAAACCAGACTTCAAACTGTTTAAGCTAGATTTTAATCCTTTAATGCGAATTTTATCTTGTAATTAGGTTAAGAACATATAAACCTGGCTCTGATACCACATGCAATTTCTTACTAGGTTTATATACTCAAAAGACATACCTTGATCCGACATTGTGACAATTACTGCACTGGAACTTTGATTTGTTGCACTGGAAGGAAACTGGAATTTTGCAGCAGGCTCATTGACTGGTTCACCGGTTTAGGCAGATTTGCAATAGGGTAGTTTCTCTATGCTATACGGCTCTTGAATCTCTTCTTGATAGGGTAGAATGATATGAGAATGTTATTTAGCCGTTAGCATAGATCACTGAGCACAGACAACAAAACAAAGGAAACAATATTAAAAACACCTAACACAGCACAAGGACCGCGTCTAGATAACCAATTGCAAAATGTCCCAACCTTCCTTAGAAGTATCACAACCAAAGATATATTCAAATTGATCAGAAGAGACAGCAGTAAAGCATTTAACCCCTTTTGGTTATTAGTACTGTGCGTGACTTCTACATTGGTCCATTCCTCTCTAGTTTTGAGTAGGGGTGGTTGCGGTTCGGTAACCGCGAATTTTTGCCTAAACCGCAAACTGACCAACTATTTGCAGTATGGTGATTTTTGAAACCGTGCGGTAAACCGCAAAAAGCCGTTCGTTACCGTGAATTAGCGGTTTAAAACCGCAAGTTCTTTTTGTGTCATAAAAATCCAATCTTCCACATTTTAGGCCTAATTTTGATACTTCTTTTGAAGTCTTTTGAGTTCAAGCATACTTTAACCCAAAGATATAAATTACAACCTAAAGAAATAAATTCACAACCTCAACTTCTCAAGCATATATAAATTCACAACCTCCTCCACTTCTCAAACATTCAAAACCTAAAGAAAATTAAAGTTACAATTCCAAGCATTCCAATTAAAGTTAAACTTCTCAAGCATTCACAACCTCAACTTCTCAAGCATTCCAATTTGAAATCCTTTAAAGTTACAAACCAAAAGGAAAATGCAATGCAAAATGAATTAAAGTTACAACCCAAAGGAAAAATCCAATTCAAAGTTAATTAAATTTACAAACTAAAAGGAAAATGCAATGCACCAATGTTATAAACTCAAGTGTTGGTGGTGGTGAGTGGATTTGAAGGACCCCGTTGTGTTGTTTGAGCACCAATGCTATCTACAAATAAAACAACATAAGTTTAGTATATATTATTATTAGAAGAAGCATAAATAAACTAATTACTTACAAGTTGTCATATGTTCCATTTCCTTGTATAATTTTTTTTAAAAAAATATAGTCGCAGTTTGCAGTAACCGCAAGTTTTGAAAATCAAATACCGCAACCGCAACCGCAAATGCGGTTCGGTTTCCCGCGATTGCGATAAATTGTCGGTTGGTTTTTGCGGTTTTTCGGTCTAAAATGCCACCCCTAGTTTTGAGGACTGTGCTTTCTTCATCTCCTTTTCCAATTTTCTTTGTAGGTTCAGAAAATCCATGAACCACTGTATGCCATACACGTTCATCTAGAGACTAAAGGAATGACTTCATTTTAGCCTTCCAAGCACCATAGTTGTTGCCATCAAAATATGGTGGATGTACAACTGAGCCTGCGACATGATCCGTCCTAAGGTATGTCGAATCTTGCTGAGTGTGTTCAGCAACATGCTCTGATGCCAATTGAAATTACCTATAGGATGACTAAGAATACCTATAGGGGGATGAATATGCCAATTTAAAATTATAATCAATAAATAAAAATAAACTTCAGTAGCATGATTGATATGACTTATCAATCCTGAAATGTGGTGAGTATAAAATAAAGGAACATGCAGAGAATTATTTTACGTGGTAAAACCCCACCTATGGGGAAAATCCACGGGACTCCTTAGTCCAAACAAATCCACTATAGATTGATGATTACAAGAAGTACTCACATACTTATCCTAGACACATTCTAGATAATGTTTACTGACTTCTTCGTAACTCAACTTCTGTCACGGGATGATCTTCGACACTCCTTATGTTAAACGCAATACTGGTCACGATTACTTCAAGCTTGTTGGAGGAAAAACCGCCACCACGGTCTTGGTGCCCTCAACCGTATGAGTCACCGAACATGCAATGCAATATGAATGATGAAGGTATTTGATAAATCACCAAGTAAACATGGAACACTTGATGATTTATCTCAAATAAAAACTCAGCTTTCCAAAGTTTATGGACTAAAAATATGATCGTAAAAGCTCTACAAACAAAGAAGACAAAGGTCTTATTTTATAGACTTTTTCTTTATAAGAAAGAAAACACGTCGAAAACCAAATTACTTGATTTGCACGATTTGAATAAAATCAAAAAGATATTTCCTATTCTAATGATGATCACACGTGAAGCCAAAAACAATAGGAAAGTAAAAACCCAAATAAAGGAAATTTATGATAATCCCACCATTAAAAGAGTCCTAATATTCTGTCACGACCCAATTTGAGAATAAAGAATATTCTCAAATCAGGGTGCGTGAATTGAAAGAAATAAATAAAATGACTGAAAAATTGGTTAAAATACATTACCAATATATTTATATAAATTTTTTTTATAATAATCTTACAACGGTACAAGATATAAATAAAAGTTTATCACTATAAACTAATCCAACTTCTTTGGTTTCGGCTTTGTCTTGCCCATTAATTGATCTGAAAAACAAAATAGGTGAGGGATGAGCAAACCACCACTCAGTGAGTAGATTATGTAATATGTCAGTCAAGCAATATCATTTTACACACTCTAGAAAAATATAATAAAAAGATACACAATCCAAATCATATCACATCATTACTTCATATCTTGGTTATCCTTCACAAATTGTACCCAGCACATGACCCCTATTGGCCTCACTGCCCTATGTCCCCGTCTAGTACATTTATCCTTCGGATACCCCATCACTGAAGTTCTCATGTTCCATGAATAATACATACTTCACAAAAACTCCAAATAATATATATATATTGTATGAAATATTGCACAAATTAGACATACTTGACTTGAAAATAGAGAGAGGTTTGTAAATAGAATAAACCCATGATTTTCACATTTATCACAAAATAAGAACTTTTAGAACATATTACATAACCCACTCACCATGATAAGTATGAAATATTGCAAGATAAACACACATGCTCTTCATCTTGTTTCTTTTTCTTCCTTATCTCTCTCTCTCTCTCTCTCTCTCTCTCTCTCTCTCTCTCTCTCTCTACTTCATGGTAGAAATCTATCTTAAAGGATTGGAATGAATGATTGAAGTAAGGAAGCATGATACTTATAGAAGAGGATATGCATGCACCCAAATAATATTTATATATACAATATTTTAAACCACCAAAAAGATAAGATAGAAATGTAAAGGAATAATGTGACTCATCCCTCTTTGGCCAATAATATCACAACAACACCACCAAAAGATAAGATAGAAAGATGAGAGAATAATATGAGTCATCCACCTTTGGCCAATGATATCACAACACCACCACCAAAAGATAAGATAGAAAGATGAGAGAATAATGTGAGTCATCCACCTTTGGCCAATGATATCACAACACCACCACCAAAAGATAAGATAGAAAGATGAGAGAATAATGTGAGTCATCCACCTTTGGCCAATGATATTACAACACCACTTGTTACTATCATGCAAGGTGGCATGGCAAAGATGATTTGATTAAAACCAATTTTAAGTCTCTACACATGGAAAACAAGAATGGTGTCATCTTTCAACTAAAAGGATAATCTCATGCTAGGCTTAAGATTTAATAACATATAAATCTTCACAATAAATATTTAAATAAGAAAAATTCATATTAATAAATAATTATATATATATATATATTTTACGGGTTCTCACATATTCTTAGGTCAACTACCGAGAATATCACAACACCTTTAATAATGTGATCTAGTTAAAACTTGATTTGCAAGTAAATTACTTTAAAAGATAAGTAACAAATCATGGATAAGAGAAAGAAAGAATAAGTAAAAATATATTGCAAAATATGCCTAAATGATATGCACTCCTAAATGGATCCTAATTGATTAAAATCAAGGAAGATCAAGGAAATAAAATCATATTAGATTCCAAAAAAAAAAGTTCCTATTATGAGTGCATGAAAAATGACATGTCTTACCCTTCAGATCAAATGGCTCATACGTGTTAAGTCACAATTCTGGAATTCGGGGATCTTTGAGCTGTTTCAATCCTATAGTTTCTGGAAATCAGAGACAACAATTTTGCTTCAACTCTACAGCTAAATGACACTTCCAAACCAATACTAAGTTCTAAGAAATGCCAACACAATTTTATACTAACAAACACTTAAGACAGCACAAGGACCGCATCTAGATAACCAATTGCTGGGTGAGAGACAACAAGACAACCCCAAGCTCAGAGGAGTCAGAGCCATCCAGACCGGTACACAACATTAGGCACTTGTTGGCTGGCAAGGGAGACCATCGCTGTTGTGAACATGCACAAGTGAGGTGGGGGGTCTGGATATCCAGACTTCTGGGCTCAACCTCGATAGTGCGACGGCTGCCAAATGATCTGCAGCTTGTCCAGGTGCAATGGTTGAAGTTGTGATGATAATCGTGAATTCTAGTGAGAATGGGGTACAGACACCATTGTCATCCCCTTCGGATATTGCCATTAATGTTGTCCATGAATTCCTTTGAGTCTGATTCGAAGCAAACACAAGTAAGACCCAGCTCCATTGTAAAGAGACAACCCTCAAGAGCCACATTAACTTCGGCCATGATCACCGACTCAACCGAGAAAGGAACGGCCTTGGCGCCCAGAAACATTCCATGCGCATTACGAATAATAATACCAGCACCAGCTTGGCGAGAAGAAGAGTGCCAAGCCGCATCAAAATTAATCTGTAAGTTTGGAGCGATTGGAGCAGACCACAGGCGTGTATGAATGGGTTCATCATGTCTAGTAAGTCTATCTCTTGTCACGTCCAAAATCATATTAAACTCTGTGAGTTAGGAGGTGATGGATTGAATGGGGAGGACTGCATTAAGGTGCACATCATCAAAAATGGCTATGTTCCTCGCTTTCCAAATAGCCCACATAGTGGCAGCGATTTGGCGTAGAATGTGCTTCTAGTTCTCTTTGGAGTCGATGCCTTTTGTGGTGCACTCCAACAACCATTGATCCTATGAGGTAACGCCTTGCCTTTCAATTCTGTAACTAAGAGGACCTCCAAACTATATTAGACTCAACCAAGGACAAAGCAAAATAAAGTGCTCAACAGACTCCTCATGCTCCTTGTATAATGGCCAAATGGGGTTTTGCCTGATCTTGCGATTGAAGAGAGCCAGGACGGTTGCTAAAGTTCCGTGAACTGCCCTCCAAAGGAAGTGTTTCATTTTTGAGGGGGATCGCTGCCTTCCATAGCAAATTCCAAACTTTTGGGCTGACCTCAAGAGAGGAAGATGCGCGATGCTCCATATTGGAAAGATGTTGGGCATGAATAGAATGGTATCCTGATCTGACGGAGTACGACCCATTCATTTCTCTTCGCCAGATCAACCGGTCCTCAGTTCTTATATTTCCAATTGGGATGCGCTTAATCGCCGTAGCCTCTTCATCCGTTATGAAGCCCCTGATTAGTTCCAGATTCCAAGTCCTAGAGTCCAAGTCAATGATGATTTCCACTTTCTTGTTGGCACCATTTATAATCTGCCATCTAGCTCCTTGTAAAATAATTCTCCTTCCTTCAATGAAACTTGCCCAAGCCCAGAAAGGTCTTCCTCCTTTTTCGGCTTCAAGGAAGTTGTCGTTGGGGAAATAACGAGTTTAATCACATTTGCCCAAAGGGAACCGGGTTCAGTAATAAGTCTCCAGCATTGGCTGGCAAGGAGGGCCAAGTTGAATTCATGGAAGTCACGAAAACCCCTGGCCGACTCTGCTTTGGTAAGCCTAAAGTTGCCCAACTAGCCAATGCACTCTTCTTTCATCCTGTTTTTGACCCCACTAAAATCGAGCAGGTTCATATTTTGCATGCATCACGTGTTCAGAATTTCAAACAGAAAATGGGCCTTGAATTGTTTTACTAGGCAATGGATATTCCTAGACTCTGAAGTGCAATGGAAAATTACTGAATTGATCTACACAAAGAGTAAACATTTCTCCGTTGGATGCTGGACAAAGAATGATTATGTCAGCTATAACTTTCGCGGTAGACACCTCGTTCTATTATGTTCTCCTTTTGTTTCTTTATAACATTCTAGTTTCTTGTAATAAAAAACGTAGTTTGTCCTTTAAAATAATTTTGTTTATGAGAGTTTCTTCGGGATTTTAGTTCCATCGTCAGTTAATTTTTTAATTTTGTTTACACGACATGTCAAAAAAAGAGTTTAAGATTACTTTTCGTTGCAAAAAAGAAAAAAAAAAAAATTCTATTTCATTGTTAATATACAATGCTAGTAAGAGGTTCCACCATGCTTTTTAATATTTAAGTGGAAGAATTTTCACGATAATATTTTTTTTTCAGTTTTGGTGAAAATTGCAACACCTGCAAGTGAGACAGATGGTAAAGGAATTAGAGCTGCTCTGATGCCACGGTTACATCATGTCTACTTTGCTCAAAGCTCAGGACAAACTTAGTTGCATTGGGAATAACACTATTTCGTTATACTCGGTTAATGATGTTATGTCATGTAAAAGTGTTATCACCAAGGACGGACCTACGTGTAGGCTGGAGTGGCCTCCAGCCTACAGGAAGACTTTTAAAATAGGGGAAGATTTGTAAAGTACTGAACGAGGTGTAAATTATTCATGCTTCAATAAATATTAATTAGCTCACTGCACCAGATAAATATTAGCCCACATGCATGCCTTGCTTCTTTTTTTTCTTTTTTCTTTTTTAAAATATTAGCTCATTCATTCAATATATCTCTAATCTAATAAACTAATAATAGCCCAATCTAAGTAAAGTAAATAATAGCCCACTCCTAAAGCATATAAGAAATAATAAACATAAATCCAAACCTATAAAATTTGATTAGAAGCAGAACTCACGCTAAGGCTCTACCAACTTGACCTATTCTAATCGTACTGATATTGGGCTACACCCACAGAGAGCAGACATCATAATTTTTCTTCTAGCTACCCACAGAGAGCAAATATTGCTCTGCCAACTCGAACTTTTTGAGTTTGAAGTACACTAACATGATCTTGATATCTTTCAAAATGTCTACTATTTCTAAACTATTGTTGAAGCCCAAAATGTCACGAGAAGCCCAACGATATTTAAAGCCCAATATAACATATAATATCGGTCATGCATTAATCCAAGCTGTATTTTGGGAATTAATTCATTAAATAAATATAAAAAATAGTGTATATGCCATGCCAAGCAAATAATACATTTTCCTGTGCTAAACCACCCGACAAGCTCCACATACATGCCCGGAGCTTGCTGAGTGGGTTGTGGTGTGGATGGTTACAAGGGTCCATAAAGCATGTTGAGGGATTAGAGAGTGGAAGTTTTGGGATACTTTGGGGCGCCAAAACTCATGCCCACTTTTCTGGGCCTAATTACACGGGTAAGTAGAGAGAGATTACCAACATACCAACAACAACGCTCACTTTTCCAGCAATTAAAACCCAACTATCATCGCCTTTGCTTCCCATTATTTAAAACCCAACTTCCACCGTCCTTCATTAAACTGCAACCACCAACGCCTCCCATTTAAACCTCAAGTGCCAATGCTCATATTCCAATAATTAAAACAGGAAGACTCCACATGCCCAACCTATAAATAGGCTTTCTCCTGCTTTGCGGGGAAAGAACAAAAAGAGAACTGCAACAGAGGCATGCTCATCCTCTAGTTGTCGGAAGCACCAAAAAACCTTGGCCTCTTCTTTCATAACTCCAAGCCTGAACATCACCCATATTCTTGTACAACACCATCGTTCCAACTTAAGCATAAACTCTTTCTTGCTAAACTTATGGGCTCTTAACTCCCACACCACAAGCCTCTCATGCCAAGCCCTTCCATATTGATTCACCGAAACACAAGCCAAGCCTACACTTTTGATTCACTAATCATTATCTTCTTGGTGAGAAAAACCAGAGTATTCCCTAACAATCTACATTCTTTTGGGGTATTTTGGGGCCTAGTTCTTGAACCCAGGCAAAGGGGCAACATCACTGTCTCTTTACAGTGACTCAAGTCTATCTAGAGCTGTTGGAACAAAAAGGCCCCCACATAAATGACAACTTTACTGGGGATTATGCCATTTTCTGTTGTAGTGGTTCCTCCACAACCAGAAGCTTTATATGATCTTGTCAGGCCACTAAGTGGAGCACCCATGCCACTGAGGTGACGGAGACACCAAAGCAAACTCCACAACCATCCTCAAATCCAAATGACTTAGGGGCTTCGTGCCAAGCAAATCTAAAGCAAAATCAAAGAAAAAGTTTCCAAGCTCAAGAGAAACAAAAAATTGAGCACATAAGAAGATTGAGCTCAACATCCATTATTCACTGACAAACTGACTGGGGGCTTCAGCCAACATGCAAAGCCGTTGACCACCACCATCAACTGTTGAGGCTAGCTTTGCCGTTCACCTCCATCTCCACCATGAAACACCATCAGCAAGCCTAGTCATCGTCATAAATCACCTTCGTAACAACCCTTACCTCTCTAGAGTTGTCGAGATGTGGTGAGAGATGTGGGAGCATATAATTCACTGGCCAATACGAAGACGACATGTGGAAAATGAATATTCCTTAAGTCAAACTAATTACCCTAATTAATTCCTTTTTAATTCGGGAAATTATCTTTGATTTAAGATATGAATTTCTTTCAGAGGGAAAAGTCTCAGAACAGGGGGGAGTTAACAAAGCTTGGTCGTGCTCTGGAAAACAGGAGATGGGTGTCTTGAGCAATTTCCCAGTCGCTTGACAAAGCTTGGTCGTGCTCTAGATGATGATCCCGCTGGGTAGAGAAAGCTCCCTTTTTATAGGCCCTTAGAGCCCTAATTCTATCGATCCTCCATTCCCACTTTTCTTTTGCTTCTTTTCATTCACTCCTTTTGGGTGAAATTTCTTCAACCAGAGCGCATGGGTCACAGGCTTTTTGGAGTTCCAAGGTTTTACGCAGCTGGACCTCTCCAAAGTGGGTGAGGCGCCACCCACTTTTCTCCTTGGTTTTGCTATTAGAGCTCGCAGAGGAAAGGAGAATGGGTAGAGCGTTTGCCTAATGGGTATTCTTCCTACACATACGAACTTCCTTCGGTTCTTACAATGGCTTCTCGTTGACTCTGTCACGATGCTTTGACAAGGCTGAACACGATGCTAGATATTTTATAAGGCGTTGGGCTGGGCTTCTTCTAAGATACTGGGTCATTGGCACTTTATTTCCAGCGGTCTGTGAGATTGGTTTTGTTAAGCTACAGGAAGTAGTTCATTTGATTCCTTTTTTTGACAAGGTGTTTGATACTTTAACTAATGTGGGATTTTTCTAAGTGTTGCAACAGACCATTAGATATTCTCCTAAGGCATTGGATCACTTTTCTCTTCTCTCTCTCTATTGCTTACCCATATGTTCGGGCTCAAGAAATGGGCCTGAGTTTTCGTGCTCCCAAGCAGCCCGAAAACTTCTATCCCTTGAACCTTCAATGGGCCTTGTGAATACTTGTAACCATCCATATCACAACCTTCTCAGCAAGCTCCGGGAATTTACGTGGCTTGGGTCCACTTAAGCTTGTAGCATGGCTAGGTGTAAAATAATGATTTTTCGCTTGGCATGGCATGTCGATCGACGTACTCGAATTTTATCTCCTTTGAAAAGGGATATGATACTTGACGAGATAATTAGCATGGGCTTGTAGAGCCAGCGCCTTTTATAGGCTCATTTCAATTCTTAGCGTGACAGATTGCACATTTATTTGGCATGGCACGTGGATCGTGGCTCGTGCAAGCGTGCATGACGAATTTCACATGCTCCGAACCGGGTTTCTTCTTAATAAGGTGTCGCACTGGGCCGGGAATTTATTTGGGCCAAACCCTGGATTTTTTAGGCCTCAACAAATATCTCCCTAAATCAAGGAACCAATCTCCACCAAATCTTTTGGAGTAATTCCTATTATCTTTTTGGGAAGAATAATCCTAACCAAAAAAGAATTATTCTTCCAAAACCCTAGCACACAAGGAAGCTATAAATACATACCCACACAGGACATTCAAAGTAATCCTAAACCTAGTTCTAAAACCCGAGAGAAACACCTCTCTCTCTCTCTCTCTCTCTCTCTCTCTCTCTCTCCCCTTACAAGGCTAAGCACCACCAGACACGACTCCGGCCACCCGGCTCTCCCCGTGAGAGAAAACTCCATCCTTTTTAGCTATTACCTCATCTTTTTTTAAAGATCCAATTGAACTAACTTAGGCATCGAAGGGCCTTTAGCCAACACCCCATGAGTGTGATCCTAAACCTAGAAAAAGAGAGAAGGAAGCTCGAAGAATGAAGAATCTACACATGAATATTCTCTCGTAATAAATTTGCACAAACAAAAGATAGACGGAACCAGTGGCGGAGCCACTCCTAGACTTGGAGTGGCCCTGGTCCCCCATATTTTTATCCCTCCTCTATTATAATATGTAAAATTTGTAATAAACAACTTATAAATTAAGTTAAAATTTTCTCTAAAACAAATTAGACATGACTCAATTAGAAATATTTAGCTCTAAATATGTAATTATTGAATACTTAGATATTTTATATATTTGTATTTTCTACTTCGGTCCCTCCAACTTTACAATTCTAGCTCCGCTGACAGAACAATTGCTCATCCCCGTATCTCTTAGAGCACTTCCAACAGTTTGCCCTTTGCCATGGCAAGGGGGGGAGGGGAGGCTAGGGCAGCTACTATTCACATGAATAGTGGCTACCCTTGCAAAAAGCAATGTGTGTTTCCACCTGTTGCCATGGCAAAGGACAAATACTATTTATTTTTTTTGTTTTTTTCACAAATTTTTTTACCTAAACAATTAATTTGGATAAGATTTTTGGGTAGAAAGTGAAAAAAAAAACTTGAAAGTGAAAAAAATATTGAGTAGAAAGTGAATAATAGTTGAAGGAGAAGAAAATGGACCTTAGGCTCACCTTACCCTCAGGCCAGCCCAATCTCGTGGCCCCTACCTCTTGCCTGGACCAGCCCTTGCGGTTGGAAACGAATTTTGGGCCCTCACCCCCCAGCCCGAGCTGCTGGAATTGCTCTTAAGAGCACTTCCAGCAGTTTGCCCCTTGCCATGCACTACAAGAAAATTGAGTATTTACGGCGTGCTATTTACGGCGTGCATAATATGCGCGCCGTTAATGTGTTTTTTGGTTCTGTTTTTACGGCGTGCATTCAATGCGCGCCTTAAATGGATTTTTTTTTTCCTTTTTTACGGCGTGCTTTCACAGCGTGCCGTAATTGTTAGGCAATAATGGCGTGCCAAAAAAGCAAGCCATAAAAGATGACTCTATTTATGGCGTGCAAAATATGCACGCCGTGAAATCTAATCTTATTAATGGCGTGCAAAATATGCACGCCGTGAACACAAAACTAATTCTTTGTTTTTTTTAATTTTTTTGGTTGTTTCGCTCCAATTTAAGTTGCCCGCGAAACTAAGTCTTTTCCCTCGTACAATTTCACTGAAATTATTATTTGGAAATATCTCTCTCTACACCCATCGATTCTCTCTGTCCAAACCCTATACTCATTGAATCTGCCTCTAAGCTCTGTCACCGTCGTAAGCACTTCGTCTTGGTTACCGTCGTAAGCACTCGGTTTCTCTCGCCCGATGATTCTTCGTCTGTTGTCGTCGACCAGAAGAGGTACCTCACACCTCTCTCTCTCTCTCTCTCTCTCTGTCTCTCTCTCTCCTTCAATTTATTGATTTTGCCTATAATTTCAGATACACTTTCTTTGAATTTGAAAGATATGGGAATCTCGTAATTTCATATACAACTTAGGGGTTGCCCATTTGCTAATGACTAAGCAAGATGATATAGTCTGCTAAGTTAAATGTGTAAATTCCCTTAGAAATGTAATTAGTTTGCAGCTCTGACAATGATAAAAAGGCTATGTCCTGCTAATTCTTCTTTGTGGGCAAGATTGGTTTCGGTGGCCGGAACTGCGTAGGGAAATTACACTTCCTGCTGATTCTTCTTTATGGGCTAGATTCTGAAATTTTTGGGTGGAAAAAAGAGGGGTGTTGTGCTGGGTTATTGTGCATTGATGGCATTTTTTTGGGTGATTTGGGAGGAGAGAAATAGGAGAATCTTTGAGAATTCTAAAGGGGAGGAGATTGGCCAACTATGGGACCGGGTTCATTTTTGGGTGTGGCTTTGTGCTCTGAATTTGTCAGATTTTAGGGACATTAATATTCGCTTTGTTCTAATTGTTCTTGTTGGCTTTCTTGGTCACCTCTGTTGTTTTGTAGCCTTGATGTTTCTTGTGAAATAAAATTTCGTTTCTTTTTATTAAAAAAAATATATATAGCTGTTAATCTTTTTTTTTCTTCATGTAAACCAGGCAAGAAAAATGAGATGATTGTCATGAGGCAGATTGTTGCTTTGAATGTGTTGGAGGAGTAGCATATTTGGTGCAATAAGCTTATACTTGCTGGTATTTTCTTTCTTTCAACTATGTGCTGGTTCAATTATTTGTATATGCTTATACTTGTTGGTATTTTCTTTCTTTCTTTAAGTTGATATTGTCTTGTGTGATCAGTTTTGTCGTGTGGTGGATGCTTTGTATGAAATATATCCACATAACCATTATTAGGACTAATAATTACTTATATGACATGTGTTAAGTGGTTTTTTATTTTCTGTCCTCATTGTTTTGTGATGTATATTGATTCCCTTATCCGTATTAATTCATCCATGTCTGTAGAATTTTCAAGGAAAGACAAAAAGAAGCCATTATGGATAAAGAATGGGTGTACTTTTCAAGGTTAATTTTAAAGTCCCAAACTTTAGATATTAAGATAGTGTATATTACATATATAATTCCTTAATAAAATGATGAGCTGTTTTTTTATATAATTCCTTAATATTGTGAGGAAATTATATATGAGGCGGTAATAATAATCATTACATTATTTATTTGTTATCTTTATTTCCATGAGTTATATATTATTTATTAACTAATTTTTTTACTCATCTAAATAGTTTTGTTTGTTTAACAGAGTGAGAGTGAAGATTGAGCAAACATAAGTAATGATTGTTGAAGTAAGTTATAGTTTAAGTTTTTTAATTTTTTTAATTTTTTATAATACCAAATTTTGAATTTGCTGATATTTTAAATTTTCATATGTTTTGAAGTCCTCAAAGCAAGGCAAAAAGAAAGCAAAGAAGCAGCGATTGGCTGTTGCTGCTGCTGCAACAATTGTCGCAGCAAGGAATAGATCCTTGCGTATATCAGATAGAGGTTCTAATTCTCCAACTCGAGATGAACACAATGAAGTACCTAATAGTCAAGGAATGCAAGACAACTCTAACAAAGAAGCACCAAAGAAGAACACTAGGGGTAAGGCAAAGTTGTTGAGTCTTACCAAAGGAAAAACAAAGGGGTCTCGTGTTGTTGTAGAGTTCAATCTGGCAGACCAACCATTTAGAGATAATGCAGCAAGATTTTCTTCATTCCTAGGGATCACAGCAAGAGAACTAGTGCCAATAACATTGAAGAGTTGGAAAGATATGTCAGAAAATTTTATAAATCAAATATGGGAACATGTCACGGTATTATATAGCTGAACCTCCACACATCCATATTATAATTTATTTCTCATTTCCATCTAAAGTAATATGTATGTTTTTTTTTTTGTAGCAAAAGTTCAATCTTGATGATTGCCACAAGAAATATACTTTTCAAAAGTTACGCAAACTTTGGAGGGATCATCGATCCAATTTAGTGAAAATGGTGATGAAGCAAGCTGAAGTGGTTGGCCTACCACGCGCTGCTTCTCTTCTCAAACCGGACAATGTAAAAACTATGGACGAATGGCTCTCATTTCTCAAAGAACGAACTAGTCAAGAAACTAGAGTAAGTGTGTCTTTACTTTTTCATCTTTATTGTGTCGTAATCTTTGGTGTTGGCTGCCCTTGATGATGTTGTAGATATTGATTGAGTGTTTCACGAATTTGATTTGAGTGATCCATCTTATATTTGGATATTTACCTATGTTTGTTGGGTCCTATTGATTTATATTTTAGCATTAATTTGTTGTGTTCTCTCTTTGCATAGGAAAAGTGTCAAAAGTTCAAGGAAATGAGGGCAACACAAACTTTAGTGCATAGAACGAGCCGTAAAAGCTTTGCTTGCGTAGAGGATGAATTGGTAAAAATGATATTAGTTTGATCTCAATTTGTAGTGTGAGTATTGACTTTTTTTTTTCTTTTTGCAGCGACAAAAAAGTGAGACACCTGATGCAATTTCAAGGACTGATGTTTGGATCTATGGATACGAAAAGAGAAAGAAGAATGAGGATGATGAAGTTGAGGATCCAGATTTAGTGGTAAAAACTATTTCTGCATATTTTTAGTGTTTATCCATAGATTGATATTTAAGTTTTCATTGTTGTGGTGGTAAATTTTCAGAAAGAAGTGAAAAAGTACAAAAAAGAACAAGGTCCACAGAAATGTTCTATTAAAGAAGATGCTGTAGCAAAAGTACTAGGTCCTGATCCACGAGGACGAGTAAGAGGAATGGGGTTTGGGGCAACCGCTTCAAAGATTGAAGGTCAAGTTCGTGTTCGTGATCAATTCAATAGATTGGAAAATGAGGTTATACAATTGAAAAACCAAATGACAAATCTTCTTACTCGAATAGCAACAGGGGAGATTAACATTGTAAGTCCTTCATATAACATATATTCTTACTCGAATACCAAATGTTTGAGTCATTAATTTTTTATTAAATTAATGTCTTCCTTAATGTTATAGGAGAAGGAAAACTTAAGTGTCCAACATTCTGCTAATGAGAGTGTACAAAGCAAACAAAAGGTAAATAATAATGTTCAAAATTCTGCTAATGAGATGGCACAAAGCAAACAAAAGGAAAATCCAGCTGAGAATGCAAAGTGCAAACTGTTAAATTGGATTGGGACAAGTGAAGTTGTTGGAATTGGGGAAATTGCATCAACCGATCCCAATTCATTAGTCCATCATGTGCCTCTTGGTCACGAGTGCTGGAAAGTTTGGGTGAACGATGTAATGGATGATAATATGGCCTTGTATCGACCAACACGTGAGTTCTTTCTTCTTTGTGAAGCATTAGGAACTACGATTGCATGGCCGATAAAGTACATCAAATTGTGTTAGCGTTTCATCTTTGAGGTAAATACTTCATTCTTCTTTTACATATAGATGGTATACTTTTCATTGTACAATAATCAAGTCATGACTGCATAATCAACATTAAAAGAGCATAAGTTTAGTGCTTTGTTTCAGTCATTGAAATTCAAAGACTCATATATATATATATATATATATATATATATATCATTGTAAATTGTCATGTTTTCTACTAATTGGGATCCACCTTTGTTGTGATTTTAAAAAAGAAATGACTTTTTTATTATATATTTGATATCCTGCAGGTTTTTCTCAATGGGTCAAAGAATGCTCATGAATATTGTCTATTGCTACAGGACAGTATTTTAGCATAGGTTCATGTTAGAGACTTATTTTTGTTGTTATCTTCACTAGTGAATGGATTCGAGGCTGTGAAAAAGTTTGGGAATGTTTTGCAGCACTCTTATGAGTTTCTTATGTACTCTTAACTTAAGAGTTCGTATTTTGAATTGATTATGATGGTGATTTCAATGATTAGTTTCTTTATATCTCATTTATTTATTTTTCTATAATGTATTTCTTTGTTAAACTCAAATGCCAGGGTTGATAATGAAGAAATGTATTGTCAAATTGAATTTGAATAATCAGGAAATTGGATTATATTTATAAATAAATAAATAAAACACACACAAACACGGCGTGCAAAACGCGCCGTTAATAAGTATGAAATTAAAGCTTTTATGGCGCGCTTAAGGAGCCGTGTAATATACACCAATTAAGGCGCGAAAAATGTGCCGTAAATATATATTAGATAAAGCTTTTATGGCGCGCCTAAAGAGCCGTGTAATGTATACCAATTAAGGCGTGCAAAATGCGCCGTAAATAGTTGTCCAAACCTGATATGAGAACTCAATCATGGCGCGCCTTATTAACACTTGCGGCAAGCGAATGCACGCCGTAAAAGAAAAGGCTTTTTACGGCTTGGCCTTTCGTGGCACGCAGCCGCACGCCGTGAATTGTCATTTACGGCGCGCAATGCACGCCGTAAATACCCAATTTTCTTGTAGTGATGGCAACTACTATTCATTTTTTTGTTTTTTTACAACTTTTTTTACTTAAACAATTATTTTGGATAATATTTTCGAGTAAGATTTTTGAGTTCCTACGTGTCAATACTATTCATATCCGATAAGATTTTCGGTTTCAAATTTAAGATAAATTTCAAAAATTAAATTTCAGATAAATTTCAAACTTAAGATACATTTCAAAACTTGAATAATAGTAGAAAGAAGGATAAAATATATGAGGATTTGGTGTTAAAAGTGAAGAGTATTGGTTGGTATTTATAGAAAAAAAATTCAGTATTTTTTTAGTATTTTTTTTATAAAAAAATTCAATTTTTTTTTCATTTTTTTTATTGCACAAAAATTAGTTGCCATTGAATTGGAGGAAAAAAATCTGATCGAGGAGCCCAGAGTGCGACACGTTGAAGAAGTTGCTGATGTCATGTTTTGCCCATGGGCCAGCACTAGGGCCAGCCTTGCCCTCAGGCCAGCCCAGTCTGCTGGATCCCACCATCAGCCCGGGCAATAGTTTGTTGCTGAAGATAAGATGCGCAAGCTGTCTCCACCATGGCGTGGAGTGCGATGCAAAAGATAAGATATTTCTTCCTTTTAATGATTTCATTATAAAATATTATATGTTGTCATGCCAAATATGCAATCAGGTCAAAAAGTTTATCAAGTGGTGTTTTCGATAGTATCCATCACGTTTTCACCAAAAAAAAAGATAGTATCCATCACGTGAAGTGATAATTACACCAAACTCTACTGCGGCCAACTGCCCATGGCGCTCCTCAATCTCCTGCGGCCACAGGCCAAACCACTTGTCCCAATCGACTCGGGGACGTTTGAAAAGCACAACGACAAATTGTTTTGACGAGACCAGCATGACCGGCTGGTCCTCTGTTGAGAAGGAAGGTCACCCCATGTGAAAGGGAGAAGCAACGGCTACAATTACAAAGCAAGCCATCAAAAAAAAAGAAAAAAAAAGCATCCAATGCAAATATAAAAATATAAAAATCATGCGAATATCAGACTTCATAACAGGCCAAACAACAAAATAAATAAATAAATAACAAGCCAAGCAAAATTATTTCTCTCTATCTCATCTGACAACTTTCAAATGCATGTACTGACCTAATATGAAAATACTTAGGCTGCGTTTGGTTCATGGGAAAGGAATCTTGGGGATGGGAAACCAATTGCTTTCCCATGTTTGGTAAGTCCGGCATGGGAAAGCGTTGCCTAGCACATGGGAAAGTAGGAGGGAAAGTGAATCCTTCCTTCCTACTTGGGTTTCACTTTCCCTTCCCATGGGAAAGTAAGACTAACTTTTTTTTGACTAATTTGTCCTTATTAACAATTCATAATTACAGTTTTTATCCAACAATTATTGGTATTTTTTAATTATTTTAATAGGGGTACAATTGGGAAACTAAACAAAATTTGTTTTCCATTCCTACTCAAAACAAACATGGGAAAGGAATCACCATTTCCCATCCCTTGGGAAATGACATGGGAAATGATTTCCCATCAAATTCATTCCGTGAACCAAACGGGGCCTAAAGGTTTTCAACTTTAAGCATCTTTTGATTGGTTATTATATATTAAAGGTTAACTGACGTGTATTGCTATGTGAATGGAGCGCATTTCGTGGCCAGCTGTTTACCTCCTTTGGAGAGCTCCCGCGGCAAAAGGGATTAGTCACTGCTGTCGGCGATGGACACCCTTGGATCTCATCCAAAAAAAAGGTTAACTGACGTGTATTGCTACAAAAAAAAATAAAAAATGCTACCATTATTTTTACTCTACTCTTATATTATCATACATTAGTCACTGCATCATATCTGATTTAATACCCCTTCACCATTATTTTATGCTATTAACTAGAAAACAAAGGCTGTAGATGACGTTTGATCTGGGGCTTGTTTCCTTTGCTGATATTCCTAGGTGGATAGGGACTCACCTAGAGGAGGACCTGATGGGAGTCCATAGAACCCGTCTTATAGCTGTTGTGTAATTTTCTTGGGGCTTTTCCCCCCATCTCACCAAAAAAAAAAAAAAAAGGCTGTAGATGACGGTGGTCCACCTATGTATTGTGACACTTTAGACGAACGGTGATTAACCATTTAGACGACGGTTTTACAAGATCACCATTGTCTATTTATCAACTCAGACGACAGTGGATCACCGTCCTCGATTTGTTATTTTTTATCGTCTTAAAACATGTTTCAAGTGGTGATATTTTGTAATGGTATTTGTAGGTTTATATCCTCCTTCTTTTTTGGGTTGTTTCATTTGCAATTAATAGAAATTCTCAATTCTCAAAACATGTTTCAAAATATTTCAATTAAAACATGTAATCAAATGTGATCTCATATGACGAAATATGCTCCAAAATACAAAAGAATTCATCACAAGCATCTGTTGAGCATAAATTTTTGTCCTCAAGTTAACCAAAATACAAAAGAATTAACCAAGGTGGTTGGTGTGAGTGGTTCGGCACTCTCATTCCTTAAGAGAGGTCAGGGGTTCGATCCCTACTCTCGTACGGAGTCACTACTTTGGCCAGCACTTTACCCCTTATGGGCCGACCCGGTGTGAGCGGGGATTAGTCTGGATTGTGGTTAAGGCTTAAAGGTGCCACCCATAGTTGGGGCCCATCCAGGACCACCTCGTGGTTCAGACCAAAAAAAAAAAAAATACCAAAGAATTCTTCTAAGTTACCCATAAAACTCACTTCCAAGGTCTATGTATAACCCCCTTAGAAATTCTGCTCCTTCACAACACCATTCATCAATCTCTTTTGCATGTAACTTTGATAAATTATCTTCTCCCACTGATACATAATAAATAAAAAAGGAAAATTAGGCAATAAGTTCAACATCATGGTAACATATTTCTCAAGTCCTTCGTATGACTCATTAAAAACTTAACAATATTGTTCAAAGCAACCCCTCTTTTTAGTCCATCAAAGAGAATAGTCTAAGAATCATGGGGGGATATCTTCAAAAGATGCTATTCTTTTTACTCCTGTGACTATTCTTAGCCACAGAAGTTTGGAAACTTTGTCCCCCCAAGAGAATAGTCACAGGCAATAGGGGCTTTCTCCATTACGGATTACAATCACAAAAAGCTTTCATACAGCCTCACCTTTTGAAATCTGTTTAAGAGCCGTAGATTCACAAAGACATCAACGGCATTCGAGTCTGGTCAACTTGAGGACCGTTGAATTGTCGTTCTTGTCTTGTATCCTCCAGTCTCCAACAGTCCAAACCAGTGTATTATTCCTTAGGCCATGTGCGTCCACGAACCCACTTACCCACTTACCCAATTTGAATTAATTAATGCAATACTTAATTAATTACCCATCCCCCATGTGAGGGCAAAGAAGAGTTTAAAAAACTCGTCACCCCAGAGAAGGACTTTTAAAAAAATTAATTACAGGGCTAACTATAATTTAATTTAAATTATCATCACTTGCGCTAAAACACTGGAACACTGACAAGACAGCCAACCAACGGCACTTGTACCATTACAATCACAAAAGCTTTCATACTGCCTTACCTATATTTCCAAGTTGTGCTAGCTGAGCTATCTGCGAACCTTGGAATATTACTTCATCCAATTCCTTTGCAAAGAAAAGAAGAGAAAAATGGCTGGAGCTTTGATCGGAGAGGCCCTTATTTCTGCTTCCATCGAAGTGATTTGTGACAGAATTGCTTCACGCGAGTTCGTCGACTTATTTCGGCACAAGAAACTCGATCAACCTCTCCTCATGAAACTGAAGAGGACCCTGTTGACCTTGAACGCAGTGCTCGATGATGCAGAGGAGAAGCAAATTGAGAAACCAGCTGTGAGAGAGTGGCTTGACGACCTCAAACATGCAGTCTTTGATGCTGAGGACTTGCTGGATGAGATCAACTATGAAGCTTTGCGATGCAAGATCGAAGGTGAAGCTCAAACAGCGGACAAATTTACCAACAAGGTGTGGAACTTTCTCCCTACTTCTCGTAATAAGTTTTATCAAAGCATGAATGTTAAGATACAAGAGTTGTTACGAAAACTAGAAGACTTTGTACAACTGAAAGGTGCTCTTGGTTTGACAGAAGTTGTTGGGAGGAAGGTTTTACAAAGAACTCCAACAACTTCCTTGGTTCATGAACCTTTTGTATATGGTAGAGATGAAGTCAAAGAAAATTTATCAAAACTGTTGTTCTCTGATGATGCAAGCAAGGAGGATGTGTCTGTGATTACCATCGTTGGAATGGGTGGGGTTGGCAAGACAACCCTTGCCCGCATGCTTTACAATGATGATAAGGTGAAAGGGCATTTTACATTTCAAGCTTGGGCTTGTGTTTCAGAAGACTATGATGCTATCAGGGTAACTAAAACTCTTCTTGAGTCAGTCACTTCGAAATCTAGTGATAAGACAGATCTGAATTTGCTTCAAGTTGAACTAAGAGAACAACTCAGGGGGAAGAAATTTTTATTTGTGTTGGATGATCTTTGGAATGAGAAATATTCTGATTGGAACGGCCTCCAAACTCCTTTTACTTCAGGGGCAAGGGGAAGTAAAGTCATCGTAACAACACGGAACAAAAATGTAGCATCTTTCATGCAAAATGTTCCTACTCAACCCTTGGAACCATTGTCACATGAAGATTGTTGGTCATTACTTGCGAAACATGCATTTGGAAATGTAAGCTATAGTTCGCATCCAAGCTTGGAAGAAATCGGCAAGAAAATTGCACGCAAGTGCAATGGGTTGCCTTTAGCTGCACAAACACTCGGCGGTCTGTTACGTTCCAGGCTAGACTCCGAGGTATGGAACAGAGTACTAAACAGCAGCATTTGGGAGTTGCCTTACGAGAAAAGTGACATTCTTCCTGCTCTAGGATTAAGTTATCATTATCTTCCAGCTAAGTTAAAGCGATGCTTTATTTATTGTTCAATTTTGCCAAAAGACTATGAATTCAAGGTAGAAGATGTTGTTTTTCTTTGGATGGGAGAAGGTTTAATTCCCCAATCTGAGAATGGGGAAAGAATGGAAGAGATAGCTAAGGAATATTTTGATGAACTGTTATCCAGATCATTGTTTCAAACGTCGGGGAAATCAAGTTTCGTTATGCATGATCTCATCAATGACTTGGCTGTGTTCATGTCTAAAGGATTTTGTTCCAGGTGGGAAGGGAGGGAATTACATGAAGTAGAAAGAGTTCGCCATTTGTCATATGCTAGGGAAGATTTTGATGTTGCTCTTAAATTTAAGCCATTAAAGGGGGCTATGTATTTGTGTACCTTTCTACCTACCTCTTTAAATACTTATCAAGAGTGTTATCTAAGTAAAAAGGTTGTACAAGATTTGTTTTCGTCACACAAATGTTTACGGGTGTTATCATTGTCACATTATAGGAATGTCACTCAGCTACCTGATTCTATTAAAAATCTTATTCACTTGCGCTATTTGGATCTCTCTCATACTACAATTGAAAGGTTACCTGGTGTAGTTTGTAGTTTGTACAATTTGCAGACGTTACTATTGTCAAATTGTTCATATCTCATTGAATTACCTGTAGACTTCAGAAAATTGACAAATTTACAAAAATTAATGCTGGGAGGTTGTCGGTCTCTTGCTAAATTGCCTATAGACCTGTGGAAATTAAGTAGTTTGTATCATCTTGATGTGAGTGGAACTGAAATTACAAAGATGCCATTGCAAATGAGTAGACTAAAAAGTTTGAGAACTTTGACTGCTTTTGTTGTGGGGAAATCTACTGGGTCGACCATTGGGGAGTTGGGGGAGCTTCCACATCTTCGAGGAAAACTATCAATTCTAAATCTGCAAAATGTAGTTGATGCTAAGGATGCCGTGCAGGCCAATTTGAAGAATAAGAAGGATCTGAAGGAGTTAGAGTTGGCATGGGGCGATGAAGACTCGGATGATTCCGAAAAAGTGAGAGACATACTTGACAAGCTCCAGCCTTCAATTAGTTTGGAGAAACTGACCATCCAATTCTACGGTGGAACCAACTTCCCAAATTGGTTAGGAGACTCATGCTTCTTTAACATACAAGTCATGCGTCTCAGCGATTGCAAATATTGTTGGTCGCTGCCACCAGTTGGGGGGTTACCTGCTCTCAAAGAGCTTTATATAGAAAGGATGAACTTTGTTAAGAGAATTAGTGTTGAGTTCTATGGCAGAAATGGAGCGTCTCTAATTCAGCCATTTCAATCACTGGAGAAGCTGGAGTTTAAGGAGATGGCAGAGTGGGAGGAATGGGTACCAAGTGGAAGTGGAGGTCCAGACTTTCCTCGTCTCCAGGAGCTGATTCTAGAAAAGTGTCCGAAGCTGAGAGGAAGCTTGCCTTGTGCTCTGCCTTGCTTGAAGAAGCTTAGCGTGGATGGGTGTGGGGTTCTGCACGATCAAAGGGCCACTGCTACTACTAGTAGTAGTACTAGTCTCAACTACAATTCTCTTGAAGAATTGAAAATAGAAGATGGATGCCAAACAGGTCTGTTATCATTACTAGAGACAAAGCTCCTGTCCAAACTTTACATTCAAAATTTAGATGACATACAGTGCTTGCCCAACATCAATCGTCTTCAAAGATTGACTCTCTCGAATTGTCCAACGCTGTCGTCGTTCCCTGAAGATGGCCTACCCACTTCGTTGACATCACTTACAATAGTCGAGTGTAGGATATTAGAATTCCTACCTCAAGAGATGTTGGCCAAATTAACATCACTCGACTATTTGTGGATACTTAATAGCTGTGATTCAATGAGGTCCTTCCCCTTGGGCATTTTTCCCAAATTGACGACACTTGAAATTGGTTATTGTGACAATTTGGAATCGCTTTGCTTGATTGAAGAAGGAGCGGTTCTCAGTCATCTAAATAGACTGGATGTCTATAATTGTCCAAATCTGGTGAGTTTTCCCCAGGGAGGATTGCCCACTCCCAACCTTACTTCGCTGCGAGTTGATGAGTGCGAGAAGTTGGAGTCATTACCTGAACGCATTCACACCCTCACAGCTCTTGGAAATTTGAGTATAAGCAATCTTCCAAATCTGGAGTCAATTGCAGAAGATGGAGGTTTGCCTCCCAACCTCCGAGATTTTAGGATTCAGAATTGTGAGAGACTGAGGGCTTCATCTTCATCAGTGGGAGACTACTGTAACTGGGGTTTGCAAGCACTTGTCTCCCTTGAACAATTTACAATTGGTGGCAGGGGAAGTGATGAAATCTTGGAGATGTTGCTCAAGCAACAGCTGCTCCCTACTACTCTTCGCACTCTCTGCATCGGGAAACTTTCAACTCTGAAATCTTTGGATGGAAAGGGACTTGCACACCTTACTGTTCTTCGAAGTCTATCTATTAGTAAGTGTAAAAGTCTGGAATTCCTGCCAGGAGAGGCACTTCAACACCTCACTTCTCTTCAAAAGCTATATATTTATGACTGTCCGAGTCTCCAATTCCTGCCAGAAGAGGGTCTGCCGCCATCTCTTTCTTATCTGAGCATCTCCAATTGTTCTGCCCTGGAGAAAAGGTATCAGAATAAAACGGGACAAGATCATTGGGCCAGCATATCTCACATTCCATGCATCGAGATAAATCATGAAGTCATCATATGATGATATGACCCTCTCTCTCTCTCTCTCTCTCTCTCTCTCTCTCTCTCACAGAGTATTCTATTGCTTTTGGATATTTCACTCTCAACTCTGAAATCAAACTCAGGTAAGGTATGTACTTCAAAAGGAAAATTAGGTATTAGACATAGATAACTTTACTTTTTAGTATTTAAGACATTTGATATTTTGGTTTGGGTTTTAATACCAAGAAAAGAATTGTTATTTTGGATTAGGCCAAAGAGGAAGACCAGATTTGTTGACCCACCTTACATTAGTCATTAAAAATACAATTATACCCTTTTCATTTAAAAACCTAACCCAAATTCATTAGTTTCTCAGATCTCTCTCTCTCTCTCTCTCTCTCTCTCTCTCTCCCCGCGTCTTCTCCCTTTCTCCTCCCCTCTGTTTCGACCGACACCGACAAAACCCCCCAGCCACTGTCACGTCGGCCACCTAGCCACTGGACCGGTCAAGTTTTGACCGGCGTCTTCTCCCTTGCTCCTCTTCTTGTTGCTGCTGCTGTTGTTGGGCTCCCAAGTAAGAAAGTGTGTGAAGCCTGAGGAGCGGCTGTGAAAGCCATGGAAAAGGGAGGCTAAGAAGGTGCTCTGTGGTTTTTTACAATTACTTTTTGGTCTTGTTGTTGCTGAGGGGATTGTTTTAGGAGTTGGAATTTCATGGCCTCGTTTATGTGGTTCAGAATAAAAATCAAAGCAGGTTCATATATTAATGAATTTTATTTAGTAAATTGAGCTTAGACCCATAAAATTCATTTTAAATCACCTAAAACCCTTTCCTTTAGTTTTCTATTTAAAATACCCAATTTTTTCAAATAATACCCGATGACTAGGATCCAACTAAGCAAGTTACCTAATATAACTTAAAATCTTATGTATTGTATTTTTTAGATTCCAAAACTATCCCTATTTATGACTTAATGTGTTATGGGGGGTGTAACTAATGACACGCGTTGAATTTGGAAAGATTTTCAAATGGTTGTAATGGATGTAGGAATTAATTTAGAAACTTATTTGAAATTAAATATTAAATTCAACATTAACGTATTAGTAATCTATTTTACGACTTGTAATCTATTTTTGAATTAATGTTGTTTTCTTTTTATAAATTACGACTAGTAATATATTTAATGTATTAGTAATTTAAATTCAATATTAAATTTAGGAATTAATGTTGTTTTCCTTTTATGAATTATACGACTAGTAATCTATTTTATTATAGTTTAACGAATAATAGTGTACATTTTAATTATGTTGAAAAAATTTGATAATCTATTTATTTTTTATTTTTTGAAAAATATTTTTTTAAAATGAACCTATTTTTTCTCTAAATAATGCACCTATTTTTTTCTCTAAATAATGTACCTATTTTTTTCTCTAATAATGTACCTAGTAAAACAATTCACCTAGTATAATGAACCTATTTTTTTGCTAAATTTTGTATCTATTGTTTTCTCTAAATAATGTACCTATTTTTTTTCTCTAATAATGTACCTAGTATAATGAACCTATTTTTTTTGCTAAATTTTGTATCTATTGTTTTCTCTAAATAATGTACCTATTTTTTTCTCTAATAATGTATACCAACTAAAACAATTTACCTAGTATAATGAACTTATTTTTTCTTCTAAATAATGTAACTATTTTTAATTTATAAAAAATGTGCATAAATTTCAATTATACAACGCACCTATTTTCTATAAATTATTGTGTACCTATTTTTAATTTATGAAAAATGTACAAAAATTTCAATTACAAAGTAACTGACCTATTTTTTTTAAAAAAATTTGGTAGATAATATACCTATATTTTTATACGTATATACTTATATTTATATTTTTCATATGTACATTATTGGATATGTAATTTACATTTTTTTTTTTTTGGTTTGCAATTTTAGGGGGCGATATGTTAAGAGGGAATGACAACCAAAAGAAATGGGGTGATTGATATGCTATTAATATGGAGTTTTAATTACAATTATGGCAGTTAATGAAATGCTTAGAATAAATTAGAAATAAAATATAAAGTCTGATGGCAAGGATGTAAAAACATAGGAATACTATGACCTCTTATATCTTACTGGTCATTTAAGTTTGAAATTGGGTTTTACACATAGATTTATAGAATGATGGGTATATGTCTAGGAAATAGAAATTGTAGGGACCTATATTAGACAAGCCCAATTTTATTTGAGAACAAAGTTGAATGGAGATTTAGAATATTAGTATCATTTGTGTGAGCTTACAGGTTTCGTATTTGTTTGATGATAGCTAAAGGAGGTACTTTGAATTGCATATATATATAGATACTATGCAGCTAATTTTTGTTTCCCGATGAAGTGCTTTTTGGTTAAATTCTTATGTGCTTTAACTAAATTTTTGTACCTCATGATTTGGGTGTATATCGACCAATTTCAAATTTCAAATTTTTGAATGATGTCTGCACATAAGTATAAATGTTGAATGCTAATATTTCCTTGAAACAATCTCATTTCTTTCCTAATGTTTTCCTTGGCAATATATGAGTTCTCTCTTCGAAAGTAACATAAGTTATTCGTATGCAATTGAAGAAGAATTAGTAAATGAATGCTTGTACATTTATCTACAAAATAGAACGATCTTAGAAGGGATATAATGAAATTCTTTGATTGGTTCTTCCCAGAGAAATGCTCCGTTTTAGTTATTTGATCAATAGGGACAACAAATAATTAATTTTATAATTAATTATAACAAATATAAAAAATATATAAAACGAAATATCTAAATTATAAATTAAATAATAATAGTACATAGTAATAATAGTCTTCTTATTCGAAACGCCTTGTAATCTTCAACCAATTCTGTGCTTCAATATAATTACCAGGAGTAAGCGCTATAGCTTGTTTCCAATACTCGGCGGCTTGATCGAACCAAGCCTCCGCAATTTCGGAATACCCTTGTTGAACGGCCTGTTCTCCCCGGTCGGAATAGGGGGGTAAATTCCTTCCCTTAGAACCGTACTTGAGAGTTTCCGACCTCATACGGCTCAGCGGTCAAATTCTTTTGGTGTCCTATTTTTTCATTACCCTATAACTAATAACTAATTAAATGAGATTTCTCAAAGATATATCCATATCCCATTTTTTTTTCTCGAGTTAACCAAAAGAAAGAGGTTAATTACATGAGTTTCAAACTAAAATTTTTATTAATAATCAGTTTTATCTTTTCTCCCACCTTCAGAAAAATAAAGCATAAGCGTTTTCACTATTATTCGAATTTTCTGAAAGGTAACTATCTCGGTTTCATATATAAATTTATATAGAATCTTTGAAAAAGGCCTTCCTTCATAAGAAGGAAAAGACTTACCATCTTTGGGATCTGATGCTACACCGCTGCTCAATACCTTAGGGGATCGACTCTATTACATAAGTGGATTCCTAACTTTTATCTCATATCATGACATAAGTAAGCAGTTCTTATTGTATCGGACCAAAACCTCGCGAATTGATCTTTACGGCGCTTCCTCTATCAATTAGATCCTTTATCCATAGAATAAAGTAAAGTATCTAGGCATACCTATTTCTTCATATTCATATTTCGACTTTCATCTAACCATCATTTGTATTTACATGTTTTAAATTTGCACAAGAACTGGAAAAAAAAAATTCAATAAAACAAATAGTTATGCACACCTTATTAATTGAGTCCTTTTAAGTTTTTCTAACGGAGTATATAATAATTGTAGCATTTAATTTCATGATGCATAAGTGAAATGCATTTGGCAGATTAAATAGAAATATTTTTGCTCACTACTTTTAACTCAAGGTGTATCCTCACCAACCTTCTTAATACTTGACACGTGTCAATAGACATAACCATGGTTAACTTTTTACTTTGATTTATGTAACTATTATTATACTTATGGACATGTGTTAAGTGTTGAGAATAGTGGTAAGTATACACTTTGGATTAAAGTGGTGAGCAAAAATGTTCCCTTTTAAAATAAACAACAAAACACAAAATAAGGGAACCAAATACAAAATATATGATAAAGAAGGGCAAAAATGAAAACGAATGTTGTGTTTTTGTTGTTGTTGATAGAAATAAAACTAAGAGGCTAATTAGCTATGAAATGAAAATGAATTAACATGCAGGAGATGAGTCTTAAAAAAAAGGGTCTTAATGGGCATTGAATTATTTAACCGTGCAACGCGTCTCAGGTCCCAATCGTGCAGCCTGTTTTCTGATACAGACTTGAGAAGAGAAAGAGGAGGTCAAAGCCTCACACCCTAAATCCATGGGACCCACAACAAAAGTTTTTGCCTGCTGGATTTAAAGATGACACTTGTCCTTTTTCAGACAGGTCACCACTGATTAGTACATGATGATGATGATGGGTCCACACAACCAAATCTCAAATCTCCTGTTCTATTATTCTATTATTCTATTCTAAAGAACATTCGATGTGCATGCTTATCTTCAATTTCCATTCTATTCTAATCCTTTCCCCTATAAAATATTAATTAAGTATAGTTATACATAGATATAATTAACTAATTTGCACGTTAAATATTAGTTTATGGATATGCATCATATGTTATGTTTGTCACGATTCTAGCTAATTCAAGTCTTGTATATCGTAAGCTCAAAGTTATCTTATTTGGTTTTCAATTAAACACAAATGGATTAATTTATAATATAAAAGTGGTTAATCAAAGCAGTTTGCTCGCTCGAATGCACCGAGTGCAGTCCCCCTCCATGTTCATTAGGGTAGTTTAGAATAAGTTAAATAAAACAGATGTATTCCTCACTTTGCACTCAAGTTCGAATAAATTATATTAAAATAGAAAATAGTTTGTATTTAAAAAAAAATTACCTATACTTGAAGGTCACCTACTGTCATAGGAAATAGGAAATTCATGTTTGAAAAATTCCATAAATTTTGGATGAGGGATATCAATGTTATTCCACGTGAAAAGTTGAGATTGTTTTGCAAGTACAAAACATGAAGGCAAGAAGAGGGTTGACGGAAGATGAGAACACAACTTCAATTCTGTAGCCCTTCATCAACACTAATAACAATGTATTCTAAAAATAATAAGTAAATAGCGTATGGGCCAAGTCAAGGCAGCGCGTCCTGCCCCATTGTACTTGAGCTTGATCCCTCTTCATATATGTTAGACTAATTTAAAATGCGACTTTGTCAAATTATAATAATAAGAAGTCAAAAATACTACAAAATTACTATTATGTGCGGGTGTAATATAATTAGGTGTCAACTTTATCATCCCCATCAACTCCTACAATTCAAGGGACACCCCTCAATAAATTCTAAACTGGCCTAATTCTAGGTCAATTGGTCTATGCTACTCGGTCACTCATTTGGAAATTGGAGCTTGGAGCTTGGAGAGGGTTTGGGAATTTTGGGGTTGGGGTGGGTGTCCAATAGCTTTGGGATTGGGTGACATAATTGCTACAACATGCACAATTAGTATAATGAATTGATGATGATGACAAGGATCACACACGTACACACAGCCCATGACAGCACCAAAATTAAGTTGCTTATTGGCTTGATGTGTACCATGTTTCTAGAGTGGTCTCCCTCCGGGGTGGTTGCCGTCACATACAAAATAGACTTTGTCTGCGACTCTCTGCATGGTTGATTGGGACACATCCAAGGAAAGAGACAATATACAGAGAACAAGAATTTAAGCTAGGTCATGGACCATGCTTCATTCAATTTTTCTGTCTACCCTTAACAAGGCAGGCCACCATTCATTTCAAGTTGTAATAATATTTGGAAGAAAAAATAGTGATCCTTGTGCTTTAGTCCAACTTCCTGTTGATATCTCCTTCTTTTTTATCTAACAACTCCAATTTCATATTCTTTTTCTGAACTATTGTATAGATCATCATACCATCATTATCATCATCATCACCTTATTCAATTTTCTTGCCCTCTTTTTTCATGTCCTTGTTGAAATCTTGATCTTTCAATTTTAAATACTAAGGATATTTTGAAGGGTTTAGAGTTTGATATTTTATAAGAGAACATTGAACAAGGGTTTTCTCACACACACATTGCCAAGGTGTCGTGAAAGTTCGAACTTGACATCGCTCATTTGCAAATTATATTAAGATTCTTTTTTATTGGGCTCGATCCGTTGATGCATTTAAAACATAATGATAGGTGTGCATATATAAAAAGATAAATGATAAAGGAGGCTGCACCGCTTGTCATCGTGCTAAGCACATCAGTGCTCGTAGGTATTTATCCCTATTAAAGCTAAACCATGATGCTTGTGCTATAATGTCCAAAAATGCCATAGTTTTGGACATAAAAAAATTATTATTTATCCAATGATAGGGCGGCTATAGGGAAAGATGGGATGTTATTTTTCAAGCCAAGCCAAAGGAATCATCATCTTTATAATTAATTTTGAAATTAAGTAGCTTATAAGTAAGATAGTTGGTAGCCACGACATATGGGAATTTATTCAAGGACATAATTTCATATTGAGAAAGAGAAATATGCGACCTTCGACATTATTCAATACATTGCGTTTGTTGTGTCTATAGACAATCCAAACCTTTCCATCAGTTACCGATGCACTTCAAGTTCTATGTCTGAATTTCCCTACCTTCAATATCGTTGGTATTAAAAAAATAAAAATAAATCGAGTTTGCTTTAAAAAATAATTAATAAAGGAAAAACATGATTAATTTGAATATATAGGAGCCAGATTTCCTCAAATTTCCTCGAAAAATTTAAGTGAAAATAGAAAATGTTATTGTTATCAAGAAAAGAAGTACTAATTAGAATACTTGCAATTTGAAGAGTGGTGCTATTATATTATAGCATTACAACAAAAATACTATATGCGTGCACATCCCGTCGGATTCTCACAAGAATGTATGTGGAACGATCTACTGTTTATGAAAAGATTGCATATCTTATGTGTAAGAGTCCACTCAGGACGTGCAAGAAGAAGAAGAGCTCCTCATTAATCATTTCTTGAAAATGGGAGGAGATTAGTAAAACAAAACTTTGACCTATAAGAGTTGAAGCTATTTCACGTTGAACATTAAGTTATTTTATGCCAACAAAAGCATTATGAAATAGGAATAGGCTTATAGGAGACAGCATATACAGCATTGGGACCTAGAATCACGGATTCTTTCTCTAAACAAAACAAAAATTAAGATATAGGCCTTGAGTGGCCGGCCCTAGCCCTTCCTCCTGTGCGATTTAAACATGATTAAATTAAAAATGTTTAGCTCTAAACATGAAATTGTTGAATATTTAGTTGTTTTTTTATATTTGTATTTTCTACTTCAGCCCTTCAAACTTTACAATTCTAGCTCCGGCACTGATCAGTCCTCTTGTGCATGACTTTGAATTCCACTTTCTCGTAGTTTAGAATATTGCGTTATCGACTTTTAAAATACTAATTAATCCAAATCAATATTACTTGGAAAATATTCAAGGCAAAGTGTCACATAGGATAACAAATTACCCTTTGCCTCAAACTTTTATTAGTTTGCATGGAGTTGCTATAAGTATAAAACCCTCATGGGCATAAGACATCTTAATTTACATAATACATATAGTTTACTCTAAAGTCTTCCATGCTATAAAAAAATAAAAAGGGATTTGAAGGTGAAATCCAGTAAAACGTATGAAAGAAAAAAACAAATATCTAAATATCTAGGATGTGAGAGAGAGAGAGAGAGAGAGAGAGAGAGAGGCGCGCGGGGGTGGGAGGGGGGGCGTTGGTTTGCTTGCGAGTAGACAAAATTTTTGGAGATTATTAAGGTTAACAAGCAAAGTCTGAAGAAAAAAGTGACGCTGACAAGCTTCACCAAATATGGAAACCTCTTTTACTTCTAAAAAGAAACTCCTTTCTCTTCACCATTACCAATACCAGTCTTTTCCTTTTGGCCTCAGACTGTTCAGGCCTTGTTTAGGCGGCGTAGCAGTATGCAGAACTCTGCTTCCCAAAACCAATCACTTTTGTAAGGTTGAGTAGAATCCAAGAGACGGCTGAAATTGAATGAAGCCTGGATATTGATGTGAAAAGCTGAAATGAGGTCAAAAGCAGCCATGCAGTATTATCAGCTTTCAGCTATCATTTGGCAGTTGATCTGGTTTTGGTCATAATAAATATTGAATCTATACTGCTTTGCCTGCCTCTCTAGGCTGAGAAACAGTTGTATGACACAGAGATATCACTGTTTTGTTATTTTCAGCGAATCACCATGATATATTACACGTGATAATTTTTTTATTTGGCATACCGTGATTGGCCAGGATAGAAAAACAATGGTATTCTTATTTTACTCAAGTTTTTCTACTCTAGGCCTTTCAATGCTCTAGGTTTTTGGGAACCCTTTGACAATATCTTCTTGCTTGAAGACTTGAAGAAAAATAACCCAAATGAAATCTGAGCCAGATTTTTTAGTAAAACATAAACAAAGCCCCCAATCTGCTAATTATCAACTTGGTTTTGTTTTTGTGCTAGTGCTATAGTAATAGTATAGCCCATTGATTGGAATTGATTGGGGATGGTGGTCAAATTTGAGTTCACATGACACCCATCAGATTTGTCTTGTTTATTGTGGAATCCATTGGAACCCTGTCTTGTACGCTAAATGCTGGCCGTCAATCTCTACCTTAGACAAAATGACAGCTTAATAAAAGTGTGCATCCGTCAATCTCTAAATTTTGGCCACTTGAATTATATAGTAGTTGTAGTTTTTGATAGCTAAATACCACTTCACATATGGCTTGTTTGGGCGTTTGGAGTGGGGAGTTTCTCACGTACACACATACTAATAGGGTGTCAGAAAAGTTCAATCCTTAGATCGCTTGTTTGCAGATCAATACCTTTTTGACTCCTTTCGCATCCTTATCAGCACTTATGTCAGCCAAAAATGCTTTTAACCCACTTAGAGAACATTGCCAAACTAGCCCAAAATGTATTCTCTATACATGAGTGAATATTTTCTGATTTCGGGTGTTCCTAGGCAAGATATTCCACTGGCACACCCATAGATACTGGGCCTTGTTTATTTAGGTTACGATAATAGGCCTCTCTCTTTTTGGGTATCTATCTATCTATGCATGAGCTTGAACTATGGGAACAAGTCATTCATGTTGGTCTTGTAATCAAAATGAACAATCATCTATTTTATCAAAAAAAGAAAAAAAAAAGAAAGAACAATCATCTAAGGTAAAGTATCTCTATGCCAACTTGATCAAGAAATTGCATATGGAGAAGGCAGCCATGTATATATACCGAAAAAGCTTTAAATACAGCCTACTTCAGATTTTCGAAGACATGCTTGAAATTTGAATTTCTCAAAATGTGTAGTCTTGGAGTTTTGTGTTGTAGCTGTGCTTGTTGTTTTAGTTGCATCTCTTTGAGCATATTCAGAAACCATTTTCCAGTTCACATATTGTTCCTTATTATAGCATTTTGAAGTATGTATTTATTTATTTATTTTTATTTTATTCATCAATTGTAGTCATCAAATTGGAATTCGGGACGTCAAAATAGAGATTGAGTGCCACTACAAATTTGATGTGCCAAAATCTTGTGGTGGAGGTGAATTATCAATTGATATTCTGTGCCCACTCCATTTCCAAATCGGTCTCCAATTTGGCAAATTATATTGTCAAGAATAGTAACCATTTGTTGAAGTTGTTTTGTGAGAGCAAATATTTACACGCTAATAATAGGATGCCATGTGGACAAAGGGGTGTCCATACAGAACGATTACCCACATGCTAGGGTAGTAAATATTATTGCCCGGACCGGAGTTGGTAGAGGTCACTTCCTCTGCCAGCATAATAAAAGAGCTTGGGCCATGCATATGCCCACATGCATTGGAAAGGCCTAGGAAGACCTTTAGGCAAACAAGGCCCAAGAAGCCCAGTATGACTCATCCTTTGGTATCCCAATGGTCAACTACTAACAAAGTTCATTAGATGTGAAGTTTTATCACAAAAGGCCTCGTAATATTAGTAGTTGAACTATTCATTATGAGTAAGGGGGGAACCATGAATTTTTCAACGGATGGGCTAGCTAAAGTTATTGGCTTAAAATCTAATGATAATTTTTCTTGCACTTTATTATTTTTCTATAAAATAAAATATATATTAAAGTATATAAATCATGCTAGTTCATAGCTCCATTGATTACTTTACAATAAGCTTTAACATTAAAGAAAAAAAATGAATGTGAAATGCACCCAAAAAAACACATAGTATCAAAATGAGAATATGTACAACAACATAATTGAAATTGCACATTTTCAAGCTGTGCCATATAATCCTTGAGAGAATTGAAATCTTTTGTTATTGTGTATGAATAGATATTATCAGCAAGTTCTTTTTCAATGTAGACAATAATAGAAAATTCTATAAATTCATTCTTCATATAAACCGCACAGCGCCCACCCTTTAGACTACCTAATTGAAAATTAAAATTACGCCCCAATTACTAAGATTGCAAAACATTACATTTTTTTTTATCAACTAATTAATTTCATTTACTTAAATCTTCATCCGCATTTGAGAATGTCAAACAGTTTCTCTTAGGAAATATTAATCAATTTTTATAATAAAGAAATCAATAACAACAAAAATAATAGCGATCAACAATGAAGGCTATAGGCTAGGTATAAAATTGTGTTCCCCTTATAAAATCAAGCCTCGGGGGAGCCCTGTCCGTGAGGAAGATTTGAACTTGCATTCAGGTCTTTGGATACGCTCCAGCACTAATCTCAAGGCACCATATGCGGCATCGCCCTACTACTGACATCGCTTCTGGAAGTCGTCCACCGATTCCAACGACGCTCTCTTCGAAAGAAGCCTTGACCTCTCTAGTAAAGTTCTGCTTGACAACAACACACCTGAGAGAGCTTAAGGCCCCAACCTTGACCTTTGATCCCTTTGGCCTAATCTCAATCGTCCATTTGTCCTCTTTCTTAGGTACCTCCCTGTAGCCTCCTGCACTAGATCCCAGCCCTCGACCCTCCGCACCACAAACCAATTTTTTCTAATTACAATTCAAATGTCTTCTTATGCTAGTACCAATGTTTTCAAAGGCGAGGCGTTTTTAGTAGTGCTATGCGAGGCGTAAGCCTTGAAGCGTTGATGCGTAAGCCTTTTGAATATTCATTTATTTTAATAAGAAAAATTTATGAATAATACAATACAATTAAATTGTACAACTAATTCTTATTGAACTATAGCAATCTTTTAAATATAAGTACAAGTATGATGTATGTACGTCGAATTTCTACTATATCACATAAATGAATAAGATAACTAATATATTTTTAAAAAAATTGAACAAAAATTATACGGAACTTCAAATTACAGCTGCGAAGAATTAGAGAGAAAAATAAAGTAACTTACTTGCAGTCGAAAGATGAAGAGAATTCTTGAAATTGATAGAGATTATATGATAATGTTAGAAATTAGGGTTGTACTATACAATATATATATATAATTCTATGTGTTAATATATTAATTTAGGAAAAAAAAAAAAAGGATAAGTAGAAAAGCTACAGTCCGCTGGAGATAGAAAAGGCAAGAAGATATTAATTATTGCCTTAGGTTTATTACAATAAAGGGAAGGAAAAAAAAAAGGAACAAAGCGTGTTTTCATTTTTTTCAAAACCCTCCAAGTGCAACGACGTCGTTTCACTTTAAGTTTTTTCTAAAAACACTTCAATCGAAACGACGTCATTTCATTACAACAAACCTAAAAAAAAAAAAAGGCTGAGTCGTCTTCTTCACAGAGCCGCAGCCAAAATTTGTAGAGTCGCAAAATATCTTCCAGTTCAAAGTGTCCAGATCAGGCGCGCCTTGCTCCGCCTTTCAACGCCTCTCCTCACGCCTTCCTCGCGCTAAACGTGCCACTCGCGAAACAACTGACCGCCTCGGGCGTTTTCCTGCCGCCTCGCTCCGACACGCGCTCCGAAGCGCGCGAAGGCATGCCTTTGAAAACACTGGCTGGTACTACTCTATCGCATTCAACAAATGTTTTGATATATTCCTGTAATTAAAAAAAAAAAAACATGTGACTATGTCATGAACTCACAATCGTTGGATCATTTAAAAATAAATCACTCATATCCACTTGCGGGCAGTAGAATTATTATTGTTGTTGTCTAGTCATCCTCTAACAGTCCCACCCACCGATACAATTTGAAGTTTCTCAGCGATGGCCAACTTTGCGTGTACAGATTGGTGATGAGGACCCCATCCCCCATGTGAAGACACAGAAAAGTTTGAAAATTTTGTCCCCCCCCAAAAGAATAGTCCAATTCCCTTGCAAAGAAAAGAAGAGAAAAATTGCTGGAGCTTTGATCGGAGAGGCCTTTATTTCTACTTCCATCCAGGTGATTTGTGACAGAATTGCTTCACCCAAGTTCATCCACTTATTTCGGCACAAGAAACTCGATCAACCTCTCCTCATGAAACTGAAGAGGACCCTGTTGACCTTGAACGCAGTGCTCGATGATGCATAGGAGAAGCAAATTGAGAAACCAGCTGTGAGAGAGTGGCTTGACGACCTCAAACATGCAGTATTTGATGCTGAGGACTTGCTGGATGAGATCAACTATGAATCTTTGCGATGCAAGCTGGAAGGTGAAGCTCAAACAGCGGACAAATTTACCAACAAGGTGTGGAACTTCCTCCCTACTTCTCGTAATAAGTTTTATCAAAGCATGAATGTTAAGATACAAGAGTTGTTACGAAAATTAGAAGACTTTGTACAATTGAAAGGTGCTCTTGGTTTGACAGAAGTTGTTGGGAGGAAGGTTTCACAAAGAACTCCAACAACTTCCTTGGTTCATGAACCTTTTGTATATGGTAGAGATGAAGTCAAAGAAAATTTATCAAAAGTGTTGTTCTCTGATGATGCAAGCAAGGAGGATGTGTCAGTCATTACCATTGTTGGAATGGGTGGGGTTGGCAAGACAACCCTTGCCCGCATGCTTTACAATGATGATAAGGTGAAAGGGCATTTTACATTTCAAGCTTGGGCTTGTGTTTCAGAAGACTATGATGCTATCAGGGTAACTAAAACTCTTCTTGAGTCAGTCACTTCAAAACCTAGTGATAAGACAGATCTGAATTTGCTTCAAGTTGAACTAAGAGAACAACTCAGGGGGAAGAAATTTTTATTTGTGTTGGATGACCTTTGGAATGAGAAATATACTGATTGGAACTGCCTCCAAACTCCTTTTACTTCAAGGGCAAGGGGAAGTAAAGTCATCGTAACAACACGGAATAAAAATGTAGCATCTTTCATGCAAAATGTTCCTACTCAACCCTTGGAACCATTGTCGCATGAAGATTGTTGGTCATTACTTGCAAAACATGTGTTTGGAAATGTAAGTTGTAGTGCATATCCAAGCTTGGAAGAAATCGGCAAGGAAATTGCACGAAAGTGCAATGGGTTGCCTTTAGCTGCACAACACTTGGCGGTTTGTTACGTTCCAGGCTAGACTCCGAGGTTTGGAATAGAGTACTAAACAACAGCATTTGGGATTTACCTTCCGAGAAAAGTGACATTCTTCCTGCTCTAGGATTGAGTTATCATTATCTTCCAGCTAAGTTAAAGCGATGCTTTATTTATTGTTCAATTTTTCCAAAAGACTATGAATTCAAGGTAGAAGACGTTGTTTTTCTTTGGATGGTGGAAGGTTTAATTCCCCAAGCGGAGAATGGGTACAACATGGAATAAGTGGCTAAGGAATATTTTGATGAACTGTTATCCCGATCATTGTTTCAAACATCGGGGAAATCAAGTTTCGTTGTGCATGATCTCATCAATGACTTGGCTGTGTTCATGTCTAAAGGATTTTGTTCCAGGTGGGAAGGGAGGGAATCATATGAAGTAGAAAGAGTTCGCCATTTGTCATATGCTGGGGAAGATTTTGATGTTGCTCTTAAATTTGAGCCATTAAAGGGGGCTAAGTGTTTACGTACCTTTCTACCTACCTCCTTAAATCCATATTACTCTTATCAAGTGTATTATCTAAGTAAAAAGGTTGTACAAGATCTTTTGTCGTCACACAGATATTTACGAGTGTTATCATTGTCACGTTATAGGAATGTCACCCAGCTACCTGATTCTATTAAAAATCTCATTCACTTGCGCTATTTGGATCTCTCTAGTACTGCAATTGAAAGGTTACCTGGTGTACTTTGCAGTTTGTACAATTTGCAGGCGTTACGATTGTCAAGCTGTTACTCACTTGTTGAATTCCCTGCTGACATGAGAAAATTGATAAATTTACAGAGCTTAATGTTGGAAGATTGTAGGTCTCTTACTAAATTGCCCGTCGATATTACAGAATTGATTAGTTTGTATCATCTTGATGTGAGTGGAACTAAAATTACAGAGATGCCATCGCAAATGAGAAGATTAAAAAGTTTGAGAACTTTGACTGCTTTTGTTGTGGGGAAATCTACTGGGTCGACCATTGGGGAGTTGGGGGAGCTTCCACATCTTCGAGGAAAACTTTCAATTCTAAATCTGCAAAATGTAGTTGATGCTAAGGATGCCGTGCAGGCCAATTTGAAGAATAAGAAGGATCTGAAGTAGTTAAAGTTCGGATGGGGCGATGAAGACTCGGATGATTCCAAAAAAGTGAGAGATGTACTTGACAAGCTCCAGCCTTCAATTAGTTTGGAGAAACTAACCATCCAATTCTACGGTGGAACCAACTTCCCGAATTGGGTAGTAGACTCATGCTTCTCTAACATACAAGTCTTGCGTCTTAGCGATTGTAAATATTGTTGGTTGCTGCCACCAGTTGGGGGGCTACCTGCTCTCAAAAAGCTCTATATAGAAAGGATGAACTTTGTAAAGACAATTAGTGTTGAGTTCTATGGCAGAAATGGAGCGTCTCTAATTCAGCCATTTCAGTCACTGGAGAAGCTGGAGTTTAAGGAGATGGCAGAGTGGGAGGAATGGGTACCAAGTGGAAGTAGAGGTCCAGACTTTCCTCGTCTCCAGGAGCTGATTATAAAAGAGTGTCCGAAGTTGAGAGGAAGCTTGCCTTGTGCTCTGCCTTGCTTGAAGTTAGCGTGTATGGGTGTGGGGTTTTGCATGATCAAAGGGCCACTGCTACTACTAGTAGTAGTACTAGTCTCAACTACAATTCTCTTGAAGAATTGGAAATAGATGATGGATGCCAAACAGGTCTGTTAACATTACTAGAGACAAAGCTCCTATCCGAACTTTACATTCAAAATTTAGATGACATACAGTGCTTGCCCAACATCAATCGTCTTCAAAGTTTGACTCTCTGGAATTGTCCAACGCTGTCGTCGTTCCCTGAAGATGGCCTACCCACTTCGTTGACATCACTTACAATAGTCCATTGTAGGATATATTTTCGAACCAAGGCAAGGTTTTTTATTATTATTTATTTATTGATTTATATTTTTTTTAATCGAATTACCAAAAATAGTAATTAATTTTCAACCTTGATAACATTTGTTAATTGCTTGAAAACAATTTGGGCTCTTTCACTATTCTGGGCTGGTTCGAATTTTAGTAGGTATAAGGCTCGAAACTGTGTTTGTCGCCATGGGCCAAATTGGCCAAGTGGGCTAGTGTGCAGAATTTAGGCCCGAACACTTTGAAGATTAGTGACTGGGTATGCGTGAAGCGACCTGCTGCAGAACCTTGGTATGCATGAGGTGGTGAGACACACCATAGTGTTGGAAGAACATGTGAGATAGAGAATGATGGCCTCCTGGTAAATGAAATTCCAAATCGACCAATACCATGGCATTTTAAATAAGCGAGCTGTTATTGAATATTAATTTGCTTCGGGCCCATTTGACAATGTGTATGTACTTAAAAAAAAATTAAATTAAAGAGAGAGGAGGAGAGGGGGACAAGGGAGATAAGGGATTTAGTTTTATGATTTATTTAGTCTTTCGTATATGAGAAAAATTTAGTTACAATGGTGATACCACTGTTTTGCTATATCCGGCCAATAATGTTATGTCATATGAAAGTGTTATCATGCGTGTCATAGCATGTCACTACGTCATAAACTCACAATCGTTGGATCATTTAAAAATAAATCACTCGATGCAATTGGTATACGCACGTAATACATACAAACACTGAAGAAAAATTGAATATAGAGATGACTGTTATAAAAATAATCAAAGTATGGAAAGTATCACTGAATATTTGGAGTATAATTGTATTTGCTCTTGTGGTGTTTACACTGACAGAATTTTCTCCCACTAACTCTCAAATTTCTCATTCTCTTTTCTTCTCTCAACTCAGTGTGTTATCACTTCTCACTTCTTCTCACTGTTTAGCAATGAAAAGGTGAAGCCTTTAAATAGGCTGAAGCATCAGTGATGTTCGATTGGGTACAAGGGAAGATGGCAGACAAATTGCTTCATTCTTTTCTTCCTTTCTTTATGTGGGCTCCACCACTTTCTTAACAACACTCCCCCTTGGAGACCACATGTCCTTTGATTGGTTGCCTCATTAAAATCTTGTTTGGAAAAACCCAGCGGGAAAAAACCTAAGGAAAGGAAAAATAGTACAACTTCATTTGGGACATAAGGGTAATGTTAAATGCGCTCATATTACCTCGTTAAAACCTTACTAGGAAAACCCAGTGGGAAAAACCCTAGTTGAAGGAAAAAGAGTACAACACGCATATATCCAGTGTTAGAAGACTCTTGATTGCTCCCTCTTATTTTGCATGCTTCAATTTGATTGCTTGCAGAGTTGACGTATTCCGATATCGTACACTAGCTTTTGGAATGTACATTTTGGCAAAGACTTGGTGAAGAGATCTGCCAAGTTATCGCTTGAACGGATTTTTCTGACTTTAATTTCTTGACTCTTCTGAAGCTCATGTATGTAGAAAAACTCTGGTGATATGAGCAATACAAGCTACATTGTCCTCATTCAGGATTGGTTGGAGTGTCCGTTGCTGAGGGTAAGGCACATGTGCTTCGGATATGATGGATCACCGACCTTAACCAAATGCATTCACGACTGGCTTCATGGAGGGCTAGTATTTCTGAGTGATTGGAAGATGTGGCTACCAACTTTTGTTTCGTTGAGCACCATGAGATTGCAGTTCCTCCACATGTAAACACATACCCAATTTGTGAGCATCTTGATGTGGATCAGAGAGGTACCCTGCATCAATGTATCCAACAATACTCGGGGCATTGGTTGGTTCACGGGAATAGAATAAGCCCATGTCTGTTGTCCCACGAAGATATCGTAGAATATGTTTGATGTCGGTCTAATGTCAGCTTGTTGGAGTAGAGCTGTATCTTGCTAATAAATTTACTGAAAATGCTATGTCTGGTACATTGTGCTAAGTATAATAAAGCACCTATTGCACTATGGTATGGTACTTCTGGACCAAGAACCATTTCATCATCCCTTTTTGGATGATATGGATTTTTCTTAGTGTCAAGCGACCGAATGACCATTGGAATGCTAAGTGGATGGGCTTTATCCTTGCCAAAGATTGATGCACCAAAATACCACTAGCACTGTGCTCAATTTGTAAGCCAAGATAATATTTTATTTTTCCAAGGTCTTTCATCTCAAATTCGCATTTGAGATATGTCGGCTGCGCAAATCTCATGGCTTGGTGCTCCGGGCCGAGGGGATAAGCGTTAACACGTGACGTCCTTTTTTTGGATGTGGTGCAGTTGTGCGTGGGCGTGCCAGCACGGTCTACCGTGCATCGAGATGGTGATGTGGATGAAATGGTTAAGTGGTGCGCCTATTTGAGTTCGACTCCTGATCAAACGATTGTGGCCGAGAGAGGAACTGATCTCGGCCGTCAGGTTCATGGCCTGAGCTACAAGGCCGTTTAATGGTGGTGTTGATGGTGGGTTTCGGGCGGTGATCTGGCGCGTTGCTCAGGGAGCGACGGTCGTATGATATATGGGGTGAATGAGAGAGTAAAAGGGATGGTGTTCCGGCACCTTGAAAATCAAGGGTCGTATGATATATTGATGAATGGATTTTCCTTACAATCTAACACTACTCCTAGGAAAGCAAGTAAAGGCATTGAAAGTGCATTACAGGAAAATATAATTTGCTCCGTGGGAGGCTTTTGGTTTGGTGTTGAACCTTTTGAATGTAGCTTGAACTTGGTATTTATAGGAAGAGCTCTGGAGGAGTAATCGAGGCTGTAAATTTGCATGGTGGAGCCTGATCAGAGCAAGTGGGTAGTCCAATCGACATTTAGGATCGTGAAGCATGATGGTGTGACCCCATAAATCCTGGTAAATCTCGGCCGCCACCCTGATCGTGTTTTCTACGCCTCTAGCCGTGGGGACGCATTTAATGCCCTGGTTTGGTGGTTGGTGATCTGACCTCAAGTTGTAAGAATATTTGTAAGTATGTTTGCGCCTAACCACTCTGATTTCTGTCACCAAATCCTGACTTTAGTCACTTCCCTTCTTCCCTCGTGCATTAAATGCCTTTTTTGTGGCTAGTGGGTTTGCTAGTCAGAGGTGTTACTTCATTAAATGAATCATGGGACCCTGCTGCCACGTGGCGATTTGAGTCTAATATCTTTGGCCGTGTCTCTTTCGTCCTTCGGCCTCGGCCAACGTTGCTGCGGTTGAGACAGATGATTATGCCTTCGCAACTTTCCCCTTATCTTTTAGGAAGGCAGAACATCTGACGAAACGCCACATTTTTGTTCATGAGCAGGTGCTAGGGCCGAGAAAGGAAGCCCCTTCGGTCAGTGCACGATCGTGATTTATTAGGCACAAACATTGCCCCCACATCCCCGGATTCTTCGGTCTTGGCATGAATAAGGGCCGAATAGATTCCAAGGGATGGACCCTTTGCATTCCTTCTGAAGTGATTGATAGCTGGTGCCTTAAATGTGCAGGTCAGTCGGCGCATTTAATGCACAAGCATGTCGTGCAGGCCATCATTACCCAGACTTACGCGAGGCGTCACTTCATCTCGTCAAATGAAACGACGGCCTCTGTTCTTTCGACACGTCATCGCGCTTTTGAGCACGCTGTTAGACCGTTACGTCTCTCGAGAGAGTCACGCCCTTTCGTTTCGAATTCTAGCGCCAATATAAAAAACCCTGCCTTCCTCATTTCTCCTTACGCTCTCAGAATTCTCAGATGCCCAAGCTCCTGAAAAGTTCTTCTCTGAACTTCCCAGCTTCCTTAGCCTAGCAACCTTTCGCTCAAAAAGCAAGTGTTCTGTTTTACTTGTTTAGAAATTCTCGAGCCTTTCATCCATTCCTGGGCCTCTTTCTTCTAGCCCTTTCTCCTCCATTTTAACCCTGCTCTAATGGCCCCCATTGTAGCCTCCCCAAAAACGGGGTCGAGCCATATCCACTGAACCTCGCGTCGTGGCAGTTCGGCCAGGTCCAGATGGCTTTTTTTCTCCTGCTATCCACCAACTATCTTTCGTCTTGGAAAGTCGATGTGAGCCAAGGCCATGACGTGGCCGAGATTCCTTCCTAGCCCTGGAGGAGGATGACCTTCCTCCCTATGAAGCCGAGAAGAAACTGCAATGCGATTGATGAAGATGGGAGGGCCTGGTATGATGATTCCAACCTGGCCATGTTCATTTGGCCGAACACCCTGGTTGCACCTGTGGCCAGAGTGACGACCCTAGCTTCACCTGGCCGCACCCATGTCCAGAATGACGGCCCTGGCCATGGCCTGAGTGACGGCCTTGGCTTCAACTCGGCTGCACCCGTGGCCAGAGTGACGACCCTAGCTTTACCTGGCCGCACCCATATCCAGAATGACGGCCCTGGTCGTGGCCTGAGTGACAGCCTTGGCTTCAACCCGGCTGCACCCGTGTCCAGAATGACGGCCCTGGCCGTGGCCTGAGTGACGGCCTTGGCTCCAACCCGGCTGCACCCGTGTCCTGAGTGAGGCCTTGGTGGGGCTGTGGTTAGTGAAGATATGGGTGGCGGAGACATTGCCTCAGGAAGAAACATCTGCCTATCTAGCGAGGGGATCATGAAGCCGTTGTTTGTAGACTTAGGATGTAATCTATTTTCCTTATAAGTATATTTATGCGTTGTAATCGGCCATGACCGGCCGTTCCTTTGTAAACGCGACCCTTTTATTTTAATCTAAATGAAGTGTTAACTTCTTCTCCTTTTTGTCTGAATGCATGCTCTTCCTTTCATCTTCGTCGTGTTGTTTACTTCATTTATTTGTTGATTGTAAACCTTATAACTTTTTCTCGGCCGTCTCTTATAATGACGGGGTATACTTCTTTAAATACTGGCCGTTTATTGGCAAGTTGTGCCATTCTCAATCCTTATCTCTCAACTAAAACGCACCTCGGCCAAGAATTCGTTCGATAATAAACGGCCCTTCCCAGTTGGGTGAGAATTTGCTAAACCGAGGATCTTTAGTCCCGATAGGAAGCACGGCTCGCCATACCAAGTCGCCCTCGGCGAAAGTCTTTTGCTTGACCTTTCTGTTGTAGGCCCTCGCCGCAATCTGCTTTTGTGCCTGCATTAGGTTATAGGCATCAAGTCTGAACTGCTCCAAATCTCCTAACTCCTGAGCAATGGCTTGCGCATAGTCCTCCCTTCCTTGCCCAGGCCGTTCGGTTACACGGAGAGACCGAACCTTTAACTCTATTGGAACGATGGCGTCATGACCGTAGGTTAAGGCATAAGGAGATGTGCCCGTAGCCGATCGTTTTGAGACTCGGTAAGCCCAAAGGGGTTCGGGGAGCAGGTCGTGCCATGCCCTGGGTTTTTCCTCAATCATTTTCTCAAGGATGCCCTTGATTACCTTGTTACTCGCCTCGGCCTGTCCATTAGACTGGGGGTAGTAAGGTGTTGAGTGAACCAATTTGATCCCCATCATTTCGGTGTATTCCCGAGTTTCGGCCGATGCGAAAACCGGGCCATTATTGGCCGTGATAGTTTCTGGTATACCAAATCTGTGGACGATGTGATTTTCGAAGAATTTGACCACCTGTGCGCTAGAAATTGACCGATAGGACTCCGCCTCGACCCATTTAGTAAAATAGTTGGTTGCTACCAAAATCCATGCGTGTTGGTTGGACGTGGTCGGATAGATTTTGCCAATGATGTCCACGGCCCACCCTCTGAACAGCCAAGGTTTAGTAATCGGGTGGAGGGCTTCGGTCGGTACCCTTTGTATGGGGATGTAGATTTGACACTTGATACACCCCTTCGCATATTCTATGCAGTCCTTTAAAATGGTCTGCCAATAATAGCCGTGCCTCCGAACCAACCACCTCATCTTGACGGCAGACTGGTGAGCGCTGCAAATCCCCTCGTGAGATTCGGTCATGATAACCTTGATGTCTTTGGCGCTGGGACATAGGAGCAATAAGCCGTCCGATCCCTTTCCATATAGCCCGTTCTGATAAATCAAATAGCACCGAGCCCGGAAACTCGTAGTTCTCTCATGGCTACCGGAAGGGTCGCGCAAATACTTCACTATGGGGTAGCGCCAGTCGGCTTCGGTCGTGTTGACTTTGTCGGTGATCTCGGCCGATGACACTTGCGTTGTCATTCCCCGTTCGACCAAAGCCGGCAAGGTATGCCTCTCGATTCTTATCACACGATCGTGGTCATTGCCTGGAATATTCACGCCAGACGCTACCTGGGCCATCTCATTGGCCTCATGATTTTCGGCGCGCGGTATGTGAACAAAGGAGATCCTAGAAAACTCGTCGGCCGTGTTGAGGGCCGTTACATAGTATAGAGTTAAATTCTCGCTCGTGCATTGGTATTCCCCGGTTAGTTGGTTAATTACCAGCTGAGAATCATTGTAGACCAAGACACGAGTCGCCTTCATTTCTTTCAGAATTTCGAGACCGATGATGAGCGCTTCATATTCGGCCTGATTATTGGTGCATTTGAAATCAAGTTGGAACGCAAATTGCCACCTTTGTCCTTGAGGGGACTCGATCATGACTCCGGCCCCAGACCTGGCCTCGGTACTAGAGCCATCGAAATACATGGTCCAGTAGTTCTTTTCCATGCGGGCCATACCGATCTCGACCCTTAACTCCTCTTCCTGCCCCTGAGTCGGGTGGTGAGCCAGGAAATCGGCCAATGCCTGACCCTTGACCGATTTCTGAGCTACATATTGTTAGGTGAATTCGGATAATGCCATGGTCCACTTCCCAATTCGGCCGCGTATGATTAGCCAAGTGAGCATATATTTGATGAGGTCGGTCTTGGAGATGATCTGAACGACCGAAGGAATCATATAATGGCGCAACTTGGTAGCCGCGAAATAAAGTGCCAAGCACAATTTCTCAATCGGCGAATAATTTAACTTGGCCACGTTAAGGGTGCGGCTCAGATAGTGCACTGCTTGTTCTCCTTCAGACTCGTTGTTCTGAGCCAGCAAACAGCTGATAGAGCCCTCTGAAGCCGAAATGTACAGCCTCAAGGGTTTCCCTCTTTTTGGTGGCATAAGGACAGGCGGTTGAGATAAATATCTCTTGATGTTGTTGAGGGCCGCTTGATGTTCTGCCCCCCATACGAACCGTTTCGTGTCCTTCAGTTTGAGCAGAGAGGTCAACGGGCCGGATTTTCCCTGCCAAATTGGATATGAATCGTCTTAAACAATTGACCTTTTCGAGGAAGGACTGTAGCTCCTTCTTGGTCCTTGGCGGAGGTGCCGCCATGATGGCCATAGATTTATTTTTATCCACCTCGATTCCTCGTTGGTGAACCAAGAAACCGAGAAAATTCCCGGCAGTGATGCCGAAAGCACATTTCTTAGGATTCATCTTCAGGCCGTACGCCCGCATTCGGTTGAAAGTCTGTCGGAGGTGCCCTACGTGGTCGGCTCTGGATGGGGATTTTACAACCACGTCGTCGATATAGACTTCAACAGTTTGGCCAATAAGGTCGTGGAAAATAAGGTTCATAGCTCGCTGGTATGTCGCTCCGGCATTCTTTAGGCTGAACGGCATGACCACCCACTCATAGGTTCCGATCGCGCCTGGATATCTAAATGCCGTCTTGTGGACATCTTCGTCAGCTATGAAAACCTGGTTGTAACCAGCGTGGCCGTCCATGAAAGATAGGAGTTCGTGCTTCACGGCTCCGTCTACCAGGAGATCTGATATAGGCATGGGATACTCGTCCTTGGGGGTTGCGAGATTCAGATTTCTGTAATCGGTGCAAACCCTCAAAGCCCCAGTCCTCTTCAAAACTGGCACGATGTTAGCCAACCACTCAACGTACCGAGTCGTACGGATGAAGCCGGCTTTAAGGAGCCGTTCAATTTCCTCTTTGACCTTAAGTTGTACTTCGGTCGAGAACCTCCTCGGCGACTGTTGGAAAGGCCTAAACCCCTCCTTGATCTTTAATTCGTGCTCAACCAAACTTCTTGGCAATCCAGGCATCTCATGGTAATCCCAAGCAAAACAATCCTTATATTCACGGAGCAGGCCGATAATCTCGGCCGCTAACTCGGGGTTCAAAAGCTGGCTTACAAAAAGAGGCCGTGGTTCGGCCTCGATCCCTACATTTATTTCTAATAAAGGATCCTGGACCTCAGGGTAGTCATCCTTCATCTTGGCGGGCGCCGTTTCCAAGTCGTCAAAGGTCAAAGCATCCGCTTCATCTGATTCACGGAGGAATTCAATTAGGTTGATCGGTGAGTTTGGCCGTAAGGATTCCTCCGCCCAATGTTCTCGCAGTCTTTCCAGCAGGTCGATCACGGCCGCTACTCCCTCTTCTTTAGTGGCTTTGTCTGTCATCTAGAGGCTAGTGAGGTCGATCAACACTTTGCACGCCGAATCCCGTCGAACATTTTCGGCGCCTAACTCCAGCACTTTCTGGGCCATTGTCCTGGTTGGTCGGCCGCTCGCATGGTGGCCGGTGAGGACAACCCATCCAACGTCGTCGTCGTAAATCCATGCTTGCACGGCATTGGCTTCGAACGGTTTTTCGTCGGCCGGGTGTATGGATACCTTCTGGCCGTCCCAAAAGAACAATAGTTGGAAGAGGGAGGACGGTATGCATCTAGATTGATGGATCTAGTCATGACTGAGCAATATATTGTAGTCCACACTGGATTCGACTACGTAAAAAGCCGCGACTCTTGTATGGTCGGCCACGGTGATTTTTAATGGCAATACCCCGATGGCCTTAGATTTGTCGCCGACAAAGCTGCTCATGACCACGTCGCTGGGGATGAGGTCCTCTTTTGACTTATCCAGCTTCCTCATCAGGGAATAGGGAAGGATGTTGACCGTCGCCCCACAGTCATCGAAGACCTTGGACATGGGCACACCCTCTATATGAGCTGAAATGTACAACGGCTTGAGATGTCGGTATTTGTTCGGCTCGTCTCTGGGTATTACCTCGTTAAACGCCACGGCCAACAACTCCTCCTTTATCTTTGGCCTCTGATCCAGCTGCTCCTCCTAGGGCTGAAAACTCAGACGGTAGCACCAAGACCATGTTCATGCTGATCTTCTTTGGCTCGTGCTGGTCTCCACTACCAACTCCCTCTTCGGCCACGCAGCCGTCCTTGGCGAGGGCTTTTTCCTCAACCATGGTGAGGATCCCCTCGTATTCTTCATCGGAGATTCCTATCATGGGGTCGTCTTTGGCCTCATGCCCAAAGAAAAAATCACCAGAGCCCTCGATCATGGACTTTGCAATCCCAGGGATATCGCCTGCGGACATATTGACCTCAGGGGGGTCCAAGGCCTCGACTTTCTCTTCGAGGGCTCGTCTAGCCTTAGCCAACGTATCCCTGGCTGTTAAGTAGTCGTCCAAACGGCTTACCCGGGCCATTTCCTCAGTCATCAGTCCAAAGATAGTGTTGGCCGGAGTCACAGTAAAATATTGGCGGAGGTACTCTAAGTCGCCCTTGCTAAAGGGGGCCTTAGTCTCCAATATTCCTAGGTCAGGCTGGTAACCCGGCACCCCTCTCGCTCTAGCTTCCCTGTTTGCCTGGTGTATGGCCTTAATGGCCGAGTCAGATCCGCTGGTAATGAGGAGCCCCTCCGCCTTAGCGTTTTTGAGAGCCAACTCCACAATTTCACGGTTTTCAGGGGTCATGCCGTATAGGTCGATGGCCGAGCGGTCTTTATGTAATTCCATGAGAAAGGACAAACCGTTTGCTGAAAAAGGGGGGTCCCTTCCGTGGTAGACGTCGATGATGCCCTCGTCTGTTTTCCCTAGGGCCGCGGCCTTCGGCTCAACCGGAACGGCCGCTATTCCACAAGGATCCTTGTCCTGCCTAGGGCGCTAGGTCCTCGGAGGCTTGATGCAGGCCGTCTTCGCTGTGGAGGGGACGATTGGTACGAATGGTGGCCCGTCTACAGTCGCCATTTTCTTTTGGCATTTGGAACCCTCAGCCTGGGCTGTCTGTATCCTGGCCTGCTGAACTTGTCTCTGCATCCTTCTCAGTAGGGTTTGTGTCAGTGGTTCGGCCCTGCCCCCAGGTCGTGCATGATACCAACGGTCATCTCGTATAACCGGTGGTTTGAAAGTCTTTACTGTCCTAGGAGCGGCATCGTCTTTGTGGCCCATCGAGGCACTGGGGTTTTGTGCCCCTAATAGGTCGAAAACAGCTCCGCTTGCTGGCCGACGGTCGTACTGGCCGCCAAATTTCTTCATAGTCAATTGAGATGGGTCGGCAGCCTTTCTTTTGTTCTCTGGCAGTCTGGGCTGACCAATCTCATACTTGCATCGATTGCAAAGTACCGGCTCTGGTTCGGCCAATGGCTCCTTTCCTTTTGCCGGCCGATGAACTTCCCTATATTCGGCCCAGAGCTGGGCGTTGACCGTGTTGACGACAGGTGGAGGGAATGGCTTGGAGTCCCTATATTCTATCAACTTTTGGATGACATCTCGCAGGACAACACAGTTGTTGGTGTTATGAGACCAAAAACTGTGGTATTTGCAGAACGTCTTTCCTTTGAGCTCATCGGGCTTAATAATTTTATGGCCGAAAGACAATTTGACCTTTTTCTCGACCAACAGCAGATCAAAGATAGCCTCGGCCTTTGTCAAATCAAAATCATAGGCATTCATTTCCCGAGCCGCGAACTTGGCGTCGGGAATCTTTGTGCAGCTATTGTCGGTCTTGACAAGTCCTTTGCACACGAATGGTTTGTTTATGCTGACTTCAGCTGAGCTTATTTCGACTTCGTCGCTTTCGGCCTCTGCGGGGCTGTCTGCTTCGGCATAGCTGACAATGGGGTTCCTATAGTAAGTCCCTTTTGAAGCCGTTTTCTTCTGCATTTCTTCCTTCAACAAGGATGCATATCTGTCCACCTTGTTGATCAAGTCATGCATGTCCCGGAATTCAATCCCCTGGAATTTTTTCCGGTATTCGAATTCCAACCCTTCTTCGGCCATCTTGACAAATTCCCTCTCCGGTAGGTTTGTGCGGCACCAGTTCCTGCATGTTTTGAACCGCTGGAGGTAGTGGCGAGGTGATTCGTCTAACACCTGGCTCATCCTTGCTAGCTCGACGACCATTATCTCTCGGTTGGTGTGATAGAAATATTTGTGGAATATCCTTTCCATGTCAGACCAATCCCTCACCGAATTCGGTTGAAGGTTTATGAACCATGAGAACGCCGCGCCGGTCAAAGAGTGAACGAATAAACGGAGCTTCTGGGCGTCCGAATCAGCCTCTCTGCACTTGGCCGTGAAGCGGCCTATGTGTTCAATGGAGGACGTCTGCCCATCCCCGGAGAATAGCATGAATTCTGGTAACCGATAGTTCCGGGGAAGAGGGGTTCAGTCAATTTCTAGCGGGTACGGCTTTGTATACCTTGGCGCTTCTGGCCGCCTCTGAGCTAGGCTGTCCTCGATCATTCGCCGGACATCTTCGAACCGAAGCCCTTGAGGGGGCGCTTCTTGTTGGGCCGCAAACGGCCGCGGGACCTGTTGTGCATCATTCAGTGGCCTTATCTGCTGGGCCACCTGAACAGGGGGTTCGGCCAGTGTGACCGGGCCGGGTGGCACTAGAGGAGCGCCATGGGTTTGACCAGGGTGCGTGTGTGTTACTGTTGGAATGGCCGAACCGTACTGAAGGTGGGAGCCCAATGGAAATAACGACGCCTGTAATGGTGGTACAACGGTCGGATTGCTTTGACCGTACTGTTGTGATGAAGCGATGGCCGCGTTGCCTGGGCCCGAATGGGTCTGGACGGCCAAAGTATGAACTGGGCCGAGTTGCTGGATCGCGGAATGCGTGGGGCTGTTTTGCCCTAGTGATACGGCCAAAGCATGGAGTGGGCCGTACACTGTTTCTGCCGGGTAGGTTGGTCCGGGACTGCCCCCAGCTACTCGTCGGCTGCAGAGAATTCTGACCGTAACCTGACACTTGGGTACGGCCAGAGACGCCGAGGCTGCTGCTTTTGCCGTAAGGCTCGATCCTTTCGCGCTTTTGGCTTCTCTGTCCGGCCCTAGTAGGTGTCGCGGACGAGGTTGCCGGCATCATCTCCTGAAAAAGCGTTCGCAGCTCCGAGGAAAATCTCTCCATAAAGGATGACTCTATCCTGTAGGCCTGCTTAGACATCAGATCCTCTACCACTGCTTGCTCTTGCATGGACTCGGCCGTCAGGTTCATGGCCTGAGGTGGACTCAGGAGCTTCGGAAGTCATTTCGACTGTTTTATTCTTGAGCTTTGCCTGTGCCCTAGTTTCCACCATAGGTTTTTGACAAGAGTCCCACCGGGCGTGTCAAAAGTGTCGGCTGCGCAAATCTCACGGCCTGGTGCTCCGGGTTGAGGGGATATGCGTTTACACATGACGTCCTTCTTTTGGATGCGGTGCGGCTGTGCGCAGGCATGCCAGCACGGTCTACCGTGCGTCGAGATGGTGATGTGGATGAAATGGTTAAGTGGTGCGCCTGTTTGAGTTAGACTCCTGATCAAACGATTGTGGCCGAGAGAGGAACTGATCTCGGCCGTCAGGTTCACGGCCTGAGCTACAAGGCCGTTTAATGGTGGTGTTGATGGTGGGTTTCGGGCGGTGCTTTGGCGCGTTGCTCAGGGAGCGACGGTCGTATGATATATGGGGTGAATGAGAGAGTAACAGAGATGGTACTCCGGCGCCTTGAAAATCAAGGGTCGTATGATATATTGATGAATGGATTTTCCTTACAATCTAACACTACTCCTAGAAAAGCAAGTAAAGGTATTGAAAGTGCATTACAGGAAAATATAATTTGCTCCGTGGGAGGCTTTTGGTTTGGTGTTGAACCCTTTGAATGTAGCTTGAACTTGGTATTTATAGGAAGAGCTCTAGAGAAGTAATCGAGGCTGAACATCTGCATGGTGGAGCCTGATCAGAGCAAGTGGGTAGTCCAATCGACATTTAGGATCATGAAGCATGGTGGTGTGACCTCATAAATCCTGGTAAATCTCGGCCGCCGCCCTGATCGTGGTTTCTGCGCCTCTGGCCGTGGGGACACATTTAATGCCCTGGTTTGGTGGTTGGTGATCTGACCTCAAGTTGTAAGAATATTTGTAAGTATGTTTGTGCCTAACCACTCTGATTTCCGTCACCAAATTCTGACTTTAGTCACTTCCCTTTTTCCCTCGTGCATTAAATGCCTTTTTTGCGGCTAGTGGGTTTGCTAGTCAGAGGCGTTACTTCATTAAATGAAGCATGGGACCATGCTGCCATGTGGCGATTTGACTCTAATATCTTTGGCTGTGTCTCTTTCGTCCTTCGGCCTCAGCCAACGTTGCCGCGGTTGAGACCGAGATGATTATGCCTTCGCAGCTTTCCCCTTATCTTTTAGGAAGTCAGAACATCTGACGAAACGCCACGTTTTTGTTCATGAGCAGGTGCTAGGACTGAGAAAGGAAGTCCCTTCGGTCAGTGCACGATCGTGATTTATTAGGCACAAACAAGATAATCAACAATCTTTTGGAGCTCTTCAGGAGTTCCAATTAGATTCATGTCGTCGACATATACTGCCACTATCGCAAATCCAGACTTTGATTTCTTAATAAACACACATGGGCAAATAGGATCATTTGTGTATCCTTCCTTCAGGGGCGTTTGTCTCACCAAGGACATTTTCCTTTAGGGGCTCCTGATATTCGATGATAGATGGTGAATCAAAACCAACATAAATTCTCAATATGCATTGAGGGCCCATCTTAGTATGTTATGGTGGTGCATTGGGCACATATACCGCACAACTAAAAACTATTAAATGTGAAATGTTTTGGTTGATTACTCAACACGAGTTGTACTGGAGAATATTGATTGTTGGCAAAGGGTTTCAACCGCACAGGTGATGCTGCATGTAAAATGGCATGTTCCCAAGCAGAAACTGGCAACTTTGTCTTCATGAGCAAAATGTGATCTATCAATTGAAGACACCTAATTAAAGCTTCTGCCAAGCCATTTTGAGTATGAACATGAGGAATAGGATGTTCAATGTCCATGCTTAGTGATATGCAATAGTCATCAAAAGTCTGAGATGTAAATTCACCAGCATTATTGAGTCTGATTGACGTAATGGGATAATTTGGGAATTGGGCTCATAATTTAATTATTTGAGCCAAGAGCCTAGCAAATGCCATATTCCGAGTGGACAAAAGGCAAACATTTGACCATGGGTAGATGCATCAACAAAGACCATAAAGTACTGAAATGGTCCACATGGAGGATGGCCCACAAATTTCCCCTTTGATTCTCTGTAAAAATAATGGGGATTCAACATCAACCTTTGGTTGTGATAGTCTGATCACCAACTTCCTCTGTGAACAAGCTTGGCAAGAGTTTTCACTTGATAACATAATATGTTTTGTCGACAAGGGATGTCCTTTAGAGTTGGTGATGATCCTATGCATCATGGTGGATCCAGGATGACCCAACCCTGTCATGCCAAAGCTTAAAAGTATTTGAGTGACATTATGTGCCTCAATTGTCCGTATGGTTGTAGAGTACAACCTTGATGAGACTGCACAAAGCTTCTCCAGTATACGCTTCTGGGTATCACTGGAGGTAATGCAAAGATATTCCATATTTTCCTCATTTTTTGTTTCAACATGGTAGCCATTCAAATGTATATCTTTAAAACTCAATAGATTCCTTCTGGAGTTAGATGAATATAAAGCATCTTGAATGGACAGTTTTTTTTCCATTTAGTAACATAACTTGGGATGTTCCTGAGCCTTCAATCAAATCTGCAGAACCTGATATGGTTAACCTTTGCTTTTGTAAGCATCAAGTTTGAGAAATACTTTCGATCTCGAAGGATCGTATGAGTAGTCGCACGGTCTCCGAGACAAATATCTTTGCTAGAGTTCTTGTTTTGGGAGCATCCATAATTTATATCCATGCCTTCAAATAAATAAAATAAGTTGAATTAATGAACAATTATTCAATGTAAAGGAAAACTACTACCACTTTTATTGAATTGACATGAAAATTAAAAACAGTACTTCAGATATTACAAATGGTACATAAAGGGATTTAGTCTAATTCAGATCCATAAACTTCATTCCCTCTTTCAATAACAAAATCGGAAACATCCAGATGCGTCATGTCTAATTGACGTGATATTTCCAATGGGCCATTTGTGGCTAGTGGATCTGGTATAACATGATTGTAGGGGTCTTTTTTCTTCCGGAAGCTACAAATGGGCTGGGCTGCTGTAAATAGCAAAATGGCTGAAATTTCCCCCTTGTGTCTGAGTTCAAATATTAGACCCCAAAATGTTTCGAAAGGGTTGTAAAGCCTTAGTAACCAACGAAAATAATGGCTGCTTACAAATAAATTCTTGGCTTGGCATGAGAAGCTTGTGACATGGGAGCAAAATCGACATGAGTTTAGCACCGAAGAGAAAATTATGCGTACTTGGGGGAAAAAGGGAGTGTTAAGGTAAGAAAGGGAAGGTTTGCAAGAAGATTTAGCTGAGAAAGGAGGGAGAGAAAGGGATGGGTGGCTTGATTGTTTCTTTCGGCAGCTTGACAGAGACTCTGTCAAGTGTTGGAACAATCTGCCAGAAGAAGAAAAATGGGGGAGATGGGCAAGCAAAGCACGAAATTACTGAGTTTTGCAGGTGAGAGAGAAAGCTTGCTCTCCAGATGTGTGTTGTGATGATGGGTAGGAAATGCCTCTTTTTATAGGTGCTTGAAGCTACCATTTTCCAAGAAACCCTAATGGCTTCTATCCAATTTGGCCAAGTCTTTCCCTTCCTTTCTCCCCTCATCCCTTCAATCATCCTATTTTGGTGAAATTCACTCTGCCCAATCCCACAAAATCAGGGATTTTTGGGAACTTAAGGCCCTTTCCCACAGCTGCCTCAATGATGAATTCCTATTTTCAGATTTCTCCTTTTCTCCCTTTCTTTTCCTTCTTCATGGTCAGATTTGATGAAGGAAAGAGCTTGGTATACATGTTGGTTCGAAGGGTGGCTCCTTGCATGCCAATATCTTTTGGTTCCTTTGATGTTTTGCTTGAAAACTTGTTCCTTCCTTCCCAGTAGTTTTGTATAATGGACCTTCAGACTTTCCCTTCGTGGCTTTTGTTTTTTTAGCAAGGGGCTGAGGCTTTTGCTGCTTCTCATTTCTAATTGTATGGGCCTTCTAAGATAATAGGTTGGTTTGTCAAAATAAATGGTCTAACCTCAACAAGTGTTGGCCTATGTTTTGTTGAGGTGTTGGGCTAATTTGGTTAAGCTAATGGGCTATTTCGATTGGGCTTTTTGGTTGGAATATTTTCTCTTTGTGCTCACCCATATGTTTGGGTCTAAGAAATTGGCTTGAGTTCCGAGGCTCCCAAGCAACCCGGGACTTCCATTTCTCCGCCCATTAATGGGCCTCATGTCGATTTATTACCATCCATACCACAACCCACTCAAGCAAGGCTCAAGCATTTGAGTGGCTTGGGCCCACTTAAACTTGTAGAGTGGCGTGTTGCTTATTTGCTTGGCGTGGTATGTGTGTAAGTGCATATGATGAACTTTCGCTTGCCTAAATCGGGTTTCTTCTCGGTAAGGTTTCGCATTGGGCCGAGAATTTATTTGGGCCGAACCGTGGATTTTTTGGGCCTCAACAATGATCAATATAATTTGTCTTCACTTTCTTATCCTTAAGTGAAGATTGATAAAGATATGCCAAATGCTTCGGTGTACGACATGTACGCGCCCAATGTCCCTTTACACCACATCTGTGACAAGTGCCTTCAACATTTCTAGGTGTTGAGGCCCAAAAAATCAAGGGTTGGGCCCAAATAAATTTCCGGCCCAGTGCGACACTTTATTAAGAAGAAACCCAATTCGGAGCATACGAAATTCTTCATGCACGCTTGCACGAGCCACGATCACGTGCCATGCCAAATAAATATGCAATTTATCACGCTAAGAATTAAAATGAGCCTATAAAAGGCATTGGCTCTACAAGCTCATGCTAATTATTTTGTCAAACATTATGTCTCTTTTCAAAGATGACAAAATTCAAGCACGCCAAGCGACATGCCATGCCAAGCAGGAAATCATTATTTCACACATAGCCACGCTACAAGCTTAAGTGGGCCCAAGCCACGCAGGAAATCATTATTTCACACATAGCCACGCTACAAGCTTAAGTGGGCCCAAGCCACGCAAATGCTCGGGGCTTGCTTGAGTGGGTTGTGGTATGGATGGTAACGAGCTTTCATGGGGCCCATTGATGAGCCAAGAAATGGAAGTTTTGGGCTGCTTGGGAGCCCCAAAACTCAAGCCTATTTCTTGAGCCCAAACACATGGGTTAGCATGAGAGAGGAGAGAATATGACCCAATGCCTTAGGAGAACATCCCATGGGCTGCTGTAGCATTTAGGAAAATCCACGACAGTTAGAATGCCCAAAAATGGATAAGCCACTTCCAGCAGCTGGACGAAAGCGTGCGGGCTGCTGGAAAGGAGAACACCGATAACCCCAACACTGTACATACAAGCTTAGCCCAGTACCTTATAAAATATCTAGCATTGTCATAAGTCTCAGACCCAAGTCAAATAGCAAGCTACTGCAAAAACCAACGGAGATTCATAGGAATACCCATCGGGCAAAGAACTTCCTCCATCTCTCTTTTCCTCTGCAAGCTCCATCTTGAAAACCCACAAGGAAAGCAGGTGGCGCCTCACCCTTATGGGGGAGGTCCAGCTGCGTCAAAACCTTGGAACCACAAAGGGCTCCTTACCCATGCACCTTGGATAGGAAAATTGCATCAAATAGGATCAAGTGGGAAGAAGCAACGAAAAAGGGAGGAGGAGGTTAGATAAAATTAGGGTTCTTTGTGGCAATAAAAGAGGACCTTAGCTACCCAGAAAACCAACCCATTCTTCAGAGAGCAAGCTTCCTCTCTCACCTGCAAACCCAGTTTCAGAGCTTGACCAAGCTTTGTCAAGCAACTTGAAATTTACTTAAACCACCCATCGTTCCTCCTCATCTTTCTCCCCCCTTAGCCAACCTTCTTAGAATCACTTCCCTTTCCTTAGAACCCCTGTTCCTCATAGGAATTCACAGCCTTCTCTCTGTTTATGCTAAACTCATGCTTTTCTCTCTCTCAAATTGCTAAACTTGTGAAAGCTTAGCTCCCATGCCACAAGCTCCTCATGCCAAGCCATTCCATTGCTAATTTGTCATGTTTATTTGGTTCATTGGTGAAGGGAACCAAGGTGTTTTCAAAGGGTTTTCACAAACCCTTTCAAAACTTTCTTGGAGCCTGGTCTTCGAACTCAGAAACAGGGGCAACCTCCTCAGCTCATCCTTTACAGCAGCCCAATCCCATTCGTCTGGCTGCTGGAAGAAAAAGACCCCAACACTAGGCACATGATTTGTTTGAGCTTTCCCCTTATTCCGGGATGCATTTTTGCTGCTCGTGGATGGATTGCTCCTTGGACCCAAGCCATATGAACAGGCACCACAATCTTTTCTATTCCCTTGCCAGCGGCCACGCTAATGTATGTTGATTAGGAGTCTGCATAATTTTCCAAGCTAGTTTAGGTCTATTGGTGAAGTTAGAATTTATCCAGTGATCTTTACAAGTCTTCATTGCTGCTCAAGGTAAGTCTAATCATGCATTCACTCACGAAGCATCATGCATACATTACTACAAAATAGTTAAACCACGCACAAAGTAGGCGACGGTGCATCTTAAAACCGTCATTACGTTCTAAAAGACGACGGTGTTTTTAAAACCGTCATGATATATCATCTTATGCACTACTAGCGTTAGATTGATTTTTAAAAGACGACGCTTGTCACTAATAAGCGTTGTTTTTTAAAACACCCTGAACAAAAAAAAGGCCACTCGACGTTTTTTTTTTTAAAGAACTGTCGTCTATTATATGTAAAGACGACGGTTTTTTTTATAAAACCGTCATCTATTATATGTAAAGACGACGATTTTTTTTAAAAAAACTATCGTCTATTATATTGAAAGACAACGGTTTTTTAAAAAAGCCGTCGTCCATTATATGTAAAGAGGATGGTTTTTTTGAAAGAACTGTCGTCTATTATATGTAAAGATGACCTTTTTTTTAAAAATGCGTCGTCTTTTAAAACACGCTAAAAAAAGGCCGCTTAAGTGAATTCGTGCTGGACAAATTTTCAAATTTCCCCCCGTCTTTGAAAACCTTATCTCTCATTAACAAGCGTCGTCTTTTAAAACACGCTAAAAAAAGGCCGCTTAAGTGAATTTGCGCTCGACAAATTTTCATATTTTCCCCCGTTTCTAAAAACCTTATCTCTTCCTCCTTGAAACCCTCCTGAGCTCTCTAAAACACCCTCATGAAAGGTTTGATTTGAAAGTCACCTAATCTCTCAATACCCTTCTATATCTTGCTAGTGAATTCTAGATTAGTCTCTTTGCATTTTTGGTATGTTCTTTGTCTCATTGATTTCAGATTTTGTCTCTCTTGATTTGTCTGGTTTGTTTACATATTTTTTAATTTCCGGTTTCTTTTTAGATTTTCTGATTTGGTTATCAGGAGATGAGGAGGAAGCTTGCAGATTTATAACTTTTTCTTTTGCAGGTTTTCTATGTGAGTTGTATGTTTTTTTGTTGTTGAAAATTTGTTACCTTCTCTTTTCACCATCATTTTATTTATATATTTTTCCTTTTGCAGGTTCTCGATGGTCTTTTTTATGCTCATTTTACAAGTTTTCTATGGAAATATGGTCCAATGGTAAAATTTCTCTTCCACCTAATTTTATATGTTTACAATCTTAGCTTTTTTTCTCTCTCTGTCATTTTGATTTATTTACAAGGATGATGGAGGAGACTTCAGTTGTGCATCATTTGTATGTTTGGATGAGGAAGGCTTGGATTAGGAGTACGTAGGTCTTGTTAGGAAAAGATTGTACTACTTAATTGGTAGGAATTATGTTTGTTGTAGAATAAAGATTGGTTAACTATGTAATAACTATTGAATCTTCAAGTTTTATGAAAGAAACTATTTTGAGTGTATATATTCATTAATAAAGCATTATGGTTGGTTTTCCAGTTAAAATCGTTGTATAGCATCATATGAAATCAAAAAGAACTAAAATGTAGCAGTTTGGGAACTTATTAGACGACGGTTTTCATAATAAATCATGGTCTTTATAGATAATTAACGACAGTTTTTATAAACCAACCGTTGGCTTTATAGATAATTAACGACGGTTTTTATAAAACAACTGTCGTCTTAACCTACAATCCACGACGGTTTTCATAAAAAACCGTCATCTTAACCTACAATCCATGACAGTTTTAATAAAACCGTCGTCTTTCCTCCTATAATTAACGATCTTTACCTCTAAACAACGACGATTTTCTTTAAAAACTGTCGTCTTTACAGATAAACAACGACGGTGAAAAGCCGTCGTAGTTTGACACCCAAAAAGATGGCGGTCGATTTAACGACGATTTTCAAAGCATTACAACGACGGTGGATCCCCGTCGTCTATTTCGTTTTTTGTAGTAGTGATACACTCAAACTAATTCACACGTTCTAAATGTTTATTTCGTGTGTGATTTGTTTAAAATTGGGAATGTGATGTATTGATCTGTGATTCAAGAACCATACTTCTAATCAATACATAACTCCAAACAGATTATATCAAAATACTCTTTGTGCTTTCATTGGTCCTTGTGGTTTTGTTTAAAAAAAGGCTAAAGGGAGAGATTGTAAGGATTATATTTTGGCTCTTCTCTTATGACAAAACCAGTGTATTTTGCTGAGGTATATGTATTGGTTTAAGTTTGTTTGAATGCACATGCTAGATTCAAAAGCATCATCTTTTCAATCCAAAAATCATTGCATACATTCACATGGGTTAATACACAGGATTGATAAGCCTTAAATTCGTTTTCTATTTTTCATTATATATCAATCCTTCCTAGTATGTTTTAATCCATCTTTACTTTGCATTCATACACATGGATTGACACAGGGATTCATACAACCTTTAGAAACGTGTTCTACTTTATTTTGTATCAATCCTTCATATTCTGTTTCAATCCACTTTGAGCTGTATCAATTTATTCTGTATTAAAATATCTTCAGCTCTTGATTTCATTCGATGAAGACTTCTTAAATATCTTATGGTGTCAATTAAACTTCTTGAAACTAGTTTTCAAAAGCAAAAGTCTTCCTTCAACTGACCTTCCATTCTCTCTTTTAGTATTCTTGAAAACAACATATTATTATATAATATTTGTTTTCTTGAAACTAGTTTTTCTGAAGGGAAGTCTTTGTGTTATTTTTCCACATGATGTTTCAGACAAAATATGGGCTCTCTATTTCAACAGCCTGTGTTCCTCTTTATTCTTCTTGAGCCGTTCACCTAAGGATAAATATCTCTATGGCTATATTGAATATTTGTAGTCAAACCTTGCAGCTCCTTCATTTGTTCCACCTCACGAAGCACATGACATTTTACTATTAGTTATCCTCTTCATGACTGTATATGCAGATTGCATATACTTTATTATTTTCTTCTACTTGATCAGAGTATCTTGGTTAACTGTTGGTATTCCTTTTTTAAACTTGTTTTCAAAAGCAAAAATCTTCAATAGACCCCATGTGCTTGTTGACCACATACCATGCGTAGCTTAATGTGTGTTGCTCCTTATTGGATAACAAATAGGTTGTTCATTGAGATACACTTGCATACTGGTTTTTCCAGTATTAATTCATAGGGTAGGAGAGTTTGCTGCAGTCTTGTCCTTTCAGATATTTTAGCCACCAAACAAAATTCTTTATATTATATGTGGTTGGGTGGATGATTCTTTTTGTTCAAAATATCCCCTCTTCATTAGAATCAAGTCTTTGAAGAAGAACTATTCATGCTAGACATGTAAAAACAGAAAATCTGCATCTTTGATGCAAACCCAGTTCTATGTTTTTGAAATCATTTTGTATATGCTCTTGAGCATTCAAAAACTATTTTATTGTTTCAGCCATTGTTAATTACTTGAGAGTATGAGTATGATTGCATACATATAAAATTCCTCCAAGTATATTCACATTGATTTCGGCTGAGGCTTTTGTTTCATTGTTGTTATGTTGATTTAAACTATATGCTTCAAGTTCATTACTTCTAGTTTAATCATTCTTTGTGATTAAGAAAGATGAAAATTTGAAACCACAACTCACTTCATATCATTATACTTTCTGCAAATCATGAAGATTTGTCTGTTGCAATTGGAGCTGAATGCTCATGCAAAGACTAGAAGAGAACTTGCTGCTGAGAAGTAAAGATTTTGCTTTTCTGGAAGGTTAGATAGATAGCTGCCTATTGTGTGTAGAAGAGCTAATATTGTGCTTTGCTAGAAGGTTAGATAGTTAGTTGCGTACTGAGTGTAGATGGAGCTCAACTCCCTTTGTCTCTTGTACTTCTCATTGATAGTGGATTCTCTTACTAGCTTGGTCCCCCAGTTTTTCCCATTTTTGGGTTTCTGGGTTAACAAATCTTTGTGTATGTTTATATTCATGTTGTCATTAGTTGAACTTGCTGCATCGTGTTCAAATGACATTAGTGCACTAACATGGATCAATACGGCGTTGCACTGTATTGATCCAAAATCACAAGGGTTTCTATTTGTATTAATACGTGGTGTCATCTGTATCAATCCAATTTCATGCAGTCAGTTCCATTTACTCACTGCAAATGCGAAGTAATTAAACACCATGGTTGTGCATATGTTTATGTTTCCGCTTATTAATTCTTAGCTGGGCTTAAAGTTTAAAAAGATAGGTTATTACCATATAGCCTACTTCGCCCCCCATTCTTGTAGGCTTTTAGAGCCTATGGCTTGTTTTAGAATAAACTTAAAAAGAAAAAAAAAAAAGAAGACGACAGAATCCCCCTCCCACCCTAACCCAATCTCCCTACACCGCCACCGCACTGCCTCCCCTTTCTGCCCCTCCCTATCTTCTTCCTCCTCCTCCTCCTCTCTCTCTCTCTCTCTCTCTCTCTCTCTCTCTAAAACTGCAAGATCTCTTGAACCTGTGAATGAACCTGCAAGATCTCATTAGCATTGAAAAGGGTCCAATATCATTCAATTACTACTAACAGACACCTCCCACCCCAACTTTCTTCACATCTGATGGCAATTTGAAATTTATAAGTTAACAAATTAGTGAGAAAAAGGAGAAAGAAAAAAGCTAGTCTTGGGGTAGCCACTGAAAGGGTAAGAGGATTGAATAATGATTAAGCAATTGAAGTGTGTGAGAAGGACCACATAGAGAGAGAAAGAGGGTGAGAGAGAGAGAGAGAGAGAGAGAGAGAGAGAGAGAGAGAGAGAGAGAGAGAGAGAGAGAGAGAGAGAGAGAGAGAGAGAGAGAGAGCGAGGGGGTAGGGAGGAAGAAAAAGAGAGGGAATGGGCATCAGTCAGGAAGGCAGCACCAAGGGGACGATGGGTAGGGGTTGGTGTTGGCTCTTTTCTTTTTTCTCTTTTTGGTTTTTTGATTTCTTAGTTTTATTCAAAAGATAATAATTAGATTCCAAGTCCAGTTGTAAAAAAATTAAAATTAGTATTCTTAAATGACACATGGTATATTTTTAATAGAAGTATCACAAGCTGATGTCGTAGTATTATTCTATAATTTCTCGATAAGGAGGGAAGTATTGTTGATTTTCAAATCCGTTAAGAGCCGTAGATTTACAAAGAGATCAATGGCATTGGAGTGCATCGTTCCTTCCACATGGGGAATTGTTGTTGTTGTCTTGTCATCCTCCAACAGTCCGAACCAGACCGTTTGGGTCACACACCCACCGACACAATTTGAAGTTGCTCAGCGATGGCCAACTTTGCATGTACAGATTGGTGATGAGCAAGGTCTTAAATATCGGTTGTATCGGAAATATCGGCAGGCCAAAAACACGGAAATTTCGATGGAAATATCGGGATATTATCGATATCGATAAAAATTGAATAAAAACCACGGAAATTGTAAGAAAAACTTGGAAATTTTTATTGAAACTTTGTAGGATGTTTATTTAGGCAATTATCTATTAGTTTATCATAAAAAAATTGGAAGGAAATGCATTATATGATGGATTTAACTGATTTAAGTTGATTATATAGCGAGCTGGCAAACACTGTGAGTGTAGAAAATATATAGTAATTAATGAAAAAAGATTAAACACACCATAATCATTTATATATAATGAATTACTACAATATTTTACACTTTATACATTGCATGGTAAAATACATGGTGATTTGTTTCTTGCAAAAGAAATTCACAACAAAACCATGTATATATATAAATATTTTAGCATATTTTCACAAAAACATAAGTGATATGGTGGTTAAGGTGTTGAATGCGTAAAATGGGAGGGGTTCGAATCCCCTTGGTGTCTTTTTTAATTTAGAAATTTATCTTATATAATAAATATTAGCTTACAGATATTTTAAAGACGTTATAAATATTACACGCCTAAAATATAATCACAAACATGTACGCAGTTGAGTTGGATAATGTAACAACCCAAACCTCAATTATTATTTAATTATAAATTATTAGAGTAAAAAGACAAAAATGCCCTTGAGATATTCTATTTGGTTTTAAGTTGACGTTTTGACCGGGAATGAATTTTGGAAATCCACCTGTACTGTTGCGTAGAGCGCGACGAAACGAGTCCGTAGACATGTAGTGACTCGAATCGGACGTGTAACGAAGGAATTACGAGCAAAATACACAAGAAGGGCAAAATTGTAAATTTCAAAAATCTGATTTAAAAATCTGATTCTCTCTCTCTCCTCACTTCCTCTTCTTCTTCGCGAAACTTCCCCCTCCCCTGTTTTTCTTTTTGCTCCAGCCAACACCCCAAACCCCCATAACCACCGGCACCGACCACCCCAGCCCACCAGACCAGACCCAACACGCCAGCCGGACCTCGCCGTCGCACCCCCGACCTGCGCCGCCTCCGTCGACAGCTCCAGCCACTAGAAACATATCGCGAGAATATCGATATTATCGATATTCTCGATAATATCGAGACATTAAACCGGTTTTGTGTTCAAGACTGCTCGATAATATCGAACTCAACATTTCAGCGATAATTTCGTCGAAAGTATCGACATCCGGACGAAATCAATTTGGTTTGCTCCCAGTTTATCGCGACCTGAAAAAAATGAAATTATCGCCTAAATATCGGCAATAATTTCGATTTTTAATACATTGGTGATGAGGACCCCATCCCCCATGTGACGCCACAGGATAGTCCTTCAAAGTGAAAGAGATTTTTTAAAAGTTAGTATTATAGGACCCCATCCCCCATGTGACGCCACAGGATAGTCCTTGAAAGTGAAAGAGATTTTTTAAAAGTTAGTATTATGATCACTTTGGCTAACAAACTCAAACAACTCACCCCCACTCAACGGAACTTAGATAAATACATAAAAAGCTTTCATACTGCCTTACCTGTATTTCCAAGTTACTTTCATCCAATTCCCTTGCAAAGAAAATAAGAGAAAAATGGCTGGAGCTTTGATCGGAGAGGCCTTTATTTCTGCTTCCATCCAGGTGATTTGTGAAAGAATTGCTTCACGCGAGTTCATCGACTTATTTTGGCACAAGAAACTCGATCAACCTCTCCTCATGAAACTGAAGAAGACCCTGTTGACCTTGAACGCAGTGCTCGATGACGCAGAGGAGAAGCAAATTGAGAAACCAGCTGTGAGAGAGTGGCTTGACGACCTCAAACATGCAGTCTATGATGCTGAAGACTTGCTGGATGAGATCAACTATGAAGCTATGCGATGCAAGCTGGAAGGTGAAGCTCAAACAGCGGACAAATTGACCAAGAAGGTTCGGAACCTCCTCTCTACTTCTCGTAATAAGTTTTATCAAAGCACGAATGTTAAGATACAAGAGTTGTTACGAAAACTAGAAGACTTTGTACAACTGAAAGGTGCTCTTGGTCTGAGAGAAGGTGTTGGGAGGAAGGTTTCACAAAGAACTCCGACAACTTCCTTGGTTCATGAACCTTGTATATATGGTAGAGATGAAGTCAAAGAAAATTTATCAAAAGTGTTGTTCTCTGATGATGCAAGCAAGGAGGATGTGTCCGTCATCACCATTGTTGGAATGGGTGGGGTTGGCAAGACAACCCTTGCCCGCATGCTTTACAATGATGATAAGGTGAAAGGGCATTTTACACTTCAAGCTTGGGCTTGTGTTTCAGAAGACTACGATGCTATCAGGGTAACTAAAACTCTTCTTGAGTCAGTCACTTCAAAACCTAGTGATATGACAGATTTGAATTTGCTTCAAGTTGAACTAAGAGAACAACTCAGGGGAAAGAAATTTTTATTTGTGTTGGATGACCTTTGGAATGAGAAATATACTGATTGGAATTGCCTCCAAACTCCTTTTACTTCAGGGGAAAGAGGAAGTAAAGTCATCGTAACAACACGAAACAAAAATGTAGCATCTTTCATGCAAAATGTTCCTATTCAAAACTTGGAACCGTTGTCGCATGAAGACTGCTGGTTCTTACTTGCAAAACATGCGTTTGGAAATGTAAACTCTAGTTCACATCCAATCTTGGAAGAAATTGGCATGAAAATTGCACAAAAGTGCAATGGGTTGCCTTTAGCTGCACAAACACTTGGCGGTCTGTTACGTTCCAGGCTAGACTTCGAGGTATGGAACAGAGTACTAAACAGCAGCATTTGGGATTTACCTTACGAGAAAAGTGACATTCTTCCCGCTCTAGGATTGAGTTATCATTATCTTCCAGCTAAGTTAAAGCGATGCTTTATTTATTGTTCAATTTTGCCAAAAGGCTATGAATTCAAGGTAGAAGATGTTATTTTTCTTTGGATGGCGGAAGGTTTAATTCCCCAAGCGAAGAATGGGGACAACATGGAAGAAGTGGCTAAGGAATATTTTAATGAACTGTTATCCCGATCATTGTTTCAAACGTCGGGGAAATCAAGTTTCATTATGCATGATCTCATAAATGACTTGGCTGTGTTCATGTCTAAAGGATTTTGCTCCAGGTGGGAAGGAAGGGAATCTCTTGAAGTAGAAAGAGTTCGCCATTTGTCATACGCTAGGGGACATTTTGATGTTGCTCCGAAATTTGAGCCATTAAAGGGGGCTAAGTGTTTGAGGACCTTCCTACCTACCTCTTTAAATACTTATCAAGTGTATTTAAGTAAAAAGTTTGTACAAGATTTGTTGCCCCTACTAAGATGTTTACGGGTGTTATCATTGTCACATTACAGGAATGTCATTGAGTTACCTAATTCTATTAAAAATCTTATTCACTTGCGCTATTTGGATCTCTCTGGTACTGCAATTGAAAGGTTACCTGGTGTACTTTGCAGTTTGTACAATTTGCAGACGTTACTATTGTCAAATTGTTTGTCTCTCGTTGAATTACCTGCAGACTTGAGAAAATTGATAAATTTACAGAAATTAATGCTGGGAGGTTGTGCGTCTCTTGCTAAATTGCCTGTTGACTTGTGGCAATTAAATAGTTTGCATCATCTTGATGTGAGTGGAACTAAAATTGTAGAGATGCCAGCGCAAATGGGTAAACTAAAAAGTTTGAGAACATTGACTGCTTTTGTTGTGGGGAAATCTACTGGGTCGACCATTGGGGAATTGGGGCAGCTTTCACATCTTCGAGGAAAACTTTCAATTCTAAAACTGCAAAATGTAGTTAATGCTAAGGATGCCGTGCAGGCCAATTTGAAGAATAAGAAGGATATGAAGGAGTTAAAGTTCGGATGGGGCGATGAAGACTCGGATGATTCCGAAAAAGTGAGAGATGTACTTGACAAGCTCCAGCCTTCAATTAGTTTGGAGAAACTGACCATCCAATTCTACGGTGGAACCAACTTCCCGAATTGGTTAGGAGACTCATACTTCTGTACCATACAAGTCATGCGCCTTAGCGATTGTAAATATTGTTGGTCGCTGCCACCAGTTGGGGGGCTACCTGCTCTCAAAGAGCTCTATATAGAAAGGATGAACTTTGTTAAGACAATTGGTGTTGAGTTTTATGGCAAAAATGGAGCGTCTCTAATCCAGCCATTTCAATCACTGGAGAAGCTGGAGTTTAAGGAGATGGCAGAGTGGGAGGAATGGGTACCAAGTGGAAATGGAGGTCTAGACTTTCCTCGTCTCCAGGAGCTAATTATAGAAAAGTGTCTGAAGCTGAGAGGATGCTTGCCTTGTGATCTGCCTTGCTTGAAGAAGCTTAGTGTGGACAGGTGTGGGGTTTTGCATGATCAAAGGGCCACTGCTACTACTAGTAGTAGTACTAGTCTCAACTACAATTCTCTTGAAGAATTGAAAATAAAAGATGAATGCCAGACAGGTCTGTTATCATTACTAGAGACAAAGCTCCTGTTCAAACTTTACATTCAAAATTTTGATGACATACAGTGCTTGCCCAACCTCAATCGTCTTCAAAGATTGACTATCTGGAATTGTCCAACGCTGTCCTCGTTCCCTGAAGATGGCCTACCCACTTCGTTGACATCACTTTTAATAGTTGATTGTAGGATATTAGAATTCCTACCTCAAGAGATGTTGGCCAAATTAACATCACTCGACTATTTGGGGATATATAATAGCTGTGATTCAATGAGGTCCTTCCCCTTGGGCATTTTTCCCAAATTGACGACACTTGAAATTGGTTATTGTGACTATCTGGAATCGCTTTGCTTGATTGAAGAAGGAGCGGTTCTCAGTCATCTAAATAGACTGAATGTCTATAATTGTCCAAATCTGGTGTGTTTTCCCCAGGGAGGATTGCCCACTCCTAACCTGACTTTGCTGCTAGTTGGTGAGTGTGAGAAGTTGAAGTCATTACCTGAACGCATTCACACCCTCACAGCCCTTGGAAATTTGTGTATAAGCAATCTTCCAAATCTTGAGTCAATTGCAGAAGATGGGGGTTTGCCTCCCAACCTCCGATATTTTAGCATTGGGAATTGTGAGAGACTGAGGGCTTCATCTTCATCAGTGGGAGACTACTGTAACTGGGGTTTGCAAGCACTTGTCTCCCTTAATAATTTTATAATTGGTGGCAGGGGAAGTGATGAAATCTTGGAGACGTTGCTCAAGCAACAGCTGCTCCCTACCACTCTTCGCACTCTCTGCATCGAGGAACTTTCAACTCTGAAATCTTTGGATGGAAAGGGACTTGCATGCCTCACTTCTCTTCAAAAGCTATATATTTATGACTGTCCGAGTCTCCAATTCCTGCCAGAAGAGGGTCTGCCGCCATCTCTTTCTTATCTGAGCATCTCCAATTGTTCTGCCCTGGAGAAAAGGTATCAGAATAAAACGGGACAAGATCATTGGGCTAGCAGATCTCACATTCCATTCATCGAGATAAATAATGAAGTCATCATATGATGATATGACCCTCTCTCTCTATTGCCTTTGGATATTTCACTCTCAACTCTCAAATCAAACTCAGGTAAGGTATGTTCTTCAAATAACCGCTTTAACTGCTTTTCTTCCAATTCAATACAAAAACTGAAATTCACTGTCCAAATAAACCGAAATACACATTTTTAACTATTTTTATGTCCACAAATTTGTTGAATTGCCCCAAATTTTCCATCAATTTTGCATCCAATTAACTTTTACAGTTGCCAAAATACATAGCATTTTCTGTTGTTCAACACTTTTTTATTATTTTATAATTCATATTCATTTTTGGCTTATAACCACACCGTAGGAAACATTTCAAGAGATTGTATGCATTCAGGAGATTGAAGCTCGCATTCCCATATTGTAGGAAATAATTTCAGCTTTTTGTTTGTTACTGCTGCTTACTGGTCTCATGCTATTTTCTGATCAAAATCATTTTCCAGAAAAACACACAAAAACTCAATCTGATTTCTATTATTATTTTGCTCAGTAAATTCTCTCCTTCTATTTACTCTATTTCTTCACAACTTATATCCTATAGTAAGTCTCAAATGCTGATTAATTAATACTCTTTTTGCAGGACAGCACCTTCTCTTGGAAAGCTTTTCATTTGCAAGGTTCCTTTACGTGTCATTTCCAGGGTAGGGTTTACCATTGTTCATAGACTTTTGTTTCAAAAGCAAGTGTCACAACGAGGGGAGATGGAAAGGTTCACCTGGAGTATCTGGATTGACACATTCCTCTGTTGTTGTATTGTTTTGTCCTCTATTGTTGTTTATTTGGTGCTCTTTTGACTTTCAGAGGTGTTTTCAAATTTGAGAATCCAGTAAATGCATGCATACATTTATTAAGAGTATTCCACATGATTTCTTCTCGAAGAATTTTCGCGATAATATTTTCTTTTCAGATTTCCTGATGATTGCAACACCTTCTAATTTCTTTTTCTTTGTATTTAGAAGTATCTTGCTGAGCTGAGGTATAGAAACAGAAAGCACTTTGGTTAACGTCAATATTGAATAGCGGTGAGAAGAAACAGGATTTCACAATCAGATGCTGAACCTGAACACATAATGTATCAGAAAACACATGAAGGTAAAGCTCTGTGCATGATCTTTTCTTTGCCTTTAATTTCTGGAGGGGTCTTAAACTTTGCCATTAGCAATTGGAATAACGGTTGTCATTTACCGACAATTTAAAGTTGGGGACCTCTAATCACTTGGGATAACGGTTGGCCGTGCCATTCTTTGATTCTGTCTTGTTTTATGGGCAGGTATCAACGTTGGGGACCTCTAATCACTGTCACTTTTAGCTTGTATGTTTCAAACGCCGAATTTGAAGTTCACCGACAATTTCTCAGAAGCTTATGACATTATTACGTTGTGTCCAAAAGTGACATACCAATGTAGGAGATTAGAATTCCCACCTCACGAGATGTTGGTCAAATTGACATCGCTCGAGTTTTTGTGTGTACAAAATAGCTGTGATTCAATGAGGTTGTTCCCGTTGAGCCTTTTTCCTAAACTCTTGGTTCTTATAATTTGGGAGTGCGAGAATCTAGAATCCCTTTCCATTGAAGGAGTTGATGAGAATCTCAGTCATATCAGTACCTTGTCTATCAATGACTGTCCAGAACTGGTGTCTTTTTCCCAAAGCATTCACACCCTCACAGCACTGGAGATGACTGAACTTCCAAATTTAGTGTCATTTGCAGAAGGCGGTTTATTTCTGCATTCAAAATTTTGACAGACTGGGGCTTCAGTGGGAGAGTACTGGGGTTCGCAAGGCCTCTTCTCCCTTGAACACTCTTCAATTGGTGGCAGGGGAAGTGAAGATTTCTTGGAGACGTTGCTCAAGGAACAGCTGCTCCCACTCTTCACTCTCTTCACATCTGGGGACTTTCAAGTGTGAAATCTTTGGACGGAAAGGGACTTGGACACCTCACTTCTCTTCAAGAGCTATATATTAGTGAGTGTGACAGTATCCAATTCCTGCCAGAAGAGGGTTTCCCACCATTTCTTTCGTTTCTGAGAATCTCCAACTGTTCTGGCCTGGAGAAAAGGTGTGAGAATAAGAAAGATTGGACAAGATTGGGCCAACATATCTCACATTCCTTGCCTCGACATAAATGATATTGCTTTTCAATATTTCACTCTCAACTCTCAAATCAAACAAAGGTATGTACTTCAAATAACTGCTTTAACTGGTATATAGCCTTTTGTTTTTCTACAAAAACAATTGTCACGACGTGGAGAAATGGAAAGGTTCACCTGGAATATTCAATTGACACATTCCTACATACAGGCACGGAGTGTACAGCATTTTTGGTCCAGCTTATCCAGTAGATAACTTGTCCTTTGTTTTGTGGAATGTAATATTTTTTCTTTCCTAATGATAGTCTAAGACATGCTTTGCACGTTTGTAGGATTTTGGTGGTACTTTCTATGTATAAAAACAGTAGTAACAAAAACAATTTCTTGTGGGTGGTTATCGTATATAGTATAGAATGGCATGTACTTACATACCAAAAGATTTTGTTCAACTGCAAGGGAACTGAGTTCAGAATAGAAAATGTGATCCAGAGCATATTGGTTGATTTTATATGAGACTTTAGATTAATAGCAGCATCAACTGGGGCCTTTATGACTCTATTATGTAATTAATTATTCTCTTTTTGTTTTTGTACTGTTAAAAGGAGTCGGCCACACGGAATAAAAAGTAAGGATGGGAGCCATCTTATTTCATACAATTTTTCAAAAGTGTTCATTCATCCCATTGTTCTTCAACAATGAAGGAATTTATTTTCCCTATCTGCCTGGTCCGTCTGCTGCTTCATTGCCTAGCAGCTTTATCTATATGGTTGTGGCAGGTTAAGGAGGTAAGATTGAGCTGGATTAACCCTGCTTCGTGTAATGCATTGTTGTTTGTGAAGCTTAAATTTTTTAGAGAAAAGAAGTGGACTACGGTTTTGGGAGATATGATGTAATGACAATTAACTGGGCTGTTTGGTGTAATAGGCATAGGAGGGTCTTTGATGATATGAAGTGGGAGGTAGAGTGGATCAGTTGTGGAAGAGGTTTCAGGGAGTTTTCTTTCTCTGTCATCTATTCAAATAGGTAAGCTGCTGTAATTTAGATCTTTTTGATGGAATGCTTCTGTTTTGCTCATTTGGTGTTTGAGTTGTTCTGTAATGGTTTTCTCTTTTTGATGAAAAAAAGTTTAGGGGGAGATTGGCTACTCTCACCACCAGCGCCAGGGCGTACCCACAACCTTGAGCCAGAAGGACTTATGCATGGCACCCAACTGACAGCTGCCACCGGTATAAATTTACGTAGGAATTTACAGATCGCACCCCAACGAGATACTTTGTTTTTGCTTTTGCTATTGCTAACGGTGGATACGTTGCTATTGTTCTATTATTTTTTTACTGAAAGTTGTGTTTCTCACTTTAAAAAAAAACGAATAAATTTTGTACATATGCACAATTTACAAAGATACAGAAATAGGACTATAAGTTGAAGGCATATTACATATCTAGAGGGTAAGTATCAACTAAGAATCATTTAACCTGTTCTTAGAGCCTAATTCCTAATTTCCAGGAGTAGTGTCTTCCAACATGATTGAGGTATTCTTATGGTAATTGGCATATATATTGCATTTATAATATCTTATGTGCAAACGATTTTCTCTTTTTGTCCCACAAATCATTCCTTTAGCTGCAAAGTTCTATTTCATGAGACTTGAGATGTTACATGTGTACTTGCAGACTTGAGAAATTCTCCCATGTCTGGAGGACAAAACAACTTGTGTAGGCAACCATGCATGCATGATTTCCGAGTTGAAGCTGATGCTGCAATCATAGATGTCACCTTAACTGCCTACTTCAATGTAAATGCCTTTCTCTAAAAGGGTCTAGATTAATTTTTCAGCAAGATTTAATATGGTTCATTTAGAATTCTATTTCCATCAATTTATTTATATGATTCGAATTTGAACTTCTAGGAACAGACCAAGCATGTTCATACATGGTATGGCTCACTCACTTCATCATCATTTGAGACAGAACATCAGCCTTCAACTGTCTGCTGAGTTAACAGACTTTCAACATATCTCAAGTGCAATGGAAAATTCATGAGTTGATAAAGATTCGCAATGATTTTTCTGTTCGAAATTTTCTACTGGAGGCTGGAAATGCTTCTTATAAGTGGTTAAGTTGCAATATATTTTGTGGGATCAAAGGCTGTCCAGAGGGACCTTGTGTATATTTTGTAGATATTGGACAAGTGCAAAAAGAGAGAGACCTTGAGTGGTACACAGCAGCCATTTTCTGTGAGCTTCTTCGATAAAGAGAACTGGTCTGCTTTTTTGGTCACAATAGATAACATTGCTAACGTTTGCAAATCTTATAGTACATACATTTTTTTCGAATTATTATAGATATATTGACTTTCCCGGGCAATGAATACGTTTTATTAGCACAATGCATGCCCATAGAAACATAACACAAATCAATTAGGTCTAAATTCCAACTATAGAGGCACTCCAAAGGCATAAACAAATAAATCTCTTGTCGACCCCAAAAAATCCCCTCTTAACTCTTGCAATATAACAACTTCAGCACCTTGAAACCTGCAACCACCATTGTGCCCTAGAAGTCAGCGGTTCGAAACACGAAAGAGCACCTCTCATCACTTTGTTTGAAGCCTCAAAGTGAATTCCTGCAAAGTCAGAAGAATTTCCTTCAACCTCTCCTTGTCCTGTGCATCAACCAAGTTGCCATCACTGTCGAACTTTTCAGGAGCTTGGTCCATCCAAGAAAAACTCGGGCTTGTTAACGAAATGAAGGTCGAGAGACACTCTCTGACTTTGGCGAACATGATATTGGTATCAGCCGCCACCAAAGCCTCCAAATTGTGGACATGATATTGGAAATCGCCCTTATCAAAATATCCACCAATTGATTACTTCACAAAATTAAGGAAAATGAATCTCTTTAGCCTCAAGCTTCTTTTTTGTGTGGGTAAAGTTAGGATGAAGCATGACCATTTTCTCACAAACACATTGTCAAAGTGCCATGAATGTTCAAACTTGACATCACTCGTCTGCAAATTAAGACTGTTCTACTACACGTCGACACATTAAAGGCCTAAAGATAGGTGCATATAAAGAGTAAGAATAAAGGAGGCCGCACCGCCTGTCATCGTGCTAAGCACATCAGTGCTCATTGGTATTCATCCTTATTAAAGCTAAACCATGATGCATGAGGTCCAAAAATGCCAAGCTAAAATATGACAAGCTACTGAAGGTCGCACAAAAATGAGTGTCAAAAAACGCAAGAAAATAATTATTAAACATCTACAAAATTTCTCAACGACATATATAGATGACAGATAAAATAAATTTTGCAAAGTGCGATTCAAAATACCATATAGAATGAAAACAAACATCTAATACAATCCCAAGACTGCTGGGCAAACAAAACTGCTATTGTCTCATAATACAGATTGTCATCCGCTCTTAAATGCAAACTTAGGAAACCAAACGGTGTCTAAGTAAACCATTTCCTTAGGAGAGATCAGAGCTTGCTGGGCCAGCACCAAAACCACCAGCTCCACCAGATCCACCAGCACCACGACCAAAGCCAGGCCTACTACCCTGATATTTCAGGAGAAAGAAGCATAACGAGTTAACAAATGCATCATTTTTCCAAAATGAGGAAATCTTCTAATCATACAACACATTTAAGTGGGCAGTATATATAAGTTTGTCAAGTCCTCAGTAACAAGGTACATGGGATCAGATAGAATACAATTGCAAAATGCAAAGAAGAATAGAATGTCATCGAAAGGCAATTGATCTCCAACCCAATAAATGGTAAAAAGACGTAGTACCTAAATGAGAAATATAAAACAAACTACTTGACAACAGAAATATTACCCCGAAAGAAGGTCTGTAGTCAGCAGGTGCTCCACCCTTGTCACCAAAATCACCCCCTGGTGCACGAGGACCTGAACGGTACCCATCCCTGTCACCAAATCTGCGTTCTCCTCCATCAAAGCGAGGTGGGCCACTGTTCACATTATCAAAACATCCACATTACATTCCAACCAATCAAAGGGTTGAACAACCGAACTAGAAAAGGAAGCACATATCTGTCACAGTTTACTTACACAAATCAGTTAAATAACTTCGTCCTAAATGATCAATATCACATACTCTAGAACTTTAAATTAAACCCAAATAAAATCCAAGCTTTCTAACAAACTTCTCAAACATTCCATCAACCAAACCACATTTCAATCAATTACAGTATTCAAAAAAATCTAATTTCAAACCGTCTTGCAGTTTCTTTCAGAACTCCAAAAACAAAATGATTGTTGAAGCAGTTTACCAAATTAACGACTTCCTGTACAAATTACATGTGCATACCAACTTATCAGCTAAACCAAATAACACAAACCACCTATTTGAATAGCCATTTACAATTAGAACAAAGAACCACAGAACTCCTTCAAATAAGGCCACAGTTAAAAGTTGCTACCATAAGTTATTCAAATAATCAAACGCAGTTCGGAAAACACTCAAAGAAAGAATCCCAGTTACAAAAATCAAAAGATCCAATAACCAATAAAGACGATGAAATAAATCAATTACCGTGGGCGGTCACCAGATGGGCCCAAGGGGCGACCAGGAGGCTTGGCCTGCTTCTTCAAAGTTGCAGGGACAATCTCAGATGGAAGGTTGAGGTAGTTCCTCAAAAACTCAATACCATCATTAGTCAGGTACCAGTAGTAGTGCATCCAAGCGAAAGTTTCTCTCACATACTCCTTGGATTTGAAGCTCTGCATCAGCTTAATCACCTGCAGATTTGGCACATCGATTTCTGGGTGCTTTGCCAAGTTATAGTCCTTCTTTGCATAGCACACTCCCTCTGTTCAAATTAAATTCAATAAATTTTAACAAAAAAATGGAAACGAAGAACCAAATTTCATTGAGAATAAATAAAAATATAAGCTTTTTGTGTGTACCTTGGAATAGGTATTTGGAGATTTCTCTCCTGTTCTTCTCTGGGATGATCTAGGATAGAAAAAACCAAATGTAACAGATCAGAACCATGAACAAACAAACTTTTCTTTTTCATTTTCATTTCAGTTTCAAAGGAAACAAACAGAGAATTAGATAGAGAAATACCATGGTTGCGAAGTTGAGCTGACGACTAGAGGAAGAGACGGCGGCAAACGAAGAAGGTCGAGGTCTCTCTCGCACTAGAGGAAGAAAATAAAAGAGAGAAATTCCTTATCTTCCAATACAGAACATCCACATCCAATAGATACAAGTTTTGAGCCGAAAAAAGCTTTGGAAAATCCATGAGAATATAAACAACAATGAAGGCAAATATTATACAAAAAAACAGTAAAGGCAATTCTTTTACCTGTGTTAGAGAGCCCTAAACAATGACTATAACATGTCGAACCACATAGAACAAATGCAAATAGGATTTAAATACTAAAAATACTGAAAAACTAGAAAGAAGGAACATCAAATAGCAAATGGAGAGGGCATCAATAATTATACAGGCAAAATCAGAGAAAAAATCATAACTCAGATACAGACGAAAGATGAGATATACCTGATACTGTGATGAGAGAGCAAAGCAAGTACCGAAAAAACAACAACGAATATAAGAAGAGAAGACGATAGAACAGTGAAGAGGGGGCGGCTGGAAAGAAGACGAGTTCAATTAGGTTTTACGAAGTTATCGGGCCGGGCTTAGGGCCTTTTCAGCCCTAAAGAGTTAAGGGCCGGGTCGGAAATGTCCTATGTCAAATATACAAAGCCCAGGCCTTACTAATGGACCTAACATTTTCGGGCTTATGGCGGGGCCTATGAGTCGGGCCTACTTAGGCATACAGATTAATTTTCTTAAAATGAGACCATGCATCAGGAGCTTGTTTTTGTTTTTTTTACTACAGGGAATAGCTTGAGAGGGGTCGGCAACTCAAAATCAAATATTTAAATTGAAATCTCAATTCAAATTCAAATATGTTTCTAAATTTAAATAGTGAAATACTATTTAAACGGTTCCTTTACTTCGTGAGCGCAAGATGATATTTAGAAAGTAAAAGACATGTTTAAATAGTAATTACCCAATGAAACAACATAGCTCGACACATACCTTGAACGTAATATTAATTACCAGATGATTGATTAATTAAAATAAATCAATTTCGACAAGGAAATAGTGTAAATTACTTTCTTTTTTTGGCTTATTTGTTGAAATGCCCCTTGTGGTTTCCAAATCTTCTCAATTTGCCCCTTGACATTTTCATTCCTTGACCAAGGTTGCCCCATTCCGTTAGTTTTCAGATTAAAAACCATTAAACTGCTGATGTGGCATGGTTATGTTGTTAATTTTAACTATTAAAAATTAAAAAAAATCAAATTGAATATTAAAAAAAAAGGCTTGAAATTATTCAAAATCAAATATGTAAAATTATAAATAAAAAAAACAAAAAAGAAATTCTTGAGTTGTGAGATCTAGTCGCCCCACCTCGGAATTACGACCGTTGATCTTGAGCTTCAGGTAGTGGTTGATGAGCTCTTCGTCCGTCAACCTGGAGAAATTATAGAATAGTACGGTATCACCACGTCAGCTGGTGATACTTCCATTCAAAACTTGCCATGTGTATTATTTTTATAAGAAATTAAACTTTTTGTTCCAGCTGTATTCGAAACTCCAATTTTACCCTTTAAATTAAAAAAAATTAAAAAGAGAAAATGTTCCAGCAACAGTCGCTCGCCCTCACTGTCGTGCCGTCGCTCTGCCTCCAATGGCTGCCTCCCCCATCCTCTTATTTCATTCCTCTGTTTCTGTATTTTTGCAATCATATCACATCCCATCATTGCCCTTCTCCCCAATTGTGCCAAGCAAGCTCCTTTCTTCAACAAACAATACCGTGAAGAAGACCCAAATCCCATTTCAATTTGTTAATCAGGTACATAGCAATTTCCCCAGTCCTGCAAGCATCAAACCCATAGTAGCAGGTCTTTCAATCACGTTGTATGTGTTAGACATGTAGATATTATCACGAATTTGGTCACTCCGCCGGCCCTTCGTCTTTCTCCCTGAAACTGCAACTTCTCTTGAACCCATCCATGAAAGCACCTGCAAGATCTCTAATCATTGCAAATGGGTCCATATTCAAACAAAGAGGCTTTAATCATTATCAAATTGAAATACTAATTTACTGAGACATTTGAATGCACATCGAGTAATGGAAAGACAAAGACGGAGGGCCGTCGGATGATGGTGTCAGTGCGATGGTAGGGGTTGTTTTCATTTTCTCTGTGTTTTTAATAAATTTTTTAATTTTGTTGTGAAGGGTAAAATTGGAGTTTCAAATCCAACTGGAACAATAGTTTATTTCTTATAAAAAATAATACACATGGCAAATTTTGAATGGAAGTACTACCAGCTGACGTGGTGATACCGTACTATTCTATAATTTCTCGTCAACCTGAACCGAAACCTTAGAGGTTTAATCCATTGATAAAACGGCCAAGCCTGATCGGTGATCTTCTTCGTCCCTCACTTTGTGTGTAATCTAGTCCAACAGTGGGTGTAATATGTTGGTTTTGAGGGAGAGATATGTTGGGCAAAATAGGGGATGAGATTTGAGGAGATTGAGAGAGAGCTGAAGGGGATTGAATTGGTGGGTTTGAGGAAGAGTTTGATGGGTTTTGATTAATTACAATGTTTGTGGCTGTTGTCGTTGGGTCAATGTTGTTGGTGTTTGAGGGTTGCAGGAGTTATGGGGATGAAGATGGGCCACTTTCAGCCATGTTTCAAAATTCGTTTGCTTTTCTTTGAATAATTGGGTTGGTGATGGTTTCGTTGTTCTTGATGACAAAGACGCTAATTCATTTTGGAAATTTATTTTCTTGGTTTCCGATACTAGAAACCAAAAGTTTAGACAGCGAGCGAGAGGGGTTGAAGAAGAAGGAGAGCTTTAGAGAGAGAGAGAGAGAGAGAGAGAGAGAGAGAGGGGGAGAGGGAGAGGAGACGATTGGGTTTGTGTGGGAAGATGAGTTTGGTGGTTGTGGGTGGGGTGGGAGGTGTGGGCGGCTGCTGATGTGGTTAGGTGTACAGTGGGGTGGTGCTGCGATGGAGCCGAAGAAGATGATGCAGAACTTTGGGGCTGTGTTAATTATTTTTTATTATTTATTTATTTTTATGTTATTTTATTATTTTACATATTTGATTTTGAATAATTTCAAGTAATTTTTTTATATTTATTTTTATATTTCAATTTTTAATAGTTAAAATTACCAAAATACCCATGACACGTAAGTGGATTTAACGATTTTTTATCTAAAAACTAAGAGAATAAGCCAACCTTGGTCACGGAATGGAAGTTTAGGGGGGAGATTGAGTCATTTAAAACGTCAGGGGGCAAACTGAAAACCACAAGGGGTATTTCAACAAATAAGCCTTTTTTTGGTGTGTCAGAAAATAGGGTAAATTACTTTAATGTGTGGGGAGAAGAAATAAACTCGAGTGTAACACCACATTGCATTGCATAGTAATATATAAGGGAGCTGATGATTAGAATTTGGGCAAAGATGATAAGAATTTGTATGACTATACGTGCACTGCCCAAATTTATCCCCAAAAGGCGATGCCTTCCACACCCCCAGCCAAATTTGCAAAGCCTCTTTTCCCCAAGCCAAATTCGGAGTGAAAGGACCCACCCCAAATTCCCCTTTGGAATCCGTGACGAACCCTCTCTCTATCCAACACCAGGCATGTGTCGGCCCAAACTACAAAAATACCCTTCTTGCCTTAGTTCCAAAACAAATTTAGGGCTTCACTTCTACAGGAAAATTGGCAAAGCCTCCCTTGAAACTAGCTCAAAACCCAAAAATCTACATGCACAACAAACACAGTTATTTTCCAAGCGTTCAGCAAGCACAAGGTATAAATCACACACCAATTAGCAAAATCAACTTGTGGCTGCACCTAGGTTAGCCTTGGTTGCCTATGTACCCTTACTGAGGGATCAAGCCACACATAGTTCTTTTTACCAAAAAATCACAATTCAGATAAGTTAATATTGTTCAAGGTAAAACCAACAATTAAATTCTAGAATCATTCTTTACTTTGTTTTCAACCAACTATATAATTGAATGTCATTCTATGCAATTATGTACCTAACTATTCAATTAGTTTATCATTGTACATTCAAAACACTTACATAACCAAACCTTTTATTTGAAAACCATACTTACAACCATTTGCATAGTACATATATCCTGCTATCACCCACCATAGTGCATATATCCTGCTATCACCTCTTTTACTTCTTAAAAAATACTCCCTTCTCTTCACCATTGCCAATACCAGTCTTTTCTTTTTGGCCTCAGACTCTTTAGGCCTTAATATTAGGCGGTGTAGCAATTTGCGAACTCTGCTTCCCAAAAACCAATCACTTTTGTAAAGGTTGAGTAGAATCAAAGAAACGGCTGATGTAACAACCTAAAATTTTTGGATAAATGTTCTCAAAATATCACATAAGGTGCACATTTAATGAAGTTGGTTGGGTGTAAAAGTATTGGATGTAAGAGTGTTTAATTTCAATTTGAACTAAAATGTCCTTACATTTTGTTTGTGATTTTTCAAAGGGTGTTCAAGAAATTGAAGTGGGAAAATTATGATTTTTGGACAGACACATAGTGTACGTCGCTACGAGCATGTGGTATTTTTGGGAGCTCAGACGAATTTTTAAGTAATTTACAAAATTGGACCAATCGTGAAGTGACATGTGGCAGCATAATTTTGTTTTAAAAAAATAATAAAAAAGCTACTGTTAACTGTTGTTCACATGTGAAGGTTGTCGAGACTTTTTCTTCTTTTTATACTTCTTTTTACTTTTGGACTAGATATTGCAGATACCGTGACACCAGAGTTTGATCGTGGTGTTGGTGAGGCTTGTGTTTGGCTTGGATACTAGGTAGGGGGACTTACTCTCAAACTTGTATTTTGTGTATGTATGATATAGTACGTATTGTTGTGTGCGAAAAGTGCACTGGTTGTGATTGCCATATATGCTTGGTTTTATGGATGCTTGACTTTGGTTCTCCAAAGTTCGGAGGGTATACACCTATAGACATTATCCTCGATGACTAGAGGGTGATGGGGGCATAGTGATTTCCTTGGGTTTCGATCCCCTAAACCTTCAGAGGGGTTACGCGAACAGACTTTATCAATACCCTACGGGTGAGGTATAGTTGACGAGATGTAACTGTAGAAATGGAGACTCTCGCTACCGTACCAAGTGAGTTGGATCTATTTATGAATTCTGGTAGGGGTAGTTGGCCTATAAGAATTGGTTGTCAGACAAGCAGATGCATGAACTCTGAAAAATGTTTGCGAAAGTGCTTGAGCATGCCAATTTGTTTTGGATCCACAATAAATGGATACGGTTTGTGTTTGTGCATGTTCTTTCACTGTTTTCTAAATCAAATCGAGATCTCAAATCAAGATCTCATTATATTATTATTATTATTATTATTATTATGTTCGTTATTTATTTTCAAACCTGATCGGGAGCCCCCTGCTAGGCAAATAAACGTATATGATGCTCACCCCTACTTTTGTTGTAGATTCCACTCATAGGTGATGTCTTGGTGTGACTTCCTCACTTGTCAACATCTGAGTCGTGTCTCACGTCGTTTGTCAAGTTGTGAACCATTATTTCTCACAACTGATCATATTTTACTTCAGCTGTATAAATATAAATTCTGGATGGTTCTTATATTTTCATTATTGGATAGTAAAATAACTTCTGAGGTTGTTGGTACTATTCCTTGACCTTTGGGGTTGGTTTAATTCTCAAATATACATTTTGAATAATATTTTATTTACTTTTTCACTGTAGTTAAAAACTCTAATCCAACCCATTTTAGTTTAAATAAAAGGGCTTAGCATATTTCGAGAATTCTAGGAGTATAACCCTTGGAATTTATGTGTTATATTTTTGGAATCCTCGAAGTACATGTCGATGTCACGTGTCCTGACTTTAGGGCGTGACAACTGAAAATTGAATGAAGCCTGGATGTTGTCAAAAGTTGAAATGGGGTCAAAAGCTGCCATGCAATATTATTAACTTTCAGCTCTCATTTAGCAGTTTATCTGGTTTTGATCATAATAAATATTGAATTTATATTGCTTTGCCTACCTCTCTAGACTAACAAACACTTGTATGACATGGGATAGCACTGTTTTGCTATTTTCGGCCAATTACGATATGCCATACATAATAACTTTTCCAGTTGGTATGCTGTGATATTGGCCAAGATAGCAAAACAATAATATCCTTGTTTCACCCAACCTTTCAATGGTCTAGGTTTTTGGGGTGTATATAATTATTGAACCCTTTGACAATATCTTCTTATCAGTACTTATATATTTTTTCATTGGGCTAGATGCCATTGGCATCCTTATCAGTACTTATAGTTAACTATCTTTGCCAAATGTCAGCAAAAATGCTTTTAACCCACTTAGAGAACATCGCCAAACTAGCCCAAAAAAATCTATTTTCTTTACATGAGTGAATATTTTCAGATTTCGTCCCACTTGCACACCCATAGACATCGGGCCTTGTTTATTTTGGTTACGATAATAGGCTCTCTCTTTTTGGTATCTATCTAAGATTTTCGAAGACATGCTTGAAATTTGAATTTCTCAAAATGTGTAGTTTCGGAGTTTTGTGTTGTAGTTGTGCTTTTTATTTTAGAAACTATATTTTCTGTATTTATTTATTTAAATCGTATTCATCAATTGTATTTGAAGTCATGAGATTGGAATTCGGGAAGTCAAAATTTAAATAGAGATCAAATGAGTGCCACTAGAAATCTGATGAGCCAAAACCTTCTCTGTAGCTCTATCTTCTGTTTGGTTCCCGAGAAAATCAGAGAAAAATGGAAAGAATATTGTTAAGTTGAGTTTTTTTTAATAACTGACGACTTAAGTTTTGGTGCAAAATGTGAGCATCCATAAAAAAGTGCATGCTGTGGAGATTTCAGAAATAAATTTAGCAAAGAAAGATAAAAAAAATATTGCAACACATCATAAATAAATGATGTAATTTAACTAGATAGAACATGCGATGTACATTATGGAAAACCATAGAAGAAGTATGAAATGCCACAAAGCAAAGCTCAACTTTAAGAAAACATGTCAACATGTGAGAATAACTAGCCAATTGAAGGTGTGAACAAGAATGCTTTTTTATGTCGTCCAGTGTGTGAACATGAGTGCTTTTCATTCATGTTGATTGAGATGCAGCGCTTTTTCATGATTTTTTCTTTTTTTCTTTTTTCGGAGTTGTTACTTGATTTATTTTGTTGTTTGTTTTGTTTACGTGGATTCCTTGTTCACCTAGCCTTCAATGTAAATATACGTCTATATCAATTAATAAATTACTTTTCTAAATGGTAAATTGTGATTGAAGCTAATGATTTAGAGACAAATATAGAAGTGGAAGAGCAATGATATGGGCTGCTTCGAGGGAACCCAATAACCTCTAAGTTAGACAAACTAACAATATGGGTGTTTCCCTCTTTTCGGCCGGGTAGGCCGGTGGAAGGAGTTTTTGGTCCTTCTTCTCTTAAGATGCGTAGGCGTGCCACCACCAAACCATTTGATGGCTTGGATGGAAAGATCGTGTGAGTGTGTTTGCGCTTCTAACTTTTAATCAAACGATTGATCGACCAAGCAAGGAACCTCCTCTTGGCCTAGGTTCTTTTTCTTCCTTGAGGTCAAGGATGATTGAGCTTTGTATGACTATTTTTAGGATTTTTGTGATAAGTGCAGTGAATGTAAACGCAGTAAACGAAATGACAGAAATGTAAATGCGATTAAATAGATTAAAGGGATAAAGACTTGAATTAAACTTGAATGTAAAGACAATTGAAATTAAATTGCAAGAAAGTAAGTTTACACTAGGAAAACGAAGAACTTGGATAATCTGAAAAGCTTGAAAGATAAAATTCTAGACTACGAATTGAAAAGTACATGATAAAAAGATAGATTTTGTGTGTTCAGTCGGAGGTCCTTCTCTCTTCTTCTGATGACCTATTTATAGAGCTTCTTCAGCTCATGGGTTTGGCCATACAACTAATCTGTCTTGAAAATCCTCCCGATGTTAATGCCTTCCGGAGCTCTAGGCACGAACTACCCGATGTCTTGGAAATCTTCCCAATATTAATGCCTTCCTGTCTTTAAACTCTGCCACTTGTAGGAAAACATTTGCTGGAACTTCTAAACTTAGTTTCGTAGGCTGAGCTTTGGACTTGATTTGACATTTGGTGAGAAGTTGTGCACTTGGAGCTTCTGACTTGGTTAAGACTCCCACCAACGTTAAGTGGCATGTGAACTCCAAATATTTGGATGTCGGTCGCGTGGGTTCCCCACTCAACCAGACCTCTTAGCCTTTTATTTGATATTCTATGAATGTTGGTATTTTGCATATCACCAAAAACTTCGACCGCACACTCGCCTTCATTTCTTTTTGCAGCCAACTATTTGGACATCTTTGCAGCCAACAATTTGCAGCCAACACTTTGCAGCCAACAATTTGCAAACTTTCCCACGTGACTTACTGCTTCCTATGTCCAATTGTTAGTCAACAGAACACCACTTTCGGCTGCAACTTTGCATTTATTCATATAAATAACAAGACAATTGGATTCCAACCCAAAAACTTGCAACCCAATTTGCAAAGAGACCAAATACTCCAGCCGACCAAGTTTGGGAATGTCAAAGTAAACCCACGTGGGTTCTCTCATGTCCAAACCATCTCTTCAGCCAAGTTCAAAACCTCCCTTTTTGGTTTACATGCTGGCTGCATTTCTTTTCCTCATTTTCTTCTTCCTCCCTCTTCTTCAAGACCCAAAACCGAGGGTACTGTTTAGAAATCCAGAAGTCATATTTCGGAAGCTCCGATCAGAAAACTTCCTTCATGAAAGTTGTTTGTCTACTTGAGAGCTAAAGTCTGTGAAATTTGTAGATTTTTCCTAATTTTCCTGATGCCTCAAAAAGGGTTTGCAGCTTTTGTGTTCATCCATGGCTAGTGAATTTCTGCAGATTCGGTTTCTGCATTTGATTTTAATATATGATTTTCGGATGATTATGATTGCTTCACGAAATTTGCTCGAAATTGTGTTGTTTATAACATATCCAAAATTGAAGATCACCCAACCATTGTAGTGCCCCCTGCCTTCATTTTCTGAAGTATGGATTTGGAGACCACTTGACTTAGCTTGGATTTGGAGACCACATCCAAATAATGGGATAATATTTGATATCCGTTAATGAAAATCCAGTGAAATTTATACAAACAAAGACTCTAACTTAAAGCATATAAATAGGAAAACACTGCAAAGACTCACTAGTGCTGTGGTTTGGAGCATTTGCTCTCTCAGAAAAGGTCATGAGTTTTGAGTTCTAGTATCCGTGTAGTGTGTGTGAGTTTAATATGTTATCACCCCTCCCATTAAAAAAAGATCGTAAAAAAAGGAAAACACTTTCCTGCGACATCTCCACTATGGAGGAGACCAACTTGACTCCTACATACAATTACTCAACAACTTAAAGACATGCAGACTCTATAACTATTCAGCAAACACGCAACCATTACTTTAAGTACTTCCACTAAGTACGTGATATTCCTTCCAGTGAAAAGTAATTAGTGAAATAGTTTCAGTGGTATACAGAGACATCGAAATCAACATAATTTGGATGAAAGTCAACAACTGAAGCTCATAAGACATCATTTTGGTTGAAGAAGCGGATGTTGTTTCTGTAAAAGGCATTGGTTCCCGACACCTTTTACACCGTCCCTTTTGTATCACCTTATGAGGCATCGGTATGTAATAGTAAAATGCATCATTTTTCCCTGATGCCTATTAGCCTTTTTTGTTGTAGTGATGAGATAAATTAGAAAAGTTAATAAGGGTATTATGGGTGTTTCATAAAAATTCATCAAACTCCACCGGTTCCTTATTTGGTTTCCACGAAAGAGGAAATCATAATCATCCCTTTAGCCGCTTCTTCAAATCGCGTACGTTGAGTGGCACACATTCCACTTTCTTTACTAAACTAGATAAGAAAGTACAATTTTCAATACAAGCGATTCTAGCCCCAAATTTCAATACAAGCGATTCTAGCCCCAAAACGCAATACCAAACTACCACTTAGTCTTATTATTTATAAAAGTGATGCCTAATATACTAACAACATTTGTTTTCACTTTTGTGGATGCAAAATGTGTTGTTTTCTAAAGTAAAATTTGTCACAGTGGTACCAATATATTTATTAATTTGGTAATTAAGCTAAGGATTGATCAATGATATTCCTCCTGATCTTGGTCATCCCATATAAAGTGGGCATATTATACTTCCTCCAGAAGGCTGAAGAAGTAGATTCGTCCAAACAGAACACAGGGAATATTATATTATATGTTGACGGAAACAGAATCCAAACTCTATCACGAAGGAAACAATTCACATTCGAACTTATCAAGAAATAATATATATTCACATTCGTACTTATCATATATATATTCACATTCGGAGGGCATATAAGTAAGTTCGGGAAACAAGCTAGTGATATTCTTCCCTTCACTTTTTTGTTGGTCGAACCCTTCCCTTCACTTTGATAATCTATATAAGTGAGCAAATGAAGGCTAATTAACTCGTAACCTAGCTAGCTCTTCCCTTTTGAGTATATCCCTCTCCAATCCAACTGATATCCCATAATGGAGATGTCTTACCTTCTCGGTTACTTGAATGGGTTGGAACGGAACCGTGTTGATCCGAACCGTGTTTTTATATTGCGGCCTCCTCCTCGTTGGGATTGGTATTGTAATCCCAATCCCAACTATAATCATAATCCCAATCCCAATCCCAATCCCAATCCCAATCCCAATCCCAATCCCAGCTATTATTATAATCCCAATAATAATTATAATCCCAATCCCAATCCCAATTATAATCCTAATCCCAATCACAAATGTCCTAAACCCAAGCTCAAATCGAAACGTAAGCCCAAGAGATGCAGCTCAACAAGCGACAAGGGTGCTGGGAAGAAAGTTGTCGTTATCCGCGGAAGATCACTAGAGAATGAAACTAGTGGAGGCGGAACTCAAGGACGAGCACTAGTCAATGAATTCACTTGGGAGGAGAAGCAGAGAACTCAAGGACGAGCACTAGTGACTTCGGAGGAGAAGCAGGGATTGAACAACTACGGGAATAAGCACCACGAGGACAATGACGAGGACAATGATGAGGACGACGATGAGGACGAGGACGAGGACGAGTACGAGGACGAGGACGAGGACGAGGACGAGGGCGAGGGCGAGGACGAGGATGAGGACGAGGACGAGGATGAGGACGAGGACGAGGACGATGAGGACGAGGACAACGAAATCAAGGGGAACCAGGGCAAGGTGAAAGGATTTAATACACTTGGCAACCGGTACTACTGAGCAGGAAGAAGAGTGCCTGCCTGTGAACCAAACCAATGACAATCTCTCGCTGCATGCCTGCATGCAGTTGAATATGTATGTACTAAAATATCTACACTAAAATAAGAGTTGATGCTGCATCTGACGCTCAACTAGGGTTCATAGATAGGCCCTTATAATTCTTATATTCTAGGCATAAATTCATCTATTTTTTGGAATTGCGTCCGTCGTGAAGCTAACAGTGCTGCTGATGCCGCTGACAAGCTAGCCAAAAGGAGGTTGTGCTTTTGCAATTGGGTTAATACACCCCCACCCCTCCCTGGTTTCTATCTTGTCGAGAGATGGTCTCCTAGCCCCTCCTTGAGTCTTTACCTGGCTTGGTAGATATGGTCTGGGCTCTTTGCTGTTGGTGTCTGCTTTTATTTTATCTTGTAACTTTGTTCCTCGTTGCCTTTGTTGGCCGCTGGTTTGTGGTTTAGTTTGTTTGTCCCTTGTTGCTCTTTTGCCTGCCTTTATCGGGCTTTAATGAAATCTCTTTGGATTAAAAAAAAAAGAACTCATCTATTTTTCAACCATTATAAAAAACTCAATTTTCAATGTAGTTAATAGCTGTCCTAATTCTAGTGCTTAAAATCACTACTACAAAAATCGTAATAGACGACAGTAATCCACCGTCGTGTATCTGGTTTTTCAACCGTCGTGAAATTGACCGACATCTTTTGATGCATAAAATCACGACAGTAAATCCCCATCGTCTATTAGATGTAAAGACGACAAGTTTTTTGAAAGAATTGTCGTCTATTAGATGTAAAGACAACCGTTTTTTGAAAGAACTGTCATTTTGTTATATAGACGATGGTTTGTGACAAAAAATCGTCGTTGTTTAGAGGTAAGGATAACGTTTTTGTTAAAATCGTCGTTAATTGTAGGCAAAATACGATGGTTTTTATTTAAAACCGTCTTTCATTGTATAGAAAGATGACGGTTTTTTGTTAAAAAATGTATGTAAAGACAATGGTTTTTTGTTAAAAAATGTATGTAAAGACAACGGTTTTTTGTTAAAAATCATCGTTGATTGTATGTAAAGATGATGGTTTTTACAATAAAACCATCGTTGATTACAATTTAGTTCAGTTGTCTAATAAATTCCTAGGTTGTTATATTTTAGTTTTTTTGTTTCCTATGATTCTATACAACTATTTTTTCTAGAAAACTAACCATAATGCTTTATTAATAAATATATACACTCAAAAATTGTTTCTTTCATAAAACTTGAAGTTTCAATAGTTATTACATAGTTAACTAATCTTTATTCCTACCACATATACTTCCTACCACATCGATAACATTAATCTAAATAATGAAGCTACATGTGTGATTGCTCACAAATTCTACCAATTCGATATGAACATCAATTTGTTCTTGAGTGTGTGAGTTAGCTCTGTCTTCTTGCACATTTTCCATGTTGTATTCCCCTCCCTTGTAGCAGTATCAGCAACAACATGTCTCTTCGTGGCTTGTAAAATTAACATCAATCTTTACAAATGAAGCTTGAGACAGTGTGGTTTAAAGAACAGTTTGTTTAAGCACCTGCCACATCAGATACAAACTTAATAATGCTATTTTAGTTATTCACTGATTTTATGTTTAATTAGATTTAAACAGGTTGTTTCACAATCAGATTTAATCAAATTTAACCAGTTTGCAAAAGGCCTTACAAGCTTGCATATTACTACAGCCTAGACATAAAAGCAACAAGAGGTTATGAGAAGCACCTTTAGGTACTTCAGAATTTCCGAGTGCCTTATTCGAAGGGCGAATTCCCTATTGCTCAGAGATATTTTGGATACGTTTGGCAACTCTTGCGCTCTATTCTGCAACCAACTTTGCACCTAAGACAATTGCAACAGAGTAGGGCTCTAAAAATGATTAATCAAGGACACCTTATGGTAATAATAGTAACAAGAATATCATGGTATTATACCGCAATAAAAGTAAAGGAAGAGAGAGTGAATGATATGTGCAACCTCCGTCCATTTCACAATCGGTTTCCTAGCACAACCGGCGAAGTGACTGCATAAGCATAAGAAGCCAAAGCAAGACTTAGAGTAGGGACAAAAATTTCTCCGAAAGAAGAATCAGTACAATATGAAATTCTAACCATGAAATGAAAGTAACTAAAAACATTTTGCAATATTTTGGCAAAATTGTCGCTCCAACACTTGTTCTCCTAATTCCCTTAGCAATCTCTCCATTTTTTGAGTCTCTTCATAATGGTGGTGGAAAAAACCAAATAAAAGCAAAGCGCAATTAATTTCAATAGATAATCTCTCAATTTTCTAAGTCTGTTCAACAGACATTTATTATTTACAAAACCAATAAAGACCAAGAAGAAAAAATTGAGAAAAACTTGAAAAAGCCAGTCAATCCAGCTTTGCAAACCGACCTTGTATGCTCAATTGTTTCATAAAGTTGTTATATGTCCCCCAATCTCAGTAACTAGTTAATCCCAAGCTTCCTCCTCATCTCCTGAGAACCAAATCAGAAAATCTAAAAAGAAATCAGAAATAAAAAAGTATGTAAACAAACCAGACATCAAGAGAGATAGAAAATCTGAAATTAGGGAGACAAAGAACATACCAGAAACGCAAATAGACTAATCTCGAATAAACTAGCAAGATATAGAAGGGTATTGAGAGATTAGGTGACTTTCAAATCAAACCTTTCGAAAGGTAGGAGGCTAGGGTTTTGATCTTTACAATTATTAGGAGATTAGGACAATTATAGGGCTTGGACCTTCAGAGGAGTGCGATGGACAAGTGCCTGAAGTGGTGATGACAACCAGGGGCCTGAAGTGGCTTGTGCGACAGATTTCGACGAGTCTTTCTAGATCGCGACTACGAAATTGGAGAGTTAACTGGACCAAGCCGCTGAGGTTGATGAAAGATGTTGTGAATTTTATATAACCTGAAAAATGGAGATTATAAAGATTAGTCTAAACACAAATTGTACTTGCAAGTGCACAAGGTCAATCGTAATATAGTATGGCAAATACGAGGTCATTCCCACGAGGATTGAGTTCAACTTCCAATTAGTCTAACCTAATTTACTTCACAAAATACTTTAACTACTCTAATTATATAAACAAGAAATTAAACACGTAGCATACTCACGTAAACACAAAAGGAGTTTTTGAAAGAATGATTTAATTACAACGAAATTAAAAGACAAAATAAGTAGAAAGTCGCGAAACACAAGGATGAGAAATTCAAATTGATAAAAGCACTAGGACAATGAATTCGCCACTAGTAATCCAATCTAGCCTCTTATTCACCTAACCATTTGATGTCGCCGCTTAGTTTTCCTTTTTCATGGGATTAATCCCTGCTCGGGGTTCGGTTTGCCTCTAGCCACAAAGTTCTTCCAACAGCTTTCGAACCCTTACCATTGAGGCACCAAGTAGCTCGCTAGCTAGAGGTGTGGTAGTTTGTCAACCGCACCACATCTTGTGGTTAAATTTCCTTTCCCTTTGTTTGATAAAGATAAAAGAAGAATAAGAATTGTAGATCTATTTAACCGATATAACTCTAGTCCATCCCCATTTGGAGAATCACAACCCAACCAGATTAGTTAATCAAACTTACGAGTTGTTAACAAAGAGAAGGAGCAAAGCATCATGATAAAGTAAATGGATGAAGTGGTTATTTAGGTCTCATTTGACTTTGTACCTCAATTTAATACCACATGATATATACGATAAGAGATGCATATACAATCAACATCTAAGAAGATAAAATTTTGTAATTGGCATCATAGTACAAGTTATAGTTCATACATCATATAGTAAATCTGTAGTACACAAATGTGGTATTTCTTGGCCCCATTCGAAAACGATTAATAGGAATCTGGTCAAGCACACGCAAAAGCTGAAATGCTCCATTTATCAACCTTCTGGTCTTTAAAGGCTTTGGAAAGAACAAGGTTCTTATCTGAAGGAAAATTCCTAAAGCACTACTTCTGGTAGTGAAACAAGGTTCTTATCTGAAGGAAAATTCCTAATAAAGCACTACTTCTGGTAGTGAAACAAGGTTCTTATCCCATTTGAACAAGGAAATACGTGCACTTGTTGACGACACTGACTCGGAAAGAACCTGGGAATATTATATTATATGTTGACTGAATCCCAACTGTAGCACTAAGGAAAACAATTCACACTCGGACGGAGGGCATAGGTAGCTTCGCAAACAAGCTGTCATTATTATTATTATTAGTATTCTTCCCTCCCCTTTTTTGTTTTTTGAAAAGAAATTCTTCCCTTCACTTTGATCATCTATATAAGTGGGCAAATGAAGACAAACTAATTCATATATAAACTAGCTGCTATCTCTTACCTTTCGAGCCTCTCCCCCTCTCCAACTGATCCCACAATGGTCAATCCCTCCGTGCGTTCTGCTATCTTGAATGCCCAAATGAATCGCCCACAGCCATCCATTCCTCTTGGTCACTATGATGATTATAATTATTATCTCAATCCCAATGGACCCATACCCCCATGCAACAACGGTGGCGGATATCCTGCCGCTCTTTATCCCTATGATGATTATAATTATTATAATTATTATCCCAATCCCAGTTGTAATTCTATTTATAATCCCAATACCAAACCCAATAGACCCAAACCTCCAAGCAACGACGGTGGCGGATATCCTGCTTGTATTGATCCCAACCGCCAACCTTTCACTATCGAAGAGTATGAAATTAGCCATGAGCAGCAAGTATTTAACAACTTCGACAACATTGATATCGGCAGTAATAAGCACCACGATGGAAATGATAACGACGCAGATGATGATGAGGGAAATGATGACGACGCAGATGATGATGAGGACAATGATAACGAGACAGATGATGATGAGGAAAATGATAACGACACAGATGATGGCAACGGAAATGTTAGCGAGACAGATGATGACAACGGAAATGATAACGACTCAGATGATGACAACGGAAATGATGACGACCCAGATGATGACAACGGAAATGATGCCAACAAGAACAACAACACTACTATCAATTTGAGCGGTATTAATATGAACGGGAACCGGGGCAAGTTCAAAGGACTAACGAACTTCGCCAACACGCACTACAAAAAGGTTACTAAACGATGGAAAAAAATCCATGTGTATATGTGAGAGAAAAGGGGATAATTGTATTCATCAATTAGGAAGAAAGATCATCCACTACAAAGGCAAATACAAATACAAATATCAACAAAGTGTTAATACAAATATAAAAGCACAGTAATCACACATGATTAATGCACTCATTGTGTATTTAGTTTAAAGTGTGTTGTGGTTAGCGGTGTTCTGTATTTGACATGCATACACAACACATAAAAACCGTTGTAATACTACACTTATCACCACAGTTCGAGCCTATAACTAAATGATGTTTTACATTGCTTATATTTTAGGATCAACTATAGTAAAACCCTCATATCCAACCTTTAAAGACCAGTTTGACCGGTACCCTAACTTATAGAAACCCTACAAATGAGACCTTATGTTACCTAGTCTATTAATAGATTCGTTAAATGCTAATGTAATTCCATTTTTATGCTGATTTGGACTCCACATAAGAAAAAAAAAACAATTAAAAATTTGTATTATTTTAAAAACAATTAAAATTAATAAAGTAAAAAATTTAAAATCAAATGTATAAAAAAAAAAAAATAGGATTAATCGTTTTATTAGTCCCTAAACTTAGACCCGATTTGCATTTGAGTACCTCAATTTTCAAAATGGTTCCCGTGGTCCTTCAATTTTAGTTTCGTTAGGACAAATGGTCATGCCGTTAATTTTGTTAACTTTTCTGTTAAATGCAAGAGCAAAATGGTATTTTTGTATCAAAATTGATTAAAATATGAATAAAAACTTAAAAAACTAAAAAATTAAAATTAAACTCTCTCTCTCCCCCTCTATCCCGATTTCTACTCCCCCCAAACTTATTATTATTATTATTTTTGGTTTTTTATTTGATTTTCTTTTATTGTTATTTTAAAGATATGATTTTTTATTCATTTTTTTGGTTTTAATATAAAAATACCATTTTGCCCCTGCATTTAACATAAAAAGTTAATAAAATTGACGGTAGGGCCATTTGTCCTAATGAAAGTGAAGTTAAAGGACCACGGAAACCATTTTGGAAATTGAGATGCTCAAATGAAAATCGGGTCTAAGTTCAGGGACTAATAAAATGATTAACCCAAAAAATATAATTAGAAAAAGTAAACCCAAAAAAAAAGTAAAAACAAAAAGAAGAAGATTCAATCCAAAATCAACGTTGAGAAAAAAAAAATGAATTGCCCTTTTTTTGGTTTATTATCATATTCTTAGAGATACTTCTGGTTTATTGCAGTGTGTTTATTTTTTGAAGTTGATGTAGTTCTCTTTGATAATGAACATGAGTATTTTGTGTGGTTTTATCTATTAACTATGAATTATAATATTATTGTTTTATTTCGATGGGTCTATTTTGTATAGAATTTTTTTAAAACCTTTTACATGTTGACCCCTGGAATGAAAATTCATGATCCGCCACAGCTTTTACTCTCAAATTTCAGGTTTCAATCACCTTACAAACCCAAATTCCTTCCCACACCAAGGAATGACCCCACACCTCTCGCTGCTTTAATTTTTGGGTCTTATACACCCCAAATCAGTTTACTACTCTTTGTTCTTCAGTACCGGAATTGATATTTATCACTGCTTGAAGTCGTATTCTCTCACAAAAGTGGTAGCTTACGAGATTTGTGAGAGGTTTTACGACTACTCCCAGAGTATGATAGTTCCGTTTTTAGGATTGAGCGAGTTTTGGATCGATTTCTTTCAGTCATCAAATGCCAGCCGATAGATTCAATTTATTCTATTTTCTTTCAGAGTATGATAGTTCCGTATTTGGGTTGCTGGGCCACACTGCATGTGCACAAATTATTCAATGTGCTTTGCCAATTGGCAAATTACTTAATCCAAATTGGTCGATGATGGTTGATGGACAGACCAATCCACAGTAGCTTACGTAGCACACAACAAGCACGTGTTGACCCAATTGTCTTAATTAGGAATGTCAATGGCCAAATCACATTTATTAATTTGGTGATTATTTTTTTGTTCGAAATCAATTTGGTGATTTTTTTTTGTTCGAAATTACTTTGGTGATTAAGCTAAGGATGATATTCCTTCTCATCCTAAAGTGGAATATTATACCTCTTCCTTCAAAAGGCTGAAGAAGTATATTAATTCGTCCAAACAAAAACCGGGAATATTATATTACAATAACACTATGGGCACCAACTTGTTTACCAATTTTTGGATACCAACACATGTGGCACATTACATGGCAACCCATGTCTTCTGCCATCGTGGCTGTGTAGAATGGTGCAATGAAAGCTTCAATTCTTCAATGGAAGGACTACTGAATTTCTAGGGTTTTTCAGAGAGGAAGAAGGAGGTTTAACGCTAAACCACAAAGGCTCGGTGCTTTGAATTTGAGAAGTTTCAACTGGTAGTGGTTGAAAGGGAAAATGTTGAATGCTTTGACTGGAATTGTCAACTATAGTTACAATATGAAAAACCCACATCCACGACACTTGCACCTAGATTATCTTGCAAACATATATTTTGGCTTGAATTCTGACTTTGATTCCCATACTGATATCCACCTTGACTGGCATCCTGGCTCGATTCCCAAACTGAGAGATATATTGGCTATCATGGAGGACTAGTACTGTTGAATTTCTGTTTTTTTTGGGGGGGGGGGGGGGGGGGGGGGACCATAAATATTAAATGGTTGGGTTTCTTTTTTTTTTTTCTTTTTTTCTTTTTGCGGTGTGAAATTCTTTTATTTATATAACAGATTATGTAATTAAAATAGATGAGATGGCAAATGACATGGTTTTTCATGTCATGTGCCCAGAGGCAAAGCCACAGTGGGGTTAGTGGGGTCGCACTACCTCTTGGAAGCCATGGAAATAAGCTTAGAGGTCCCTTGGAGCTGCTGGTGCAACCTCTTGGAGCTGCACACCAAGTGGTCGACGAAATGTCTGAAAGAACCAAGGGTTGGCAAGCTGATGAAGAAGGTTCTGCGCGAGCTTCTTTTTTTTTTAAACAGCCTAGGCAAAATGACGTCGTTTTGGGCCAGGTTTGAAAAAAAAAAGAAAGAAGGCTAGCGTATCCCTCTCTTCACAAACCCGATTCCTCCATTCTAAAACCTCAATTTTTTTTGTTTTCTCCTCCAACCCTAAGTTCCCAACTCAATCCCCCCCTCCCTCAAACCCCAAACTCCATTTCCTCCCTTGCTGCCGCCAGTGGGGTGCCTCTGTGCTGCCGTCGCCGTCGTCGTCGCCGTGTGGTGGTGCTACCAGCTACTCTCTTTGTTTTTGCTCATTTTTATTGTGAAATTTCACAATTCAAGTAAGTTAAACCCTATGTTGCTATGTATGATATATTTAATTTAATTGAAACCCGATTCATATTATTTTGATTATATTGTGAGTTTTTATTTTCATTATTTTGTATATGTAGAATATATTTAATTTAATTGAAATCCAATTCATATTTATTTTGATTATATTGATATTTTGTTTATATTGTGAGTTTTTATTTTCATTATTTTGTATATGTAGAATATATTTAATTTAATTGAAATCCAATTCATAATTATTTTGATTATGTTGATGGTTTGTTTATATTGTGAGTATTTATTTTGATTATTTTGTATATGTAGAGTTATTATGGAACGGATTTTTAAGAGAAAGTCATCATCGGGTTCGGGTAGTTCGGATAATGTTGATAGTTCAAATAATGTTGGCAATTCAAGAACTCCAAGTTCAAGACAAAGTCAGTTAGATGGTGTTTTGGGTAGTCTTCAAGCGGACCCTGGATTAAGAACTCGAATGATAGATTATGTTGCTAATATGAGAGATGAGGTCCGAAGATCATATCTACAAAAAGGACCTTGTCAACCTAGAGGTCATAATTTTCCAATAACTAATATGTCAGGAATAAATCGATGCTTCATTCCCCAATGGTTTGATGAGTTTGATTGGTTGGAGTATAGTATATCTAAAGATGCGGCATTTTGTCTCTATTGCTATCTCTTTAAAATCAATTTTGAACAAGTGGGTAGTGAAGCTTTCACTGGAGATGGATTTAAGAATTGGAAGAAAGGGAGAGAAAGATTTAAGATGCATGTTGGACCGGTTGGGAGTGTTCATAATAAAGCTAGAGAAGCTGCTACAAATTTGATGAATCAAAACACACATATTGAGACGGCCGTGAGCAAACACTTCGACCAAGCTCGCAAGGCTTATCGTACTTGCTTGATTGCATCAATCAAGTGCACTAAGTTTTTATTGCGACAAGGTCTTGCTTTTCGTGGCCATGATGAAAGTGTCACTTCAAGCAATAGGGGATATTACTTGGAGCCATTGCAATTCCTTGCAGATAATGATGATAAAGTTAGAGAAGTTGTGATGGAAAATGCTCGGGGGAATCTCAAATTACTAGCTCCTTGCATTCAAAAAGATCTTATGAATGCATGTGCCCTTGAAACACTTGATTCTATCATGGATGGTCTAAAAGATAGATTCTTTTCAATATTGGTGGATGAAGCACATGATGTGTCGGTGAAAGAGCAAATGGCTATGGTGTTGCGTTATGTGGATGACAAAGGGCATGTAATTGAAAAATTTGTGAGTATCTAACATGTTACCAACACTACTTCAAGTTCACTAAAGGATGCTATTGACACATTCTTTTCTCGCAACGGTTTGAGCATTTCCAAGCTATGGGGACAAGGTTATGATGGTGCTAACAATATGAGAGGTGAATTGAATGTCCTTAAAACAAAGATATTGAGAGAACAACCTTGTGCATATTATGTTAATTGCTTTGCTCATCAACTTCAACTAGCTTTTGTTGTCGTGGCAGAGAAAAATATAGACATTGCCTCCTTTTTAGTAACGGCTAATAATGTGGTTAATCATGTTGGAGCATCTTGTAAGTGGCGTGATTTATTTAGAGGGCAACTTCAAGAAGAGCTTGTGATAGCTTTTGAAAATGATTGTCTTATAACGGGGCGAGGCTTAAATCAAGAAACAAGTCTCAAACGTGACGGTGACACACGATGGAACTCACACTATGGTACCTTGATTAGCATCATATCTATGTTTTCATCCGTGGTTCATGTGCTTCAAATGGTTATTGATGATAATCCTAATGATAGTGCGGGTGAAGCAAATAAGTTAATGAGAGAAATATGTACTTTTCAGTTTGTGTTTCATCTTTTCTTGATGAAAGTCATATTGGAACTCACAAATGATGTGTCACAAGCATTGCAAAGGAAAGATCAAGAAATTGTGAATGCAATGGCTTTAGTGAAATCATGCAAGGAAAAGCTACATTGGATGAGGAATAATGGGTTCGATGCATTGGTTAATGAAGTATCTTCTTTTTGTAACAAACATCATATTGATGTTCCTAACATGGAAGAGGCATTTATACTTCTAGGGAGGTCAAGGCGTAATGCTCCAATAAAGACAAATCATCATTATCATGTGGAGCTCTTTATTTATGTCATTGATGAGCAAATTACAGAGTTAGAAGATCGCTTTAATGAGGTAAACACCGAGTTTCTTATTTGTTTGGCATGTTTGAGTCCGAAAGATTCATTTGTAGCTTTAGATAAACCAAAGTTACTTCGTCTTGCTCAATTTTATCCTCAAGACTTTTCGGATGAGTTTGGCACTTGAAGATGATCAACTTGAGATTTATATTCATTATGTGCGTTCCAGTAGTGATTTCTCTCAATTGGAAGGGGTTGGTGATCTTGCAAAAGAAATGGTGGAGACAAGGATGCATCAAGTATTCAATTATGTGCATTTGCTCATTACATTGTCTTTAGTTTTACCGGTTGCAACTGCTTCAGTGGAGAGGGCATTTTCCGTCATGAATATTGTTAAGGGTCCATTTCGGAACAAAATTGGAGATCAATGGTTGAGTGATAGCTTGATTGTTTACATTGAGAGAGATATTTTTGCTTGTATTGAAAATGAAGCTATAATGCTACGTTTTCAAAATATGAAAACTCGTCGTGGACAATTATAGCTTGTAATGTTGTTTCCGTTATGAATTATGTATGAAAGTACTATGATTTCATTTTCAATATTTTTTTCCATCCTAAATTTTTATTGGGACTTTTACACTAAGACCCCTCATGGTAAGATTCTTGGCTCCGCCACTGCATGTGCCATATGTGTTGGTTTCCAAAAGTTAGTAAACAAGTTGTTGCCCGTTGCGTTTTTTATTATATTATATGTTGACAGAAACGGAATCCAACTCCTAATCCTATTTCCAATTCCTATAGAACAAGCAACAACAATGGCAGATATCCTGTTGGTCTTGATCGGACGCGCAAAGTTTTCGCTGTCAAAGGGAATGCTATTATGGATAACAAGAACGAGCAAGGATTTAACAACTTCGGCAATGTGCATAACAACAGTAATAAGCAGCTCAACAACGACAACGACGATGACAACGACAACGACGACCTTTGAACGAGTCGGGCCAAATGGTCATAACCATCAGATTGGGCCGGACTTTGACCTATAGGGTCTCAAGCTACCAAGGTCATGCCTAACAGTCCAAACCATCAGATTGGGCCAGACTTTGACCTATTGGGTCTCAAACTACCCACTTCGGCCTCCAGGCGGCGTGGCAAATGATAATCCCTAAATAGGAGCACTAAGAGCGAAACTAACTTTACCTATCACGATTGTATATTATTTTTGTGTCTATCTCTTTCTTTGTGTAACTAAATTTTGTGATAAAAAGAGATAGAGAAACTCTTTGAGTTTGAATGAGAAAAGTCAGATGATGGTGAAAAACTTGACTAAATTGGTAAATATAAATTCAATCATATATAATTTTATTTTTTGGCACAAAAATCCTAAATATATAAATTAGTACTGCAACAGGCATACTTAATTACTCGGAAAGCAAAATAATTTCTATTAAGAACATAATTTTATTATATTACACTCCACAAGCAAAACAATGAGTTTTTATCAATAATAGCCAAAATTTAACCCCCAAATTCATAAATGTCAGTTTTTATAAAACTTTCAAATATAGCCAAAAACCTACATAAATAGACAAAAATACCCTCAAAATTTAAATAACCTAAAAACATATTTCGTCTCCATGAGGACCATCTATTCACACCATATTAGTTTTTATTCGATGTGTCTTCTCTGCTTCACAAGCTTATATTGCCATCTTGCTTAGAAACTTAATTCATGTTGATTCATGATGGGAAGAGTGATAGAGATTTACAAGAAACTTGAATAGGATTTTGGGGAGACAGTACTTTGTTCCTCAAATTTTGATCTGCAGACTGTACTTGCGGTATCAACGCTTCTGATTGCTACTTTTGCTGGTGTTAGAGGTGTTCCATTAATCCCAAATGAGAAGCAAACCATGTTAGACATCCTCACACCGCCGCCTTCACAAGCTAATAGTCCCTCGTGATGGATAGAACAATGATGTGCCTTCTTCCACATGCTTTCTTTTCATTTTATACTTCGAACTTAGGGTTGAAACTAAGAAACTATGGAACAATGGTGTGCCTTCTTCCAGATCAGACATTCTTTTTATCAATTCAAGGAAGATCAAAATGATTTGTTTTATTTATATTTGTGATTCATGACCAGTGATACAAGCTATAGATGCAGTTTTTTTTTTCTTTCCTTTTTTTTTAATGTAGATTTATTTGATTTTTAATTTTAAGGGCATTTGAGTATATTTAAGTGGGATTTTGGCTATATTCGAGAATTTTTATAAAAACTGACATTTATGAATTTATGAGTTAAATTTGAGCTCTTTATGATAAAAACTCCAAAACAATCGATAACATTATTGCTAAGGTTTGCAAATCTTGTAGCGCAGAGGCAGTCCAAAGGCAGAAACAAAATAAATCTCTTGTCGACCAAAATAAAAACCCTCAAACTCTCGCAATACAACAACTTCAGCACCTATGAAATAAGGGACACTGCTTTTCACCATAAATAAATAAATAAATAAAAGAGACTGCTTCTTGCTTGAAACCAGCAACCTCCATTGTTGTGGCCTAGAAGTTGGCGGTTCGAAACACGAAGGAGCGCCTCTCATCACTTTGTTTGAAGCCTCAAAGTGAATGCCTGCAAGGCCAAAAGAATTTCCTTCAGCCTCTCTTTGTCCTGTTCATCCACCAAGTTGCCACTGTCGAACTTTTCAGGAGACTTGAGTCCATCCAAGAAAAACTCGGGCTTGTTGATGAAATGAAGGTCGAGAGACACTCCGACTTGGCGAAGATGATATTGGGATCGGCAGCCACCAAAGTCCCCTGAGGCACTTACAACTGCGGCAGCCTTATCAGCCCAAGCATTTGGTGGTCTTGATGCCCAGTCAATGGCATTCTTTAGAGGTGCTGGAACATAATATATAGTGGGGCGGTTGAAGGATGCTTAGCAAGCTGATGCAGAAACTTCCCAATAAATCATGATTTTGAACCAGAATAAATAATAAGGATTTTATTAATTGATTTGAAGGTTTAAAGACTGAAATGAAGGCTTTTAACAAGTTTGGTAACCATCTTTTTTAGTAAAATAAAAAATGAAAATAATACCGGAGATGGAGTAATTGTACTCGGGAGAAGCAAAGAGGATGCTATCAGCTTCTAAAATCTTCCGACGAAATGCTTCCACGGCAGGTGGAAAACTCCCATCCTTACCCTCCAGATCCACGTTCAGAAACGGCAGCGCTGAGATGTCCACGTACATTATCTCCAAGCCGTCGATCGACGCCTTGCTCATCTCAATTGCTACCACACCAAAACGCCACCGTTTCAAATCATCCATAAAAAAAAATATTACGAAAAAAAAAACTTGTAAGCTAACCAGAACGAATGAGGCAGCGGTTGTATGAAGCTCCACGAAGCGACCCACAAACTGCCGCAACTTTTATGACTGAATTTTTATTTTTATTTTTACTTTTGGTTATAATCGGGGCAGCCCGAGGCCCGAACAAACAAAAACAACGGCACAATGGCCCCAGACCTACTTCGACTTTTACGACCGATTTTGCCGCGACCGAAGAGTCCTCCTCCATTTCTGATTTCGTGGGTTCTTCACAAGAAGAAGAGATAATATAAGGAGTTTTGATGTGCAGATGATGAATTATTTTGTGCATTTATGAACGTTGCAATAAGAACCATTATTAGATTTATAGAATCATTTGAAGTGGAAGGTTTCAGAAGTAATGGATCTTACCTACTGGTTCAGAAATAATGAATGGATGCCCATGTGAAAGATATAGTTTTCAAATGGGATTTTTTGTTTGTGAGTGAATGAGTTCACGTTTGTGAACAGCTAAATCAGTTCCTGTTTTTAAATTATACTTTCTTTCTTTTTTAATTTTGTTGATGTTCAACTAAAGCATCTCGAATGACATTGGGAGGAGTCCCATACCATGATAATGCAACACTTAAAGTTAAAGCATAACGAGATAATGTATGAGCAACTGAATTGGCTTCTCTAGAAACATAACCAAAAGAATAAACATTCAACTTATATAACAACACTCTGCTCCGTCAAGCAACCCCACACTAGCTTTTCCTCAGTCGAACAAAAATAGCTTGGATCAAATTCTTGACATCCCCTTCCACTCCACCAGTTTATACACGTTCAAGAGTTGGATGACCAAAATGACTTAAAAACGAGTTTGGAGACCAAAATTAAAATCAAGTGTAAGTTCAGAGGCCATTGCGCTTAAAAACCTTATTCATAATATTCTTGATTGGTGTCAGAGCACCCACTATTAATACAAATAGAGTAGTTTTTGGTTTTAGGTGTGTCAGACCATGGAAAGTGAGCTGAGTTGCAAGATTTTGTAACACTTGTCCTTTATTTGATGGCAAAAACTAAACCATAACTATATATCAGGAAAGAGAAGTTTGAGATATTCATGGATCTATATGGAATGTGTGCTTTAAAACCTTAGTCATAATGTTATCGATCAATTAGTGTCAGAGAACTAGCTATTAATACAAATAAAGAGATCCTAGGGCAGTTTTTGGTTTCAGGTGTGTCAAAACCATGGAAAGAGAGCGAGTTGCAAGATCTTGTAACACTTCTCATTTATTTGATGGCATCAACTATACCCTAACTATACTGTCTAGAAAGAGAAGTTTGAGATATTCATGGATGCATATGAGGAATGTGCTTTTGAATATTTGACTATTGAATGGAGATCCCTTGTGAAAATTGTTTACAATGAATTACTGCCTAAACCAAGAGCTAAGGGAGCAATAGCTGAACTAATTTCTTCTAGTTCAAACAAAAAGGTAGGGTAGCCATTGCCTTTTTCTAGCAACGTTGTTCTCTCACATCCAACATTGTCTTACTGTTAAGCAAACATGTGATTAGTTTGGGATTGTGCATGAAGGTGATAACAAGTGAGGTCACTCAAACTTCAATTGGTTCTAGCTAAATTTGAAGAATTGAGAATGACAAAATTGGAATCCTCTTGATGTAGGATATATGAATTGAATAACAAGGTAGATTAGCGAAAGCAAAAACAATGAAAAACATAAAGACTTATTTATTGTTTCACCCTCTGGGATTTGAGCTCACTCTCACTTAACCACCCGGAACTCAAATTTCCCCACCGTACCCCCTATTCTCCCACTCCGTCTATAATGTTACCCCATCCCTTCAACACCGTCTCATTTTCCCATTAAATGACCTTTCTCTCTCTCACTACTACAAAAAACGAAATAGACGACGGTAATCCACCGTCGTGTATCATGGTTTACAACCGACGAGAAATCGACCGCCGTCTTTTCATACATGAAATAACGACGGAAAATAACCGACGTAGTTAATATAGTACACGTCAGTAAAATACTAAAACCGACGTAGATTTCATACATAAAACCTAAAAAAGAAACCTTTCGACTATAATAGACGACGGTTTTAGTAAAACACTGACGTTGAAATAATGTTAAATGTCAAAAACAACTACAAAACCGACGTAAATATGTTTATCGACGTCTCTAAATACACAAAAACCGACGTGTAAAACTTAGAAAACGTCTTGGTTAGTAAATACTACGTTCACTAAATGAAAAAACGGACGTCTTAAACATATAACATGGCGTATATTTACATAAACAGACGTAAAAACAACAATAACCACGACCATTTATATCACCACAGACGTTAAAAATGATTTTGACGGCTTGAACACAAAAAAAACGACGTGGTTAATATAGAACACGTCACAAAAGAACTAAAACCGACGTCGATTTGGTACATAAACGCATAAAAAAGAGACCTTTCGACTATAATAGACGACGGTTTTATTAAAACACAGACGTTTAAATAATTTTAAATGTCAAAAACAACTATAAAACTGACGTAAATAGTTTTATCAACGTCTCTAAATTAAATAAAACCGACGTGTCAAATTTAAAAACCGCCGTGGTTAATAAATACTACGTTCACTAAATGAAAAAACTGACGTCTTAAACATATAACATGGCATATATTTACTTGAACAGACGTAAAAACATAAATAACCACGACCATTTATATCACCACAGACGTTGAAAATGATTTTGACGGCTTGAACACAAAAAAAACGACGTGGTTAATATAGTACACGTCACAAAAGAACAAAAACCGACGTCGATTTGGTACATAAACGCATAAAAAAGAGAAGTTTCGACTATAATAGACGACGGTTGTATTAAAACACAGACGTTTAAATAATTTTAAATGTCAAAAGCAACTATAAATCCGACGTAAATAGTTTTATCAACGTCTCTAAATTAAACAAAACCGACGTGTCAAACTTAGAAACCGCCGTGGTTAATAAATACTACGTTCACTGATTGAATAAACTGACGTCTTAACGATATAACATGGCATATATTTACTTGAACATACGTAAAAACAACAATAACCACGACTATTTATATCACCACAGACGTTGGAAATTATTTTGACGGCTTGAACACAAAAAAAAACGACGTGGTTAATATAGTACACGTCACAAAAGAACTAAAACCGACGTCGATTTGGTACATAAACGCATAAAAAAGAGACCTTTCGACTATAATAGACGACGGTTTTATTAAAACACAGACGTTTAAATAATTTTAAATGTCAAAAACAACTATAAAACCGACGTAAATGGTTTTACCTACGTCTCGAAATAAAACAAAACCGACGTATAAAACTTAGAAACCGTCGTGGTTAATAAATACTACGTTCACTGAATGAAAAACTGACGTCTTAAACATATAACATGGCATATATTTAAATGAACAGACGTAAAAACAACAATAACCACGACCATTTATATCACCACAGACGTTGAAAATTATTTTGACGGCTTGAACACAAAAAAACGACGTGGTTAATATAGTACACGTCAGTAAAAAACTAAAACCGACGTCGATTTGGTACATAATCGCATAAAAAAGAGACCTTTCGACTATAATAGACGACTGTAATAGACGACGGTTGAAATGAATTATAATGATATACAGAGCTATGAATTAATGTCATACAAAGCTTGCAGAATGAAAATGTGATCGGAATTAAAATGATATACAGAGCTATGAATTAATGTCATACAATTAACTGCATAACTAATGTCATACATTACAACAATCAATCAATCCATATATCTTCACACCCATCTCTAATGTTCTCACTCCCAAACTCACCCACTAGGTCATCAAATGTGTCAACATTTGGTATCCCTCTAGAAAATGGCTCACACTCAATTCTAATATCACCTAGCACATCATCACCAATAACATCATTATATTCTCTATTAGGCATTGATAACACTACCGACCAACCACGATGCATTGGGTCGTCAACATAAAATACTTGTTTGACTTGAGAAGCCATAACAAATTGGTCATTCCTATGTCCAATTTTACTCAGATCTACAAGGGTAAATCCAAGTTCGTCGACTACAAGGCCCGAAGTGTTATCTATCCAATCACACCTCAAGACTGGGATTCTAAACTTTTGGTAGTCAAGATCCCAAATTTCTTGAATAACCCCATAAAAACCCATATTGGAGACAATAGGGTTTTTATCCTTGGCACTAGCAACTTGCATAGTATGTGCAAGTAAATAAACTCCACTATTTTGGACAGTTCGCACATCATCCTGTGCCTTGGTGCTAAATTTGACACCATTAATAAGATAGCTCCTATATGATGGCACTACCATGCTTGGACCAGCTGCTAACCATCTCAAATTTTCTGATATGCCATTATAATCTTCCCCATTAAATTCACTTTGAACCTACAAATTAAACATATATATTAATTCAATCTAACATATATATAGAAAGAAAGAAAATTAAAATAATAAATTGAATATGTCATTCAATAACATATATACCTTAACACGTAGCCATTGAATGAAAGTGCTATTGTGCTTATCTTGTAGCCACTTTGTTCTCTTTCTAAATTTCGAATAAGTGGTCTTGATGTGGATCATATGTTCCCTACAATTGACACGAAAAAAACACGCATTACGGTCCCTCATATATAAGATAAATATAAGGAGTAATAATATTTAACATGGCTACATATATATGAAAAATTAAACTCATACGTACTCGATATAAGGTAGGACTTCCTCCGTATTCTCCAAGACATATAGATGTGCCTGGTTCAACAAGTCCATATCAACTAAGCCCACTGTGCAACCTGATAATGGCTTTGAAACTCCCATATTCTGGCTTGAAGGCACTCCAACTGTACTAACATCAGATAAATGGTCGGTACAAAACTCTACAGCTTCTTCAGCTATATACCGCTCAGCAATGCAACCTTCGGGACGAGTACGATTCTGAACATACCCCTTTAGCACTTTCATATATCTTTCAAACGGATACATCCATCTAAAATATACTGGCCCACATAGACGAACTTCTCTGACAAGATGTACTACTAGATGAACCATGATATCAAAGAATGAAGGGGGAAAGTACTTCTCAAGCAAACATAAAGTAACTACTACATCTTCTTCCAACTTATCTAGCTTGGAAACATCTACCGTCTTTGCACATAAAGCATTGAAGAAGAAGCACAATCGAGTTATTGCATACCTTGCAGGCTTCTCCAAAACAGAACGAATTGCCACAGGGTTGTTGCATCAAGGTATGACAATCATGAGATTTAAGGCCAAGAAGTCTTGAATCTTTTAAAGATACAAGATTTTTTATATTTGAAGAATAACCTTCAGGAACCTTCATACCATAAAAAGAATTGCAAACCGCTCTCTTCTCTGCTCTTGACAAATTCCAAGGCCCTGGAGGCAAGCGAGTATGTCTTTCTCCATACTCGGGTTGCAAATCAATTTTTACCCCCATGTTCAATAAGTCTAACCGAGCAGCAATCCCATCTTTATTTTTTCCAGGGATCTCTAGCAATGTACCAATGATACTATCGCAAACATTCTTCTCAATGTGCATAACATCTAAGGCATGCCTCACAGGGAGGTATTTCCAATACTCGAGATCAAAGAATTTTGATTTCTTCTTCCAACAAACTCTATCACCATCATTCTCACCAACACTTCCCCCAATTTTCGAGCCCCATATGTAATTAATATCTTCAACCATATGCAGCACTTCTTCTCCTGTTAATGGCTCAGGGGGCATGCCATATTCAGGTTTCCCATTAAAAGCTGCACGTTGCCTCCTATATGGATGATTGATTGGTAACCACTTTCTATGCCCAATGTAACAAATTTTGTGGCCATTTTTCAACCTGTGACTAGGTGTATCATCGCCGCATATTGGACAAGCTTTATATCCTTTAACAACACAACCAGATAAGTTTCCATAAGCGGGAAAATCATTAATTGTCCACAGTAATGCAGCTCTGAGTGTAAAGTATTCTCCTATGTGGGCATCATACACTCCTCTAATCCCATCCCACAGAGATTTCAAATCATCAATCAAAGGCTCTAAGTAGACGTCTATATCATTTCCGGGCTGTTTAGGACCGGAAATCAGTATAGTCAACATCATGAACTTCCGCTTCATGCATAGCCATGGTGGGAGATTATATGTAACTAACATAACTGGCCAACAACTGTATCTGCTACTTAAAGAACTGTGGGGATTGAATCCATCAGATGAGAGAGCCAATCTCAAGTTTCTTGGCTCATTACCAAAGTCAGGCCATTTTTCATCAACAAGTTTCCAAGACGGGGAATCCGCTGGATGAGACATATAACCGTCAACTGATTTTCTTGCAGCATGCCAAGTCAAACTCTTAGCTGTCTTATGTGATTGAAACATCCTTTTAAACCTTGAAATTGGAGGAAAATACCACACCACCTTCGCTGCCACACCCTCTTTCAAGAACCCATCCTTGGTTTCCTTCCACCTTGAGATACCACAAGTAGGACAATTAGTTGCATTCTCATACTCCTTCCGATACAAAATGCAGTCATTGGAACATGCGTGGATTTTCTCATAACTCATCCCTAAAGCAGACAAAGTCTTTTTTGCCTCGTACATAGAGGAAGGTAGTGTATTTCCTTCTGGAAGAAATTCTCCTTGAAGTATCAATAATTCTGTAAAGCAAACATCACTCATCCCATGTTTTGCTTTCAAATTATATAACTTCACCAAAGCCGACAACTTCGTGTACTTACTGCAACCAGGGTACAAGGGTTCATCGCCATCCCCAATCACACTGGCAAACTCATAAGGATCAGATCCAATATTGGCAAAATCATTATCATCCATCCCTAATTCTTCAGAAACATAACTAAACCTACTTTGCTCATCTTCTTCCACATTTCTACTAGCATTGGTAGTCCATTCCCAAGGTTCTCCGTGCCATCTCCAAATCTTATGGCTTTGGTCAATTCCATTAAAGTATAAGTGTTCCCTTATAATTCCAACCCCAAACAATCGAATATTCCCACATTTAACACATGGACAACGAATCTCAGTTGTATTTCCAATATTTTGTAACGCAAAATTCAAAAATCCTTCCACCCCTAACTCATATGCCTTCGATCTTCTATCCGCATGCATCCATGACTTATCCATCTTACACTCTATCAAATTCATATAAATATATATATATTAAAGTGGAAAGACCAGCAATGAAACACTACCTCATTCAAATAGCAGAGAACAAAATGAAAATTAAATATAAAACATGGAAAAGACGACGGTTTATAAAAATAATCGTCGTTTAATATACATTCCGACGACGGCATCTATAGTCACCGTCGTCATTAAGATACCCAGACCCAGAAATTTGAACGGTGTTCTGGTAGCCTAAAGACGACGTTTAATGGAGAAACAGTCGTCTTTAGGCTACCAGTTGCGGCTTAAAACGTAGACGACGGGAGTAAATGAACAACCGACGTATAATAAACATTTGGACGACGGTTTGATCCTTCAACCGTCGTCGTAGTTAAAAAAAAAACAGCTTAAATCTCCCATCCCCATTCCTTTTCCAAGAACCCATGGCCAAACAAACATAAAAGAACCCAAACAGAGAGCAATTATTACAAGATTGCAAACACCAAAACCCTAATATAGCTACCAACGAAAACATTTATGGATTTAAGAAGAGATTAGGGTTGTACTTACATGGATATTGAGAGAGAGCTGCGAGAATATAACAACTGCTTCAGAGAGAGCTTGGAGAATCTACGTACCCAATGCTTTGAGAGAGAGCTTGGAGAATCTACGTACCCAATGAGAGATCTTGAAAAATCTACGTACCAAATGCTTTGAGAGAGATCTTGGAGAATCTACGTACCCAATGCTTTGAGAGAGAGCTGAGAGAATATAACAAAAGCTTGAGACAGAGCTGAGAGAATTAGGATTAAAGGGACTAGAGTTGTACTTACATGGATATTGAGAGAGAGCTTGGAGAACGAAAACTTTCAGACAAATTTATGTTGAAGAGAGAGAATGAACTATTTGAGGGTTAAAGGGAAATTCTGAAAATTTTAAGTCGCGGTCAAAAATTTTTAAGTACCGCGTTTTTCAACCACGACGGTCAACACTTATAATGACGTCTAATAATTACTTACAACGGCGGGTATAATACATTTACGACGTTGTAAACACTAAAGACGTCGCTATTTTATAACTGACGTCGTCAACCGAATTCAATTAGTCTTTGTTAATGTAGTTGACCAAAAACAGCGGGAGAAAACCGGCGTCGTTTCAAAAAACCCTAAACCCTAAACCCTAAACCCTAAACCCTAAACCCTAAATTGTAAAATAATTTTTAAAAAATACACAAGTACGAGAAAAATGAACCGAAAATTGCTATGGATTCCTTACAACATTGCCTTCTACAATAGTAGGCTAAAATATGGATTTCATAATTTTGAATTTATGGGCACCAATGGATCACATAAACCTTAGGGTTATGTTATGTAAAGTATAAGGAGTACAATGCTTTGTCTCTAAATTTGTTTGAATTTTGTTATCATTTGAACTTTGAAAACTAAAATTACATTTTTCAGGCCTTAACGGGCAAGATATTGTCTCAATCAGTGCATAGAATTTGCCGGTATATTTTTCGGATTTTGTTTTGAATATATTATTAATATTAGTAATTAAATACAATAAAAAAATATTTCCAAAATTATATTTTTTAAAGCTTTAGGATAGAGACAATATTCCAATGCTTGGTAGTTTTCAGTATAATTTTTGGATATAGTTATGAATTTAATATGGATTTAAATAAAATATAAAAGTCAATAACAATTAAAATAAAAATGACTTAGCCGACGTTGTATCCCTTTACAACGACATTAAACATAAAAAACCGACGTTGAAACTATATTTAAGAATATACACAGGATGAATTAATTATAAACCGTCATTTTAGTGAATATAACGGACGTTGTTTAAATATATAAAGGCGGATATTTAATAATATCCGCCTTTGTATAATATTACAACGTCGTTAATGTTATACTAACCGACGTAGTATATGAATACAAATTCATTTATAAAGGATGAATTAATTATAAACCGTCGTTGTTACTAATATTAAACGTCATTTTAGTGTATATAACTGACGTTGTTTATATATATAAAGGCGAATATTTAAGAATATCCGCCTTTGTATAAGATTACGACGTCGATAAGGTTATACTAACCGACGTAGTATATGAATTCATATTCTTTTATGCAGGATGAATTAATTATATACCGTCGTTGTTATTTCTATTACACGTCATTTTGTTGTATATAGCTGACGTTTTTTTTTTATACAAAGGCGGATATTTAGAAATATCAGCCTTTGTATATTATTACGACGTCGATAAGGTTATACTAACGGACGTAGTATATGAGTACAAATTCATTTATACAGGATGAATTAATTATAAACCGTCGTTGTTTTGACTATTACACGTCGTTTACTGCAATACGACCATTGTGTACACGTATGAGACGTGTAAATTAGAATCAGACGTCGGTGTTTGGGAACTAAACAAATTTTTAAACAAAATTTAATTTTGTTGATTTTTGTTCTCTTGATTACAACAAAATATTTATATACATTTTAAATAATCTAAATTAAACATTGTTCATAAATATTTATCTACATCAATTATCCTTCGGTAATTGCTTGTTCACGAATTCTGCCCATTCATGCCTAACTTCGTCAATATCCTTTTGTGTATACTGAAGTTTATCTTTTTTCTTGTCAAACTGCAAAATAAACCAAAAAACCGACGTGTTAAAAGAATACAAACGACGGTTAAACAAAAATATAACGTAGTAAAATAAAGAAAGTATATCTAAAATGTTGCGTTTTACCTTCTTTTCGAAATTTAGGTCTGGATCATGAATTATATCTCTCATGAATCGCATCACATAATAGCCACACTCTACACTTGTTGGTTGTTCAGGAGTGCCGTGTAGATTTTTCCAAATGGCCTGCTGTTTACGTGAATTTTTGTTTATATGAATGTTAAACATTTTAATTGACCTGTTACAAGAAAACAAAGGGTGTTAAATACAAATAGTAACCGTCGTGGTAAATCAGTCAAAACGACGGAGTTTTTTAAACCAAGACGTTATATTTTGTTTAAAACGGCGGTAAAACCTAACCGTCGTTGTGTAACGTTATAACGTCGGTAAGAGTAAAAAACGTCGTATGACGAAAATTGTGCAGAAAAAATTAAAACGTTCTTAAATAAAACGCAAACGACGTGGTAGTTAAATTAAAACGACGTTTTTAAGAAAATACTGACGTGGTAGTTAAATTAAAACGTCGGTAATATCTTCCCGTCGTTATATTATATAATAACGTCGGTATTAGTAAAAACCGTCGTTTATTTAAATACTTTATAGGAAAAATCATAAATCAGAAGAAATCAACTTACGTATTCACTATATTTTTCATTTCGTCGTCAACCATGCGTTTTGGCAGTGAATTCATGTAATAGGCAGTCTCTGTTAATGGTCTCACAATTACCATCACCCAATGACCCCTGCACATAATGATTCATATTAGAAAGAAAAATATTAGAAGCCTGGATTATAAGGCAGTGAATTCATGTAATAGGAAAATACTTTAAATGGTACTAACCCTGGATTATAAGGGACCAAGAAAAATTGATTCCCATCTGCTGTATTCAGGCGGTTTGACAGGTTTTTTATTCGGTCTGATATTGATCCAACTCCAGAGCTCACTAGCCCAGGGTCTACGAGGCCAACAAGGTTTACAAGATTTGCCATTTTTAAATAGTCAAATAGGAACCTAAATATATGAAAGTCAATTAAATGAGATTTTAATTTAAAAGAAAGGAAAATGTAAAACAAAATGGGATTAGGGAGAATTACCTCATGTATACTGATATCACTGTGGTTCCTATCTCAACCATTGAACCAAACTGCAAAACATCCTCAGTGAAGAGGAAGGTATCATGCTCAATGCCAAACACTTCCCTGGGCATGTGAATTGTTAGAGCCTCGTTACCATTAGGCAACAACTTGGTCTGGAAATGTTGGCATAAGGCTAAAAGAGGAGGCGACATATCTAGCTTTGAGAGATCTTGTTTAAAGAAATTAATAAAGAAATATAAGTTAGTTTGTGTGTGAACTAAAATAAACGACTCTAACTAAACAAAAAAAACAGACGTGGTATATAATATAAACGACGGTTTCTCGTTAATACTGACGTTGTATTGAATTTATAACGTCGCTATTCTATAGAAAGGTCGTCTAATATAAATACAGTTAATGAAATCATGAAATGAACGACGGTTTATAAAAGCGTCGTGGTATATAACTAAACACGACGTGTCTTGTAAGAAACAGACGTATTTACCGTCGTTATTTTAAATTTTAACGTCGGCTATTAAAAGGAGCGACGTCTTTTTAAAATTTAAAAAGCAGAAATATAAATAAGCAGAGATTTTACCGTGTCCTCTTTCTCTTTTGCAGCAGTATCAGCTTCAGGCTTCGGATCTTCTAATTCCAAAGCTAGGGGTCTGATATTAGTGGCCCCAGAGCAGCTTGCCTTATCAGACATTGGATTTTTTGGGCTTTGATCTTGAGGGGGTAAAATAATTGGAGGAATTGGGGTTTGGAGCATCTGGCTGGGATCAAAACTAGGAACTAGTTGACGGATATATGCCAACAAAGTCTCCCTCTCTGCTCTGACTGCTTCCATTATAGTTTCCCTTGACTTCGCCTCAATCCTCAAGGTCTCTTCTCTGACTGCCTCCCTCACACTTTCCTTCAATTTGTCACCAAATTTCACTCTCTGCTGCTTCGGCAAATTGAAGAACTGAGTTGGGGTAACGCCAGCACCAGCTCCTCTGACTCTCCCACCATGCTCCGGGGTTCCCAAAGCCAGAGTCAAGATATCATTGCTCCCGGAGACAGTCAGAGTGCCTTCGGAGACTTGCTTTTGCAAATCATCCTAAAAGAAAGAAAGAGAGATTGTTAGAACCTGAGAAGGGTGTATGACAGATACATATACCGACGTTGTAAATTATAAACAACGACGGTTTTTATTAAATGACAGACGTGGTATTAATTTAAAACGTCTATATATAAATACCGTCGTTGTTTATACTTTACAACGTCGGTATATAAAAATACGTCGTATATTCAAAATAAAACAGATTAAGACATAAATTAAAAACCGTCGTATATTCAAAGTAAGACGACGGATTATTAAACAAACAGACGTAGATGTACAATTCCATACGGCTGCACAAAATTACCGTCGTTGTATAATCATTCTAACGTCTAGATAAGATAAAACCGTCGTAAGTTTTAATGAAGAAGTGAAAAAACTCGATTGAAATATGCATTCTTTTCCAGAAATTGTGCACCACAAAATTCAGTGAAATAGACAGAGAGAGGGAGAGTGTGTGCGTGAGTAAACTTAAAACAAAAATGCAGTTCATAGAATAATTTATTCCGTCGTATTAATTCTATCTAGACGTCTACTTTATTCAAAAACCGACGTCCTATTCACTTTTAAACGTCCGTAAATTAAGCCTGTCGTGGTGTTCACTTTATAACGTCGCTTATATAAATATAAACGACGTCTATACCAAAATAAAACACTCTGTTTTTCAAATTTAGAACAGAGTTAGTGAGACTTACGATTAGTTTTGCCTTCTCTGCTGCCTTTGGATCAGGGATGTTTCCTGATTTATCTTCTCTTGCTTTCTTCCACAGAACAGCTCGATCGATTTCTTGACCTTCGGGCATGGTTTCTACCAATTGGTCCGCCAAACCAACATACCCTTTTCTAGACAACCTATGGTTGTACTCCAATTTCTCCCTCCTCTCCTTCTGCTCAGCATGCTTAGCTTCAAAATCTGGGGTTAACCTTGAAGCTACGAAGGCATCCCATTGCGATTTCTCTATGAACTTATAAAGCGCAGGGGTTTCTCTTAACCTCTCCCTGTCATGTGCGTAAGGAAGGATATACTGCCTAGTTACGTTATACTTGAAATCCTTCCATTTTTTGGCGGCAGACTGCAAGACCAAGTTCTTGTAACGATCCCCAATAACATAGGACATTTGAACAGCTTCCCAAATCTGCTCCTTCACGTCCTTGGGTAATTGTTTCCATTTCTTGTCCACAAGAGGGACTCTGGTGCGTGCCAAAACACCAATGTAAGACTGCATCTCAACAGCAGCCTCGCCATGTGGTTTGCCATCTTTATTGAACTCAACCACAGGCTTAACCTTCTCAATTTTCCTCTTCACAACACGGCTCATTGTGCTGATACCGCGGCCAGATTTTGGCTCCTCAACAAATGTGGCTGTGCTCGAGTCTTTCTCTGAGGTTGAGGAATATCTCATCCTCTTCGAGGGTTTGCTTTGAGTTGATTTTTCAACTTCCACTAAACCTGTTTTGGGTTCATCCCCTTGTGCCATTGAACCTGCTGTGGCCTTTGACGCTTCAGCTTCCTTGTTTTGAGATTTCGAAACCATTTTTGATTAATCTGCCAGAAAAACAACGTCGGTTATTAAAAATAAACGACGTAATAATATAAAAACAACGATGGTTTTATATATTTCATGACGTAAATATTCATAAACTACGTCGGTTATTAAATTACAAAACTAGTGTACTTCTCTCACTAGACGACGGTTTTATCTTGTTTCCGACGTATTAATTGTCACACCATGACGGTTTTAGCCACCGTCGTGGTGTGTCCATTCCATCGTCGAAAACAGGACAGAACTGTCGTCTTTTGGCGTCGTGAGGGTATCTACTTATGTATTTAATCAAAACCAATGAAAGATTTCTTCAATTTGACAGAATCTAGTTTCCAGACAACTACGGCATGCAAATGAAAAGTAAAAAAAGGGAAGAGAGTGAGAAAAAACCTTGAATAACACCGGCGTGCAAAGAAATGTTTCCTTCCGACGAAGACGAAGACCAAAATGGTGATTTGGACGATGAAGACGATGATTCAGACGATGATGCTAGGTCAGGTGACGAAAATGGTGATTTGGGAAATGAGAGGGAAACTACGATACTTTATCGGGAAGTGAAAACCGTAAAATATTAGGTCAGGTGACGAAAAGTTTATATATTTTCCCAGAGTTCAATACAACGACGTTGTCATTAACAAACCGCCGTATTATTTTGTTATAACGACGGTAGATAATTCATAAATGACGTGGTTATCACAACTGCCGAAAGACTTTTGGAATTCCGATGTGGTTATGACGGCGCTTTTTTTCTCGAAACTGACGTTGTACTTGTAATTTCAACGACTGTGTATTTTAATAAACCGACGTGGTTACTTTGCGGTTCTGAAAACGACGTCGTTCTCTTTTTAATACGCGCCAAATGACTTTTGGATTTCCGACGTGGTTATGACGGCGCTTTGTTTCTCTAAACTGACGTTGTACTCTTAAATTCAACGACTGTGTATTTCAATAAACCGACGTGGTTACTTTGGTCCTGTTCTCTTTTTAATACTCGCCAAATGACTTTTGGATTTCCGATGTAGTTATATCTAAACTGACGTTGATTAGTCAAATATGACGTCGCTATGTATATTAGAACTGACGTGGATATTTACTCCATTTTGTTTAAATAGGATTTTTTAACGCGGTTGTTAACTCTCAGTTTTCAATTAGGGTTGCAGAAATTGTCTTTCTGAAAGCAAATGGGTTTGCAGAATGATTCCTCACAAGACCAAGCATGGGTTTGCTACATCCTCCTGTGTAGCAAGGGTGAAACCAGCTTGAGAACCCGCGTGGGTGTTCCTGATGCTCGCAGAGACGGACTCAGGTGGTGGCTGTAGCTGGGAGTGGGCTTGAGGTTCAGAATGAGTAGGTGGTGTCTATTCATTCTGAACCTCAAGCCCACTCCCAGCTTCACCCCAAAGGCACAACCCACAACAGGTTCTAAGGCTGGTTCCACCTTGCTACACAGGAGTTTTGAATTTGATCACTGTGGAAAAGGGGACTACAATGTAACCAGGAATCGAGGAGTGAGGGTTCACACTTTGTTGATTTTGATTTTGTTTTTCAGGAATCGAGGCTGTGCAGGAGCTTGAGAACAAGAGGAAGGAGAGGGCCCAGCTTGCATATGAGAGGAAGAAACAGTTTGTTGATTTTGATTTTGATTTTGTTTGCCACGATGTATTTGCCAAATTTGTGTTCATATTTAACACGAAGAGATTTGCATTTTAAGATGAAAATGTTGTTGAGGATTGAGAATTAAATTTTGTTTTGTGTTAAGAAAGATATTACCAAAATAAAAGAAAAATTAATTAATTTTAAAAAGCTATAAACATAAGACGGCGGTTTACAGAGAGGGCAGACGTATAAATTGAAAAAATACGACCGTAATTTGAACTTAGGACGTGGTAAATAAAAACGACAGTAGTGTTGTAGGTACCGTCGTAGTATACTCCAAAATAATAAGTCGGCGGTTTACAGAGAATGCACCGTCGTAGTATACAGACGTTGATTCCACTATATTATACGACGTGGATTAAGAACAGTTGGTCGTGTTTAGTTAGGAGTTAACACGGCAGGTTTTTTGGTGAACTGTCGTCTTTATTTTCTACGTCAGTGTATTCATACCTGCTGTCGTTGTTTTTTGGTCAGATTTTAACACTGAAGAAATCCTTTTTTAAAAACGACGGTTTTTTATTTGTACGCGTCGTCTTTTAAAAATATTGAACAGTAAATCACTTATCCACGACGGTTTTTTTTTTATACCGTCGTCTATTTAAATACAACGACGGTTTTATGTTATGCCGTCGTCTTTTTCTGGTCGTCTTTTTCCATTTTTGTAGTAGTGTCTCTCTCTCTCTCTCTCTCTCTCTCTCTCTCTCTCTCTCTCTCTCTCCCCTCCCCAACCCATCCCCTACTTCTCTCTGCCTCTCTCTTCTCTCGCATTCCCTTCCCAAACCCAATCCCAAGCTCACCTCCATCGCACCTGACCCCTTACCTCCTTTTATCTCTCTCTCTATCTCTCTCACTCTCACTCTCACTCTCTCTGCCGCTCTCTTCTCTCTTATCCCCTCCCCAGACTCAACCCCCACCCCAGACTTAACCCTCCATGGAATTACTCAACACACCCAAACTACCACCACTTTTTTTATAAAAAAAAATATCATCGACGCCAGTCCCCATCTTCTCTCTCGACAAAGAGAGTGGGAAGAAAGAGCCACATAGAAGAAAGAATATGGGAGGGGGTGGGGTGCAATGAGGGTTGGGGAGGGGAGAGAAGAGAGAGGCAGAGGGAAAGGAGGGGTAGGGTGCGATAGAGGAGCACTGGGGGTAAGGTCTGAGGATGGGATGGGAGAGAAAATAGAGGCAGAGTGAGTGAGCGAGAGAGAGGCAAAGGAAAGGAAGGGGGTAGGGTGCGCTGGGGGTTGGGTCTGGGGAGGGGATGGGAGAGAAGAGTAAGTAATAGAGAGAGAGAGAGAGAGAGAGAGAGAGAGAGAGAGAGAGAGAGAGAGAGAAGGCACATAGAAGAAAGAATATAGGAGGGGGTGGGGTGCGATGAGGGTTTGGGAGGGGAGAGAAGATAGAGGAAGAGGGAGATGAGGGGTGGGGTGCGATGGAGGAGCACTGAGAGTAAGGTCTGAGGATGGGATGGGAGAGAAAATAGAGGCAAAGAGAGTGAGCAAGAGATAGGCAAAAGGAGGGAAGAGGGTAGGGTGTGCGGGTGGTTGGGTCTAGGGAAAGGATGGGAGAGAAGAGTGAGTCATAGAGAGAGAGAGAGAGAGAGAGAGAGAGAGAGAGAGAGAGAGAGAGAGAGAGTGAATGGGTGAGATGCGATCGGGGTTGCGTATGGGGAGGGGATGGAAGAGAAGAGAGACGCAAAGAGAGTGAGTGAGTGAGTGAGTGAGTGTGTGTGTGTGTGTGAGAGAGAGAGAGAGAGAGAGAGAGAGAGAGAGAGAGAGTGAGAGGCAGAGAGAAGAGAGAAGAGAGAAGATAAGGGCTAAAATTACTAGAATGCCCAAGCCACCTCAACAAACTTAACGGTTTTGTGGACGGAAATGGACAGAAGTGGTAAAGTGAAGAAATTTAAGTTCCGGGTGGTTAAGTGAGAGCGAGCTCGAGTTCTAAGGGGTGAAACAGTAAATAAGCCAAACAGAAAATAGATGAATAAAGATTTTATCCTTGCTAAAAGAAAAGTCCTAACGCAAATAAATTAGGAAACTAGAAATCTGGAAGAAAAAAAAAACACAAAACAAAAACTAGAAACTGTGCTAAAATCTAGAAAATTAAAATTTTACTGGAATATGGAAAACTAGCTAGCACTCTGTTTGGATGAAGGAAAAATTACATAGAATTCTAAAATGATGAAATTTAGATTTCCATCATTTCAATTTCTGGTAATTGAAGATTTCAATGTTTGGATTTATGTATGTCGAATTTTGTAAATGACAAAATTTTGTAAACGGCACTATGGAAATTGTGAAATGACGCCTATTTTGGTGGAAATTAAACTCAGGAATTTGATGCTCCAATTTTCTCGATTTTTTCCACGTGTCATTTAATAAATTCCGCACTTAAGTTGCCAAACAAGGGAATTGTCAATTTCTCCTCTTAAATTCCCTACTTTTAGCTAAATTCCGAGTTATTTTCCCTCATCCAAACGGAGGGTAGAGAGCCTAGGAAACTAACAAATATATTTGGAAACTAATAAATGATGTATGCATCAATTCCCCTTGGCTGAGCAGAGCTCAACTATGACAAGATAAATTTGTAATAACGTTCCAAAATGTCAGGATCAATGCGCTGCAGGTTCTCCTTTGGAACTATAAGAATCAGATCTAACTTCCACTTGAGTAGGAACTTCTTTATCTTCCCTAAATTAATTAAGAGTAATTATATGAGGAGCTTTGGATTTACCTACTTTGTCATGCACGTCCTTATTTGGTGTAGATTGATTCACGAGCTTCGGTTGTAGTGGTTTCAAGGTGATAACATACATTTTCTCGACCAAAGATGGTAACATTGTGATCTTGAATCCATTGTCTTCACAAGAGAATATGACCCACATCCCTCGCCACCACATCACATCAAACATGGTCCTTGTAAGAGGAAAACTCAATAGGAACTTGACATCTTTAGTTTTTGGGCTTAAAAATTCACAAATGACCCAATTTCATGCAAAGAGAGATGATTGGGCCCAGAAAAGAGAGGTGCTTTGAAGTTAGGCTAGGGGAAATATTAGTTATGGGATTAGAAATTTAGTATTGGACTTAAATAATTTTTTTTATATATAAAAAAATACACAGTTGGTCCCGTTTGGTCCAATCTGGTTTTTTAAGGTGTGAAACCGGCTTTGAAATCGATTTGAACCGGTCAAATCCTGTTCGGTGCCGACTTATTGACTTTTTAGTGAACACAGTCCTTCTTTTGAGCCCAATACGGCTTGGTGTTCCGATTTTTGGGTCTCAATGCCCACCCCTACTAGAGAACCTAGGAAACTAATACATACATTTCGAAACTAATCAATGAGGTCCGCATTACCTCTGATTTTTATGAGAGACTAGAATGTTTAACAAATGATGCCTTGAGTTTGGGTAAACCTATTGCAGAAATTGCCACTGTATAGAAAATTCTCTGTCTTACCAAAGAGGTTTCAAGCAAAGAAATTGTTGGCTGCGAATAACATTTTCCAAAAATAATAATTAGTTATGTATAAAAACATAATTTTACAACTGCATTTCATTAGCAAAACAATTTGATAACATTGCAAGTGTATGCCAATCCTGGATAGCACACTTTGCTGGGCGATGGATACATTTTATTAGCACATGTTATGCCCTGAGAACCATAAACACAAATCAAAGGTCTAAATTCCAATTCCAGAGGCAGAAAGAAATAAATCATAGCATAAACTATAAAGCATCAAACTCCTGCAATGCTAACATGGTAGAGCCAGAATCACACAACACCTATAAGTCTCAGAGAATCACATACAACTTCAGCACCATGAAATTAAAGGGCAGCCGGTGTGAGGCTGCCGCCATTGCAAGGTCTAAAGATAGGCAGATGTACACACAGCCCTGTGAAGAGACTGTTTCTTGTTTCAAACCTGCAACCTCCATTGAGACTTAGAAGTCAGGCAGTTTGAAACACGAAACAGCTCCTCTCATTGCTTTCAATGAAGTCTCAAGCTAAATGCCTGCAAGGAGAGAAGAACTTCTTTTAACCTCTCCTTGGCCTGTTCATCAATCAAGTTGCCATCACTGTCAAACTTTACAGGAGGCTGGAACGCGTTTAAGAAAAACTCGGGCTTGTTAATGAAATGAAGGTCAAGATAAACTCCAACTTGGCGAAGATGATATTGCGATCGTCCACCGCCAAAGTCGCCTCCGGCACTTACAATTGCGGCAGCCTTATCAGCCCAAACATTTGGTGGTCTTGACGCCCAGTCAATTGCATTCTTTAGAGGTGCTGGTATATATAGCGGAGGTTAAAAAATGTTTAGGCAGTTGATGCAGAAACTTGCCAATAAACCAAATTAAGATAGTGATCAAACTCCATATACAGTGAATTTGAATTTCAATAACATAAAAGTCACAAAAGCACTTCTGTTTAGTGGATCACAAAAGCATCTTTTTTTTTTTTTTTTTTATAAATGAGGACAAAAAGTAATTTTTGGTTCACTTTGGTCCCCGTAGTTCCGTTTTGTCAATCTTATGCCTATAATTTTCTATTCAGATCAATTTAAGGGCACGTACAAGCCCGTTCAAATTTCCAATTCCGTTACATTTTAACCATAACATGGAGGGGTATTTTTGTCCGTTCGAGCCAAATTCCTCCCACTTCACCAAAATTTGAATTCACTTAACATATCTAATGAATGCTTGAGATTAAAACTCTTTAACTATTCCTCCCATTAGTCATATCATGTATCAACCAGGGGTTGTCTTGGCATGGTGCAAGTATCGCCACCACAAAGGACTCTCGATTCCTGAGGGCCCCCGAAATTTTTTTTACTTTATATTATATATATTAATATTATAAAAACTCTATATATACTCCAGCGTACAACAATTTGACAGAAGAGTGCATTTGGTAGAGCTGGTTTCTAGCGCACATCCCTTGATAGAAGGCCTAGGGTCGAGTCTCAATTAGGTCATTCTATTTGTATTTTTCTTCTTTTTTCATTATAACAACAAAATTTAAAATAGTTTTCTAAAAAAACAAAAGCAAGTGAAAAAAAAAAACAAGGGGAAAGATCCAACTAAACTAACATTATATATCACACCCACACGCTTTCTCCTACAAACAAAATAAAGTAATTTCTTCCACTCAAAACAAAACCAAAACAGAAATTCATGCCATTCTTCTTTCTCTTGAACTCTTTCTTTCTTTTACCGAACATACTAATATTTAACTTTATCAAATGAAAACATTAAAATTTTGATTTGTGATTGTTATTACATGCTAATTGATGAATTTTAGTTATAAAAACATTATTTTATGATATTAAGTTATGACCAAAAATTTTTTTTGTATTTTTATATTAAATTATGTGAATACTCTAGTTTAAGTTAAATCTCATGACCGACACCTGGTATCAACACACAAGTAGTCGCCATCAAAACAAAATAATGTGTGGGTGTGTCATCTACTGAAAAGTAAACGAACGTGGCAATATCCATCATTATACAACATTAATTAAATAATTATCTAATTTCCAAACGCTTTTGTGAATTTGATCATCAAAGGTTAGGCAGTAAGGGCATGCATTGTCCAATTGCAAATTAATTATAAATAAAAATAATAATAAATAAGAGAATAATAATAATAAAATAAAAATTATACCGGAGAGGGAGTAATTGTACTCTGGAGAAGCAAAGAGGATGCTATCAGCTTCCAGAATCTTCTGACGAAACGCTTCGACGGCAGGTGGAAAACTCCCCTCGCCTTCCAGATCCGTATTCAGCAGTGGCAACGGTGAGATGTCTATGTACTCTATCTGCAGGCCGTTGATCGACGTCTTGCTCATCTCAATCGCTACAAACCCAAAAACGACGCAGTTCAATTGGAAGCGAAAAAAAGGAAAAAAAATGGCAGTAAAGTAACTGACCAGAACGAATTAGACCACGGTTGTAGGAAGATTTACGAAGAGACCCAGAAAGAGCTGCAACTCTTATGATCGATGATGCGGTAACGGAAGCAGCCTCCATTTTCTTTTCTGGTTTCGCTCTATTCTTCTTCTTCTTCTTCACAGGTCTCTGAGTGGAAGGAACTCAAATATATAAATAAAGGGAAGAAAAGAGCCAAAACTAAAGACTTATTAATTTTTCAACGTGAATGTATTTTATTATTGATTTAAAGATTATCTATGCAAAATAAATTCAAATTTAGTCCACCACTAAATTAAGGGTTGTCATTTTTGTGTTCTTAAAGAAGCTTCGTATTCATTAGGGGTGCAAGTTGGATTGGAAAATCCGATTCCGACCGATTCCGGTCCGAAAATTTCCAAAAAATTCTGACTCCGATAAATCCGATATCCGAATATGCCGAAATCCGAAATTTCCGATAAAATTCGGATCGGAATCGGAATGTATCTGTAAATTCTGAAAATTCCGAAATTCCGATCCGAAAAATTCCGAAGTTCTCTGAACCCATTCTGATCCGATTTTTCCGATTTTTTCCGAAAATTTCCGAATTTATAATAATAATAATTTCTAAATGCATTGTTTTTGGTTAGAAGCCCAATATATGTTTCATTACTTATTTGTTATATTTCAATACCCACATACAAATATTCATACATGCATATATACTAAAAAAAATGCATATGTGTGCTTGTTACGTAGAAGTATATATAACTTTAAGACTATATATTTTTGGCAAATATGCTTGTTTGAATATAACAAAAATGCATATATGTATTTGTTATATCCAAACCTTATATATGTGGAGAAATGAAACATTATTAGATAAATTGAGCTATAAAAATTTGGAATTTTTTTTGGTGTTTCTAGCATTACTCTGATCAACAATGCATGCAACCTCTATAATATGGTATGGTCATATATTTGAATTGGAGCTAGATGTTGTATATGACTAGACATGCTTGTCACAAGTGTCTTGTTACAACACCATGTACCTTCATTTAAATCCTAAAGTCATGACCATTTTGGTAATATTTTTGAAAAAATTTATTTTTAGAGAACATTTTCAGAAATTGAAAATGAGAAAGAAACGTTAACCAATCCCTTAGCAAAATAAAAGAAAACAAATCGTATGTAATCTTATAATCTTTAGTTTAAATATGAAATTAGATAATATATCATGGTTTAACTAAATAGACAAAGTGCAACAGAAAAGGCAAAAAAAATTATCACCCATAAAAAAAATACAATAAAATTCGAATGTTAAAAATATCTCATCCATACAATTAAAATATATTAATCCCAAGTCAGATAGAGGGTTCTTGACGTAATGGTTCAAATGGAAATAATAAAAATAAAAATAGTTCAGTTAGCCAACAACTTTGTATCCAGATCCAGTTGCATCATTATGACATAGAAGAACCCTTGAAATTGACAAAACAAATCTCCTTTTTTTGCCAGCAACAACAAATAATAGTTTACAGCACCATCAATCCTTCAACCCATGCAAGAACTATGCTCTATAATAAATAATCTCATCAAACCAAAAAGAAAAAGCAAGGAAACGTGAAGAAGAAATCTATAGGACACCAGAATTTGGCAATAATCAACTAGAGAGAAGTTTAGAGGGAGCAACTGAGAGAGGAAGGTAAAATTCCAGATCGCATGTATCACTTGGATTGAAAATAAGACTGATAAGAAGATAAAAGACGAATTCATAAGTAAAGATCCCTTAATGCTTGAAGTTATTAAATAATTACGGATTAGAACTTGCTACCATGCTCAAAAAATTGATTAGGGTGGAGAGGATTTAATTATCTGAGATTGACGACGGTGGAGAGAGAGAGAGAGAGAGAGAGAGAGAGAGAGAGATTTAAAGATGCATATCAGATGTCTTTCTCTAGTGCAGAGATGATTAGTTTTCTGGTGGACAAGGGAGTGGTTGCAATCCCATATCGTTTTTATGTTTTTATGAAGTGGTTGCAATCCCACATCGGTTGCTTAGATAAACCTCATCTGTTTTTTCCTCTATAAATGCTTCATTCTAGCCATGTTCGCCACAGACTTGAAATCCAGCCTTTATTTGGGCTTCAAATATATTTGTCTGTCTGGGCTTTTGACCATTTGGAGTTAAGTTTTGAATTAAAGTTCATTAGTTTCGATACTAATGATCTAGAATTTCTAATTTATGAATACCTCAATTTTCGAAATTATTGTAATAATATTTCGAAAGTTAACTTTTTGGAATTTCCGAAGTTTCCGAAATTGCCGAATATTCTTTATCGGAATAGAATTATTATATTCCGAATTTTCGGAATCGGCATCGGAATTGATTCTTAGTTCCGAATATTTTCGGATCGGAATTCGGAACACTCGTTTCCGATCCGTTTCGGCCGAATTGCAGCCCTAGTATTCATAGATGAATTTAGCTATTGGGCTATTGGGCTATATGGGCTATAGCCCACCCAAAGAAAATTGTTGGGTGCGGATAACATTTTCCTAGAAGTAAAAAAATTTAAAGAAGCGATAGTTTTTTATCGATAAAGAAACAAAAGTACAAAGCACTGACGTGCCAAATATGGGTAAATCTTCTCCAATAACCAAAACACAACACATATTGAATTGATTTGGAGAGAATCGCGCACAACCTAAAGAATAAAATTCTCGATTCAGTAACTAGAAGCACATATACTCAAACCTACAATACAGATTTCTCGCGCAACGGTAAAAATGACATATTGGTATCCAAAGCCAAAGCTAAATAGAAATGAAACAATCTAAAGATAAGACAAACCACAAAAAACTCACTCCACATCCTTCCGGGCAATCCAAAGAGTCATACTAGCTAAACCCATAGTGCCACACCAACTAGACCTAAACCCGACGCATTAGTTATGTATGAAAACATAATTTTACAATTGCATTTCATTAGAAAAACAATTTGATAACATTGGAAGTGTATGCCAATCCTGGATAGCGCATACTTTGCTGAGATGGATACATTTTATTAGCACACGTTAATAACATAAACACAAATCAAAGTTCTAAATTCCAATTCCATAGTCAGAAAGAAAGAAATCATAGCATAAACTATAAAGCGTCAAACTCCTGCAATGCTAACATGGCAGAGCCTGAATCACACAGCACCTGTAAGTCTGAGAGTCACATACAATTTCAGCACCATAAAATAAAAGGGCAGCCGGTGCGAGGCTACGGCCAGCGAGGTCTAAGGATAGGCAGATGTACACACAGCCCTGTGAAGAGACTGTTTCTTGTTTCAAACCTGCAACCTCCATTGAGACTTGGAATTCAGGCAGTTCGAAACACGAAACAGCTCCTCTCATTGCTTTCGATGAAGCTTCAAGCTCAATGCCTGCAAGGAGAGAAGAACTTCTTTTAACCTCTCCTTGGCCTGTTCATCAATCAAGTTGCCATCACTGTCAAACTTTGCGGGAGGCTGGAATGCGTTCAAGAAAAACTCGGGCTTGTTAATGAAATGAAGGTCAAGAAAAACTCCAACTTGGCGAAGATGATATTGCGATCGTCCACCGCCAAAGCCGCCTCCGGCACTTACAATTGCAGCAGCCTTATCAGCCCAAACATTTGGTGGTCTTGACGCCCAGTCAATTGCATTCTTTAGAGGTGCTGGTATACATAGTGGAGGTTAAAAAATGTTTAGGCAGTTGATGCAGAAACTTGCCAATAAACCAAATTAAGATAGTGATCAAACTCCATATACAGTGAATTTGAATTTCAATAACATAAAAGTCACAAAAGCACTTCTGTTTAGTGGATCACAAAAGCATTTATGTTTTTTAATGGATCACAAAGGCATCTCTGTTTTTTTTTTAATGAAATTTTTTTCTTTTTGATAACATGCTAACAAGTATATTGTATTTATTAACATATTTTAATAAAACAACATGACTCATCAAGTAGTGGTGGTATGCGTTTATTAATATTGATATTATTACAACTATATATAAAGGGCAGAAAATAGTCAACCATTCAAATATGACAAAATGCCCTTATATAATAAAATATTAAAAAATGAAAATATTTATTAAATAAGGATAATATAGTAAATTAACAATTTACATATTAAAAATATTAGAAATAAAAAATAAAATAAGAACATGAGTCCTAATTTCATGAGACACACCTAGACCCATTTTCTCTTTCTTACAGAAAAAAAAAACCAATTGGAATTAAAGAACTAAGATTAAAAAAAAAAAACCAATTGGCTCATTAAGGAACTAATTATTGTCATGTCGATACTATATATAAGAAAATGAGTTTGGCCCCATTAAAGATTTTATGTTAACAATTGGTTAAAGACTTCATATCTCAGGCGCTTGGGAATAGAGCAGACTTTGTTGGGAGAGGTCCCCGCTTTACGCCCGATTGTACCTCGAGGGTTAGTCCCCGCAATCGCGCGGGAGATACCTTGGTTTTCACCAAAAAAAAAAGACTTCATATCTCAACTATTGTTTGCATGCATGATCCATCAAAACAAAATAAAAAAACACACGAGTAGTGTGTGGGTGTGTCATCTACTGAAAAGTAAACGAAAGTGGCAATATCCATCATTTTTTACAACATTGATTAAATAATTATCTAATTTCCATTAAAACGCCATGAACAGAAAGAAATGCTGTTGTGACTTTGATCATCAAATTCAAAATCATTATAAATAAATAAATAAATAAAAAGAAGAGAATAATAATAAATATATAAAAAAATTATACCGGAGATGGAGTAATTGTACTCAGGAGAAGCAAAGAGGATGCTATCAGCTTCCAGAATCTTCTGACGAAATGCTTCGACGGCAGGTGGAAAACTCCCCTCGCCTTCCAGATCCGTGTTCAGCAGTGGCAACGGTGAGATGTCTATGTACTCTATCTGCAGGCCGTTGATCGACGCCTTGCATATCTCAATCGCTACAAACCCAAAAACGACGCCGTTCAATTGGAAGAACAAAAAATAAATAAATAAAATTGCAGTAAAGTAACTGACCAGAACGAATTAGACCACGGTTGTAGGAAGATTTACGAAGAGACCCAGAAAGAGCTGCAACTCTTATGATCGATGATGCGGTAACGGAAGCAGCCTCCATTTTCTTTTCTGGTTTATCTCTCTTCTTCTTCTTCTTCTTCACAAGTCTCTGAGTGGAAGGAACCCAAATATATAAATAAAGGAGAGAAAAGAGCCAAAGCTAAAGACTTATTTAATTTTTCAACGTGAATGTAATGGAGTTTTTTTTTTTTTTGTTTGTTTAATGGAAACTGGGCCATTCCGTATTGTATTTTAGTGTTTTTTCACGCATCGTCCAGGGATGAATCTAGCTATTGTATTGGCCTACCAAGCCGATTGTTTCTTTTTTAATTGTCAATAACTATGTAGTCTCTCTTTAACCCATGCATTTGTTTCTTTTTTTTTTACTTTTTTGTACCTATGTTCTCTCTCTTTTCCTCATTTCTCTTTCTCTCCTTTTCTCTTTTTTTTTTTTTTTTTTTTTTTTTTTTGGGGCTTTTCTCTACTTCTTTTTTCCTTCATTCTCTTTTTTTTTTTTTTTTTCTGCGTTTATCCTTTTCCTCTCACTATTGACACAAGAACTTGTGTCCGTAAAGTAAATTTAGCCCAACCAATTTTCAAATCCTGAATTCATTCCTGGTAGATGTCTTAATGATTTTCAAGTTGTTTAATTTTTTGCAAGCATGATGTGAAGACTTGAAAAATAGAAGATTCATCTATATATATATATAAAGCAAAAGGCAGAGTATTATTGAAATAAAATGTGTAATATTATTCAAAGAATCCCAATATAATAGGATTATACATATTTAAATTTGTTATGCATGACGTTACCTTGTCTGGTGACCCAACTTGATTGGGTTGGATTTGAATCCTAGCCAATTGTTATCAGTCTTACTCCTCTAGGGTGCAGTTGTAAGACACAATATAGCCAGTTCATTTTCATTAAAATAGTCCAATGCAGTCCCACCCACTAAACATAGTCTTAAAATTCAATTCTACTAAAATTTATTCTCTACTTTACCTAAATTTTTTAAACTTTGATATTGTAAGGGTTGGATTGTAATATTTTAAGTATCAAAGTCAGAACATATATTAGGTTCTATTTTTTGTTTTGATTATAAAAAAAAATTATCAAATAGATAATGCGCACATTGTCTCAAATACATTGGGGCCACAAATAATATATGTTACACTTGCACCCCGTCTCAATTATGTTGCATTACTTTACTTTAATTAATCAAAGGTTTTACATTATTAAAACACAAATGTCCTTATTATAAATACATATATATATATATATATATATATATATATATATATATATATATATATATATATATCAAACCGATGGACAATTCAATTCCCGAGTCTTGATTTAGGGCTACAATGCTTGATAAGTTTGAGATACCATCACTATAGCATTTTTATTACATGTAAATTCTTCTCTAATATTAGATATTTAATTGCAAGTCAAGTTTCACGAAGTGATTTAAAATAGGCTTAATTGCTCTAATACCCCCTAAACTATGGTCAAATCTCATATTGCCCCCGGAAACTTAAAGCCTCTTTTGACCGAAGTTTAACGTCTCACTTTGCCCTCCATCGTTAAATTTGTCAAATAATCCGTAAAAAGTGCTGATGTGGCCTCAGTGGGATCCACTATTTTGTTGAGATATATGACACATAAGTGCCATGTGTTAAAAAATATATATTTTCTTTTGAAAAATGTTTTAAAATTGACAACATCATCATATTCATTTTATGTGCAGCGATTAGCGCATAACACTTTCAACATTATGTCTATTTTAGTCATTATTCACAGTTATAAACAGTTTTATATTAAAATTTACTAAATAGTTTAGACACTGCTTTTTGTGCTAACAACACTTTAAAAATATTGTTTACCAAATATGGAGCTGCTTTACTTTACAGCTAATTATTTTCATAACACAACAAAAAGCAACTTTTTTTAAAAGTGATAACAATCCCAAACTTTGCCTGAGTCAAAAGGATTCAAATTCAAATCACATATCCATCATCAGGACATTGAAATTCAAGCCACACTTATTCAACCGTTGTCGTTTATATATATATGAGAGAGAGAAAGAGAGAGAGAGAGAGAGAGATGAGAAGGAAGGGGTAAGCTTGTATACCATAAATTTGGAGGGGAAGACAAAACTTATCCATATCTGTCTTTGATTATTTGAGTGCCCCATATTTTCCAAAATACACAAAATTGCACACCTTTTAAATCCAGTTAGGAGTATCTTGTAATTACTCTTTTTTCTTAAATTTTTTGTGGTTGGTAATCATAGTTGCCATTCCTCCAACAGCCATCTAGGGACCCGTAGTCATAGCTGAGGGTGTAACTACTTTTTTTTAAAAAAATATATAAAAACTATATATGGTTTGATTAAATGGTTATGCAATGCTGGTTTCAGTAAAACGAACACCTACCTTGGCAAAGAACTAACTGAAAAACTGTACAGTGTAATGACAAGTACGTACAGAAAATAACCTAATACAGATACGTACAGAAATGGGATGCCTCCGTTCCTAGCCGTTGCAACAAATTATGTATGCCTGGCGTATATATATATAGCTTCTCCCTCACAATTACATGCATAAAAATTTCATTGTCTCTCTCTCTCTTGCTCTCGCTCTAGCTCTTAGTCTCTTTGTATAAGGCTTCCAGATGCGAATGTAATTCGGAAGTAAGGAAGGAGATCGACGGCGCTGCTATACATATAAATATAATGGGTAGTATAACTGGTGCAAGGCCATACGCAGGGGATACAAGGTCATACGCAGGGGAATCTTATACTGTATTCGCCGACTCAAAAGATGAACTAAGGGCATGTTATAACAAGACAATATCCCCAACTGGGCTATGGCGTGTGGAGAATCCGTTGATGCAAGCTCTCCCAGTCACTGTTATAAAACTCATCATGGCCATGGTCAGCACTCGTCTTGCTATGCTCCTACTCAAACCCTTCTACCAACCGCGTATTGTTGCCGACATTCTTGTGAGTACTGCATGCATCCATATTCTTAGTAATTAACAATGGCTTTTCTTTTAATAAGAAATAGAGATGTTAGGTAGAAGGCCCGTGTACTTCTAAAGAGATGGTACAGTAAAAAATTATGTTTCGTAATAGAAGTAATAGGTGCGTTATTTTTCCAACATAAAATTGTATGTACACTATTATATTATAAAACAATAATATAATAGATAATTAATCACGTATACTTCTTAAATAATTTTTTTTTTTTTTGTTAAATTCGATTTTGTGCTTGATTAGGTATTTTAGGAATCGAAAAAGTACAATAATTTCGATTTTGCGATTGATTAGGTAACTTGCCAAGTTGGATCCTAGTCATCAGGTTTTATTTAGTAAAAAAACAGGATTTTATTCAAACAAAAATAAAGAGATGGGTTGTAGTTGAGGAAAAATGACTTTCAAAGAGTTAAGCTAAATTTACTATAAAAAGAATATTTGTTGTTAACTTATGGATTAATAGTTGGAATTAATTTTCAGGGTGGCTTTTTAATGAGTCGGAATATGAGGGGTGATTTGTACCCACAACTATTTCCCATAAGTAACACGGTGGTTGCCGAGACCTTAGCAAACTTGGCACTCGTTTACCACATGTTCCTGGTGGGTTTAGAGCTCGACTTCAAACCAATACTACGTGCGCGTAGGAAGGCTGTCAGCATTGCCCTTACTGGCATGGTCTTTTCCATCCTCACTGGTTGGGTCTTGTATCGTTATATACTCCTCAAAGACTTTGCTAAACAAACAAAAAACATGGGCACTAAGAACGGCTCATTCTTTTGGGGACTTACTCTTGCCACAACCAACTTCCTGGACCTTGCCAAAGTCCTTGCAGATCTCAAACTTCTCTATTCTGATGTTGGAGGACTCGCCTTGTCTGCCTCCGTTATCTCCGATTTGTGTTCATGGATTCTTCTTTTGCTTGGAACGGCAATAGTGAAAAGTAGACCATTGCTTACGGTGGGGTCCACCTTGGCTTTTGTATTACTCTGTGTTTTTGTAGTACGACCAGCTCTCGTGCGGATCATTAATCGCCGGAGGGGAGCACAGGAGAATGGCAACGATAATGAGCTTGCATGTTATGTTATGGCCGGGGTAGTGCTTTGCGGGTTAATTACCGATGCATGCGGGTCCCACTCCATCGTAGGGGCTTTTGTATTGGGAATCATTATACCTAAGGGAGAGTTCTCAAGCATGCTTACAGAGAAGATGGGAAATTTCGTGCGTGGGATTCTGATGCCCTTCTTCTACTTGATCAATTCTAGAAGACTCAGTTTCCATGATATTCTGAATACGAAAGATCCAGAGGAGGCAAAAACAGGGACTAACATATATCGTGTAGTGTTAATAAACATGGTTGCCTACGCAGCAAAAATCGTGAGCACTTTCGTTGCCTGCTTGTTGAACAAAATGTCACCTCGAGATAGTCTGACTGTTGGAGTACTCATGAACACCAAAGGCTTATTGGCGCTTATCATACTCAACTCTGCTCGAGACTTAAAGGTACGTACGGTACGTGCATATTAATATAGTATTTTGCAAGGTTTATATGGTTTATAATGAACGAATGACAATTGTGTAGATCTTGAACAAACAATCATTCACACTAATGATGGTGGTGATTTGGATTATGACATTTTTCGTGGGGCCTTTTCTAGCCCTTTTTTACAAGTCAAGTGCTAGGCCTGTGGTGCAATACAAACAGAGGAACGTACGAAGCGTTGGACCTAATACCGAGCTTCGGATCCTTGCATGCACCCACACCTCAAGAAAAATGTCTGGCATTATCGACCTCATTGATAGTTCTAACCCAACCGAAAAATCCCCTATTCATGTCATCGTCACACACCTCGTGGAGCTAACTGGCCATGCTTCAGCCATGTTGGTTGTGCACAACACTTGCAAACCGAGTAGCGCAAACACAACAACCAATGATACACACTCAACGGACTACGACTCCTCAAATGGCTTTCAACTCTATGCCCAACAAAGAGAAGGAATCGTCACGGTGCAAACAATCACCGCCGTGTCCCCTTATGCCACGATGCATGAGGACATATGCAACCTGGCTGAGGAGAATCGAGTTTCCCTCATAATCATCCCCTTCCACAAACAATCTGCCATATCGGATGGAGGAGCAGCGGTACAAGAATCAAACTACTCGCATTTAAAGTGCCTCAACAACAACTTGATTGCAAATGCGCGCTGCTCTGTGGGTATTTTTGTGGATCATGGTCTCGGTACGTCAAACTCCGGCCACCACTTTGCCATTCTCTTCATCGGAGGGGAAGATGACCGTGAGGCTTTAGCATATGCAGGGAGGATGGTCGGGCATCCTAAGGTTATGATAACAGTTATACGATTTAACTTTAACTCAAATAAAGAGGCCCCAAAAGTTTACTCTAATGATAATGATGATGGTGATAGTGACAGCGACGGTGATAGTGATGGTTATGGTGATGATGAAATTTTGGAGGCAATGGCAAGTATTGGGAAGCAAAAAAAACTTGATGACTTGTTCATAGATGAGTTTAGGTTGAGGTCAATGAGCGATGCCTCCCTAGAATTTTTAGAGAAGTCAGTAACAAGTTGGGAACAAATTCTCACACTAATAAGTGCAATGGAAGGTGACTATGATATGTTCATAGTTGGAAGAAGCCATGGGGGCAACTCAAACGACACCTCCACAATGTTACTAGAATGTAGCGACTCTAACGAGATGGGAGTTCTTGGAGATGCATTGGTATCTTCGACCTTTTCAGGTAGTACATCCATTCTTGTAGTGAAACAGGGTGAGGATTTAGATATTGTTTGAGAGTTTGATGAAATGGGATCCACTCACATTTGGGTATATCATATCATCACTTGCAACCTCTTGTAAAAACAAATTAACAACATAATAAACAAAAGAAAATAATTAAATAAACAAAAGCTTTTTTAAAAAATCTAATAAAATTTTATGTTCCCTCCCTATTTCCCTCTATATAAGCATGTTGTTATACCTTGAGAACAATATGCTTGAGGCTTAATAACATAAATAAACACTGGTGGCCTAGCGAAGGAAAACTATGGGATGTTTTCCTGACTAGAAAAGAATATAGGCGATTATTCATATAAACAATATTGTTAATTATGGTTATTTTTATTGATATTAAAACAAAAATACCCCACAATGGGAACCAATTAGTACCACATCAAGGTTTCAACCATAATAATGTAATAGTAGAAACGTTTTCTTTCATTTTGTATATGTAAACTAGTTCATTCAATTTTTTTGGGGGTCAATTTACCTCAGTATTAATTGTGTTTAGCTAGCTAGGTTACATGGATTTTTTTTTTTAAATTCACATCAATATTGTTCTTTAAATTTGCCCTCACAAAATTTAAATTTTGAAATATAAAGACATAATTAAAAGAAAGAACTAGTCTTGAGGAAAACATAGTATAGCCGCCCGGCTTTACTGTTTTGACACGTGGCACCTATGCGCTAGACGCGTCCTTTTTTTTATATATGTAATTGGTATGGCCGCGCGGCTATACTTTTAAAAAATAAAATTTAATCACGGAAATTTCGCCAGCATAGACCTATGCCGACGATCTTTCGTGGGGAGAGGTTTTTTTTTTTTAATTTAAAAATTTTTAAAATATAAAATTAGTTTCCTTACTTTTGTTTTTTGGCCTACTTCTTTAATTTAATATATGTAATTAAGTAATATCTTAGCCTTTTTGAATTACTTTAACTAGTACCTATATTTTAATTATTATTTAATATATAAAAAATTAAAGAAAAAGTCCACAAAATAATTAATTTCTATTTATTAAGTCTTTTGTGAAATCATTTCGGTGTATTAATTAAATTTCTCCATAGCCCAAGAGCCATATCAATTATTATGAGGCCATTACTCGAGTATCTATTGTCCCTTTTTGATCTTTTACTTTTCCAGATTTATTTCCCGTATAAAGATTTTAGCACTTTCATGTTTAATAATATATTATACACATATGCATGTATTTCTCATATGTAACACACATATTTTTTTTACAAAAATTTCAATAAGACACACAAAATTCACGTATTATACACATAATTCTCACATATTACTGAATTAAAATAATATATATTAAAAAAATGGTATAGCCGACCGGCTATACTCAGTTTTTGCAAATTGTTTTTAAAAAATAGTACAGCCGTCGGCTATACTCAGTTTTTTTTTAATTGTTTTTAAAAATCGTATCGCCGCACGGCTATACTCGTTTTTCTAAATTTTTTTCAAAAATGGTATAGCCGCGCGGCTGTACGTTTGTATACCCGGTGGGTGTTTATATACAAATAGTGTCGCCGCGCGGCTATACTAGATTGTTTTTGAAATTTTTTAAGAAATAGTATAGCCGTGCGGCTATATTGTTTAAAAAGAAAATTTAATCTGGTAAGTTTTGCTAGCATAGACCTGTGCCAACGACCTTTCGTCAAGAGATGTTTTTTTTTTTTCTTGAATTTTAAAAATATTAACTTAGTTTCTTTACTTTTGTTTTTTGGCCAATTTCTTTAATTTTAATATATGTAAAAAAAATATTTGAAAAAAAGACCCCAGTACAGCCGCGCGGCTATAGACAATTAAAAAAAATATCCCCCGTATAGCCGCACGGCTTTACGATTCGTAAAAAAAATTTGGAAACAAAAAAACTCCATACATCCGAACGGCTATACATTTCTTTTTAAAAATTCCCGAGTCTAGCCGTCCGGCTATACTATTTATTTGTTTTTTTTATAAATAGGACCCACCAAGCGCCCTGCACCCAACCGGCTAGAGCACATGTGTCACAAACTGATATATCCGCGCGGCTATACGCTTTAAGTATATTATATTCGGAGAGGGTATAGCCGCCCGGCTATACTATTTATGCAAAAACATTTATAAAATGAGGACCCATCCATTTGCATTTGTGTATACTTTATAGATATTAATTTCTAGTTTCGATATATATACTTCATAGATTTAAATCTTTTTAAATAACTTATTTTTTATTTAATATTATGCGAAAATTATGTGTATAATACTTGAATTTTGTGTATATTATTGAAAATTACGTACGTACTTGTACAATACAAGCATTAAACATGAAAAATACTAAATTCTTTATACGGGTAATAACTCTAGAAAAGTAAAAATTCGAAAGTAGACAATAGAGACACGAGTAATGGCCTAATTATAATGGATAATGCACTAAACTACCAATAAACAAAATCAAGGAAAAACACTTTTTATAAAAAGATCACAGTATCTTTGTAAAGAATATAGCCGTTCATAAAAATAAAATAAAAATTGCAAAAAGGACCCCAATAAAGCCGCCCAGCTATACTCTTTTTTATAATAAAAAATCCCGAGTATAGCTGACCGGGAAAACTATTTATTAAAAAAAATAAATGTAAAAAAGAGGGCCAGCACCCCGGTAAAGCCGCACGGCTATACGATTCGTAAAAAAATTTGAAAACAAAAAACAACCCCAGTCAAGCCGTACGGCTATACACTTTTAAAAAAAATCCGAATTATTATTATTTTTTTAAAAGGACCCACCAAGCGCCCATTACCCAACTACCGGCTAGAGCCCACGTATCAAAAAAACGTATAGCCGCACGGCCATACGTGTTAAGTATATTATATAGTAAATTTGGCTTACACCCTTCAAATTCAACTTACTTTAACTGCAACCCTTCACTTTTTGTTCCTATAAATAATACCCAATTTTTATAAGTAAAAACCCATGACTAAGATCCAATTCATCAAGTTACCTTATTAAGCTCAATTTCTGATTTATTATAATTTTTTGATTGCCAAAATAGTCTGCAATTAATGATCCATTTTATTATTAAAATTCATCAATACAATCAACAATGTGTTGGCCCAAAAAGGCAGTTTTCCTTATTGCCTTTTTGAAATTTTGTTCCATCTTTCTTGGATAATAATCTACCTATTTTAGAACTTGGATTTCATTTATTGTACCTAGTTTTTTTGTGGATAATAATCTACCTATTTTTTTAAAAAAAAATTATTGTGTATCTATATTTTCTATAAATTATTGTGTACCTATTTTCTGTAAAAATCTACCTATTATTTTTTATAAATTATTGTGTATCTATATTTTCTATAAATTATTGTGTGCCTATTTTTCTGTAAAATTTTTTGGTAGATAATATACCTGTATTTTATTTAAACAATATACCTATATTTTTATACGTATATATTTATATTTATATTTTTCATAGGTACATTATTGGATATGTAATTTACATTTTTTTTTGTTGCAATTTTAGGGGTGATATGTTAAGGGAATGGAAACTAAAAGAAATGGGGTGAATGATATGCTATTAATAGGAAGTATTAATTACAATTATAGCAGTTAATGAAATGCTTGAAATAAATTATAAATAAAATATGAAGTCTGGTGGCAACGATGTAAAAACATAGGAATACTATGACCTCTTATATCCTACTGGTCATTTAAATTTGAAATTGGGTTTTACACATAGATTCATAGAGTAATGGGTATATTTCTAGGAAATAGAAAATATGGGGACCTATATTAGACAAGCCCTATATTATATTAAAAAGACGTATAGCCGTTTGGCTATACTATTTATTCAAAAAAAATTATAAAAGAGGACCCAGCCATTTGCACTTGTTTATACTTTATAGATATTAATTTGCTAGTTTCGATATATATACTTTATAGATTTAAATATTTTAAAATAAATTATTTTTCTTCAATATTATTCGAAAATTATGTGTATAATATGTGAATTTTGTGTGTATTATTAAAAATTTTGTACAAAACCAAGTGTATTAAACATGAAAATTACATACATACGTGTACAATACGAGTTTTTAACATGAAAAATACTAAATTCTTTATACGGCTAATAATAACTTTGGAAAAATAAAAATTCAAAAGGGGACAATAGAGACACGAGTAATGGCCTAATAATAATGGATAATGCTCTAACTACCAATAAATAACAATCAAGGAAAAACATTTTTTTTAAAAAGATCACAGTATCTTTGTAAAGAGTATAGGAGTTCATAAAAAAAAAATTAAAAATGACCCCAGTAAAGCGGCACGGCTATACTCTTTTTATATAAAAAAATCCAGCGTATAGCCGCTCAGCTATACTATTTATTAATAATAATAAAAAAAAGAGGACCCTCCAAGCGCCCAGCACCCAACTACCTCCTAGAGCCCACGTGTCCAAAGGAGTATAGCCAAGACAGGAAGCTCAGATTCCACAACGGCGTTGGCTGGACAAACCTTGCCGAACGAATATTCGTCAGGGGAAGTTTTTATTGTTTTTATTGTTTTTATAAAGATACCAGTTTAGTATATTTAATTTAATAAAATATTTAATACTAATTATTCACTAAGTAAATAATAATTAAAACATAACTACTAAATAAAGTAATTAGAAAAAGAGAAATCAAGATTATGGTATTTAAAGAGTATAGCCGCTCGGCTATACTGCAATATATTCTATTTAAAGAGTATAGCCGCTCGGCTATCCGTTTAAATTAGTGCCACTCGGCTATACGTTTAACATATTCTATTTCTAGAGTAAAGCGGCCCGGCTATGCCTTAAAAATATTACATTTGTATAGTAAAATCGCACGGCTATATGGCTAAAATATTTTATTTGTAGAGAACACCCGACCGGCTACATGACCATACTACCATAGTATTTTTATAATTTCTCATTTAAGAGAAGCTGGGATATTTAGTGCATGGGATTCTGATGCCCTTCTCCTACTTGATCAATGCCAGAAAACTGAATTTATATAGGGAGCTTTAGTTTTAAACCATAATATAGTTTACTAATTTAGTAGAAAGAAATACAATTTCATCTAATTAGCATAAGGCCAAAGACCAAAATGAGTACCCAATTTTACAAAAATATCATTAAAAAATATCAAAATTACACACAATGCCATTCCTTCTAAGGCAAGCATACTATGCCACATGTCCACATCCGGCCAACCACCATCGCCGGCCAACCACCACCGCCGGCCACCTCCGACCAGCCGCCGCCGGCCACCTTCGACCCGCCGCCGCCGGCCACCTCCGACCATCCGCCGCCGGCCACCTCGACCCGGCGCCGCCGGCCACCTCCGACCCGCCGCCGCCGGCCACCTCAACCCCCCGCCGCCGGCCACCTCCGACCAACCGCCGTTGCCCCTTATTCACTTTTTTAAAAAAAGAAGATTTTGTGTCATTAAAGGGACTCGAACCTTGACCCTCAAAGGAAGAGGGCTCACTCACAAACCACTACACCAAACTTGATTTTGTAATATTTATTAAATTATACAATATTTATATAAACGATCAACGGTTTTAAAAATTAAAAAAAAATCATTTCACCACATATTCACATAAAAACTGCAAATAAAAGCAGAAACTGAAACAAAAATACAATGTAGATATCAATTATATACATGGAACCTGCGATGCAGAAACAGAAACTGCAATGCAGAAACAGAAACTGCAATGCAGAAATAGAAACTGCAATGCAGAAACAGAAACTGCGATGCAGAAACAGAAACTGCAATGCAGAAACAGAAACTGCAATACAAAAATAGATACTGAAATGCTGAGCCTGGGCAAAAATGCTCAGCTCTAAAGTTAAACAAGAGAAACTGCAATACAAAAAGAATTCTAACTACGTTCTTTATCACTTGCCTGCCCAGCTAGATTACTAGTAACACTAAGCATGCTAATTGAAAAGACACTGGAACATGCAATGGAAACATATCAAGGTAACAGAAGTTCCTTCCAGATCAACTAGATGAAATTGAATTTGATTCTTCAAAGCAGCTTCTTTTTTCTCAAGTATTTTGATTTTCACAAAATTGACCAAAAACATAATCACTTGTATCAAAAAGAAAAAAAAAGAGGCAATTATACAGCAAAATGGATCCAACAATACCAGGCCATCTTTTCAAACAAACAAACAAAATGGATCAAACAAACAAACAAAAAAGAAAAAGAAAAACCTATAAAATCGTAAGGATTAACATTATTTTCAAACCCCCAACTCCAAATACAAGCAAATGCATTAAAAGCGATTGAAAGAGAAAGAGGCTCTCACAGGTGGAGGAGAGTCAAGCAAATTTTCTTTATCTCTCTTTTTCTTCACCTGTGAATGATGGAAATAACTTTTTTGTTTTGTTCCAAGGCCTATTATCTAGCCTCTGCTAGGGAACTAATAAGAATCAATGGAACAACCAAAGCTCCTGTTATGAATTATGCAGCCGAAACATCACTTGGAGTGGTCACCATTAGAGCTTTTAAAATGGGACACAGGTTCTTCCACAACTACTTAAAGCTAGTTGACACAGATGCCAGACTGTTCTTTCATTCTAATGCAACCATGGAGTGGTTAATTATAAGGACAGCAGCACTTCAGAATTTGACCTTTTTTGTGGTAACTGTAGCTCACAGAGTTCCAACCGTTATAGACAGTGACATGGTCATGGTCCTCTCCTATGGTAAGCTTTTATATGTTCCAGTTATCTCTTTATCACAGAATTTCAATCAAAACTGCAGGGCCTGTGACCTTGTGATATTTTTATATGAACCCTATTGCTAATATGCAGGGTGGTTTAATTTGTTTGTGTATGTTTATAGGAAAAGCTGGTGGAGTATGAAGAGCCTTCAAAGCTCTTGGATACCAACTCCTACTTCTCCAAGCTTGTAGCTGAATATTGGTCAAGTTGCAGGAGAACCTGATGCCCAAACAAATCTATCTAATGAAAAGAAAACAGATTTATTAAATCATTTCATAGTAATTTGTAACTATTTGATTTGAAATTTGCTGTTAGAATTGCTCTTGGTCAAAAATCATCACAAACCCAACACCATAAATTCAAACAGCACAAAATGGAACATAAAACCATTCACCAAATCAAATGCACAGCAATCCACGCAATGCATGATGAACAATACAGCAACAAAAATATGAAGCATAAACACAATTCATTGAAAATACGTTACTGCGAAATCAAAAGTTCAGCATTAACACAACATATCAAACACACCTAATGCTTAAGCACACAAACACAAACATACATAATTAAAAAAACTGCAGACCCATCTTCTGAATAAAACCTTCAAAATCTACAACCACCCCAAATTTTCCAAATACCTTGCACACAAAAAACCAATTAAATTACTATAATTTCTGAACAATAGACATAACATAAAGCGAAATGAATTTAATCACAGCATCACCAATCAAATCATCATAATTCGAAAAACCTAACCTAATCCAAGCCCCAATTTTCGAAACCCTATACTACAACACAACAATCGCGACCAAGAAGCAAATCGTTATTAGGGTTCAAATAGGGTTTTAACGTACCAGAATGAGACCAAATAGGGTTCACTAGTCATTGAGCTCGGCCCCGATCTTGAACTCAGCAAGATAGCGATCATAATCGCCCTTCATCTTGAGTTAGAAGACCTTGGAGTTGCCGGTGAAGGCCGAAGGGATGAGCCGCGAGTCAAGCAGCTTGAGAATTCAATCGCAGGTGAAGGCCGTGGTTGTCAAAGCGTCGTTGCTGTGGAGAGAGAGAGAGAGAGAGAGAGAGATCTGATCAACAAAAAGGAAACTTACGAATTTGGGTCATGCTTTTTAAGAAGAAGGGTACAATTGTATTTTCAGGTTTTAGTTTTAAGCTGGCCCAACAAATCTGGGCCTACTCTTTGGCCTAATCCAAAATACCAATTCTTTTATGGGTATTAAAACCCAAACCAAAATACCTAATGTCTCAAATCCAAATTACTAAAGTTAATTATGTCTGATTCCTAATTTTCCTATTTATATAATATTCATAATAAGGAAGAACCGAAAGAGGAAAAAACTGGGGCTACCATATATCATAAGATCCTGAGCACTTTTGTTGCCGGCTTATTGAACAAAATGTCACCTCGAGATTGTCTGACTATTGGAGTACTCATGAACACCAAAGGCTTATTGACACTTATTATACTCAACTCTGCTTGGGACATAAGGGTACGTAGATGCATATTAAAATAATATGTTGCAATGCTTAGGGTTTATAACTAATGTGTTACAATTAATTGAGGTCAATTAATGAGCGAATGACATATAGGTCTTGAACAAACAATTGTTCGCAATAATGATGGTGGAGATTTGGATAATGACATTTTTCGTGGGGCCTCTTGCCCTTGTTTACAAGTTCAGTGCTAGGCCCTTGATGCAATGCAATACCAAGCATCGAATTCTTACATGCATCCACACCTCACGTCATATGTCCAGCATTATCGACTCATATTGATAGTTCTAATCTAACCAAAAAATCCCTTATTCATATCCTTGCCACCATCCTTTGTGGAGGAAACCGGCCATGCTTCGGCCATGTAGGTTGTGCACAACACATGCAAGACGGGTAACACAACCAAAGCCACTAATGATGTACACTTGACCGACTACGACTCCTCAAATTCCTTTGAGCTGTATGCCTAACAAAGAGAAGGCATCGTCATAGTGAAAACACTCACCGTAGTGTCCGCCTATTCCACAATGCACAAGGACATATGCAACCTTGCTATGTAGAATCACATCGTTCTTATAATCATCCCATTCCACAAGCAATATGTCATACTGGATGGAGAGGAGCAATACAAGATTCAAACTACTCACATTTAAAGAGCCTCAACGACAACTTGATTACGAATGCGCGATGCTCCGTATGTGTCTTTGTGGATCATGCCCTGTGCACCTCAAACTCCCACCACCACTTTGCCATGCTCTTCATTGGAGGTGAAGATGATCATGAAGGCTTTAGTATATGCAGGAAGGATGGTCGGGCATCGTGAGGTTATACTAACAGCTATATGGTTTAACTTTAACCCAAACAAAGAGACACTGGGAGTTTTCTATGATGATAATGATGATGTGGATGGTGGTGATGGTGATGATGATAAAATTTTGGAGGCAATGGTAAGCATTGGGGAGCAAAAAAAACTTGATGACTTGTTTATAGATGAGTTTAGGCTGAGGTCAATGACTGATGACTCCATAGAATTACTAGAGAAGTCAGTTACAAGTTGGTAACAAAGTCTAACACTAATAAACACATGGAAGGTGACTCTGATATGTTCATAATTGGAAGAAGCTAACTCAAACGGCACCTCCACAATGTTATTAGATTGTATTGACGACTCTAATGAGATGGGTGTTCTAGGAGATGCATTGGTATTTTCGACATTTTCGGGTAGTACATCCATTCTTGTAGTGCAACAGGGTGGTGATTTGGATCATGTTTGAGTATAGAGGAAATGAAATATCTTTGGGGGACAGTTTGAGTATATCATGTCATCACTTGGCAACTTCTTGTAAAAACAAACAAACAAAACAAAAGAAAAACATTCACCAATCACTCTAACCCTTAAAATGTTGGGATAACAATTGGTGCATCTGGTACATTTCACAAACTTACTTAGAGAACATTTCCTTTAACAACTCATTAAAAAGAGGGAGCATAACTAATCTTTTTGAAAAATATGGAGAAAGATGTCCTAATGGTATGTCTTTACCAAAAAGAGTAGATGGGTGATTTATAGTGGGCAATGAGGTAGTGAAGGCATTAACTGATTGACTAATCTAATTAAATAGCACTGTGCCAAAAATTGAAAACAACGGCGGTGGAAAACCGCCGTGGTTTAGACCCAAAAAGCGACGTCTACTCCACTGCCATGGTTTATACATTCATATCACGACGGTTTTCCATCGCCGTGGTTTACACCAATCCACGTCGCTTTTTTTTCACAGTACTGATGTCTTTCGGGTTCCATAGTGAAAAATATAGATGTTTGAAACACCTTACTACGTCATTTTCTTACAAAAACAGACGTGATATGGTGCTTACTACAACGCTTTTTTAAAGAAACAGACGTGATAGGGTGCTTACTACGGCGCTTTTTGAAAGAAACAAACGTGATAGGTGATTACTACGACGCGTTTTTTGAACAAACGGACGTGATATGGTGCTTACTACTGCACTTTTTTTCAAAGAAAAAGACGTGATAGGGTGCTTACTATGGCGCTTTTTTTGAACAAACAGATGTGATATGGTGCTTACTACGTCACTTGTTTTCAAAGAAATGGTCGTGGTAAGACCCATACTACGTTGGTTTATTAAAACAATAGACTTTGAATGGACCTTACTACGTCGCTTTATTTTTAAAATAGCCGTTATAAGCCAGAAGGAAGCCCATCATTCTCACCTCCACTTGCAGCACCCTTTTTGGAACCTCATTTGTAATGAATACCTTTAACATTTCTTAACACTTCATGTCCTATTAAAGGCTTAGGAGGAAGCCCATGTTCTGGTTTTCCATTAAAGGCAGAACGTTGCTTTCGATATGGATGATGCCTTGGTAGCCATTTTGAATGCCCAATGTAACAGTTTTTGCAACCATCTTTCAACCTATGAGTTGGTGTCTCATCGCCGCATATTGGACAAGCTTTATATCATTTAACAACACAACCGGATAAATTCCATATGATGGAAAATCATTAATTGTCCACAATAATACAGCCTTTAGTGTAAAGTATTCTCCTTTATGTGCATCATAGACTCCATGAATTCCATCCCATAAATACTTTACATCAATCAAAGGATCTAAGTAGACGTCTATATCATTGCTAGGTTGTTTAGGGCCCGAAATCAACAAGGTTAACATCATGAACTTTCGTTTCATGCACAACCATGGGGGGAGATTATAAGTAACTAGAATAACATGCCAACAACTGTATCTACTACTTAGAGAGCTATGAGGATTGAAGCCATCAGCAAAGAGGGCTAGTCTCAAATTTCTTGGCTCTTTACCAAATTCGACCCACTTATCATCAATGAGTTTCCAAGATGGGGAATCTGTCGGGTGACACATATGGCCGTTAATCGACTTTTTTTCAGCATGCCAAGTCAAATTCTTCGCTGTCCTACGAGAGAAGACCATCCTTTTAAACCTTGGGATAGGGGGGAAAATACCACAAGACCTTTGCAGGCATGCCATCTTTCACTATATCATATTTGCCCATCTTTCACCTTGAGATACCATAAGTAGGACAATTACTAGAAGTATCCTTTCTGTACAAGATGCAATCATTAAGGCAAGCATGAATTTTCTCATAATCAATCCCAAGGCACACAAAGTGTTTTTTTGCCTCATACATAGAGGAAGGTATTTTGTTTCCTTCTGGAAGCAAATCTCCTTCGAGTATTAACAAATCTGTAAAACATGCATCACTCATACCATGTTTTTCTTTCACCTTGTATACTTTGATTAAAGCCGATAACTTGGTATACTTACTACAACCTAGGTCTAATGGTTGATCACCATCCCCAATTACATTAGCAAACTCATAAGGATAAGATCCAATGTCTTCCAAATCATTTTCCTTCATACCTATTTCTTTAGAAACAAAACTATATCTTCCTTCAGGACTAGCTTCCACATTTCTACTAGCATTTGTAATTGTTTGGTTACTTTCTTCGTGCATTACCCAAATATGATAACTTTGATCTACTACATTAAAATATAGGTGGTCCTTTATAATTCCAACTCCAAATTGCTGAATATTCCCACATTTAGCACAAGGACAATGAAACTGTTCATGATTTCCAGCATTTTCAAGGGCAAACTTTAAAAATCCTTCAACCCCTAACTCATATGCTTTCGATCTTTTATCAACATACATCCATGACTTATCCATCTTCCAAATACATTTTCAAAAAATAAAGAATTTATTGAATAATAAGCTAGTGTTCAAAAGTAAAGTGAAAAAATAAAGATTTATTCAATAATTAAACCCATCATTCCCATACATATATTACTTCTAAAATTCTAGGAGGATGCACTTTGAATGTGTATTTTAATTTAATAATCTGTCATTGTCAAATAAGATTTGTGAGGCTGATTATCATATTATTCTATTGACTATATTTAATTCATGAGGCTTATGTAAGAGCAATTCCACCCATATCCCACTGCCAGGGCAGGATAGGGCCCAAGCCCAGGCGAGGCGTTCCAGTCGGCCTAGCTTGCCCGGGCAAGCTGCGGGTCCCACGTGACCAGGCCAGCCCGCAGGCGAAACCAGCCTGAGGGGAGGTGACGTCATCGCTAATGTCAGCTTGGCGTCAGCTCGCGAATTCAAATTTTTTTTACCATTGGCGCGTGCAACGCACGCACACGCCAACATTAAAAAAATTTGATTTTACAGTGCGCTAGCATCAGCCTTGACGTCGGCCAACAGTAACATGCCACATGGCGCATTCTAGTTGCTCCGATAATTTTTTTTCCTCAAATCCAACGGTTGCCCTTTTTTTTGGCTTAAAAAACCCGAAAAAAATTACCAAAAAATTCTAGAATTTTATCTATAAATACCTACCAATGTTGATCACTTTCAACACCAAATCCTCATACATTTTCTTCTCCTTCTATTATTTTTCACTTTCTACACAAAATTTTCTTCACTTTCAATTTTCATTTTCTTCACTTTGAATTTTGAATTTGATAATAAATATCGACACGTGGCAATCGAGAATCTTATCCGAAAATTTTATCCAAAAAATTCATTCAAATTATGAGATATGAATTTTATAATAAATATTGACATGTGGGAACCGAAAATCTTCTCCAAATTAATTGTTTAGGTTTTAAAAAAAAAAAACGAAATGTTAATAGTATTTGCCCTTTGTCATGGCAATGGGCGGAAACACACCTTACTTTTTGCAATGGCTGCCACTATTCATGTGAATAGTGTCTGCCTTTGACTCTCCTTGCCCTTTGCCATGGCAAATGGGTGGAAGTGTTCTAATTGTCTTGAACGAAAACTGAACACAGCAGCCCAATATTTCATATTATCCAAACAACTTTACATAGCATATGCATATCGATATGATACAATATCTTTACATAGCAGATGCATGTTTCAATTAACCCAGAACCTAGAGAACCTAAAATCAAAGACTAAAATCACATAATTAATAAGTTCACCAAATTAAGAATACTTAATCTAAGAGATAGCCAACCTTGTGCAAATTTTTCAATCTTCAAGCAAACACCTCCATTGTGTCTTCTTGATGTGGCATCAACCCATTCGATCACTCTTCACTTTCAAGACATGAATATGGACTAATGCATTAGAAATGTAGATTTCAAGGTTAGGCACAAGGAACATTTGCTAACTCTAACAACAATCTTCTTAACCTAGATGAGCTAAGCTAGCAGGACATGTTTATGTGTATAACTATAACTTGAAGCCCAAGCATCTAGATGAGAAAAACATTTTCGAGATAGAGAAATATATCTTCTTTGTTATGGAAATATCTTCCAAATCTAAAGTATTGAAGTGTGGAAGAGATGAAGAGCATGCATGAGGTTTCTCTCCTATATAGAGAGAAGTCATGGAAAGTGTTGGAAATTTAATATTATTTATATTATAATATTTAAATTAGTTGTTGAATGATAAATATAAAAGTTGGCATTATTTCAAATGCAATTGTAATAGTGTCGTTTCTAAGCATCATGTTTGATGCAACAGATATTGCAAGGGTTGCAATTAGAAGCCACCGTTTGGTATTCTAGGAATGAATCATATGTGATTATAGTCAAAAGTTACATCTGTTATAAACAGACGCAATGGTTGTTTCAAGCGTGATGTTTGGGTTTTATATCAACCAGTGGTCTTGTTCACTCTAAGTTAGAGGTTTTCCCCACTCGAGCTATGTTACAGTATCATTCTTCAAGTTTTCTTCCTAATCTTGCCAAGAGAGTACAAATATATAAATGGTTTGCTAGAGTCCTAAAATGTAGTGCTTCAATTTAGGATTATCGATTCTTGTATCCTGAGAGATGGACTCCTATCAAACTGCGAGCATAGGGCAGGGGCGAAATATGTCTTGCAAGCCTCAATCGTTAAATTTGTCAGTATTTCTTCCAATTTGTGTTTGTTGTGTTACATTAATTTCATGTAAGTTTAATATCGTATTTGGTTGTTACATTTTTAATGAGAATTATTATCTTTAAATTCATATTTTCTTTTGTTTCGCCAACAATGTATTGAAGGTGATCGAGATAAGGGAGGTTGGAGCAGGTGAAAATCATCCCATTTCATCAGAAAATGGGGTGGAATATGAGCTAGGGCCGAAATAAGGGATATGAGAAGAAAAATGCACCAGCCAAAAAGGTTACTTTTACTTATGCTGCGCAGTCCGAACAAGTACCGACCAGTCGTTTTGTGAATTTCCGAATTAACTGCTCTCTGCCAAAACTGACCAGTCGCCCAATAATTTGTTGAATTCTAAGTTCTCCAAGCATTTTCGACCGGTCACCCTATCTTTTCCGACCGGTCAGCCAAGGTATGTACTGTAATTCTAAGTGTTGAAACAAGCAATCTCCTAAATGCAAATGAAGGTTATCCTAAAAGCCAAATTTCTAGGATGGCTGTTATGAACATGTAATGCATGAAACGAACATACGCATACTGGACATCCGGGATATCCTTTCCTTTGTTTAGTCGTAGTTAAAAACAGGAGACACAATAAGAAAAGTAAAAATTAAAGATAGGATATCAAAAAGAAAAAGGAAAAAAAAGGAAAAAAAACTGAATAATTCATTTTAATTTATCTTCGAAAGATGAGGGCATCTCTCTCTTTATTTTGTCACTTTAATAGCCTCGCATTCTCTGATAACAATTGAAATAGCATGAGAAATGAATCACACATAACTTGAGCAACTATCTTCCTTGGTGTCTCAAAGTAAAGGCCTGCAAGGAAAGAAGAACTTGCTTCAGACTCTCCCTGGCCTGTGCATCAATCAAGTTGTAATTTTGGTCATACTTTGCAGGAGGCTCAAATGCCTTTAACAAAAACTCTGGCTTGTTGATGAAATGGAGGTCAAGAAACACTCCAATATGGCGAAGACGGTATTGGGATCCTGAACGACTAGAGCCTCCGAAAGCACTTATAATTGCAGCAGCCTTATCAGCCCAAACATTTGGGGGTCTTGATGCCCAGTCAAGTGCATTCTTTAGAGGTGCTGCATTAGAGGTGGTCAAATTGGTCAGCAAATAGCAGAAACTACAATACAAGAAGTTTTCTAGTCCATGGAAAATGGAAACAAGCATGCGAGGAAACTCTTTTTTACTTTTTTTTTTTTTGTTGTACAACACAATAAGAATTGAGTTTGTGCCAAAGAAAAATAAAAACCCTGATGGAGTTACTTTAGCTAAAGCTATGGGGAATAAACCATGCTGATGTTGCTTTAGCTAAAGCTATGGGGAATAAACCATGATTTGGAGAACCCAAAGTAATGTGGTGAAACTTAATAAACCAATGGCGAACCAACCGATTTAATTTGGTGCGCCAATTATTTATTTATTGTATTTTGTGCAAACTCAATCTCAACCGAATACTCCGGTAAAGAATTGGTTGATAATGCCCAAGTTATGGGGAGAAGCGCCTCATATATGCTCAACTTATAATCATTTAAAATCACTTTTAAGCGATATGAGAGATGATTCTTTCTAAAAATGATTCTGGCCAGTCGCACTGCTGCATATACATAGCCTTTTTAGAAAGCAGTCATTGCTCTAATCTTTTACTAATGAGAGCTAAAACTCAAGAAATTAACATTAAAAGAAAATATTGGATTTTGATATTAATTGAAAAGCTCTAGAAATAGACGTAAAGTGACCAGATACAATGGATAACATTATATTAGTTGAAAATATAATTGTAAAATAAAAAAGGAAATTCAGAAAAATACCTGCGACAGATTTGTATTCAGGGGAGGCAAAGAGAATGCTATCAGCTTCTAGAATCTTCTGACGAAATGCTTCAACGACCGGTGGAAATCTCCCCTCGCCCTCCAGATCTGTGTTCAGCAGTGGCAGCTCTGCGATCTCCACGTGCTCTATTTCCACGCCGGGGATTGACGACTTGCTTATCTCAATCGCTACAATCGGCACCGCCCAAACTCACATTCAAAAATTAAAAAGCAAAAACAGATGCCAGTTCAGATGCAACTAACCAGAACGAATGAGACCGCGGGTACATGAATCTTCAAGCAGGGACCCACAAATAGCCGCTACTTTAATCCGTGCTTTTGCTCCCGCTCCAACTGCCGCCGCCATATTCTGTTACTTCTCCGTTACTTGTTGAGTGGGTACAGCTTTGGAAATGGGCGTAGTTTGAGTATGTTGATAAAACGAAGCTACGAGAAATTGTTGCTAAAATATGAATATGGTTTGAATAATTTGGGTTAAATTTTATTTTTCTCCATAAAGAGATATATAGGAGTTTACATGAGTGCTTTACAAGGAAATAAATACAGTAATTAATTAGGATAGTAGCTCTTAATTATATAATGATTTGTCAAATATATAGAATAGGAAAGTAAATTCCTTAATTAATTAAGGAAATAAATATCATTGATTAATTAGGAGACTCACGTCAACACTCCTTCTAAAATTGTAATTTCATAATTTCGTACACATCACGTTAAACTTTGATGATGTGGTAGGGGTATTTTTGTAATTTCGTACACATGAACATCATCCACCAATTAGGTGAGTGACGTGGCAGTGGAGCCCACTTTCTCCACATGGATAAAAATATAATTAAATATTCTAATAATTAAAAGTTAATAAAGATAACAAAAAAAATATTTTCACATAAGTAAAAACTCTACCCATCGCCCCAGCCGCCCCAATCCTCCCACATCCACCATTCATCCTTACCCACAGACACCCCCAGCAACAAAACTTATGAGACTTGATTGGTCTCCATTAAATCTACAAGTAGCTCCTCCAATTTCTCCACCATCCCAAGATTTTTCCCGTTGGGAGATATCCGCGGCATCTTATAAGCCTGTTCTTCCGACTGTTGTATCCATGGTACTGGCCCTCTTCTTGTTGGAATTTCGTAATGGATTGCATAAAGGCAGTATTGTATTCTCTGTTAGGATTAATCTGCTCAAGTTTGGAGAAGCTGAGGAAGCCAAAGTTTTAAATGCTGAGAGTCCCAAGAGATGTAGCCTCCTGTATAGACTGAAAACCCTCAAGACCAAAAACTCAAAGTTGTTTGATGTGTGTTGTATAAGTGATTTTGCTCGGTTTTTGCCCTCGTCTGTTTTAGTTCGACGGATGTGGAATCAAATATTGTTTCTCCTAAATTAGATTTCCTTTGTTTAGTCATAGTTAAAAACAGGAAACACAATAAGAAAAGTAAAAATTAAAGATAGGATATCAAAAAGAAAAAGGAAAAAACTGAATAATTCATTTTAATTTATCTTCGAAAGATGAGGACATCTCTCTCTTTATTTTGGCACTTTAATAGCCTCGCAATCTCTGATAACAATTGAAATAGCATGAGAAATGAATCACACACGCATAGCTTGAGCAACTATCTTCCTTGGAGTCTCAAAGTAAAGGCCTGCAATGACAGAAGAACTTGCTTCAGATTCTCCCTGGTCTGTGCATCAATCAAGTTGCTATTTTTGTCAAACTTTGCGGGAGGCTGGAATGCATTCAAGAAAAACTCTGGCTTGTTGATGAAATGGAGGTCAAGAAACACTCCAATTTGGCGAAGATGGTATTGGGATCGTGAACCACCAGAGCCTCCGGAAGCACTTATAGTTGCAGCAGCCTTATCACCCCAAACATTTGGGGGTCTTGATGCCCAGTCAAGTGCATTCTTCAGAGGTGCTTCATTAGAGGGGGTCAAATGGGTCAGAAAATAGCAGAAACTAAAAGTCAACCTCAAGTTGAAAATATAATTGTAAAATAAAAAAGGAAATTCAGAAAAATACCTGAGACAGAGTAATTGTGTTCAGGGGAGGCAAAGAGAATGCTATCAGCTTCTAGAATCTTCTGACGAAATGCTTCAACGACCGGTGGAAATCTCCCCTCGCCCTCCAGATCTGTGTTCAGCAGTGGCAGCTCTGCGATCTCCACGAGCTCTATTTCCACGCCGGGGATTGACGACTTGCTTATCTCAATCGCTGCAATCGGCACCGCCCAATCACAACCCAAACTCACATTGAAAAATTAAAAAGCAAAAACTGATGCCAGATCAGATGCAACTAACCAGAACGAATGAGACCGCGGTTGTATGAACCTTCACGCAGGGACCCACAAATAGCCGCTACTTTAATCCGTGGTATTGCTCCCGCTCCAACTGCTGCCGCCATAATATGTTACTTTTCCGTTACTTGTTGAGTGGTTTTTCTTTTTCTTTTTTGTGGGAAAAAAGGAAAATCAGAAACTCTGTCTCTGAACAAGAACAGGCCAAGTGGATATATATATAGCGCTGAAAATGGGCGGCGTCTGAGTACGATGATAAAACGAAGCTACGAGAAATTGTGGGGTCGAGATCTGACGGTGGCAAATTGATCTTGGAGGTCAACTGTCTAAAGTTGGTGATTTGTACCTGTGATGGTCGTCGGATATGCGTAAAATGTGGAGATGTTTTACTTTTTACGTCAGCAGTGAGGTGGTGAGAGGGATGTGGTACACTGTTACGTGTGCAATGCGGTAGCAGGGGAAAAAGCAATTTTGAATTTGTTGCGCCCAATGCCTTGGAATCCGGCGCTATGCCTTGGAATCCGTCTGTGTTCATTCACCGTGGCAAATACGTTGCGCCCAATGCCTTGGAATCCGTCTGTGTTCATTCACCGTGGACAAATACTCTGTTTTTTTTTTTTAAATGCAGAATTTTTTTATTTATACAAGCATACTTTAAACTAATATAAGCATTGGGGGGAGGATTTAAACTCAGGGGCAGAGTTGGGAGCATATCCGCTCTATTTATAATTGAATTTTTTCCCCTTGGACCTACAAAAAGAAACGACATGGCACTAACCCAGTGAGGTCTAGTGTTGGGCCCAAAAGGATGAAATGTCCAAATTCAAAACAAAACTGAAGGATCGAGCTCAAAAGCCCATGATTGTGTCATAATGGGCTCAGCCCAGGTAGCGGGGTTCAACCCAATATTCAAAGCTAGGTCCAAATTGCCAAATCCAATATTATCTCCATGATCCAAAAACTTATGGGCCTTGATCTTGACCCAAGAATCACGATAATGACTAAAACCCTTGGCCAAACCATATTTCACGATTAAGCTTGACCAAAGTCAAAGCTTGGAGATTTGTTCCTTGGCCGAGCAAAATTGCAAGTACCGAGTTAGAAAAAGGTATCACGTTACTTACATCAAACAGAACGCCACACAAAGAGCAAAAAGAATGATGTGACCGTTAGCTACTTTTCGAAACTTAAAGCAACTTAGATTGGTAGCTTTAAGACTCACAAGGAGGATGTGTGCAAAGGGATTAACCTTGGAACCAGTGATAATCCTCCAGCACCACTAAAACTAGTAGGATTGATTCTACTTCCATCTGTGTTAACTTTGCATGCACCAGGTCTGGGAGTTTTCCATTGGAGCTGAACCACACTGTACTCCGGAGTGCCTATAATTGGTTTACAAGAATTGTATTGTATCAATCCAACGCATGGTAAACTAGGTGCAAAGGCTCATAAGGCACAATAAAACCTTGCTAAAAAATCAGCTTACATCTCCATTTCTAGATATACCATAGATAAATCGAAAAGACTAAGCACCAAGGCAGGCCATGATATACAATCTTTTTTTATTCAAGATTCAGAATAAGCTAGTCATCAAACTCCATGAGGGGATGACAAGGAGTATGTTAGTATGAAATTGTGTTGGCGTTTCCTAGAACTTAGTATTGGTTTGGAAGTATCATTTAGCGTCAGAATTATGACTTAACACGTATGAGACATTTGATCTTAAGGGTAAGACATGTCATTTTTCATGCACTCGTGATAGGAACATTTTTGTGGAGTCAGATATGATTTTATTTCTTTGATCTTACTTTATTTTAATCAATTAAAATCCCTTTGAGAGTACTCTTCTTCATCTTGTACAGCTTTTAACAATAGTTTTGTGTGCTTAAACATTTAAGAAATCTGTGTTTTTATTTGAGATAAATCATTAACTGTTCCATATTTACTTGGTGATTTATCAAACAATTTATCATTCATATTGCATTCATTTGCATAGTTCGGTGACTCATACGATTAACGGCACCAAGACCGTGATGACGGTTTTTCTCCAGTCAAGCCCAACAGGGCTCCAACACGAGAGAAGAAGCCCTGGCAAGCCTTAGGTCCCACCAACCCAGGCAAGCCCACAGGTAAATCCTGCCTGGGCTGAAGCCCGAAGGCGCTAATGTCATCATGATGTTAGCGAGCGTAAAAAAAATTTGATTTCTGCTCGCTGACATCATCGTGACGTCAGCGCCTGACAAGGCCCAACGGAAAAATGCCACGTAGCGCTGCGATGGCTTTTTTCCCAGAAATTCGACGGCCCTTGTTTTTTTGGTAAAAAAAAATACCAAAAAATACTGGATTTTTTTCCCTATAAATACCTATCAATTTTATTCACTTTTCGCACCAAATCTTCATTCCAACTCTTCTCCTTCCAATATTTTTTACTTTCCACTCACATTTTTCTATTACAAAATTCCATTTGTGCAAAAATATAAATGGCATCTTCCATCGAAGCCGGAGGGTCGTGGACAAACGTTCGAAGAGGTCAAAATCTTGGCAACGAGGTAAAAAATAATAATTGCCGTTTTATTCAATTTAATGTCATTTATATATATTTCTTACATTTCCAATTTCATTTTTTAAAATAGATTATTCAAGGCAAAATAAAAAAGAGGAAAACCATTACACATGGCTCCTCAAGTGAGCAATGCCTACAATCGGTTCCAGTGGTGCGTTCCGTGTCGGAAATAATGGCACTATTACGTCAACTGAAGGAAAATACTCCCCCACGTCATGATCCGGTGGAACCGCCTCCTCCAATGAATGAGTCGTCCTTGTACTCGATTATGTCATACTATGAGGACCAGGAGTATTTCAATTGTATGATGTGTGAGTAGGTTTTTCAATTGTATGGTAAGTGAGATGTGAATTTTATAATAAAAATGTACATGTGGCAATAAAAAATTTTATCAGAAAATCTTATCCGAAAATGTTGTCTCAAATTTTAGGTGGGAATTTTATAATAAATAGTGACACGTGGCAACCGAAAATATTATATGAAAAGCTTATCAAAATTAATAGTTTAAAGTATAAAAAAAATTCAGACAAAAAAAAGTATAAAAAAATAGGAAATAAAGTACAATGAATAGTATTTGCCCTTGCCTTAACCTTTTGGGGTGGAACCAAAAATGCCAAGGCTGATACTATTCATGTGAATAGTGCCAGCCCTTGCCTTGCCTTAGCCTTCATGGGTGGACTTGCTCTAATGGATTGCATAAAGGCAGAATGTATTCTCTGTTAGGATTAATCTGTTCAAGTTTGGAGAAGCTGAGGAAGCCAAAGTTTTAAATGCTGAGAGTTCCAAAAGATGTAGCCTCCTGTATAGACTGAAAACCCTCAAGACCAAAACCCAAAGTTGTTTGATGTGTGTTGTATAAGTGATTTTGCTCGGTTTTTGCCCTCGTCTGTTTTAGTTCGACGGATGTGGAATCAAATATTGTTTCTCCTAAATTAGATTTCCTTTGTTTAGTCATAGTTAAAAACAGGAAACACAATAAGAAAAGTAAAAATTAAAGATAGGATATAAAAAAAAAAAAAGGAAGAAACTGAATAATTCATTTTAATTTATCTTCGAAAGATGAGGACATCTCTCTCTTTATTTTGTCACTTCAATAGCCTCGCAATCTCTGATAACAATTGAAATAGCATGAGAAATGAATCACACACACATAGCTTGAGCAACTATCTTCCTTGGAGTCTCAAAGTAAAAGCCTGTAAGGACAGAAGAACTTGCTTCAGATTCTCCCTGGTCTGTGCATCAATCAAGTTGCTATTTTTGTCAAACTTTGCAGGAGGCTGGAATGCATTTAAGAAAAACTCTGGCTTGTTGATGAAATGGAGGTCAAGAAACACTCCAATTTGGCGAAGATGGTATTGGGATCGTGAACCACCAGAGCCTCCGGAAGCACTTATAGTTGCAGCAGCCTTATCACCCCAAACATTTGGGGGTCTTGATGCCCAGTCAAGTGCATTCTTCAGAGGTGCTTCATTAGAGGGGGTCAAATTGGTCAGCAAATAGCAGAAACTAAAAGTCAACCTCAAGTTGAAAATATAATTGTAAAATAAAAAAGGAAATTCAGAAAAATACCTGAGACAGAGTAATTGTTTTCAGGGGAGGCAAAGAGAATGCTATCAGCTTCTAGAATCTTCTGACGAAATGCTTCAACGACCGGTGGAAATCTCCCCTCGCCCTCCAGATCTGTGTTCAGCAGTGGCAGCTCCGCGATCTCCACGAGCTCTATTTCCACGCCGGGGATTGACGACTTGCTTATCTCAATCGCTACAATCGGCACCGCCCAATCACAACCCAAACTCACTTTCAAAAATTAAAAAGCAAAAACAGATGCCAGATCAGATGCAACTAACCAGAACGAATGAGACCGCGGTTATATGAACCTTCACGCAGGGACCCACAAATAGCCGCTACTTTAATCCGTGGTTTTGCTCCTGCTCCAACTGCCGCCGCCATGTTCTGTTACTTTTCCGTTACTTGTTGACTTTTTTTTTTTGTGGGAAAAAAGGAAACTCAGAAACTCCGTCTCTCAACAAGAACAGGCCAAGCGGATATATATATAGCGTTGGAAATGGGCGTAGTTTGAGTACGATGATAAAACGAAGCTACGAGAAATTGTGGGGGTCGAGATCTGACGGTGGAAAATTGATCTTGGAGGTCAACTTTCCAAGTTGGTGATGTGTGCCTGTGGTGGTCGTCGGATATGCGTAAAATGTGGAGATGTTTTACTTTTTACGTCAGCAGTGAGGTGGTGAGATGGATGTGGTACGTGTGCAATGAGGTAGCAGGGGAAAAAACAATTTTGAATTTGTTGCTCCCAATGCCTTGGAAACCGTCTGGGTTCATCCACCGTGGACAAATACGTCCTTCTCACATATATATACTCTGTTTTTTTTTTTTTAATGCAGTATTTATTTTATTTTTTATACAAGCATACTTTAAACTAATCTAAATGTTGGGAGGAGGATTCGAACTTAGGTGCAGAGTTGGGAGCACATCCGCTCTATTTATATTTGAATTTTTTCCCCTTAGACCTACAAAAAGAAACGACGTGGCAATAACCCAGTGAGGTCTAGTGTTGGGCCCAAAAAGATGAAAGATCCAAATTCAAAACAAAACTGAAGGATCGAGCTCAAAAGCCCACGATTGTGATACAATGGGCTCAGCCCAGGTAACGGGGTTCAACCCAATATTCAAAGCTAGGTCCAAATTGCCAACTCCAATATTATCTCCATGGTAAACCAGGTGCAAAGGCTCAGAAGGCATAATAAAATCTTGCTAAAAAATTAGCTTACATCTCCATTTCCAAATATACCATAGATAAATCGAAAAGACTAAGTACCAAGGCAGGCCATGATATACAATCTTTTTTTATTGAAGATTCAAAATAAGCTAGTCATCAAACTCCATGAGGGGATGACAAGGAGTATGCTAGTATGAAATTGTGTTGGCATTTCCTAGAACTTAGTATAGGTTTGGAAGTATTATTTAGCTTCAGAATTGTGACTTAACACGTATGAGACATTTGATCTTAAGGGTGAGACATGTCATTTTTCATGCACTCATGATAGGAACATTTTTGTGGAGTCATATATGATTTTATTTCTTTGATCTTACTTTATTTTAATAAATTAGAATCCCCTTGAGAGTACATCTCATTTAGGCATGTTTTGTAATATCTTTTTACTTATTCTTTCTTTCTCTCATCCATGATTTGTTACTTATGTTTTAAGTAATTTACTTGGAAATTAAGTTTTAATCAGATCACATTATTAAAGGTGTTGAGATATTCTTGATAGTTGACCTAAGAATATTAGGACTCCTATAATGGTGAGATTATCATAAATTTCCTTTGTTGAGCTTTTATTTTCCTATTGATTGGACCACACGTTCCTTAACTTTAGAATAGGACAAAAATCTTTGGTGATTGAATTTATTTGTCCCTCATCTTTTTTAACGTAGTTTTATTTTTTTGGTGGAGCAAATAGCATATAAAAGAAGACCTTTGTCTTCTTCATGTTGTACAACTTTTTAACAATAGTTTTGTGTACTTAAACATTTAAGAAATATGTGTTTTTATTTGGATAAATCATCAAGTGTTCCATGTTTACTTGGTGATTTATCCAACACTTTATCATTCATATTGCATTCATTTGCATAGTTTGGTTGAGGGCACCAAGATCGTGGCGGTGGTTTTTCTTCGGTGAGCTTGAATCGATCGTGACCAGTATCAGATTCAACATAAAGAGAGTTGAAAGGTCATCCCGTGACAGAAGTTGAGTTACAAAGAAGTCGATAAACATTATCTAGAATGTGTCTAGGATAAGTGTGTGAGCATTTCTTACAATCATCGTTCTATAGTGGATTTGTTTTGGATTGAGGAATCCCGTGGATTTTCCCCAGAGGTGGGGTTTTACCACATAAAATAACTCTCTCTGTGTTCCTTTATTTTATGTTCTACACGTTTCAGGATTGATAAACCATATCAATCCTTCTACCGAAGTTTATTTTTATTTATTGATTATAATTTTAAATTAGCCTATTCACCCTCCCCCCCCCCCCCCCCCCCCCCCCCCCTCTTCTAGGCATTATTAGTCATCCTACAAGTAATTTCAAAGTAGGACCACCACCACCAATCCTAAGTTACAGTACTTTGTGCATGCATGCATTTTCATGGCCTTTTTATTTATTTATTAATTGATGTGATATTGGAGAAAAACTTAGTTGCAATGGGGATAACACTATTTTGCTATCCCCAATCAATAATGTTATGCCACGTAGAAGAGTTATCACATGTGTCATAGTATTATTGGTTGGGGATAAAAAAATAGTGTTATCTCCTTTTTTGTGGAAGTCTTTCTCGTGCTATTATTATCTGTAGACCTATATTCCCACTAAAATCCAATAAGTTGTAAATAGACCTCTCCAAACAAAGGAGAACATTAAGAAATTTGATATTATTATCTGGTCATGCCATCAAGAACAAGGCTGAATGATGATACCTATGAAAAATAGTTGGTGTTAATATGAGAGGTTCCTATCAACTTCAAAGATTTGAATGGAAAATCAAGAGGAAGGCATATATACATTTTGTTTTCTTTTTTTGGGACATTTGGCTTCCTTGTAGTGTTGAGGATGTGGGAACAAATATTTCGGCTTCCAATTACAAGGCGCTACTTAGACAAGAAGAATATTTCATAGGTCAATTAATTAAGCTCATTTATTCGGCAAATTAATTGATACAAAAAAAGGGGATATTATCTTTATTTAAAAAGATAATGTCACCAATTAAGATATTATGCTAATTTTTAGATATCATCATCAAATTAGGAGATTAGATCCCAATCAAATCCCAAATGGACTCAATATCTAAAATTTGGGGACAAAATAAATTCCTTCCAAATAGGAATTATTCTTTGAGAAACCTTAGATTCCTAGAGCCCTATAAATACATGGATTCATTCAACACACAAGGTAATCTGAAACTCAATCTGATACCTAACTCTAAAACACCCGAAATTCTCCATTCCCTCTCTCCTAGCCGACGGCACTACCATTGCCGCCGGCCACGCCTCCCTCATCTCTCCATATTTTCATACACGGCTCCTGCAACCACACATGGTTACTGCCACCTGGTTCTCATCCTAGAGAAAACTCCGTACCCTTTTTTAGCTATTGTTTCACCTAGATTCAATCGAACTAACTTAGGCATCTGAGGGCCTTTGGCCAACACCCCCCTGAGTGTGGTCTATTTACTCGGGTCTTTTTCACAGGAATCGAGGAAAAGAGAGAAGGAGGTTCTAGAGATGAAGGATCTTCAAGCGGATATTCTCTCATGAGAATATTTGCACAAACATTTGGTGCTTTCATTTAGAGCACGAGTTATACTAAACTCATGCTCTTGAATCAAAAGAATTCGTTTCCTCCATTTTTTCGCTCAACCAAAGCCTTTTGAACAACCATGGCCGGAAGCAAGCACACAAGGAGCAAGACCGATGAGATGGCCTAATCCGCGAAAGGCTCGGGCCACCATGATGTCACAGCTCCGAGACAGTCTCATGATATGGCCAAAGCCGTGGCTTGCCCTCACGACGCCACAGCTGCCACCTCAGGCCCTGCTGTTTTTGCAGCTCCTCCTCTTGGAACAACTTCACACATTCCCTCATTTGCCGCCACGCTTGACGTATGCTCACACGTACACCTCCAATGAAACCCTAGCCCATGTGCAATTGGGCTCTACACAATTCTCTCATCCCAGTCTACGAAGTCAAGTAGACCTCGATCTTATAGTCAACGAGCTGACCTAGAGCATGGATGACCAAAATGACTCAATGAGGCAACTCCTCAACCAAATAGACTTGGTCCAAAACATTGTCCTTGGACCACAGGGCTAAGAGAGAAGGATGGACGAACGCACCGATAAGTAGTTCGAGAGGTCACATACAGGTTAAGCAGGAGCAAGCAAATAAGGAGAAGGATAAGAACATGATCAACATGCTGGCATGTCACAAGCATCCGCGAGCCACGCTCAAAGTATGCGAAGTCTCCAATTTAGATTGAGTTCAAGGACCAACGTGTGCGAAGGGCCAGGCCCGCGACCTAGCATTTACTCCCGCCTAGGCCCACACGGAAATGTTCATGAAAGGCTAAGCCCTTAGGGAGGTCAACCTAACGACCCTCATAATGAGGTTCATGAAGAAAGGCGCTCCATAACCCATTCAAGAAAAACCAATTCCCTTCGACAAGCCATAGGGAATCCCTCACAAGAGCAGTCCCACCAATATGCCACATAAGCAGGACAACCGAGAAGGTCAGCCCTTGCGAGCCAACGAGGAAGTCAATCAGTGCCACCCAAATCATGAAGGTCACCAGCGTGACCCGCAAGCCATGCACGCAGAAGATGTCGAGAAGTTTGTGAATAACCTGCTTCGATACCTGAAGATCGAAGGAGATTTCGAAGATGCTCTGCTCATAGAGGTTGACCAAGCAAACTCCTCACCATTCACAGTCGAAATCGAGCAGGCTGCTCCTCACCATTCACACCTTCTTTCACAAACTTCAAATGGGATTTCGATCCTGAGAGCCATCTGAAGCAATTCAAAAGTGTTAGGCCATCTCCAGCCATGGGCTATATCCCAAATATAGCCCTAAAATAATGCAAAACCCATCTCCAGCCATGGGCTAAATAAAATTTTGGCCAAATTTAGAGGGCCACATTTGGCCCTTTAGCCCTCCAACCAGGCCACATATAGCCCACCTTTAGTCTAGGGCAAATTTTTGTAGGCCCATGCATTTGCTTTTTAAAAGCCAACAATAAAGTAAGATGATGTCATAGCTGGATATATATAATAAAATATGAAGGATCCTAAAATATAGCCCTGCATGGCTGGAGATGGAAAAATTTAGCCCTGCATTATTCTTTAAAAAATTAATATTTTGGAGGGCTAATTTTTTAGCCCTGGACTACATTTAGCCCTATGACTGGAGATGGCCTTATGATTCTCTACATGAGGGGCAGCCTAGGATTAGTTCCACACCCTGCCATCTGGGTCGATCAACAGCTTCAAGGAGCTAGCTTTTGTCTTCCCAAAGAATACACTTCTTACCGAACGATCAAGAAGAACCTTGACCACCTGTTTAATTTGCGTAAGAAGTCCGATGAACCTCTCCAAGATTACATCAAGATATTAAAAGCAGAAAAGGCAAACATTGTAGGGTGCGATGACAGAATTGCGTCCTTTTCCTTCAAGAAAGGCTTGCCAGCTAAGCACGACTTATACCGAGATCAAATTGCCTCGAAAAAGTCTACCAATTAGTCAGATCAACCGACCAAAAAGGCAGGTCAGAGGAGTGATAGGTTCTACAGCAGAATAATGGCAAGCGCAAGTGGCACCATTGAGGAGATGCTCTGGCAGAAGAGAACTACACCAAATTCTCCATCCCATACATTAGATCTTAGCCAAACTGAAGGACAAGCCTTGAGTAAGAAGACCACCAACCTTGAAAGAAGACCCGGATGAGAGGGATACTAGAAGATATTGTGCCTTCTATGGGGACAGAATAAAATCCCTAATGGACTCAATCTCTACAATTTGAGGACAGAATAAATCCCTTCTAAATAGGAATTATTCTTTGAAAAACTAGATGTCTAGAGCCTTACAAATACATGGCTTCATTCAACACACAAGGTAATCTAAAACTCAATCTAAAACCAAGCTATAAAACACCCAAACTTCTCCACACACTCTCTCTCTCTCCTAGCCGACAATACTACCATTGCCGCTGGCCACGCCTCCCTCATCTTTCCATATTTTCATACATGGCTTAGGCCACCACACATGGCTACGGCCTCCCGCTTCTCACCCTAGAGAAAACTCCGTACCCTTTTTTAGCTATTGTTTCACCTAGATTCAATCTAACTAACTTAGGCATTAGAGGCCCTTTGGCCAACACCCCCTGGGTGTGGTCTATTTACTCCGATCTTTTTCACATGAATCGAGGAAGAGAGAGAAGGAAGTTCTAGAGACGAAGGATCTTCAAGCAGATATTCTCCAGTGAAAATATTTGCACAAACAGAGGAGCCCATGATTAGCATTAGGGAGTACATGATTAAGTGAAAATCAGTCTCTACCCAATACCCCTACCCATGCTTTGGCTGCTTTACTCGACACTGATGTTGAACCCACCTATTTCACACAAGCTGCTCGATCTTCTAAATGGACACAAGCCATGCACGATGAATTCAACGCCCTTCTCAAATAGGGCACCCGGTCCTTAGTTCCTCCTTCTTCCACACACAACACTGTTGGGTGAAAATGGGTATTCAAGGTGAAAGGACAATCTGATGGTACCATCAAGCGCTACAAAGCTCGACTTGTGGCTAAAGGTTGTCATCAACAATATATGGTGGACTATTTTGATACGTTTAGCTTGGTTGATAAACCCACAACAATTCGGACTGTGCTCAGTATCGCAGTCAATTCTGGGTGGCCTATTCGACAACTCGACGTCAAGAACACCTTCCTCCTTGGTCCTCTATCCAAAGAGGTCTACATGCAGCAACCCTGTGGGTTTATGGATCCCAGCCGGCCTCAACATGTCTGCAAACTTCACAAGGCTATCTACGGCCTTAAACAAGCACCACGCGCTTGGTTCCAATGTTTTAGTTCGTTCTTGTTCTGTGTTGGTTTTACTCAAAGTCAATATGATGATTCTATGTTTGTTTATCAGGATCAGTCTCATAATATGATTTTACTTGTTTTCCTTGATGACAGCATACTCACTAGGAGTAGTCAGTCACATTTACATGCTTTATTGATATGTTTGGCATCGAATTTGATGTCAAAGACCTTGGTAGGTTACATTATTTCCTTGGCATCAAATATGCCCTTGATATTCTTGAAAGAAGCAATATGCCGGATTCTAAACCGATCTCTACACCAATGGCTTCTAAAGGCAACCTTTCTTGCACTAATGGCACTGCTTTGCCCGAACCCACTGTGTATAGACAACTTGTCAGTGCTCTGCAGTACCTAACCATGACTCGTCTTGATGTTTCTTACGCCGTACAACATGTTTTCCAGTTCTTTGGTTCCCCCACTGATGTTCACCATGAAGCAGTGAAACGCATTCTGCGTTATCTCAAAAGCACCCTCGATATTGGCCTTCCTATTCATTGTTCTACGAACTCCTCATTCCTTGTTGCCTATTCAAATGCCGACTGGGCAGGTTGCCCGAATACTCGTCGGTCCACCAGTGGATACCGTGTATTTTTAGGACCAAATCTAATTTCATGGAGTGCAAAGAAACAATGCACAATTTCTCATTCAAGCGTCAAAGCTGAGTATCGCGCCCTAGCTTATGCTTGTGCAAACACTATATGGATTCAAGGTCTATTTCATGAACTTCGGCATCCTATTCCACATCTTGTTATTCTTAATTGTGATTATCTCTCAACCACATATCTTGTGGCCAATCCAGTGTTTCATGCCCAGACCAAACACATAGCTATCGATTATCACTTTGTTGGGGAATGTAAGTCAACGAGTTCGTTTCATACCTTCTACTTAGGGCTACACACGGTTCAATAACCGTAGCTTGGAACAGTTGCTGACCACCGAACCAGAGCGGTGCGGTGCGGTTCGGCGAAGGATTGAACTGAGATTGAGGGAGGAAGAAGAAAGAAGAAAAAATGGAGAGAGAAAAGAAGAAAGCGGCTGGGAGAAAAGAAGAATAGGACGTGGGGCAGGAAACCTAACTTTTTCTTTAAATGTTTTTTTAATTCTTTTAAATTGTAATAAATATTACAATCATACATGCATTTCACAAGAAGACGCTTCAGTCCAGTGGAATTTGAGCTCTGTATCTGCACCGTGAACAGAGTTCGACTCCCCATCAGTGCACTTACAATGAATTTTTAGACAATTTACATGGAAGCGGTCTGGTTCGGGTTTCGACGGTTTGAAAAAATTAAAATCGGTTCACTATCGGGTCGGCAGGTTTTTTTGCCGATTTCAATTATTTTAATTAAAACAACCGGACCAACCCGCCAAAATCGATCCAATTTGGCCAGTTCAGTCGGGTTTTCAGTATAAATGTGCAGCCCTACTTCTACTCATCAACTTGCATATGTTTTCACCAAAGGATTGCCTATAGACCTTTTGCCCGACTTATTTCTAAACTTGTCTCTTCACCAATGTCAAGTTTGCATGGGAGTATTAGAGAGTTACAATAGTTAATCATACTAATGATAGAAAATGGTCAGTTGTCAATTACGTTGTTATTAGGCCATAACTCCATATTTATGTTTATGATAATGGCTTCTTGTAACTGTAAGTTGTTCTCTACAGACTTGTATATATATATCTTGTATAATGATCTTGTGAATGATTAAGTGAAAATCAATTTCTACAATTAGCAATCTCTTAGCCTCCACCCACATCACAATCAAGGGATATTGTGGGAATTCCTTCAGTCTTCGTCAATGTCTTTGCCATTGTAGAAGAAATCCTCATCCTTCGCCATCTTCGAACATTGTAGATTTGCACCCAATGTCAAAGATCTCCTCCCGCTTATTGATTTGCAACCCAACTGCAAATGATGGACAAAATTGCTTTGTCATGCCTCATATCGCGTCAGCATGTGACCGATGATTCTTCGCACTAACATGGTCAACACTGAACCCTCCCACGTTATTATGCCCATCTACAGTTGCGCTTTTATAAATAGGCCTAAACCCAATCATCCATGGTTTGATCAAATTTGAAGTTATTGATATTTGAGTTGTAATTATATTAGTTATTAAACTTTGAAAATTTGATGGCATGTTTATTTTTTTTTAAATACAAGTTGTTGTCTAAACTACTCTAATTAATTTAAACTATAATGGCATATTAGATTTTAATGTGTTAAATGAAAATTGTATATAGACATTTTGGTTGTAATTAGGCTAACAAAGTTGAAAAATGTAAAAGAAAAACAGATTGGCTTGGATCTAAATTGTCCTAAATAATTTTTGTTAAAATCGAATCGAACCAAACCAGTTTATTACATTTGATCCGACTGCATTTTTGGATGCGAACCATGTAATACTAATTGAGTCCGTAGTTTTGAACTAACCCTACCACATTATGTTCTATTTGTGCAAACTTTTAGACTTCTCCTTATTCCATATTTTTGTTTTCATTATCACAATTGTGGGTACAATTTTAATTCAATTTTGTTGATGATGAGATCTCATAGGAATAACCCGAGTTTGGGTATGTAATTCCTCGATTTTGGGATTTTCTGTTGATTTCCTTGTAAATGTCAAATAGATTGATGTCATAGGAATAAACCGTAAAACAAAAGCAAGGAAACAAGAACCTGCCAATAAGACAAAAAAAGAAAATAAAGTAAAAAAGGTAAGTAGGACTGATTTTTGTCTTCTTTTGTTTTTTTTAATCTTCTGACAGAAATGTGTTCTAATGATTTTCTTACATCAATTAGCATTTTTTATTTATTTATTTATTTATTACATCAAAGCATTTGACGTCCGACCAAAAAGAAAAGAAAAAGGAAATTTAGCATTGGACACATTGGTGTATACTATAATCTATGTAATAATTATTTTTTTTAAAACCCTAAGACATGAAAATTAATCCAATAATAGTTTGGACATGATGTTATAATAAGGTTGCTCAAACACCAACCGAAAAAGACAGAAGGAAGAGTCGGAACCTCAATAACCCGCACTTTGTCAAATCGACAAAATCCTTACTTTATAATTTCTCTGATCCGAATACCCGTCTTCCAATCTCTCTCCTTCTCCACCTGCGCGCAGGTCAAGGTAAGGTCCTCTCTCTCTCTCTCTCTGTGTATATCTGTCTGTATCTGATCTCCAAAAGCCATATTGTTTGAGCTTTATACCTTAATAACGGAGACGACTTCTACATTTTTTACTTTAATCTTTCATTTGGCTTTTGGTTTTTTTTCTGGGTTCTGGATTGGCTTCTAAAGGTATGAACTTGTAGTTGGTTTCTCAGTTCTTTGTACATTGAATATCTAAATTCTTATGTTCTGGTTTTACTGGTTAGAGTATGTTAACTGTTCTTATAATATGAATTTGGAAAAGTTTGAAAAAATTTGAAGCTTTGAGTGTCTGATCTATATGCTTATGATGGTATCCAATTCACATTGGCATGCAAGAGTTAAATTTTGGGGAATTCTATTGACAGCCCCTCAAATGAGCAGGTGTAGAGAGCATTTGAGAGGGTGTCAACTGAGTTCCCCTTGAATTTTTGTTTGTATGTCTTGAATTGTGGATGCTGCTTTTCCCACCCTCCTTTTCTTAAGGATGTTGTTGGTTAAAGATACTCCGGAGTCCGAATTAGTGGAAAGCAGAGGAGTTTGAAATTGATTATATGAGTTTACTGGTTCACTTTGAGTATTCTTAATGGCATTTGTCATCATACTTGTTTAAAATTTGATCCAAAGTGGTCCCCATCTCCATTCTTTAGTAATCTTAAGATTGATATGTTGTCCTCAATTTGATATAAACTGCTCATTAGTGCTCAGAATTTGTGGGTATATCCTGAAAGTTCTCTTGAAATTCTATGATAACAACTGTTAAATACTGATTGCTACTCTATCACGTAAACAACCTATGAATTATTAATTGAAATGGGTTTGGTAGAGTATGGGTTATTTCAATTCATAAATGTGTTTGGTTCAAATTCATTGAAAAGTTCTTGCATAATTTTATGTTGAAGTTTTATTTACTGGTGATCTCTTGTGAACCAGTAGCCTTAATTTGGTCATCATATCAATGCTTTTGGGCTAATTTATGTGGAGTTGCTTAATGCAGGTATCTCCAGATACTTTTTCAGAAGTTGTACAAGATAAAAGAAGGGTTTAATGCTGCTGCTAAATTATGTTCTGAACAGCTGAATTTGAAAATTCTCATTCTATGCTGTGATGGAATAGGAAAATTACTGTGTTATTCATTTGGGAAAGCTGAGATTTTTATTCATTTGTAATAAACAATGATTGGGAGGAAGAACATGGGACGAGCTTCACCCTTACTTCTGGTTCTTTTGGCTCTTGGGTTTTTCTTTGCCACTTATAATTTTTTAACTATGATAATCCACTATAGATCTGTTGGGAAGTGGGTAGGTGATAATTCGAATGGTGGGTTACTGTCTGACCCCATTATTGGGATGCCTGAGGATGTAAAGAAATTCAAGAATTCCAAGTCACCATTCCATGTTGCCTTAACAGCCACTGATGCTCCTTACAGCAAATGGCAGTGTCGCATTATGTACTATTGGTATAAGAAGAATAAGGACTTGCCTGGATCGGAGATGGGAGGTTTTACCCGAATTTTGCATTCAGGAAATCCTGACAACTTGATGGATGAGATCCCAACTATGGTCGTTGATCCTCTTCCTGCAGGTCTTGATCGGGTTAGGCTTCTTGCACTATAACCTTTTGGTGACTATATTCCATGTCATTGTATGTTTCATTCATTTGTTCTTTCTTTTCAACCTTTTAGTTGTGAATTCTTACTTCTTCCCTCAGGGAGTAACTTCATTATATCAGTTGGATGTGATTATGTCTGTTTGCACCGTTCTATGTGTAATCTAAAGTCAAAATAAGGGGGCTTGGCAATATTAGATAGGTTTTAGAATTTGCTGAAAATAAAGGAGAGTAAAGGAAAAGAGCCATAAAGAAAAAGCTAAGATTATGCCTTTTTTTATTCTTTTTTGGAGCTGAAGTTAAGACTGATGTTGAGTATGGGAAAAGCAATGAATCATTAGAAGAATAGCATGTATTTTGATTTTCACGGTTCAAGCTGATCCAGGTTATTGATATTTCAACGATTTGCTACTCACGGGACGACATGTGAAACTTATTAATTTAAGTTCTGCATCTAATTATTATATTCTTTACGCAAAGTTACTAATATTTAGGTTACTGTTATGAAATACTTGCAGAAATGCAGCCATTTTAACTTTTTGGATCTTTTCTTAATGATGAAGTATATGGTATTTCTTATGAATAAATGGGTTTAACTGTAACTTGATTGACGTGTAAATCTTAGACCTTGCAACTCTATAGTTGAAGATTGTTGCTAATCCTGTGTAAACCGTTTTAATTGAAGCCTTTTTCATAGTCAGAGTATATATCTCTACCTATCTCTATCACAATCTGTCTGTATGATGTTGTTGATTGGGTTCTGTTTCCTTATCTATCAATCAAATATGTTTAAGAGTAGCACCCCCCTTAGGTGATTTTTCACTAACTTTTATATGATTATCAAATAAGTTTAATAAATTTTATACAATTATAAAAGAAGTTTAAGTAGTTATTATCATTCTAATAATTTATACTATGTACATTTTATCGATATATATATTTCCTGACATAATTGCAAATTTTTATACAGGGATATATTGTCTTAAACAGACCCTGGGCTTTTGTTCAATGGCTGGAAAAAGCTACAATTGAGGAAGAGTGAGCTTCTGCATATTTGATGATCTTAAGTTTTCTTATGTTTAACCTTATACTTGAGTATTAAATCCATCTACTTTTGTTGTTGCAGATATATTTTGATGGCAGAGCCTGATCACATTTTTATAAATCCTCTTCCTAATTTGGCTCATGGAGGATATCCAGCTGGCTTCCCATTTTTCTACATTAAACCTTCGCAGAATGAGAAGATCATAAGAAAGTTTTATCCCGAGGAGAATGGCCCAGTCACAAATGTTGATCCAATTGGCAATTCTCCTGTAATTATCAGAAAGGTAGTATCTTTTGGTAAACTGTACTTTGTTTGGCCTTATTTAGTATTTGTGATGGCCCTTATTATGTTTGAGACATTTAAAAATTTTGATGTGCCAATTTATTTTGAGTTTCTGAGAACTGTAATGGTGTTTCTAGTTTTCTGTAATTTTGTCCTCTTAAAATTACTCATTGTCATCATATATAACTCCTGGAACTACTATTGCTGATCTATATCAAACTATCTTCTTTTGTTGGGTAAAGTGAACCATGTGATGACCGAATAAATGTAATCATTCAGGATTGCTGGAACCACTATTGCTGATTTTTATTGATTTAGTTTTGTAGGGAGAAATTGAGCCATGTGGTGAATGAATAAATGTAACCATTCAGGATTTGATAAAAATAATATTTCTGATTTATATCGATTGATCTTGTTTTGTTGGGAAAATTTGAGCAATGTGATGAATGAATCAATACAATTATTCAGGATTTACTGGAAAAGATTGCTCCGACATGGATGAATGTTTCTTTGAGAATGAAAGAAGACACAGAGACGGATAAAGCTTTCGGATGGGTGCTAGAAATGTAAGTTTGACTGACTTTAGTTTTAACTAAATTGAGTTCTAGCAATCAGAGGTACCAGCTTTGACGTGTCTCTCTGCTTCTGATTTTCTTTGATGAACTAAGGTATGCATATGCTGTAGCATCTGCTTTGCATGGAGTGCAGCATGTTCTTCGGAAGGACTTCATGCTGCAGGTTTGGAATCATACTTAGAGAAGCTCTTCATATCAAAGTTGATTTGCATTTTTATTTTATGTATACATTGTGGTTAATAATGTCCTCCTGTCTTTAAATTTTCAGCCCCCATGGGATTTGGAAATTGGTAAAAAGTTTATTATTCATTATACTTACGGGTGTGACTACAACTTAAAGGTATGCGTGGCCCTTCCCTTATTTGTCAATTTCTGTTATGAATTTGTGCTTATAAGTATAATGTTAAAGTTTGGACATGCTTTCGGGTTAGCCATTACTGAGAGCCACCTTCTTCTTCCTCTTTGTTTCTTGTTTTGCACTAAACAGATGGAATATAGATAATATATATCCCATTGTTAGTTCCGTAGTTATCTGAAGTTTCCAACTTTTTAGGGTGAGCTAACATACGGCAAAATCGGGGAGTGGAGATTCGACAAGAGATCATATCTACGTGGACCTCCACCGAGAAACCTTCCCTTACCCCCTCCCGGGGTTCCTGAGAGTGTGGTATGTCTAAGGAATGTTATTGTTACAAATTATAATTTGCATCTTCTATTTTAGATGATTTGGTGTACCTTGTATTTTTATTTATTTGTGTGCCCTAGTTCTCTTCATTTATACAAGAAAGTTGGTAGCATTATGTTTCTTTGAATGTTGCACGCAGAGAAGTTATTTCCCCTTAAGACAAAGGGCTGCCTTGTCTTTACTTCTTTGTTTTAAATATTTGTCATCTGTGTATGGCATCATGGAAGTAGTCTGAAAGGCAGAAATCCAAACCATACATTCTTAAATGAAGAATGAAGAGTAATCTGCCTCAGAAATCCCCTGCTCCGATGAAAATAAAATTAGTAAACAAGCAGAAAACCCCCCGTATGCCTAGTGATCATAAACCTTATAAGATTGGGTACTTTCTTAACCATGAGAAGCTGTAATTTACTCAGCCCATGTAGGGAGTGGAAAGCCAACAGTTGTAGTTGATGGGTAAGGGGAAAGTCACAGTAAGGTGAACTGGAGACGAGGAAGGGGGAGGGCCAGGGTTTGTGACAGACTCATGCTGAGGTGATATGTTCATGTCATGGCTTGTGTTGGTGCTGGGAGTAGCTTTAAGATTTTTTCTGCAACCAGTTAACTTTCTGGACAGACTGACTGACTGACTGACTTACAAATTTGGATTCCTTTTGTGGGAGAAATGTTTAGAAATGTGGAGGTGTACTGTACTAGTGAACTATAAACCGTTGGCAACCATTTTTTAACTGATTTTTGGATTGAAGTTTTCATAGTATATGACATGTTTTATGAGTATTTTTTGTTTTTATTTTTTAAATCTCTCTCTCTCTCTCTCTCTCTCTCTCTCTCTCTCTCTCTCTCTCTCTCTCATGCTCATTTTGTCTGCAGGTCACCCTTGTAAAGATGGTGAATGAAGCTACTGCTAACATACCTAATTGGGACACACAATAGATATCAGCTGCATTCCATTCAAGATAGATTATGATACACCGATGTTTAGAGAAGGAAAATTCTGATTCATGTGTAGCCTCTTAGAAATAGGAATATACACAAATCCCAGATCGTAAATTGAAAATAAGAATGTTCTGATGCCTCAAATGTATATCTGGGTTACACTTGGTTTTAGGGGAACCTCAGGGTGTTTGAAGGGTAAAGGTTAAGCTGCCGAGCAGCATTGTTTAGGATTTTGTGCTTGCTGCAATTTGGATTATTTCAAGTTGATTATATGCAATCATTCATTGTAATCCCTGAGCCAACAGGATCCAGCTTTAATTTTGGATTAACACAGCCCCTCGCTGAGATTCTGTTTAATTTCCTCGGAAGGAAAGGGGTCTTGTTTTCTTTTAATCTCGTTTCAAAGCATTTGAACATTGGTATGTGGATGATATAGCGACAATGTTTCAGTTCCTTTTATTATTCACTTTGACAAAATGGGTGTGACTCAGCCAAAACTATATTACTGTACCTAATTTGGTACAGTAACTGGTCTAAGATTAAAATGGTGTTAAAGTAATAGTTGAACTACCAAATATTTCGTGTTATTTAGGATGAAGATACGTTTGGCAGATGTATCAACTCCAACCATGATCCAAAGATAAATGCAGTAAAAGATATTTTAGCTGAATTACTTGATGATTGCAATCAGTATATGTCGAAATTGTTCTTGTTAGTTATTGTTTTGTTTTAATATACATCACTCGTGACTCCGCTATGTTATGAGTCTTTTAATACGAGAACTAATACTGATAAAAAGAGAGTGCTGCTATTTCCACCCCCTTGTCCTATTTCCCCACCCACCTTATTTTCTCACCCACCATGTAAATTTGAAAAAACACAATTCTATCTTTCCACCCATCATTATTCCTAAAATACCATTTAATTATTAATTCAAGTAAAATCTAGAAATCAAACAAAAAATTTTAAAAATAACCCAAACAAACCCAACGACCTCTTCCTATTCTTCTTCCAATTCTTTTCTTCAATCACAATTCCAGAAAATTTTTCGAAAAACATGTGACATTGGACAAGCCGGCTTCTAACTAGACATATGCCATCTCTACCTATAAATATTGTTTTGCAGTGTCGTCAAATCTCATTACCCAGACACTAAACAGAATTCTTACATATATATATATATATATAATGGTTTCCATGGCTGAGAGTAGACTACTTGGCAGTAAGAATTATTCCTAACTCAATTTTTTATTTCCTTTAACATTATTTATTTTTAGTTTCACAAAAATATGAAAAAAGATTCGTAGTTCATTTGTAATACATGCGTTAATGTTGCAGTTGGATTTGGAAAGTAACAAACTAGCCCAGTATGTGATTTAGTTTATGGTGCAGAGGAGGGTGAAAAGTTCAATCATTCAAGGATACGTGTCATTGAAAAGTTCAATTTGAGTTTTGATTTCTTGCTTTCTATCAACCCTAATATCAATTGCGACAACTTCTTTGTGGGTCAATGGCTTTGTACCGTTAGGGACTGCAAATTGAGCTTCAAGTTTGGTCTGGGAGGTGGTGTTTGACAGGGATGAGAGGAGAATAGGTGGGTTACGAGCAAGGTCTAAAATATCGATGATATCGGAAATATCGGTAGTTCAAAAACACGGAAATTTTGATAGAAATATCGGGATATTATCGATATTGATAAAAATTGAATAAAAACCATGGAAATTGCAAGAAAAACTTGGAAATTTTTATTGAAACTTTGCAGGATGTTTTTTTAGTCAATTATCTATTAGTTTATCACAAAAAATGGGAAGGAAATACATTACATGATGGATTTAACTTATTTAAGTTGATTATATAGCGAGCTGGCAAACACTGTGAGTGTAGAAATATGTAGTAATTAATGAAAGAAGATTAAACACACCATAATCATTTATATATAATGAATTACTACAATATTTTACACTTTATACATTGCATCAAAAGTAGAAACTTGAAAAAGAATGGTAATGTAAAAATTTGTTTCTTGCAAAAAGAATTCAAAACAAAACCATGTATATATATATAAATAGTTTAGCATATTTTCACAAAGACATAAGTGATATGGTGGTTAAGGTGTTGAAGGAGTAAAATGGGAGGGGTTCGAATCCCCTTGGTGTTTTTTAATATAGAAATTTATCCTAGATTGCAGACATTTTTAAAGATGTTATAAATACTACATGATAAATGTTTGAAATTATCGAATAAATAATTAATTACCGCCACAAATGCCCATACCTAGATTTATCGAGATGTTATAAATACTACATGATAAATGTTGAAATTATCGAATAAATAATTAATTACCGCCACAAATGCCCATCCCTAGATTTATCGAGACCTTTATTTCCCTCATTTGTTTTTCCAACTCTCTATTTTAGCTAACCTCAAATATTTTATTATTTTAAATTCATTAAAAAAACAAAAAAAAAAACCCAAAAGCCAAGTCTCAACCCCACCGAACCTTTCTTTTTCTTCTCTCTCCCTTTCCCTCTCTCTCTTCCAGCTTTTTCTTCTCTCTATCTCTTTCCCTCTTTCTTTCTCTCTCCCTTTCCCTCTCTCTCTCACGGCCAATAATACACACTCCAAATTCAGATCAGACGCCACCAACCAAGTCTCTCAACCTTTCGCTTCTGTCAACGATTCTCGAAATCCCTAAAGTACCCCTGTTTTTCTCCAAAATCTTGCTCCCCTGCACCCTCTGCTTCGCAATTTCCATCTGAGCAAACCCTAGCACCCCTCCCAAATCCTTCTCCGTCTACGCGATGCTGAAGTTTTCGCCGACCACTGCGAGCCAGATTCGCTTTCTCCTCCAAAGCCCCAACGACGCCAACTCTGACTCTGTGCTCCGAGAGCTCTCTCAACCATTGCGAGAATATCGATATTATCGATAATCTCGATAATATCGAGATATTATAACCGTTTTGTGTTGACGTTGCTCGATAATATCGGGATCGATATGTCGGCGATATTTTCGGCGACAATTTCGATATTTGGACGAAAAATGCTTGGTTTGTTCCCAGATTATCGGCTTCCAAAAAAAACGAAATTATCACCGATATTTCGGCGATAATGTCGATTTTTTAGACACTGGTTACGAGAAATAAGACAGGGTGTCAGAAGTCATTTTACAAAGAGGTAATTTTGTTTTTAAAATTTTGAAGATAAGGTGGGTGGGGAAATAGGACAAGGGGGTGGAAATAACAGCACTCTAAAAAATATATATAAAAAAACATAACTAGTCTGATATTCTCCCAACCAAGGTATTAAATATCAAAGATTTCGGAAATATTGGCGGTCCAAAAACAAGGAAATATCAATGGAAATATCTACAAAATGTTAATATCGGTAAAAATTGAATAAAAACGACGAAAATTGTTAGAAAAACATGGAAATTTTCAATAAAACTTTAGAAACCAGCAAATGTCAAATATGTTGGTGTTGGGCTGCATTTGAAATGAGTTTCCTCAATTTGTAATGTTTCCCACTATTAATGAATACAGTTCTCTTGTTCAAAAAATACAACGAGAAAGGAAGAATATAACAAGTTACATACAGCTCAGTTGGAAAAGGCGCCAGAATTGGCCAAAATATCCCCAATCCTAAAAAACGAAATTATCGGTGATAGCCCAAATAGATGGTAAACTTGGCCAAACAAGCCGCATACAATACTTTTGTGGTGAATCCAACCGTAAAAGTTGCCTTAAATCATCCAATTGGATTTCCTTGAGCCGTGAACTTGAGAATCTTCATAGCTAGCAAGTACTCTTTTTGGACACATCATATTTGCATCTACTGAAAAACCAAGATATTCATCACTTGCGATTCAATTTGGTTTTCTCCAATATCCCATTTTTCTACCCCTCAAATAGCCATTAAACACATGACATGTATTTTCTCCCTCCGAACTTATCAAATTCTCACATTTTTCTCTTGACCTGTCAAGAAAACTCATTCTTAATTATCACGAACCACACCCATACTTTGCAATTTGCCATTGAAAACGAATATTTTCATGCCAATCAAATTGGTCATGAGAGAAGAATGACAAATAAATTCACTCATTTTCCCTGCACATGATTCAATCTATAATCAATGCATTGCATGCCTAATTGTTGAAGTACATATTGATCTGATTACCAAAATTAGTCTCGGGGTTAGCTTAAGTGCCCCAAAAACTACGACCCAAATCTCAAAAAAAAAAAATTTTTTCCTTTTTCTTTTTGGTCCGATGACCCAAATCTCACAATCTCACATATGTATCTTTCCCATTCTCATTTTTATTTACATTTCCCTTCCGTTCCCATTTCTCCATGACAAACACATAGACATGGCAACCAACACCTAAGCTGGTAAACGCACGCATACATGGCAACCACAAGTCTGAATCATTCATATCCAGCTAGCCCCAAGAGGGGAATGAAAGGTTTAATTCCAGATCTATTAAATAAACAGACTAATTTCAGAAACTCATATTATCTCATTTCTATCAGACTCAGATCACCAATCTGTGAAAGAATAACGGTCTGCGGGTTACAAAATGAGGCCAATGGGTGCTTCAATTTTACAAGAATAATGGAAAATATAAGTGAATAAATAAAGAAAATGTACATCGTTCCCCCACCAACTGAACTATCACAATTCTTCTAATTTTACCTAGGACCGTCCTGTCAAAAATGGACATGGTCTTGACTTGGGTGTCATAGCAAACTCTCACCCACTTTTGCAAAAAGAATGGCTCATTTTTTCTCATTTTGACCATCACTGAAAGCCAAATCAAATATCTGATTGTAGTCATCTACAAAATGAACGTCAAGACCTTCTTTTACATTAGGGGCAAGCTCATCGAAATCCCTTTTGTTAGCTAAAGGGAATATGATGGTCTTCACATCGCTCCTCCTTGCTGCTATCGTTTTCTCCTTAACCTATATTGTAGACAAAAAACGTAATTTTTATAAGTTCGAGATGAAACACGATGTACTCAAACACACAGATAACGAGATATAGAAATAAAAACCAGGCATCAATCGAAACCTACAGGACTATGCGTGTCAATTAGAAATCTTTTTTACAAGGCTTTCGTGAAGTCAAAATCACAAACACCGAAAATATGCAAACATGGAGCTTGAAAATTCATCGCAAGGAAACCAAAAGTACACCCTGAAGCATAACATCAGATGTACCGAAGTTTCCTAAATATAGAAAATAAAAGTAAATCGTGTAATTTAAGTCATAAAAAATATGTAACACTTCTATTAGCAATACATGGAAACATTCTCTTGCCAGACACTGGCTACATAAGATGCTTAGGTTTCCAGAGCATTTACGTCAATTTTGCTTGAATGTGTGGTCTAGATGACAGTCTGACAACATATGCACTTCACATTGTTAGACTGCCTCGCAAACATACCCTGGAAATATAGCCTGGCATATGCCATCAAATCAATACTTCATTGGCCACCTCTGATTTTTAGTTTGTTGGACAAGACTTTGTAATACAGTCTGTTACTATATGTATACATATACATACAAATACATACTTACCTATCTACATATATATACATATGGAGAGAGAGAGAGAGAGAGAGAGAGAGAGAGAGAGAGAGAGAGAGAGAGAGAGTCGTTTAACATACCCCACCAATTGGAAGGATCCTCCCAGTTAGTGTTACTTCCCCTGTCATTGCTAAATCCCTCTTGATAGGCTTCTTCATGGCAACGGACAACATGGATGTGATCATGGTGCAACCAGCACTAGGCCCATCCTTCGGCGTGGCCCCTGCAGGAACGTGGAGATGAAGCTTGGAATTGGAAAAGAAAGTGTGGTTATCTGGATCTTTATCGAGCAATATCGCTCTGGCAACAGTGTGAGCAATTTGGGCACTTTCTTTCATAACATCTCCAAGTTGACCAGTGACATGAAGGGCTCCTTTCCCCTCTGCTTCCTCAATCTGAGTGGTTTCTATATACAAGGTGGAGCCACCCATGGCAGTCCAAGCAAGACCCATAACAACTCCAATTGGAGTCTGATCATAGATGCGTTCAGCATGGAAGACAGGTTTGCCAACGAAATCAGCCAAGTTTGATGAGTCAACCAAAACTTTCTCAACTGTTTTTGTTGCTTCACCCTCCTGAATTTTCGCAGTTTCTTTTGCATCCTGTAAATATAGCTACAAAAAAAATTTAGTGGGTGAACACATAAATTCAGACATCAATTCAGATGGCATGAAAACATTGAAGGGAAAGTATGTCACGAGGAAAAATATAAGCACCAAAAAGGCAAATTTAACAAGCTTTAATATTATGTGGAACTTGCATATCATCCATGGTGTCTATATAGTTTCCTTTATACAAAAAAAAAAAAGGGAAATATATTATTTTCCAAAAAAATGTGGCCAAAAATCATAAAAGTCTCTTCCTTCATTTGACATATGTAAAATGAACTAAAAGAATCTTTCTAAACTCTCTCATATTGGAGGTCCATAAATAATGTTAATTACCTCTCAATAAATACCTAGCTGCTCAGTAAGTTTACAAAAGAGAAACAAAAGAGAATTATATCAACTGCATTCACGAAATTTCTGATGCAGAGTAAATCAGTACCCAGACTTTATAGCTTGTTACATACCTTTGAATCCACGGGTTCATCAGTATCTGCAACCTGAACTTCAACAACTGCAGGTTCATCAGGGAGATCCATCTGAATAGTGACTTCTTCTGCAGAGGTTTCAGAACTATGGTCATGATCATTGCCGTCCAATGATTCAGCTGCAGTCTGGTTCTTGCTAGAAACCACGTTTTGATCTAACTTATCAACATCTTCTACTTGGGTTTCATCAGTATCTACAAGCTGAACTTCAACAGCTGCAGGCCTACCTGGGAGAGATTGTATTTGATCAGCAACTGCTGCTTCATCTGATGCTCCTTGTCTAACAAGTTGCAGAGCTATCTGCCACAGCATAAAACGTAGGTTAAAGCATATTACTGTTCAAGGACCCATTTCATTGTTTAACAAGGTCGTAAATTTTTACTGCATTTCAGAAGTACCTCCTTGGACCTAAGAAAACCTTCAAGTTTGTGATGATGATCTAGATTTAGATATTTTTACAAACCTTGCGGTAGATCTTCTCTATGTGCTTTTGGAGGTTCCTAACACCTGCTTCTCGGCAATAATTTTCAATGAGAGCGAGAAGAGCTGCATCGGTCACTTCAACCTGAAAAGATAGTAATTTTAACACACTAAAGCTAACTGAAATATAGCATACAAACAAGCGTGCATGTCCACACACCTACACACACAGACAGATACCAGTACCTGTTCAGGTTTAATTCCACAAGCTTCACGTGTGGTCTTCTCCAAATAGTCCCTAGCAATGTGCATTTTCTCATCAGTGATATATCCAGCAATGGAAATCACCTCCATTCTATCCAAGAGGGGATTAGGTATCATCTCCACCACATTTGCTGTACAAACAAAGAGAACCTACAATAAAATTTTCGAAGTATGATTCCTCAAGTTAGTAATAAGGATTCAAAATAAACCATCCTTGATTCTTATTACATGGACACTTCTCAGATGCTTCATGTAAAAACTGAATGTGTGAGGAAAGAACATCAGCCCTATGGTGTTGACTACAACCAGACATCTATCACACGAAAAAATAATGTTCCAAATACAACCAATTCCTTCAACTACTTGATGATCAATTCCATGTTACAATGTTTAAACTTTAAAGTACTAGAGATATGATGCATACAATTATCCGCACTAGGTAGAGAGAGGAAAAGAATTGGGAACCCAAAACATCCCGTTTCCTTTCCATATTGTAAAGTTAAGATTATACCAATTTAACAATCATACACACAATACACCAGATGGCTTGGATATGGAAATTTTTTTTAAAAAAAAAGAAACAAAATTTATTGCATATAACAATGAAAAAGCATTTTGCTCTGCAAAAAGTAAAATTAGCATTTTGTTAACCTTTGACAGGTCGATTGGAACATCAAGATAATGGTCTAGAAAATTAGCATTTTGCTCCGGATCAAGAAGCTCTAACAAAGCACTTGCTGGATCACCAGCATGTCCCCTTCCCAACTGAAACAAAACAACACAAATTTCAGATTAAACTATCAATAATCTAAGTAAACAAGTATTTTATAAAACTACTCACTCTGGACTACAAAAAAAAAAACCAACAAATAGGATGTGTTTCAAATACAATATGAAGAAAGCCAACCAGCCATTTATATACCTTGTCAATCTCATCAATCAGAACTAAAGGGTTGGCTGTTCCCACATTTTTAAGGCATTGTACCATCTTCCCTGGCATAGCACCAATATAGGTTCGGCGATGCCCCTGGATGTAATTTTCAAAGTTAATTTTATAAGATATAGCTGCATGATTCACAGATGTTTATCAATATTTCAGAGTAAAAAGGTTTCCAAATACCTTAATTTCAGCAACATCAGACAACCCTCCAACAGAAAACCGAAAGAAGTTACGGTTCAAGGCACGTGCAATTGAACGACCAATGCTGGTTTTGCCCACTCCAGGTGGGCCAGAGAGACAGATGATTTTCCCTGTGATATATAATCAAAACATCAATAATCCGGGTGTAATGAGAAGTAGCAGTCTGCAGCATTGGTTAAAACCAAAGAGAAACAAATGTAAGATAAGAGCCAAGATCGGTGTCTGAAAAACAGGACCAAATGGCATGCAGTGAGCAATGCCCATGAATCAAGACACACAATTACAAAAGTAAAAAACTATAATGACCTTGTGAGATTCCTCTGAGTTTTCCAACTGCAATAAATTCCAATATCCTTTCCTTTACATCATTTAATCCATAATGATCTTCATCAAGAATTTTTTGCGCCCGAAGAACATCAAAGTTCTCATCACTGCATTACGATTGAGATAAGAAATATTATTATATTGAAAATTGTATAGAAATGTAAAATTGCAATAATGGGGCACATTTCTTCAATAAAATAATGCACTAACTCAACAAAATAGTACACCCCATTTTAGATTATATACTAGATATCTACTTATTACCAAGGTTTTAAAAGACATTGCATAGGCACGCCTTGAGGCAAGGCATTATGAATCACTTTGACGCACACTTTGTTTACCATTAGGTGTACAAGAAACTGTTGTGCCATTATGAGGCCCTGCAATGTCAGCCGAGATGTAAAAAGGGAAGAGAGAGTGATGTAGAACAGCCCGTAGGTATTAGATTAAGCACTCGAACAATAGAACAGAGAAGAAATAAGAGATCGAGGAGACGAAAATATAGATCGAAGGGACGAAAGAAAGGACCGAAATCAGAGAATCGAGAAGGAAGAACAGAAATCACATAGTTTTAAGAGAAGGTTTACTCAATATCCAAATCTCCATTTTAAAGAACTACATGGGGTTATTTATAGAAAACTAAAACCTAGACATAATAGGATAAAAATCCCTTGCTTAAACAGAAATCCTAACCCAAATAAAATAGGAAACTTAAAACTAGAAATCTGGAAATCTGGAAAAGTAGAAATCCTACTAGAATTAGGAAAACTAGAGAATCTAGGAAACTAACAAATACATTAGGAGACTAATAAATTTAGGTCATATGCGTCCTGCATCATTCTCTTCCACTGAAAAGAACTCGACTCCGACGAGTAAACAGCGACAAAATCAAAATCCCAAGGAAGTGTGAAGAGGCATGTTGCGTTTTTTAGGTCGTCACGATCAGCATCATATTTGCCACCTTGAAACCAGCCGTTCCGCAAGCATGGAACATTAGTCCTTGTAAGAATGGCAAATAGAGAGCTCTGCCTAGACCCATAACGAACGTGATCGGCCAACGAACGCAAGTGCGTGTGTGGGTGTGATAGACCCTCAATCCATTGTGTTCGTAAGTCATCGCTAGAGTGCCTTGGTTCAAGAAAAACACCTAGCTGGGCATGTCGGGTTATCTCAAAATCCAAGGGTCGGTGCATGAAGTTCTTGTTGTGTGGTCGGGGTGGCGGAGCAGGGACATGAATGTTGTCGTCAACCAGAGGAGAACCCATCATATGTTGGGTATGGTTAGGCTGCGGCATAGAACCAAAAGAAAAGATGGGCCCCAGTTGAGCCTTGGGCATGCTAATCGATAGTCCCGTTGACTGATTCAGAATACCTTGTGGCACGGGCTTGAGTTTTTGATCCATTGGTGGATTGGGAAGAAGGCCACCTTTTGGCGGTGGGGTAGACGAACTCGAGAGCACCGCTGAGGTAGAAGAAGGCTCAGTCGTTCCAAGCCGAAAGTGAATGATAAGCATCTGAACGGAGTCTTGGAGTTTGTTGATGGCAAGGTTCATCGTCGCACGATGTTTGTGAGCCTGTACCAACTCTTCGTTGTATTCAGCGCTGAGTTTGGAGAGTTGGGTTTCCATGCCAGCGATATCGTCAGAAACTTTGTCTTGGAATGCATGAAATTGTTCCGCAAGGCTGGCCACGGTTTGGGGTGCCATGGCAGAGGGCAAACGCAAACGAAAGTGAGGGCTGGCTCTGATTACCAATTGATGTAGAACAGCCCGTAGGTATTAGATTAAGCACTCGAACAATAGAACAGAGAAGAAATAAGAGATCGAGGAGACGAAAATATAGATCGAAGGGACGAAAGAAAGGACCGAAATCAGAGAATCGAGAAGGAAGAACAGAAATCACATAGTTTTAAGAGAAGGTTTACTCAATATCCAAATCTCCATTTTAAAGAACTACATGGGGTTATTTATAGAAAACTAAAACCTAGACATAATAGGATAAAAATCCCTTGCTTAAACAGAAATCCTAACCCAAATAAAATAGGAAACTTAAAACTAGAAATCTGGAAATCTGGAAAAGTAGAAATCCTACTAGAATTAGGAAAACTAGAGAATCTAGGAAACTAACAAATACATTAGGAGACTAATAAATTTAGGTCATATGCGTCCTGCATCAGAGAGATAACTTCATGCCCTATTTTCCTTAATGTTTTGATGCAAACCCCGGCGTTTCGTCCTAGTAGCCCAAGATATTTTAAAGTGAAATAGCAAGTTTCACTTTAAATAAAGAACTAAAAACCCCCTCCAAATGCTGTGTTTTGTTCCCTCTTCCATCTCAACTCCAAACCTACCCCATACTACAGCCCCAAAATCAAGTCCTAGCCCTATATTTCCTCCAGCAAAACCGTAGCTTCTCCTCCCAAGTCCCACCAATCCATGTCAACTCCCAAAACCAAATATTATAAGCCCCTAGGATTGATTATTGTATGAATGTTGTGTGAAAACAAAATGAATATTTTATGTGCTGTGATTGATATTATGCTTACATTACAATTAGTAGTTATGTTTAATTATTTTCTAATATATATACATTTTCAAAAGCCTCAACGCCTCTCCTTTTGAAACATTGCTTGTTACACATTCCTCTTTGACCCTGGAATTCATAGTCATGCTAGTACCATGGTCCTCCAAAATTGTTTGCACCACATCAGTTTCTTACTACCCATATTATCCTACCCTAAAATATATAAAACTAAGGGCACATTGAAAATATGAAATCCTAAAGCATTATGAAAAATAAAAATAAAAATCACGTGTGGCAACAGTGTTAATAAATGGTCATCTATTCTAACCAAACAATACTTATAGTATAGCATCAACAAATTATTAAAATATTTCAGCAACTCAGTCACAGATAGGAGTTCAATATATTTGAATCTCAAAGATTGCCCCCAAATAAGATTTGAAATATTGCAAAGACCTGTAGTTTCCCCAGGGAATTGAAGTCAACCAATCTAGGTAATTGCGTGTCACATTAAATTCACTTGAACTGGCCTCCAACAGCTGCAGTTTTGTAAGTTCTTCTTCTATAACTTGCAAAACATGAGGTGGGCAGTTTTCCCTGTTTGGTTCAAGCCTCTCCCTAAACTTTTCTGCAGAAGATCAGAAAAGTGATGCAACAATTACCTTTATGTACATGAACAATCAATATTTAGAATAATTAATGTTTGCCACATAAATGCTTAAGTCATACTAAGAACTAATGGACAGAAAACAACGAGAACATACAACCATGATGGACGCAGATTGCAACCATGCTACTTAAAAAATTTAGATGCTTTGCATACATACAAGTATACATACACACACACATACACACACACACACACACAAAACAAATAAAAACTAACCGGAAAGTGCTGTTTTGTCATCTGTCTCTAATCCCAGTTCCTGCATTATGTCAAGCGAAATAAATTCCATAAAGGCCCAGGGTTGAAATAAAGAAACTGACACAAAAGCCACCACAAAGTGAAGATTATTTAATAAACTACTGTCAGTGAAGAAGCAGTAATTCATGATATACAATAATATCTCTTGACGGTGGAGGCGAATACCTTCTTTATGGCTTTAAGCTGTTCATTCAACAAGTATCGACGCTGTTCGCCACTTATCTTCTCTTCAATTGCTTTTGCAATAGACTCCTAAGTATGATCCATAAGGAAAGTTCAAAAGACAATTAAATTGTAATGGAGAACACATGTCAAGTACAAAAACAATGGCACATTGGCATTTCATACCTGAATCTTGCTGATTTCTATCTCTTTCTTCACTAATTCTAGAGTGAGCTTTAAACGTTTATACACCTGAGGAATAATGGAAGAGTTAAAAAAACATTTTTCGACATAAGAAACTTGAATATAAAGGCTTGACAAAGTTTTATTTTTAAAAATAAGCAACATAACAATTGAGCTCTCTAATTATAAGCCACTCTACTGTAATCAAGATCGAGTGATACTCACATCTAACTCTTCAAGCACTTTCTGGCATTGCAATTTGTTTGCACCAGATATTGCAGCTCCAAAATCTGCTAACCTTGGAAAATTAAAATCACCTATATGCTGCAAAAATGGAATAAAATGAGAAATTTAACATGAACAAAATTGTATATCCAAGTGATTTCAATACACAGAGATGTATTGTAAAACACTTTTTTTTCTCACTAGGCCAATTGTTATCATAAAGCTATGCATCACATACTATAACTTCATCAACTCATTTAAAAATGGGGAAAACCAATTAGAATGGACAGAAATTTTCATAGAAGTTGCAAGGAAAGAGTGATGAAGCAGATAAGCACTAGAACAAAAACCTCAAGATATCCCAACATTATGAAAAACAGAACAAACCTGAGTGTATGTTTGAACATGATCTCTCCAAAGGGAACTAGTCTTGAGGACATCTCTTAAGGTTGATATAACCTCAAATGATGTTGCCTTTATGACATCATCATCTTTGTTATATGGTTTATCCTGCAATATAAGTATAGCACAAAAATAAGAAAGAAAAATATATGTGGAACCTTCGAAAATTAATATTTTATATGGGATAAGATAAAATAAACATGCCTTCAGATGGTCAACTTTTACAGTCAGGGGATCCTCGTCAACCTGTAGAGGAACCATAACTTTTCTCAGTTTAACAATCTTTATCCCAAAAAGTTTATACTAATTTGTATTTATATACATGTAATTGAGTGTACATAAATCTTGAGGCATTCAATTCTAAAATGTCCACAAGAGCCAACTGTTTTAATCAGTTCAGGAAAAAATCTGTAAATGAATATGAGGAAGGTCACGGAAAATGGTGCCTTAAGATGGATTTTCAAGATTACTGATTATTTCCACTCACCATCTCTGTAATTCGAAGTCTTCTATGACCAATAAGGACTACTTGGTCTCCTTGGATGCTTGAAATCTGATACACGAAGATACAAGTAACTACAACATAAAAAATTGAAAGGAAATTCTAACAGATGTATATCAAGTTAAACCACAAAACTAAAGATGCATGAAACATGAAAGCAAAGTTAGATACCTGGGCAAGCGTGCCAACTTCATGCAGACGATTGAATAACTCTTTTCCTTTCAAGTCATGTATGTTTTTATCTGTTTCAGAACCTGACACCAAACTAGGATCAGTCCCCGGTTCATCCTTGAGAAGAAATGCACCTGCATAAGGAGCTTGTCGCTTTCGACTTTCTTGTAAAGCTGCTAACAATTTAGGATCCTACATGAAAAGCAATTCACTATTTTACATTATTTAGTTTCAATCCCCTTCATATTACCTCAGAGTTATTTCTACGAGAGCATGGTCAAAGGTGGTTATTGATATGCTTAAGTAATTTAAAATTGCATAAACCTTGAAGTAACAGTAGCTAAAAAATTGACCCAACAATGAGATAACCAAAAGAACAATCTGATTTTCACTTTACTCGAGAATCTCATGTACCTTCACATAAATTGGCATGTAGAACCCGGGAAAGAGTGGTCTATGCGGCAATGGCAAAGCTAAAACCTGCCCCATATAACAATAGCCAAAAAACAAACATGTTAGCACGATGGCTATGGAAGAAACCATCACGCAATTTATATACATGGAGAATTAACAAAAAGCCAAGACATTTTCTTATGTTTTCTCGGAATCCGAACAGACCACTTAGTAAAACCAGATTCCAAAGCCAACCAACCGTAAGATAGTCTTCGGGTCTAGGATTGGTGGACACAATGGCTGACGAAGACTTGGACTCTGCTTCGGCCTCGGCCTCGGCCCCCGCCCCCTTGAACTCAATTTCCACCACCTGATCAGACCCGTCGCTGCCATCCGAGCAAAAAAACGCTCGGCGAGCCGAGTTAGGGCTCGGCCAAGTCAACCCAGTGAGCGAGCCGAGAACACGGAGAACCGGCGAGGCCAGCTCGGTGGGCCCGGGGCGGAGGCCGTGGAGCCGGCCATGAAGGCATGACGACGAGGAAGACGAGAGAAGCTTCAGCATTTGCTTAAGGCAGCAAATGGATTGAGACTGTCGTTAAAAATCGGAACTTCAATTTAACGAAACCGCCATTTTTGTGTCTCAAAGCCCCTCATAAACCCTTGTTTTGCTTTCAGACCCACAAAAAAGGAAAGAAGCAGGTTTCAGTTTTGCTAAAAATAAATTGACGAAATTACCCCTACTGTTTGGAAGTAATTACTTGATGAACCAAACGTAAGTATAAAAAGGCGCTGTCGGTAAGCGTGTGGTTCTTCTTTTTCAGACTCCAGTGGACTTCCAGTAAGTACTTTCTGTCATTCAACTCCAAGACAACCAGACGAGAAGATCTGGTACGCTAACAATTCGTTCGATTATGCTCTGTTTGGTTTCTCGGAAAATTGAAGTTTGTTTGTTTATTTCTTTAAAGAAAATAGGAATAGAACTTTGATCTTCATGTACCGTTATGTTTCTCTTGAAAGTTGTTTTCTTTGACCGTTTTCTTTGTGTGCATTGATTAAATTCTGAATGCCGATTATGTTCTTGAATTTGGGTAGATTGTTATTGTAGAATTGGATTTGGATTAGGATTAGATCTCTTTGCATTATAGCTCGGAATAAGCATATCGCAGCTCAATTTGTTGAATTAGCTACTTATTTTGAGGCTTTGTAATTATTTAGCTCCGAATTAGAACATCCTAGATTTTTGCAGATGGATGCGGCGGTTTTTAATAACGTGGGGAGTGAACAACGGTCTGAGGGGGATGGATCGGAGCACAGCTCCTCCAGAAGTGGAGTTGGAGGAGGGATGTTTGAGTATTTTGGGTGGGTGTATCATCTGGGTTTGAATAAGTTAGGGCATGAGTATTGTCACCTCCGGTTTCTCTTCATCCGGGGCAAGTATGTGGAGATGTACAAGCGTGATCCTCACGAGAACCCCGGCATTAGACCCATCCGGCGGGGTGCTGTTGGGCCTACACTGATGGTAGAGGAGCTCGGGCGCCGAAAAGTCCAGCAAGGAGGCAAGGGTGGGGATATTTATGTTCTACGGTTTTACAATCGATTGGATGAAACAAAAAAGGGAGAAATTGCTTGTGCTACAGCTGGAGAAGCCCAAAAATGGATGGAGGCATTTGATCATGCCAAGCAACAGGCTGAGAATGAGCTTGCAAGAGGAGCTAGTGCCAGAAAGAAACTGAACATGGAAGAGGAGATTGATCTTGAAGGGCATCGACCTAGAGTAAGGCACTATGCACATGGATTGAAAAGGCTTATAAAAATTGGGCAAGGCCCCGAGACGCTCTTGCGCCAATCCTCAAGCTTGGGCCCAAATAGCACAGAGGGGTACTTTCAAACGGACTTTGGAGATGCAGTTGAGGCATATGAGTGGAAATGCGTGAGAACAGTTAATGGTGTTAGAATATTTCAAGATGTTGCTAACACCGAGAGTGGTAAAGGTGTTATCGTCAAGGCTGTTGGTGTTATTGAAGCAACTGCAGATACTGCTTTTGAAGTGATTTTAAACACTGCTCGACATCAGAGATATGAGTGGGATACGCTGACGGGTGACTTAGAGCTGATAGATTCTTATGATGGATACTTTGATGTTGTCTATGGGACATTTGATCCTATGTATCTTTCTCGGTGGCATTCCAAGAAAGATTTTCTGTTTTCTAGGCAATGGTTCCGCGGACAAGATGGAACATATACAATCTTGCAATTCCCAGCAATTCATAAGAAGAAGCCTAAGAGGTCTGGATATCATCGTACAAAAATAAATCCATCTAGTTGGGAGATTAGAAATTTGAACACATCCATGGGTTCAAATACTCCACGTTGTCTTGTCACACAAATGGTGGAGATACCTTCTAGGGGCTGGTGGAGATGGAAGAAAAATCACTTCTCAAACTTTGAAAAGAGTGTACCTTATGCATTGTTGTGCCAAGTGGCAGGTCTGAAGGATTATATTGGAGCAAATCCTGCACTCAAATTCAAAGCCGCTGCTTCCGTTATCAAATCAAAAGTATCTGACGGTCCTGTTTCCAATGCTGAATATGAGGCTGAGGCAGTACAGGATGAGTTTTATGATGCAATTTCAGCGGGCTCTTCATCTTCTGATGAAGAAAGTGACAGTGATGAGCTTGACCAGAAGGATGCAAAAGTGAAACTGAAGAATGTTGCATGGGCCATCTCGAGCTTAGCTTTGAAGCGAGCTTCAGTTGCAAATGCTACTAAAGAACTGGATCCCAATGCAGCTCCTATCACAATTGACACAAAGCAGTTCCATGGTTCCTTCTGCAAAGGGAAGGATGAGGTGGACACAAACTGTTGGACATCTCCAAGTGGTGTGGGATTTATGATCAGAGGAAAGACCTACCTAGAGGACAATTCGAAGGTAAAGGGAGGAGATCCACTTCTCAAGCTCATAGCAGTAGATTGGTTCAAAGTTGATAAAAGCGTAGATAGGTTTGCACTGCATCCCAGGTGCCTTATTCAGTCAGAAGCTGGAAAGAAGCTTCCTTTTGTGCTAATCTTTAATCTCCAGGTTCCAGCAAAACCAAACTATAGTTTGGTACTTTACTATGCTGCTGACAGACCTCCCAATCCAAATTCTTTGTTTGCTAAATTTGTGGATGGGAGTGACATGTTTCGCGATGCAAGATTAAAATTAATTCCAAGTATTGCTGAAGGATATTGGATGGTGAAGCGTGCTGTTGGAACAAAAGCTTGCCTACTGGGGAAAGCTGTATCCTGCAAATATCTCAGACAAGATAATTTTCTAGAAATTGATGTGGATATTGGATCGTCATCCGTGGCGAGGAGTATCATTGGACTTGTCCTTGGATATGTCACGAACATAGTGGTTGACCTTGCAATTTTGATAGAGGCAAAGGAGGAAGCAGAGTTGCCTGAGTATATTCTTGGGACTGTTCGACTCAACCGTGTGAAGCTTGAGTCTGCTGTTCATTTGCAGGTTTGAGGTTGTATTAGCATTCTTCAATCATGTTGTCCACATTTGTCAGAGTGATTACTTCAACAAGATTTTTTGTCCAATTTACAGCATACTGTAGAATAATAAATTGTAGTCTGCTTGTAGACATACATGTTTTGTTATATGTTTATAAAATGTACTTTACAATTTTCAAATTCAGGTGTGTTAATGTTGACGTATGGACAGCATAGGCATTCTCCATGATCATCTGTTGGATGGAAAGATTGATGAAGGCTACATCACAGTGTTGTGCACATTATTTACAGTGTGTAGTTAAATACGGAATGATTTTGTAAATGATGTAGAAGATACTTTGCCACTCAGTGGCTAATACTATGTGTTACAGAACATATTAAAATTCCCATGTTGGGAATTTCACACTTTGCACTACAATATATAATATCTTGGGCCATTTATACCCTGTTAAAGTTTGAGCACCATTAAGTGCTAAACGAACCCTAAAATTAACTGAGTACACCGTATGATTTAAGTACACTCAAGTATTGTAATCAAAATATAAAATTAACAAAGTACACCCTATTTAACTACCAAAAATACCCTTGGTACACCCTAATACAAGCTCTATCACACAAAACCCTAATACCAACCTTAAACCAGGTTTCTCTTTTAACATGAATTCGTGCCCTCTTTACAGATTTTCGGTTTGTATCAAAATCTTTAATTTTGTAAGCTGGTGTGGAGTAGATTTGCTAACTCCTTCAATTCAAAGTTTGATTCTTATGAATCCTTGTGATTTTCTTTATTTATTTCTTATTTTTGGATTGAACTTGTTGCCTTCTAAATATGTTCTATCATCTTATGAAAGTTTTATGCGTTCCTTCTCTTTTTTCTAGGTAAAATGAAAGTGTTCCGCACTTCTTTTATAGAGCAAGAAACCATTCATTGATTGTTGTAAAGCTTTGTGGTCAAAACTCAAAAGAATATTTGTCTTTACAGATTGAAATCTTAGATGACTGTTTCATCATCCCATGAGTAAACTGATTAATCAGATTATTACTATTATTGAAGATATTATAACTAACAAAACTTGAAACTATAAGAATCACAAAGCATAGGAATCGGAAGTCAGCCTCAGCGGGTTTTGTTCTTTTGTGGCCTTGAAATGAGCGTCGGTATTACAACCCACCTCCTTGCACCTTCGAACATTCAACGACACCTCATTGCGTCTCCATCAGTTCTAGTTGTGTTGTTCATGGGCACCAAGCAATATGAAAACTTCTCTACATTTGATTAGAGTTGAATATGGTGAATAGGGTGTACTTATTAAAATTATATGTGTTTCACAATTCAATATATCTTTTTTGGTCATTTATATTATGGTAAATTAGTAATTCAATAAATAGTTTGGTAGTAGGGTGTACTTAGTTAATTTTAGAGTTCGTTTAGCAGCACTCTTTTTATTTTATATACAAGCGATATTGAGGGGCGGAATCAAACCTAGACCCTAGAGTGTAGGGTGAATACTTTTAACCACTTGAACTACAAGCTCCTTACTTAGTTTGGGTTTGGACAAAGTGCAAAAAAATTTGGAAAGACTTTCATGGAGATTTTGCAATTGTAGCGTTTGGGATTTAGGGTATATAGAAAATCAAAATGTAGTCATCCTATTAAATACACAATTTAATGCATAAAATCATCAAAATGAAATAGAAAGAAAAGTTCAGAAAAACCAGAACACGGTCGAGTCTAAAACTTCGTCCTATCTCCTTAAGATGAAATTGCTCCTCACTCGTGCTTCAAGGTTCCAATGGCAAATGTCTCCCATGATACAACAACCTCCTTATGGTAGTAGCACTCCAAACCACAAGAATAACGAATGTGTGTTTGAACTCTCTCTTAAATCACTCTTAAAATTCTAAGAAACTAATGTATAAAATGCTCTAGAAAACTAGATATCCATGAATTGATTGAATCCAAACTGATGTAGTAGGCTTCTCTATTTATAGATGATGAAGAGCCATTTTCCAAAGTATGTGACTTAATCTGAAGAAGCAAGTAATGCATCTCTTCACTTAAAAGATGCATTGTTTCAAACTTGGATAGTCACACATTTTTTATTTTAATTTCTATTTAATAACAAAAAACAGGATTGTCAACCCAATCATAACTCATCCTTTATAATTTGGGCTCGGGTTTGAGTTCGGGTTTCATTGGAAAAAAAATGTTAATCCAATCAAATTCATCGTGAATTCGGGTTAACTCGGACTAGGTCTAGGCTACCCAATTTTATGGGGTTGAGCTCTAACTCCATATTGACATATTTTACAATATTTACCATAGCTTGTTTTGCAAATATTTTTTTAAAAAAAAATTTATAAAAATCTGCTACAATGACAAATGAAATTATGTATACAAAACTTAAGGGCCCGTTCAGTTAAGTTTTAAGAGGTTGTTTTCATTTTCATAGAACAAAAACACGGCAAGAACCTGTTCGGCGGGTCAAAAGCAGAAAACACTGAGAATGTTTTCTTAAAATGAAAACAAGTTCACGTGTACTTGTAGAAAACAGACAAAAGATGTTTTCATTCTCACGAGAAACGCTCAAAACAGGGGAGGTTGAAAAAGAACAGTTGTTGCTGCTCATTGTCGTCAATCTCTCGCTCAATCTTCTCTACCCATCAGACCAAAAAACAAAAATCTTATCTCCCCCTCACTCACCATTCTCTTCTCTCCCCCTTTCTCAACCCAATAGCCACTACATGCCAATCAAACCACAATCACCACAACAGACCAGCTACCTGCTAATCACACCACCACCCAGTCGAACCTAATCAACCCTACCATCAATACCACCACTCACTCAGCAAGCTGCCAAGGGAGAGAGAGAGAGAGAGAGAGAGAGATAATATCAAGCCTTGGATGGGAAGGAAGAAGAAAAGAGAATGGAGAGAAGAGGAAGAAAGAAGGGAGGAGGAGAAAAAAGAAAAAGAAAGGGACGGTGTCGGCTGAAAAAGTAAAAAATAAAAGAGACAAAGATAGTTTTAACTTTTAAAAAACAATATAATTTTTTATTTTTTAAATTATACATTTGTTAAAATATCTTTTTAGAACATAAATTCGCAAAAATACACTTGAAAAATAACTCACATATTATTATTATCAAATTGTACTACCATACACGTTTTCATTGTTTTTTTTTTTTTTTTTAAATGTTTTCTAATTAATCTACCAGATGCATTTTCAAATCCTGAAAATGCAAATTTGTTTTCTTGTTTTCATTCTCTGAAAATATTATAAGGAAACATTCTTCGAAAACGTTACCAAACGGGCCCTAAAAGTCCAATTCAAAAACATTGAAAACACAATGGACAACCACTTAAAACAACATCGCTAGTAGCAACAGCCCAATACACATTCACAATTCTTATTTCTTCTATAAAGTGAATTAAATATGCGTAGAATGTGCATATATCCATATAAATATAATATATTAAAAATTGGGGAGAATTAAACCTAAGACCTTAAATGCAGAAATAAATACTCAGTAACCACTTGAGCTATAAGCTTCTTGTGAATTGAAATCGGATTGAATTTTAGCGAGTTTTGACCTAATTTTAATCATCTCAATTGGGTTAAAAGGTGGGTTGACCCGACCCAGTTCCACCCCTAGTGTCGGCAAAAGAAGGAAGGCCCGTGACAATGTAACATACTCAAAAGGAAAGAAGAAAAAGAAGGGCCTCTGCAATTCCTGCAGAAGTTGGTGGTATTTATTTTCTTATGATTTTGGCTTGTACCTTAATTTACTACTGCGTTGTGCTGTTTACCTTGCACTGGACCCCGACCACTTTGGCATTTACCTTCAGTTTCAGAGCTAGGGAATTCTGTGTTGCTTTTTTTTTTCTTGTTTAAATTTCTGCACACACTTTTCCCAATTCTCCTGGAAATTGTTGCTCTAGGTAGTCTTTGTCCTTCTTTCTGGAAATAAAGAACAAGTTTTAAAAAAATTATATAAAAAAAATAGGTGCAAAAGAAAATAAGGAATAAGGTGAGTTTTTTGTCCTTTTTTTGGTTTGGTTATTGTTTGTTTTAGGGGGTTTTATATGTTTTGTAAAGTCTTCTCCTTCATTGAGAAAATGGTTGTTTCTTATACTTGAAAAACAAAACAGAAAATAGAGGAAAGAACATGTAATTATAATAATTTTTGCCTCAATAAGCTAACTTTCTTTCAAATATATCACATGTTGTTAGTCACTTATTGATAGTGCATTACAGAAAGGAAAGAAGTAACGATAGTTTGATGGTCGGTCCTGGTTGGATCAAACTATCTCTTTACCATTTAATTAATAATCAATTATTTTTAAATTAGTTCATAATTTTTCCTTTGCCAAGTGATAGAATCATAAATTCATCCACAAGTAGAAAAACTTGTATGAAACGAGGATAACACTGTTTTGCTATTTTCAACCAATCATAAACTGACATGTGAAAAAGTTATTATGCATGGCATGCCGTGACTAGCCGAGAATAGCAAAATAGTTATATCTCCGTTTCACACAAGTGTTTCTCACTTCACGAGAACTAAAACCATACATTATGATTTCTAGACAATCCGAGAAAAGGATTTTGATAAGCAATACAAGGACCCTTTATCTTTGAAAGGGAGCCCAATGTGCTTAAAATTAACCCATATCACATCAACTCTTTCTTTAAACATAGATGACATCTTTTTAGAGCATCTTCAAAGGAATATGTCAAATACCAACCCTTTTTAAAATACTTATAAATTAATTATAAAATGTACACACATAAATATAATTAAACCAACAAAAAACCCATCTCCACGTTGGTTAGACTTATGATGATAATTTTTTTTAAGGAATTTTGTTCGAGCACAATTTTTTTTTTTTTTTTAAAGAAACTACAATTAGAGAGATATATGTATAAACAAAAATTGAATGTGAATAGAAGGGAAAAAAGCTAAAAAGGACATTAAAAAAATATTCACCATAATGAAGTGAAGTGACATGAAGAAAGAAGAAGAAAAGAGAAACAACAAATGAAACCAAATGAAGTGAAGTGACATGAAGAAGAAAAAAACAAAATAGAGAAAAGTATTAAACAAAAAGAAAAGGAAAAAACATGATCTGCAAAGAAATAATCAAATAATCACATGCCGTATCAAAAAATCAATTGACATCTCCAACATCTGACGTTAAATTTGACAGCAGAGGTTTCAGATGCTTTTTCACATAAGCTGTAGCATTTCGGTTGTGGTAAATTTCGGCTAGTTTTTTTAGCCGTTAAATGTGTCACATAAGATTCAGTTTCTTCTTTTATATTTTTCTTTTTATTTTTTTGATTTACGGGAAATGGGGTTTCGAATTTGTGACATCCTTCATATTATCAAAATGTTATTTGCTCTTGCACTCGACGTCCTAAATGCTTCTTCTGAATGCGTTACCAAAATGCGTTATTCGAAAAGTTATTTTGGCGCTTGAGCATGAGGACAAGTCTAGTCAATAAGAAACCTCGGCCACAATTTAGAATTTGGAATCATGAGATAAAAACAGGATGAACCAAACCCCAAGTTAGAATTTGGATTGGGTTTGATAAGGAAATAGACAAAAACATCACATGCAATTGCCTTACATGAATGTTATGCGAGCAAATAGACAGAAATCAAACATTTCCTGGTTGACTCTTGTCATAGCTGAGCTTGAGCTTGACTACACATTAATGTGAAATGTTTTTTTTTTTGTTTTTTTTTAAAATTTTTTTTTTAATATCCCTGGCAAGTCTGAGAATTTAATGTGACGGGAGAAAGAGGAAATCCGCAATGTGACAGAAACTCCCGTCACCCAAACATGCCATAAAGCTTTTTTGCTTTTCACCCTTCCCATTATAGAATGGGAAAATTCTGACAAAAACAATATACTATAATGGGAAAATAGGGTAAACGGCTATTTTTCCTGTAAATTATATAAAACTGACGAATCTATCATCCGTTCTCATATTCCTAACAATTTGATCTAAGATATCGTTACATGAAGTCAAGTGTTCTTGACTCAATTTTGAGGATCTCCTCATCATTTCACGTCATATTCTTTACAAAAAGTGACTCTGAATGTCAACCAAAACGTATGAGACAAGCTTTTAAACTCAAATATTTTTTATGTTTGAATATTCACCAGCATGAAAATATCCGAATTTATTATATATGTTTATTAATGCAAAGGGGGATTCGAAAACTTAACATATGTTTCAATAATAATAATAATAATAATAATAATAAATATCACTAGATGAAAAACTAGTCAATTAGCAGATCATGTATGCAAGAGTAAATTCTCGTTCTAAGTCTTTGCCATAAGATCTTATACTCAAGGCTTAACTTGTGGTTTGCCTCCTGAACTTGTACTTAAGTTTCGTTTTACCCCTTATCTTTTTTTTTTAGAAAATTAAGGACTTGAACTAATTTTTTTTCAACAATTTGCCCCCCAACGTCAAAATCTGCCACTTCTCATCCATTATGCAATCAAGTTGGTGTTTTGGTGGAGACGTGAAATGACAAAAGTAACCTTCAACTTGACGGCAGGATGGATGGGAAGTGGCATATTTTGACGTCCGGGGGCAAATTGGAGAAAAAAAATTAGTTCTGGTCCTTAATTTTCTTTATAAAAAAAATTTCTGGGGTAAATTAAAACCTAGGTACAAATCCAAAGGGCAAATCACCAATTAACCCACATAGAGTCCAATAGAAAAATTGGCATCTCATGCTAACATGCTATACATTTGCCAATATAAAGTGGGTTGCTTAGAAAATTTAGATTTGAATTAAAATAATTGGCCCTACGCATTATTCTACCCTTTGTCAACATCATGGAATTTTGCACAGCATAAAGCTGACAGATCTTAATCTGGCTTAGCAACTTGGGCATTACAGTAAACTAGTATTTAATCACACTTACCGGGGGATGGGGTAGATTCCACAGCATGTTCCTAGTGGAACCTTTACCACACTAGTTAATATAATAATACTACTATTATTGAAAAGGACCCTCTGATCTGCACCAATACTATATACCTTTCTCTTTTTTTGGTCAGAAAATACCTAGTTATAGCCTCATTCCGGATACTATTTTCTTTCAGCAAATCACAGTTCGACACATGTGCAAAAATAACTCATCAAAAAACACACAAAAAATAAACTTATATGTATATACTGACATTTTACAGGAATGTAGAAGTTCATACTTATAAGAAAAAGAGGAAAGTATTTTCCTTTGCGATATTTGTGATCCAACTCAAGAAAGTCTTATGGTACATAGGAACCCAAAAATAATATTTGCCATGTTGAAGAAGCACATCTTGTGTGTGCCAGAGCACATCCAGATTTGCGTGCTCATTCTTCAAATCTTCAGATCACGTGTGATGTTATTTTAAGAGACAACATGTGACTGAAGACATAATAATATATTAAGAAAACATTTTTCATCAAATCACAAAGTAATTGATTTACTATTATGTCGGTGTGTTTTTGTTTTTGCGACCTACTCCATTTTGTAGCTCATGATCAAAACCATTTAGTTTGTAAGCATCAACTCGATGATATCTTCGGATTTGAACATTTGATTTCTTCCAACAATGTAAAGTAGACGGTTCAAATTGTTGAACTATAATACGGAGTACATGCGAGTACAACTAATTATCCATATCTCTAAGTTGTGTATAACAAAGGCATGCCGCTCATGAGAGTGTATTAGTCAACCCTCCACTACACCTAAAACTTACCATCCTTCCCTATCAATTGTAGTAATTCAAATTATAATAATTAACCCCCTTAGTGCACGAGAAAGACTTTTCTGACTAATAACGCTATGATATGAGTGATAATATTTTCATGTGGCATAGCATTATTGACATAGAATAGCAAAATAGCGTTATACCCATTGCAACTAAGTTTTTCTCCTACGGCACAACGTAACCAAATATCACCTACAAATGTGTAGTGTTTTCATTACTTGCTATAAAAAGCTATATATCGGGCTCCAAAGCAAGTGGGGGTTAGAATTCAGCTCATCACACTAGACCTAATGAAAGTGACTCTTTGTGGCGTGCACCAAAATCTAATGTGGTTGTGGCCATGCCGCAAAAGTGAAATAAATAATTATGCAATGTATAGTATGGTGATTGGCATTGTTAAAGATAGCATGAGGAAGGCTTCCTATATAAGCAGAGGTAGGACAACCCCGGTAGGCTTTATGTCGACAGCAATTTACACTTGTATTTGCCCGATCAATCGTTATAAAATGCTAACTTAGACATCGGAGACTCTTTGGTAATATGTTCTCAAGAGTTCTTCAGCTCGTGTACTTCTTTTTATCTCAAGCTGGGTGGTTCGTGGGCAATCTTTTGTAAACATTAATGTAAATTTGTGGCTGTTAGAGTAGAAAAGGTCACTGTTTTGGTGCCGTTTGACATGACATCCGTGACTTTTGGCCTTTTTCTGGTAGTGCAATCATCCAAAATGGTCCTTATACTTATTTGGGAACAATTGCCCACTGTCATTATACTTTTACCAGTCTGTAGGATTTTCTGAATGGGTTGGGAGTGATTAGCATCCATGTACTTCCTTGAACATCGCACAAATTCCTCAAAATTTAACCACTTCCTTGGGTTAACAACACATAAGATATAATTTTCCGTCTCTCTAATCAAATGGGATAAAATTAGAGCAGAGATAAGTGAGAGCAGAGTAAAAGATTTGAATATCAGAACAAAGGCATAAGAGGAGGGCCAGGCTACAAAAGAAAATGGAATACAGTCTGTATCTGTTTTACCAAACTACTCCACTAACCAAATCTACATTACAATATGTATGCCATCCACTGGACATACCACGACTTATTATCTCCCCTTTTCCCCATCCTCGCAACTCAAAACTCTCTCTCTCTCTCTCCTTTTCCAAGGAAAAAATATCCTTTCCCATAAAATAAAATTTTAAAATGAAATAGAAAAAGTAAAACCCACAAAAGAACTGTGCCAAACTATATATATATATACTCTCTCCTACACACAAAATCATCACACACTTCTACTCTCACAGCCATGGCAACCTTATCCTTTGTTGCCTTCTCACTATGCCTCCTCTTCTTCTCCTTAGCCCAAGGCCTCAGCAACAACCCCCAATGTAGTGAGGCCAAAGACCAGGGCTCTAACCTTCAAGTCTTCCATGTCTACAGCCCATGCTCTCCTTTCAGACCCACCAAACCAATGTCATGGGAGGAGAGTGTGCTCCAAATGCAGGCCGATGACCAGGCCAGGCTCCAGTTCTTGTCCAGCCTCGCGGCCAAGAAATCGGTTGTTCCAATTGCCTCCGGCAGGCAGATCATTCAGAGCCCTACGTACATTGTGAGGGCCAAGATTGGCACCCCACCTCAGACCTTGCTCTTGGCTGTCGATACTAGCAATGATGCTGCTTGGGTCCCATGTAACGGCTGCGTTGGCTGCGGTTCCAATGTCTTTAATTCTGCCAAATCCACAACCTACAAGACCCTCGGTTGCCAAACTGCTCAGTGCAAGCAGGTAAATCATATTTTGTTCTTTTCTAATTTCTTTAAATTAAACAACCCTTCTCCTTAAACTGTAAGTAGACACTTTGACATGTTATGTTCGATAATTAAAATGAAAATCTGGACCATTCATTAAGTGACAATTTACTTAAATATGTGACTCATAGTGACAGCTGGACAACGTAACATCTCAAATATGTGTCAAGTTTTCCTTTTTAGGTATGGTTCAAGCATATCTAGTATCTATTTTAATTATGCTAAACAAAAACTAGATCTCTCACAGGGTTTAATAATGAATCAGATCTCTTAAAGTAGATCCTCTTTTATAAAATTTATTTTAATGGGTTAATAATATGTCTACTTTATCAAAATGGGGCCAAATGATACACTAACATGCATGTGAACCCTTCAGGTACCCAACCCCACCTGCTTAGGCAGCACCTGCAGCTTCAACACCAGCTACGGCAGCTCCACCCTAGCCGCAAACCTCTCACAAGAAACCTTCACCCTAGCCACCGACGTCGTCCCGGGGTACACCTTTGGTTGCCTCCAGAAGACCACCGGCAGCTCCGTGCCGCCGCAAGGTCTTCTGGGTCTGGGCCGGGGCCCATTGTCCCTTCTATCGCAGACCCAAAACCTCTACCAATCTACATTCTCATACTGCCTACCTAGCTTCAAGTCCCTAAACTTTTCTGGGTCATTGAGGCTTGGACCTGTTGGGCAACCCAAGAGGATCAAGTACACCCCACTGCTCAAGAACCCTAGGAGATCATCACTCTACTATGTGAACTTAAATGCAATTAGGGTTGGTAGGACAATTGTGGATATCCCTCCTGCTGCCTTGGCTTTCAATCCTACCACCGGTGCAGGGACCATCATTGATTCAGGTAACACTTTAAAAATTTATTCCTATAAGAATTTTGGTCAGGAATGCTATTTTGGACCATTGCTGAGAATGTGGTCTAGTCACAGAGTTGATATTTAAATGTACATTTTCTGTGATCATGTGACTATTCCACATGTCTAGAGGACCCCTCATCGACTTGTATTTGGTTTTAACCCTAGAGACAAAACTTCCCTTGCTCAAATTATAATTGTCCTATTGTTATTGTTATGCCGTGTCTCTTGGTTGGTTTCATTTTCGTGAAAATTTGATTGGCCTAGTTAGTGTATTTTAATTTTATAAGATAGATATGTTTAACTTTTAAAAGTGGACATGCATGATTAGAAACACTTTCAAGTCAAAAAGCTTGTGACTTAATCATGCATTTACCACTGATTAGTTATAATAGTATAGACCCAAATTTCGAGATCCCTATGTGAACATGATCTTTTCTTTTTTACACTCGAGTGGTAGAGCATTTATCTTATATTTGTAATACGAACTTTTTAAACTAAAGTTTCTTTTTTCTCTCTCTAATCAGGCACCGTGTTCACTCGGCTAGTGGAACCGGCCTATGTAGCGGTACGAAATGAGTTCCGCAGGCGGGTTGGTAAATACCCGTTTCAAACCCTAGGCGGGTTCGACACTTGCTACTCGGTGCCCTTCGTTGTACCCACCATAACGTTCATGTTCTCAGGCATGAACGTGACACTGCCAGAAGACAACATTGTAATCCACAGCACAGCTGGGAGCATCACATGTCTAGCCATGGCAGCGGCACCAGACAACGTGAACTCTGTGCTCAATGTGATTGCCAATATGCAGCAGCAGAACCACAGGGTGCTCATTGATGTGCCCAATTCAAGGCTTGGGGTGGCCCGTGAGCGCTGCACTTAAATCTTTTGTTTGGTTACCAAGTCCCATGACCATGTTTGGTAAACTAGGGTTAGCTTAGTACTTGTACTGTTTTGTTGTTTTCACTTTGGATTGGGGTTGTGGCTTTGTTGGGGTATTTTGGCCTATGTGTCAGAGTTTTAAATTAATTGCTGACTGACTGTGAAGGTATTCTCCAAAAGTGGTCTGTAGCAAAAGTCCAGATTTGAAGTGATTTGTAGCTTTGTACCGACATATATCACGAGAAAGGGATCTGTAGCTTTGTGCCCTTTCTCATGTGTGATTGAGATTTGTTAGATAGGTGGTCGTACAATGTCACGGGTTATTTTGCAAAAGGCTTGCAAGAACCCTGTATCCAAGGGTTTTGATTTCAATAAATTTCAGTAATAATTTTTCTGTTGTTTGAGCTTTGGTTAAATAGTTCAGATTTGCTTATAAGAAAACTATTTTGCCTAGGTCAAAATCAAAATTCTATGCTACAAACAAAGCATGTTTCTCTCTAGCTCCGGCCCAGATGCATTGTTTTGTCTTGTTTTGCTACTTCACTCCTGGAAGGCTGAAACCTCAACTCAACTTCTAACAACGCCGGCCCATTTCATTACCCAAGAGACTAGGGCCCCCGTAGGCCCATTTCTTATATAAGTCGCTCTCCCGCGTTTGGTGATATCTGCTCCTTAAAAATACTTCCAAACATAGAAGTGGTTGAAATAACAACCTCCATCCAAATACATATTTAATAAGGAAAATTTATAGGAAATGAGCTATTTCTCATTGATACCTATTAGATTATTTGCAAATATATATATATATAATTGGCTCAGTTGAAATACAAAAAGAATTCTTATAATTTAAAAAAGGGTTAACTACATAAAAGTACCTAATCTTTAGGGATCATATCAAATTAGTATCCAACCTTCAAAATTTTGCATTATCTGAACTGAAGGAAAACATACAATAAACCCGTCGTTAGTTAGATTTTTAGTCAAAGAATTAAATGATTATGTGGCAAATCTAGGCCCCGATTTTTTTGCTACTGTGAACTAAATTTTTTTAATAAAAACTAAATTATCTTTTGAAATAATTTTTTTTTAAAATTAAAAGTACCATATAATATGAATAAAAATATTTAAATATCACCCCCAAAAAAAAGGGTCTTCTCTCTCCTTCCCCTACAATTAGTGGCGGACCTTTGCAGGCGCAAGGAGGTGCACCTGCACCTCCGGTCGCCTGAAAACTCCATTACAGTTGCTGGAGTTGCATCTCTGCTCACACACGGAACCTGTTCGATGAAATGAGCAAGTGAACTTGAGCTGCTGCGCAACATGCGGACCTTCTATTTTTTTTTTAACGAAACTTGGCCAAAACGACGTCGTTTTGGACCAGGGTTTTTAAACAAAAAAAAAGAGTTAAAAAAGGGAAATTGCTGGGCCATTCGTGGGCTTCTAAAATGGCTTTATAATTCTTACCAAATTTGGTTTTAATTGGGATTTCTCTTTATTCAATGGGGTTTTGGGAATTCTTTATTTAAATGGGATTGAGAATTCTCTTTATAAAAACCAATTTAACATCACCCAATTTCATCAAAGTGTATGTGCACCTGCGTTTTTTTTTTTTCCTTCTTGAGTATGTCAATCCAAAGTAAGTCGTATGCATATTTTTATTTTTATTTTAGCAAACGCCAATTTTGTTTATTCTTTTTATTTTTTGTTAATATTTTTTTTTTCTTATTTAGCTCTCTCTGTATTCGTAAGATCAATAGAAAACTCAAGGGGGAAGAGGCTACGTGACATTGATTTGTTTATTTAATTGATAAATTCAATAGCAAACTCAATAGCTCTCTCTTTATTTAATTAATAATTTGATATTGATTTGTTTATTTAATTGATAAATTATAGTCAATTAGTCATAGTTATAGATATAAAACCCTTAAGAGAAAGAGTTCAGATCCTCCTTCAAATAATCCGTTTAGTTCCAACCTTCCTTCAAATAATCCGGCTAGTTCACATCCTCCCTTGTGATCATTTTTCTTGTATCAGTAATGCAAATATAATGCGACTTTTTCATGATATGAAACCTCGTCGGCAACAACTGTACTTAATTTTAATGTTATTTTTTTAATTAATTATGAAAAACATTAGTATTGTTTAAATTATAAGGTTCTTTAGTTGTCTATTTTTTGTTTTTTGAGCTTATTGCTTTTCAGAATTGCACCTCCGCTGAAAAATTCTTGGGTCCGCCGCTGCCTACAATCCTCCCGGCGCCTCTAAACCCATCCCACCCAGCAAACCACTACCACCCGCCACCCTCCCCCTCACAATTCCCATCCCCATCCTTCCCATAATAGCCCCACCTCTCCCTCTCTTTTCTCTTCTTGCCTTTGCGTACTCTGTACATGTATTTATACCTGCAATACAAATATGCAGCGTAATAACATAAATGGCAAATTTGTATTAAAATTTGAAAGCTAAAAATAAATAAAACATCTCTAAATAAAAAAAAAAACAAACCACAACAAACTCCTAAAGAGTTCTTGAAAATTATTAGTCTAAAACAAACTAAGAAGCACGACCACCGCTTCACATTCTCCTCGGCATCCGAAGAAAGACATAGCACCATACCGGGTAAACCCGAATCTGACACAACCAGTCATCTTCCTCTCTTTGCAACTCCAAACTATGTCAAAGCTTGACAATTGGAGCCAAAACCTTGTGTAGGTTGGCCAAAAGATGGCGGCTATATCAATGTGATGACAGCGTTTTATGGTAGTTGCTTCCACATCACAAAAGAAACTAACAAGGAAGGATCATGAAGGAAAAGGTGGCAGTGCCGACCTTGGGCATGGCCCTGAGGGCGACGGCCTAGGGCCTTGGACCAAGGGACCCAAATTTTATTGCATGAAATTGAACTAAAATAGTAAAATCTCACTTGCAATGGTGTGATGATTTAGTTCATTGCAATAGAGGGTGCTATGTGATGAAATCATGGGGCCCAGATGCTAATTAAAAATAAAAAAATAACAACAATTAATGCATTATGCCGTTAAGAGGCTCTACAATGGTTGTTTAATAGTTCAATGCAATATAAAAAATAAACTACTATATTTATCCCAAAAAGAAAATACATGAGTAGATTTTTTTTTTCTTTTTAAGTTATGATTACATACAAAGTCAAATTAAGAGCCTCATTTTAATTTTCAGCCTTGAACTACTCAAAAGTCAGGGCCAGCCTGAAGCAATGTAACGCAAGTAGAGTGGATAAGAGGAGAGTAGAAAGGATGGGAGGAGAGGAGGTAGGAAGGGTGGCAATCGTGACTCTTAGTTTTACTATCATAGACTACCACGTGGAAAAGTTTTTATATTAATCATGATTGTTACTATCATATGACATCAAAAATATTACGAGCAGTGTGCAAAAGTAGTCTGGCGTGAGAGCACTTGTAAATAGGGTAGTCCAGGCGTAACGTACGGGTTACGCGGTGATCCTGAGTGGTTCCCGACTGCAGATCCGATGAGGAATATTCCGGAGAGTATCTATAAAGAGCAAACACTGACGTAACACTCGTATCACGCGCACACACACCACCCCCTACGTTTGACCAAATCCCCTCCAAACAATGAACGTAAACTCCTCATCTTATCCTTGAGACAACACAGCACAATATTTATACAGGTGGTTGCCTTGTCATCATCACCATTAAATGGAATAAATTATTTCTCCCGAAGCAATACATATTTTCGAGACTCATTTATAGCCGTTCGATTCCAATCATACGGTTCATATCTACCAAACCAAACCCAACAGCAATCAGCTCTATTGGCCGGCTGTCCCCGGATCTTTTACGGAAATCATGGATCCATTGCTGAGTGCGGATTGAAATTAGCAATTCCCATTCCCGATTCCGCACTATCATTAAATTTATATATTAGGTCATCATCTTTTGAAAATTTATATAATAAAATACATTTCCCCACTATTTAAACACTTAATTAATATTCCCTTTATCAGAGAGTTCAACACTTCTTTAGTGGTTAGATTGTTTGTTGGTAGAGTCATCTAATATAGGAATATAGGAGAGAGACCTTCATACAACGGGAATTTCATTTTTTGTTATGTCCGGTCAATAACGCAATGATATGCTGAATAACTTTTTCATATGTTATTACATTATTGGTCTGTGAGAATAAAAAATGTTATTTTTAATTGAAATTCAGTTTTTTTTAATTTAAATTAAATTCAAGTTCCGTGTTAAACCAAATTATTGATGACATCTAGCATTTATTACATTAATTCTCTCAAATTTCTATACATTATATTTTCGAAGAAATAAAAACGATAATGTCATATTTCATAAAAACAAATAGAATAACAGATACTTCAACTAATCGAGGACATAATTGTCAACAACCTTTGTATGTAGTATTGTAATTTTCTTGAGGAGTGATAGCTACATTCCCTCTTGCCTAACTCCTAATGTACTTTTCTTTATGTTCCCCATAAAATTAGTGGAGTTGCGGATCGCATTGCATGATTTAGTCTTCGGTAATGGGGGACTTTCGTTCTGTTTGGATTATGGCCCTCCTTGGCTTTTGGATTGTCTTAGAGATGGTTGTCCTGATTTGTGCTTTTGATTTTGACTCTTCTATTATAATGCAAGTGGTATTCTTTCTTATCTCGAAGTCTTATCTCATGTAATTTTTACGGGGAAGGTTTTAACGATGCCACTATTGACATGTCAGTTACTTTATATTGATTTCGTGATATTAATGAAATCTCTCTGTCTAAAAAAATATATATATACATTCAACATTAAGTACTAATATTTTGTTTGTAAATAGAATAAAGAATTTTTAAACACATTAAATACAAAGATTTATGTGTAATTAAAATACACGCGACATGAAATGAATGAAAAAAGAGACAAAAAGGAGAAGGTTAAGGGGGGAAGCTAGCATTTCTTAATTTTATTTCATTCTGATTGTACGGACATATCTCTGTAATTTCCTTACAAGTTTAAAGAAAAAAAAAAATTTGTTCGAAATATTTTATTGTATTTGTGGGAGAGGAGCAAAGAAGAGAAGTGTATAAATAGAAGTTTTTATTTTTCGGTGTCGAAAGTGTATAAATACAAGTTGGACATGCGATACCTTAATTTTTCAGCTGCCACTTCGTTTTCAAACTTAACAAACCCACCGCCACCTTCCCCACCCATTTTCTTCAACTCGATAGCTATTAACATCAATCAACTCGAATCTTCTTCTTATCCCTTCCCTCTTCAAACCCAAAATTCCCAAATTCCCAAAGCAAATCCAGACGCACAACAAATGGAAGTGAAGCTCCGAACGGCTCGCTCCTTGGTCTCCAAGCTCAGCTCAGTCTCGTCCCAAACCCGCGCCGATGCCTTGAAAGAGCTTCGGCTCATCACCAAGCTCGACCCCGACAGCCGCCCCCTCGTAGCCGAAGCCGGAGCGATCCCCTACCTCTCCGAAACCCTCTTAGACTCTTCCTCTTCCCTCCAAGACGACGCCGCTGCCACCCTTCTAAACCTCTCCATCTCCTGCCGCCACTCTCTCATCTCCACGCGCGGCCTCCTTGACGCGCTTTCCCACGTCCTCCGCCACCACGCCTCCCCCTCTTCCTCCGCCTTCGCCGTCCAGTCCTCCGCCGCCACCCTCCACAGCCTCCTCGTCGTCGAAGACTACCGCCCCATCATCGGCGCCAAGCGCGACATCGCCTACTCTCTCATCGACATCGTCAAGAGCCTCAACTCGCCTCCGCGGTCGCTGAAGGACGCGCTGAAGGCGCTCTTCGGGATCTCCCTCTACGCGCTCAACCGCGGCGCGTTGGTGGAGCTCGGGGCGGTTCCCGCGCTTTTCACGCTGGTGGTGAAGGACGGGCGCGTGGGGATCGTGGAGGACTCGACGGCCGTGATAGCGCAGGTGGCAGGGTGCGAGGAGAGCGAGGAGGAGTTCCGGAGGGTTTCGGGGGTTAGGGTTCTAGCGGACCTGCTGGATCCGTCGACGGGGACGAGCCTGAGGAGCAGGGAGAACGCGGTGGCGGCGCTGCTGAATCTGGCGAGGTGCTGCAGCGAAAGGGCGGTGAGAGAGGTGAGAGAGGAGGGGATGGGGGTGGTCGATGGGGTTGCTGACGTGGCGGAGAATGGTGGGGCTAAGGGGAAGAGCAAGGCGGTGGCGCTGCTGAAGGTGATTGACGGCGGGAGTGGAAGCATTGCTAGCATTTTCAGAGATAAAAGGTTTGACTGTTTGCTGAATCAATCTTCGTGAATTGGGTTTTGTTTAGATTAGATGATGATTATGTAGATATCGTTGTTTTACGATCTTAATGTTACATAGGAAATGATTGAATTAACAGTTCCACGCAATGCTTTTGCATTCATTTTTGGTCTGAGAATTCTTATTCACCAGGCTCTAATGGTTTGACAATCCTTTTTTCTTTTTACAACAAATTTTAAGATTGCGATAAGGGAGAGATGGAAGAAATGGGCCTCGAGTTTTATACGTTGCAAGTGAATAAGCAATTGGAAACTTGAATTTTCAACCAAATTCTGTCGTAATTTTGGAAGCAAGATAATCAATAAAGAGTTTCTTTTGATGATTCTAATTGTTATGACTGGTGCTAATTGTGGATTCTCATGCACATTTAAAAGAAATTAACAAAGGGCTTGTAGCTCAAGTAGTTAAGAGCATTTACCCCTATGTTTGAAGCCCTAGATTCGATTTTCCCTCCCCAGTTACGCCTAAAATGCAATTTTTTTCTTCTACATATTAAAATGTGAATATTCAATCCAAAACTAATTGACAAGGGAGAAATGCCTAAGATCTTTTAAGTACTATTAGAAGGTTTTCATCTTCCATGTAGGATACTCTCAACATATTCTGAGTTCTTTGCGGATTTGAGATCAATATATAAATATTGAGATCAATAAGTTAAGAATTGGTTACATATTTCTAATCTCAAGGGTTGGATTGCATTTATTAGATGTGATGTCGCAATCCAACGATCGATTGAGATATTTAGTTATATACCCATTTTTAACTAGTGATATAGATAAACCTTACACAATTTAATTTTTATAAACAAACCCAAAAAATAACAGCTCATCCTATTAAATTTAATTTTGATTATTAAATTACTTTGATGCCCTATAGGAATTTCAAAACTTCTTTGTTATGTTGTAAATGAGCTTTGAGTGTGTTTCTAAATTCTATTTCATGTATGATTTTTTTAATTATTATTTGGGCCCATATATTGGGTATAATTGTGAATATCCCTTAGAAATATATAACCAATCATTAACATAAAATACAATTATATCGGAGAATCTCCATATAGATATTACCTTGAGATGGGTTTGGTGTTTTTGAGTAAATTTTAGTATTATAATAAGGGGGCCTATCATTGAAGACCTAAAAACATTTAAAGAAATGCTTCATGGGAAAGTGGGTTGCACTTCAAATTTTTTTTCCCTCATGTTCAAGATTTATATGCATTGACTTCAGGACAGAGGTTTTTCATTAACGTAAATTTATAAGCTGTCAAGGTTGGTGAAACTTATAGAATGAATTAATGTATTTCAACTTCAATTCTGGTCTAATTAATTCGTATTTCCATGGACTAAGTTATGTAAAACGTTTAAATATTGCATCTGCATCATGTTCATGACAGAAACGAGCATTTTAAAATCACTTTTGTATAGCACTTCGGCGAGAAGCGTCTTCTAGCTTCTTAAACGACGCCAATGAAAAGTTTGTGCTCTTTGACAAGAAAAGCAGTTCACGTGTGAAATGAAGGCAAAGAAAAGTTTATGCCCAAATAAATTAAACAGATGGAAAATGGATGCTAAAAATCTTATGTAAGATTAGTTCAAAATTGTACAAATACAACGCACAGAGGAATCTCAGCATTAGTCCATCGTCGTCATCAACAGAGTCACTTTGTTGACATGATGATCGACCTATTAATTGTTTTTTTTTTGTAAGAAAAAAAGTAAAAGGGGTGGGCGGGCGGTGGGCAATTTATAGGAATAAAATCTTTCCAGGTTGCTTTTTCTAGGAGGGCCACCAAGATGGTCAAACCTTTAATTGATTTTAAAGAAAACGTTTTTTTTTACTAATGGTCAAACTTCTAAAAATGTTGCTTTGTTTGTGTATCAAATCTATTTTTTAAATGCAAAGGGTTTATAACTTAAGTGGTTAAAAGTATTTGCCCATGCACTTGAAGTCCTAGGTTCGATTTTCCTCTCTTCCAATATTGTTTATGTTGGCGTGACTTGTGACTTTCTTTGCACACCAAGGATTCTCATATTAATTGTAATTTATTTCCCTTTTATTTCTGATTTCCTATTGTAAATAAAATTAGGAGTTATTACTTCCTTCACTTTCAAGGTTTTATTGTACTATAAATATGACCTCCTACACCTACAAGGAGAAAAATACACAAAAAATTCCCACAAATAATATTCTCTCATAGTTTCTCATATTTTAGCATGGGGGATCACGATCCAATCATCCCCCATGGAGGTAGCACCACTGATTCCTTTACCACCCATACCAAGAAACTAGAAGAATTGAAGACCAAAATGGCCTAATTTTTGAAGATCCAAAATCAGACTCCCGACCAAGAACCTTGAAGAATTCACGATCCAGATGACCCAATTTTTGAAGATACAGAACCAGGCCTCAACCTCGATCTTAGAAGAATTGATGTCAAGAATGACGTAGTTATTGGAAAGAAAATAAAAAATAAAAAAAACCAAACCCAGATCCAAACTTCAACTCAGATTTAGACCTAGATACTAACCAAGACTCAAATCTCGACCCCAATCCTGACTCAGATCTAGATCTAGATACCGACTCAGACTATACCATATGAATTTTTCGATGCACATATTACGACTTCTCGTATAGAGCCCCAGACAAATGGAATAGATTGCACATACTGTGGCGATCGGAGACACACTAGTGGGATGAACTCAAAGATTGAAGACGACGTAAAGCCGCAAGGAGTGGTTCTGGTTATGTATTCCATATTTCAAATACGAGTGATTCCACAAGATGGATCATTGACTCCGACGCAACCAATCATATGACGTTTGATCCTAATGACCAGATAAACTAGTATTGCTAACGCCAATGGAGTTATTTATCTTGTGACATGGGTTGGCACGGTTGCTCTCTCATCCTCTATATCATTTTCAAATACTTTACTTGTTCTATCTCTATCCAATACGTTGATGTCAGTTGGTCAGGTTACTGAACAATTGAATTGTTGTGTACTAATCTATCCGACTTTTTGTTTGCTTCAAGATATTCACACTAGGGAGTTATTGGTCATTACTAAAAGATGAGGGTCATATTATGTAGATGACTTTAGTACATGCATGGCTAACAGTGTGACGCATCCCTCTGATAGTAAACAAAGGCAAATCTGGTTATGGCACTGTCGTTTGGGGACTCCATCCTTTAGTTATATGAAGCATATTCTACCAGATTTATTCTCATGTTTCAAAGACTCCGACTTCAAATGAGACACTTATATTTTGGCCAAGAGTCACCGTGTGCCCTATCCATTGAGTATGAGGAAGCGTAGTACTCTGTTTACGTTAATTCACTCTAATGTCTGGATACCCTCACATATCACTGCTCCTTTTGGAGTTCGATGGTTTGTCATATTTGTCGACGATTGTACTTGGATGACATGACTTTATTTCATGAAGAATAAAAAAGAAGTGTTTTCACAGTTTCAGTTTTGCCACAAACAGATGAAAACTCAGTTCAATGCTCAAATACAAATTCTATGCTCCGATATTGGTAGATAATTTGTCAATCATGACTTTCAGACACCACAACAACATGGAATTATTCATGAGACGACATGTCCTTAGATACCACAACAAAATAGTGTTGCTAAACGAAATAATTGACATCTTCTTGAAACAGCCCGAGCACTTTTGATTGGTGCTCATGTTTCTCTCCATCGCTGGGATGATGCTACCGTCACCGCAATTCACCTAATCAACCGCATGCATTCTAGTGTCTTGAACTTTAAAACTCTCTTACAAGTGCTTGCACAACTTGGGCCCCTGCCCTCTGTTTTGGTGCTCACACCTGAATCTTTGGATGTGTGGCCTTCATTCATCTCCACATAAATCAGAGCAGCAAACTTGATCCTTGTGCACTTAATTGTGCTTTGATGGGATATTTCGCTAATCAGAAATGCTACCAATGTTATCACCATACTACACAGTGTACCTATGTCACTTTGGATGTGACCATTTTGGAAGCTGAGATGTTCTTCAATGACCCAACATCCAATTTTACGCTTCAGGGGGAGATAAGGAGTGAAGAGCATAATTAGAGCAACTTGGAAGATGGAGGAATTTGTTTCTGCCCAACTCCTCTAGGCCAGAAAATGATTGATCGTCTAGACCCTGAAGATCTATCGCTTTCCACCAGTGAAGATATTTCATATTTGGTTCCTGCTCCTGAAGACGATCCAGAACCGCCAGTAGTACCTATTAATCAATTTTTTTGAGAAAATCCCTGAAGTAAATGCTCCTACTACACCTACAAATTTGGTTGATAATTATGTTGGCTATAAATTACCTTTCAGGCAAAACCGTGGAAAACTACCAAATTGGTATTCCCCAGAGATTGGCAAAACATTGAAGTATTCGATTGCCAATCATGTATCCACTCAAAGACTACCTGAACCACTCTAAGCTTTTGTGCATCAGTTGTCTGATATCCATATCCCAACCAAGATAACTGAGGCATTGAAAGACTCTAAGTGGGTTCAAGCTATAAAGGAAGAGATGAAGGCTCTCGAAAAGAATTAGACTTGGAAAATGGAATCTTTACCACAAGCGAAAAGGACTGTTGGTTGTAGATAGGTGTTCACTATAAAACACAATGCTGATGGATCTGTCGAACGATACGGTATAGACTATGAAGAGACCTTTGCTCCATTAGCAAAGTTAAACACCGTTAGAGTCTTACTGTCTCTTGCATCTAATTTGAATTGGCCATTAATGGTTATCTTAATGGTTTTAATATTTTCCCACTGTCTTGGCACACCTTAATGGTTATCTTTGAGAAATACATTTGAAATTGTGGAAATAAATTTGATCGATTTGATGCGAATGATTTACTACTTGTAAAAGTGTATTTGGGCCTTAGTAATAGTTAACGGGAAGCCCAATTGGTTGGGTAACAATCCCAAGGGCTTAAGACACCTAAATACTATGATTTAAGTGTCATAAGGCCCAAAATTGGAAGCCCAAAGGGGTTTGGCCGAAAATGCATTAGTAATTGTGTATGGAAATTGTTTCAACATGCTCATTAACATACAAACACAATCTAACATCAACCAAATAGGTTTGGGAGATCAAAGAGAGAAAAAGTAGAGTTTTCAAGAGTGAAACACTTTCATCTTTCAAGGGGTTTAGATTGAAACCAAGTCTAGAGGATCTTGCACTAGCATCCTTGAATTCCCAAGATTCTTCCCTCTCATCTCAAGGTTTCATTAGCACTGGTGGACCCAGGAATTTTTTAGCGGAGGTGTAATTTTGAAAGGTTATAAACTCTTTCTGGATTGAACATCAAATAAGAAAACTTGATTTTATGGGATTTTAGTATGAAGTACATATTGACTTAATGAGCCATCATTTTAAGCCTAAATCATATTTTGCACTAAAACTGATTTTTCATATTTTGATTTGGTGGGAATTTGATTTTCTAGTATTTTTATTTGAATCCAATTGAGGAGTACTTCCTTATTTACATTGTAAACTTAAGTAAATAGAGTAATATAAAATAAATGAAAGTAAAAGGACAAAGACATTTACTTTGGTTTTTCCGGTGAGGGGATGTGCAAAGAGGCAATTTGAAGCACCTACAATGGTTTTTTAGGCGATGGGAGGTGCAGTTGCACCTCCTTGTACTTTAATAGGTTCGCCACTGTCCATTAGTGTGGAGACTTAGATGCCATATCCTTTTGTGGCTCACAAGAAGGATAAAGATCAAAGAGGAGATTAATAAAAGAAAGTCATAAAGAGAATACCAAAATACAACTTGGTTCATATTATAGCTTCAAGGGTAATTAGAACTCATTCTTTTCTCTTGTACTTTCACTTTTATGGAAACATATCAATGTTCATGGTTTAAGATACTTGAAAGAAGTTTTGGTTTTTGAATTTAAACAACCACCATATACTTCCACTGCGATTAATTTGATTAAATGCACGTTTGATATTCAAATGAACTTCTTAAAAATGTTTAAAACAAAAAATTGGTATTAGAGTCATAGGTCATGAACTTGATATGTTTCTAGGGTTTAGAAATCCTATATGGGTTGTAAATTCATTTAAAAGTATAATGGTTATACTTGATTTATTTTGATAGGATTAAATGAAAATCAAATGGAGTGAAAGAGGTTGCTTGGGATTTTAAATTTCTGGATTTATGTTTTGATGATTGATGCTCTCTTTATATGCATATGTGTATGTATGAACATTAGAGTATAGTTGCACAAAAACTCCATGATTTTAACTTCATGAAAATATGATTAATAGTATGAGATGGTTCAAATAGAGTATGTATTTTTTCGGAAATGGCATGAACATTCATATTAGTTCATATGCATGTTGTTGGTATTCTTGTTATGAGATCTTTTTTATCCATAAGTTAGGTGACTAATTTTGATGATTTTTTTTTTGGTTGAATTTGTAAGGAATATCTTGATGTTGATAATGGTGATATGATATAAAATGCAAAAGTTGATCAAATTATTTCTATCACTTATTCACCCACCAAACTAAAATTAATTATGATTACTTTGGTGAATGTAGTTGGCCTACCTAGTCACACTCATGGTTATTTACCTAGTTGGAATAATCATGATCACCACTTTGTGTTAAACAAATGCATGCTTTAACCCCACACCCTATTGGATCAACATTGAATCTATTATTAATTGTTGAATAATTTTGAACTTACTTGCAATATATGATAAGTGTAACTATACCCAAAAGATTTCCACAATTACTTTTGCTATTGTAGTAAAACGTTTTCACTCCATGGTAAATTCATTTTAAATATGGTTACCACTATAATTAATGCAACCCAAGAGCATGTATTTACATTGCTAGTTTAATTGTTTAAAGGATTTATATAATTAATTAAAGGATGGTTATGGACTTAGACCAAACAATTGAGCTATGTGATTGGCCGCCTATTGGATTTGTATTCGATTTTGATTAGCTATGTAATAATAAAATGGCTTTCATGCCTAATTTATTTTTATGCATGAGTAATTAAAATGAATCACCATCCAAGACCATGATCCAATATGTTGGCTCGTATTTGATCACCAAGAAAGTCCATAATCATCGTATACAGTATGGACTTTCTTAGTGATCCAACACGAGCCACCATGTTTGATCATGGTCTAGGATGGTGATTCATTTTAATTACGTGTGCATAAAAATAAATTAGGCATGAAAGCTATTTTATTATTACATATCTAATCAAAATTGAATACAAATCCAATAGACAACAAATCACATAGCTCAATTGTTTGGTCTGAGTCCATAACAATCCTTTAATTATATAAACCCTTTAAACAATTAAACTAGCAATGTAAATACATGCTCTTGGGTTGCATACATATATGAGTTTAATTATAGTAGTAACCATATAATTTACCATGGAGTGAAAATATTTTACTACAATAGCAAAAGCAATTGTGAAATTTTTTTGGGCATAGTTACACTTATCATATATTGCAAGTAAGTTCAAAAATTTTCCACAATTAATAATGGGTCTCATGTTGATACACTAGGGTGTGGGGTTAAAGCATGCATTTGTTTAACACAAATGGTGATCATGATTATTCCAATTAGGTGAATAATCATGAGTATGACTAGATAGGGCAACTACACTCACCAAGGTAATCATAATTAATTTTAGTGTGGTAGGTGAATAAGTGATAGGAATAATTTGATCAACTTTTGCATTTTATGTCATATCACCATTATCAACATCTAGATATTCCTTACACATTCACAAAAAAATAATCTTATTAATTTAGTGTGGTGGGTAAAGGTTCATTGAGTGGAAACACTTTGACCAACTTTCTAAATTTATGACAAAACATCATCATCATCTTTATGACCTATCTTGATGGAAAAATCCACTAACACAATCATCAAAATTAGTCACCTAACTTATGGATCAAAAAGTTCCCATAACAAGAACATCAAGAACACCAACAACATGCATATGAACTAATGTAAATGTTCATGCTATTTCCGTAAATATCCATATTCCATTTTAACCATCTCATGATATTAATCACATTTTCATGAAGTTAAAATCATGGGATTTTGATGCAACTATACTCTAATGTTCATACATACACATATGCATACAAAGAGAGCATCAATCATCAAAACATTAATTCAGAAATTTAAAATCCCAAGCAACCTTTTTCACTCCATTTAATTTTCATTTAATCCTATCAAAATAAATCAAGTATAACCATTATACTTTTAAATGCATTTGCAACCCATATATGCATCTCTAAACTCTATAAACATATCAAGTTAATGACCTATGGCTCTGATACCAATTTCTTATTTTAAAACTTTTTAAAACATTTTTACGAAGTTTATTTGAATATTAAATGTGCATTTAATCAAATTAATCATAGCGGAAGTATATAGTGGTTGTTTAAATTCAAACCAAAACTTCTTCCAAGTATATTAAACCATGAACATTGATATGTTTTCACAAAAGTGAAAGTACAAGAGAAAATAATAAGTTCTAATTACCCTTGAAGCTATAATATGAACCAAGTTGTGTTTTGGTCTTCTCTTGATGACTTTTCTTTGTTAATCTCCTCTTTGATCTTTCTCTTTCTTGTAAGCCACAAAAGGATATAGCCTCTAAGTCTCCACACCAATGGAACCTTGAGATGAGAGGGAAGAATCTTGAGAATTCAAGGATGTTAGTGCAAGATCCCCAAGACTTGGTTTCAATCTAAATCCCTTGAAAGATGATAGTGTTTCACTCTTGAAAACTCCTTTTTTCTCTCTCTCTCTCTCTTTGATCTCCCAAACCTATTTGATTGATGTTGGATTGTGTTTGTGTGTTAATGAGTTTGTTGAAACAATTTCCATACACAATTACTTATGCATTTTCGGCCAAACCCCTTTGGGCCTCCAATTTTGGGCCTTATGACACTTAAATCATAGTATTTAGGTGTCTTAAGCCCTTGGGCTTGTTACCCAACCATTTGAGCTTTCCGTTAACAATTATTGAGGCCCAAATACATTTTTACATGTAGTAAATCATTCGCATCAAATTGATGAAATTCATTTCTACAATTTCAAATGTATTTCTTAAAGATAACTATTTAAGGTGTGCGATTCATTAGGTTCTAAGGCAGTGGGAAAATATTTAGTTATTCCTTGATATGGATCGATCACAATCAATCGTGAGACTTCCACGAGCCAAGAGTGACATCTAGCAATATGTCAAGGCTACCCAAGCTAACTAGAATAGTTGAAGAACCTATTCAGTTGGAATTGCAATATGGTCCTTCTCTAATACAATGTTTCAAATAATATTATTAGTGAACGGATTGATTATGTCAAACCGCTAATATGATTAACCTCATGTGATTCAATAGAACATGATTACGAACCACTTTATAAATCATGCTCAAGAACTTCGGTCGAAGATTCATTGAATCATATCTTGAAACATTCTCCTTCTTTATCAAAAGTAGAGATTCCTTATTGTACATTCACATGTCCCTATGATGAATTAAGAGATTCCAATAACACATAAGGAAAATCTTCTACGACTTGCCTTTGCAAGCTATCAAAAATCAATAACGGATCACAAGACAACCATAATGCCTCAGTCTAAGGACTAATTTGCATTATTGCAACTAGTAGTTCTCGTTTGACATGTAGATAAAACTTCATACGAGAACTTCGGTTGATCATGTTCAGTTACTAATGAGCACCCACATACTTATATTAGTTTCATCTACACAAATGGTTTGAGACTAATCATCCCCCTAATTGAGCATACATAGTATGTGCTAATCTTGACGGTTTATCAATGCTCATTTTGATAATCCTATGAGTTGGAACATTTAGGACACTACAGTTAGAGATTAAAGGTCTCATGAATCTAATCTTCTTTAGATTACTTTATCTTTTATTTAGCATACCTTAGACATTTGTTTCTTTACACGATCCAAAAGATAACAAGATAAACTTATCATATACGAAATGTATTCTAAGGAGATTACATCAAATGTATTGGCTCTTAAGGAACATTTCTAACAGAACTCACAAAAGAGGTATACGTGGACATTCCCCCTGGATATACCACTTCTACTTAGAATAGAACAATATGCAAGTTGAGAAAGGCTTTGTACATATTGAAACAGTCGCCTCGCAAATGGTTTGGGCAGTTCACCATGGCAATGAAGAACAATGGTTTCCGGCAGAGTAACTCATATCATACTCTATTCTTGAAAAAGGAAGGTAACAACTTTAATAATCTATGTTGACGATATGATTATTACTTGGAATGATGAACATGAAATATCTCAGCTACAAGACTACTTGGCTACTAAATTTAAGATGAAGAATCTAGGTGGACTCAAGTATTTCTTGGGTATTGAGGTGGCTTGATCAAAGCAAGGCATATTTCTCTCTCAAAGGAAATGTCTTGGACTTGTTGACAAACATTGGAGTGCTAAATTGCAAATATGCAGACACTCCTATTATTCAAAATTATCATCTTGGAGAATACTCGGATCAAGTTCGATCTAACAAAGAAAGATACTAAAAGTTAGTGGGAAGATTGAACTATTTGTCACATATTTGACGAGACATTGCTTATGTTGTGAGCATAGTTAGTCAGTTTATGCATTCTCCAAGTGAAGACCACATGAATGTAGTTCTTTGAATACTTAGATATTTGAAGTCTGCACCCGGAAAAAGACTTATGTTCTCAAAACATGGTCATCTGAATATTGATGGTTATATAGATGTAGATTGGGTAGGTAGTGTAACAGATAAAAAATCCACATTTTGTTACTTCACATTCGTGGGAGGTAATTTGGTGACATGGATGAGTAAGAAACAGAAGATAGTAGCTTTATCTAGTGCAGATGCCGAGTTCAAAGGTACGACTAAAGGAATTTGTGAGCTCATTTGGTTAAGAAAGTTGCTTACTGAACTTGGGTATGAACCTACATCCATAATGAATATCTTTTGTGACAACAAAGCTGCAATAGCTATTACACATAATCCAGTTTAACATGATCGCAACAAACATGTTGAGATGGATCGACATTTCATCTTACAAAAGCTTAAGGCTAAAGTGATTCAGTTCCCTTTCATGAAGTTCGAGGATCAATTGGTAGATATTTTGACAAAGGAGATTTCCAGTAAAGCGTTCCATACGTCACTGGATAAGTTGAGCATTGTCGACATATATGCACCAACTTGAGGGGGAGTGTTGGCGTGACTTGTGACTTTCCTTGCACACAAAGGATTCCCATATTAATTGTAATTGATTTCCCTTTTATTTCTGATTTCCTATCGCAAATAGAATTATGAGTTATTACTTTCCTTGGCCTTTAAGGTTTTATTGTACTATAAATATGACCTCTTACAAGGAGAAGAAAACACAAAAAATTTCCTCAAACAATATTCTCTCATAGTTTTTCATATTTTAGTAGTTTATATTAGGGGTGGGCATTCAAACTGGCGAACCGAAAATTTGAGCTGAACCGCACAGAACCAAATCGGAAAAAAATTGAGTTGACCAAAAAGTCAACAACCGGTCAAAAACCGAATCGGACCGGTTTGGACTTGTTTTGGTTCTTGTTCTATGTCTTCAAAAATCGGACCAGACTGAACCGAACTGGTCAAATTAAAAAATATATAATTTCAATATTTATTTATATTCAATGCTATATTTTTAATCTCATAACTAATATTTATCCAAGTTCAATTTCAAAATATCTCTCTTTTCTAGCTTTAATATTTATTTTTATATGAAATTAAATAATTTGTTAATTTTTGATCAAAAAAAGAAAATTTCAGTTGAAAATTGTATTAAAAAATAATAATTTTTATAATCTGGTTCAAAACTAAACCGGACAGAAACCGATTCAACTCGAACCGTACAGTTTCTTAATTTTTTTTTAAAAATCGAACCAAACTAAACTGAATGAATAGTACTGGATTGGTTCTAATTTGAGGTAAAAATCGGTCCAAACTAAACCGTGCCCACCTTTAGTTTATATATCAATTAACCAAAAAAAAAAACCATTTATATTAATATAAAAAAATGGGTCAGGCTACTAGCTACAAACTGTTGGCAAGGTGTATTTGATCCGCCATGGGCAAAGATTGTGTTGTTTTTCACACCTATAAAAGTCATGTCTTATTTGAAAATCCTAGTTTATCCAGAGTTGCCTGGAACTGGATTCGACGGACAACAAACAAAGCATCTAATGCTCTTCGGATTTGTTCTTGAAAATTGGGATTATAATAAGTTATTGGAGGTCTAAGTCCAGGTTATGCAGGAAGATTAGCCAATATTTCATCCAACTCAATGACCTCCGATCGTTTTGAACTACCTGAATTATTCAAGGGAGGATGTGAACTACCCGGATTATTTGAAGGAGGATTTGAACTAGCCGAATTATGTGAAGGAGGGTTGGAACTAGCCGAAATATTTGAAGGAGGATTTGAACTACCCGGATTATTTAAGGAGGATTTAAAATCTTTCTCTTAAAGTGCCGTTCCATAACTGTATAATTAAAACAAAATAAGGGGTTTATATCTATAACTATGACTGATTGGCTATAGTTTATCAAATAAATAAATAAATAAATATCAAATTATCAATTAAATAAACAAATAAAAATTAATTATACCTCGAATCGTGTGTCTCAGCCTCTTCCTCCTCGAGTTTGCTACTGATCTTACTAATAGAGAGAGAGCTAAATAAGAAATGAATAAATGAATAAACAAAATTAGCATTTGCTCAAGAAGAAAAAAATATGCATCCGACTTACTTTGGATTGGCATACTCAAGAAGGAAAAACAAAACCGTAGGATTCTTGTGATGCACGCACACTTTGATAAAATTAGGTGATCTTAAATTGGTTATTTATAAAGAGAATTCCCAATCCCACTTAAATAAGGAATTGTTTAAGCCCTATAAAGCCCGATTAAATAAAGATAACTCTCAATCCCATTTAAATAAGGAATTATGAAGGCCCTATTAAAAGCCCACAAAATGGCAGCAAGTTTCCTTTTAATTTTTTTTTTTTTTTAATTTTGTTAAAAAGCCTGGTCCAAAACGACGTTGTTTTGGCCAAGATTTTTTTTTTATAAATGAAGCAAGTGCGCTGCACACAACAACGCCCAGAAATACAAAGTTATCTTAGGCATTTCGTCGAACAACAACACTACAACTCTAAGGCTAAGCAGAGATGCAATATGCAGCACCTCTTATGGCTTTTGCGGCGAGAGGGGGTGCAGTTGCACCTCCTTACGCCTTAATAGATCCACCATTGGTTGCCGGTGTGCAAGGATGGCTATCGAGGTCTGGATAATTAGAGCCCCATCCATGCTAGTTCATGTTCTAAGTAATGATGGCCTCCTATGTCCACCGGTAGAGTGCTGAGGTTTTTGGCATGTTTTGGAGCTGTGACCTGTGGCGGAGCTAGTAGCTTGTCTTTTAAAGGGGGGGGGAGAGTACTGTAATTATAAGGTTATATAGCGTTATATTTCAACTGATATTGCAGCAGGTGTTTAAGAGTTATTGACTTTTTCATGGAGCCTGAGGGGCATGACCACTGTAGGCTTGTATGTGGCTCCGCCCTTGTGACTTTAGTTGTTGGTGCTACGTCGTATTCTATTTGGCTCTGAATCCACTGTCGCATTTTATCGTCTCCGCTTCTAGTTTGCTATATTTCTTCGCTTTTGTTGCACTTTTAGTTTCTTCACCAATGTCGTATTTGGTCTTTCCTGGTTGGACTAGACTTTTCCCTCTGTTGTATGCTCTTGGGGTTCTCCCTGTTTAATGGAGTTGCACTTTTCAACCAAAACAAAAAACAAAAAAGTGCATAAGCATATGTTTCTATGGCATTGTAGTGACAGTGATTGGCTTGTTGACTGATAATTACAATGCGCTATTATTAGCTCAGTGGCCGAGCACAGTGGAATTGTAGTCAACTTGACACTAAATTAGTGGGGCACTCGTATTTGAAACAATAAGTTTACAATTTTTCTGTTAGGTATAGATTAATCACAGTCCAATACAACGCATTACCTGTACGAATTCGCTGGTATAGAAGATGCACCCCAACGCCTTCATATTTTGTAACCCTCTTTCCTTGAGGCTGTTAGGTGGCTGTCAAAACCAAACTACGGATGTAGCAGAAGGTACAATCTTAGACAAAGTCCATGTTATAGTCAAGAGGTAGTTGTTGGTAGGTAAGGAGTTGCGGCATCACATATGTATCATCAAGGCAGAGACGAAATGCTTATAAATAAAATTTTGGAAGCTCACTGATGAGATGACAACCCTTGGGATACAGCTTTGATTCATCAATGCAAATTTCAGAAGTCTTTGGCCAATTGGTCAATTTTAACTGGCATATAATGATATAAGAGGTGTTGTGGAAGCAGCTTAACTGCAGCTTGATTTAGCCAACGGTCCATAACTTAGTGATAAGAGTGTTTGCTTACAGATTAGTTGGCTCAAGTTCGAACCCTAATAACACACCTCTCCTCCCCTTCAAAACTTTGACCAAAAAAAAAAACCAGCAGCCTGATATAGACGCTGCCTGCTTGAGCATTTTAATTTTGACCCTGAAGATATAATGCTTTTGAAAAGTCCGCTGGAGGTTGATGTTATTTGGCTCCACAACTAATCATAATTTCACCATTAAAAACTATATGACAAAAAAGATTTATCAGATTTTTAGTTATTTTAGTAATTTGGTCTGAAATACCTTGTGGAAATGTCTAGATTGAGGAGGGTCAAAAGAAAAGACTCATTCTCACCCTTCAGCTTAAGACCTGCAGCTTTATCTAACATTATTTTTCCAAAGGCCAAAGCCACAGGCCTAAGAACAATTCGTGATTCGTAAGTCTAGTAGTTAAGAACATTTACCGCTATACTAAAGTTCCGAGTCCAAATCTCATGTACTCAGGCATAAAATTGTTTTCGTTTTTACAACTATCATTGTCATAGTTTGTACTAAACAAAGTCCATTTAGGTGATGCTTAAGTGCTTTTCACCAATCAAATCCAATCGCCGAAAGCTTATCTGCTTTAGGAACTGAATGTGAATCGGTACCATCTGTGGTTTCAATGTTAAGCTGTCTATTAAAATTGGACCAGAAGCCATACTGTTAGTTGACTGGTTAGGTTCTTTTTAGCTGGAGCCACAATCTTTTGCTAGAATGCTTCTCCTTTTAAAGGTGCTTGGTCAAGTTGTTGGCTTCTGTGTCTGCATTTTCAGAGCACATGGCTTTTGGCTTTTTTCATAAAGAAGTGGTGGATCCAGTATATGAGAAGAAAGGATTTGGGCTAATAGGAAGATTCCACATATCATCAATTACCTTCAATGGGGGAGAATGATTCTCATGGATGTTTCAGATTATCAGATTAAATTATGGGTTTTCAACAATGATGTTCACAAACAGGCCTAATGATTTTAGGGTTCAAGGCCATGAGCAAATTTTTACTTCAAAATTTTACTATAGTGACTTTTGGTTAGTGAGTATGACTGACTGACTCTTTAAAGGTAAATATTCTATTTTCTCTTTCTGCTTTTATTTTTGCAGCTTTTGGTTTTTTTCCTCCTTTCCACTTGTATTATGTTGTTCGGTTAATGAATGAAATCCGGCTAACTCAATTATAAAAAAACAACTATTGAATGGTAAAGTTCTATAGTTTTTATATAATTAAGTTCAAAAGATAATGAGCCAATGTTGCACGGCATTTCTAACAAGTGGAGAGGAGCTCTCTAGTTTTGTAGTTATTTTATAGAAAATGAGTAATGCTACAGGCATCAGTTCTTTTAATTTTTTCACATAGAATACGCCGTATATAGAAAGTTGTAATAAGAGTGGGGATAATGTTATTATAGAGACAACTTATTCCATATGACTCAACCAAAAACAACCAACAATCAGTGGCGAAGCCAGAATTTCATGTGTCTAGGGGCCTCTCACAAAATATAAATATTAAAAATTTCAACACGATAATGATGGGCTGAACTTTACGTTATGGTCTCCCTCCATTGGAAAAAATATCATCCATTTTAGGAATTTCAATATGATACTTGCCACAAAAGAAAGAAACTTGATCAAGTAAAGAATCCCAACCATTATCTCTCATACTTTACAAAACAATGTGTTTGCTAGCCTGTTTTGGAAGTGTTCTTACCAAGGCACCAAGTGAGTTCTTCTTGGTGCCTACTTCATCATTTTTAAAATGGGTAGTTCCAATTCAATTAATGGGGGGGGGGAGAATATTTATTGAGACTTATAGTGGTATGCAACCATTTGACAGGGACAGAAAAAATAAAAATGATGCTAAAAAAATTGGAATTATGTGGATTGCAAAATAGAAAGATTATATAAGACAAATACATGACAAAGGTAACCTAAAGAAAATCCCATTAGATCCGGGCAGGTTATTCCCCACTCAACTTCTAACTCAACTTCAAATCCATCCAAAAAAGAGCTTCCTAATCGATTTCTAAGATTAGGTACTAGGGAGACATGCATATAAGACATACATGTTCGAACGTAATGAGTGAAATAGGTACACAAGGGCGTACATTCTCTAAATTTTTTCGACATTGTGTTTAGGTTGGTCTGAATTTGAGAAGATCGCTGAAATCCGGAACCCTTTCGTAAACTCCAAGCTTTGTAAAGATTAAGCTAAAAAGTTCTTAATCATTGCTTCGTCAATTTTGTTCCATGCTGACCCAACTTTGATATCATATTATCATTAATTAATCTAATCTTTGTCAGCAACATTGTCCTAATTAGTCTACTGAAATCCAATTACTTTGTCCCAAGTCTACTCAAATTAAATTAGACTATCGGTCCACTCAATCACCTGAAAGTTCACCACTTTCTCCTCTTCTTTCATTATTATTATTTTTAAATCTTGTTTTTTTCTTTCTCCATAATGATGCAGGCTTCTCACTTTCGGTTATTTTGGTTCTATTTGTTTCACTTTTCTTCTAAAAGAAACTCAAGAAAGGGGTAGAAAAGTGGCATCAGATTGATCAGTGCCCAATGGAACCCCAAAGCTATTTTCTTTTGGCCATGTTTGGGATCTCCATTCAGTCATTGAAATGGAGACGTCTACTTGGTAATTGGTACATCTTAGCTGTGTGCAATCATAAATTTTTACATAAAAAGTTGACCACTTCTATATTATTTTGTTCTTGTTTCTTCTGTTTATGATAGTTTATTGTCCGAAATTGTTAAGAGCCGTTGGATAGAGCGAAATCGGCTTGTGAAGATAAAATGGTCAAGAGCTAATATGAGTAATAAACTATCAATAAAAAAATGCCTACTCAAAATGGATCATCCATTGGTAATAGGGATGACGTACAAATAGTATTTGTGAGATAGCACCGATCAAAAGCTGGAATAGCTCAGTTGGTTAGAGCGTGTGGCTGTTAACCACAAGGTCGGAGGTTCAAGCCCTCCTTCTAGCGCAACAAGTGTCAGTTTTTTTAAACTTTACACGTTCTGAGATACAATAAGATGTTGCTTTCTTCTTTCTTTTTTTTTTTTTGAATTTTTTATTTATAGAAGATGTTTGTAATTATAAATATTTGAATGAAATTCGTTCCAGCTTAAAATCGTATGAAGAAGACATCTGTCAATATAAATACCGCGCTTGAACCCACGTCTGTTAGTTGGATTGGCTCAAATTTTTGGTGTGCTCTCAAGTGGTCTTGGGTTCAAATCATCATGGTACTCGTGTGTGAGTTTTTGCCACTCTTTAAGGCTGACAATGAGTAGTGTCATGTCAGTATCATATACGTGTTAAGAATACTCAACCCAAAAACGACCCGTTTAATAAACGTGTTGTGTCGGGTAGACTCGCTAATTTTCCACGCTGGTTTCGAGTCGTGTATTGGGTTGACCCGCTAAGTGGTAGCAACTAAAAGAACGAAAAACAATTAGAAAAATTAAGAAAAAAATGAAGAATAAACAAAGAAACGGGTTAGTGGGTTGACAAGTTACACAAATATTTTAGGGGGTTGGCGGGTTGACTTGTTTAATAAAAGGGTTACATAGATATTTTAGCGGGTTGGTGGGTTAACTAGAAACCCACATGTTTATTAAATGGATCATGATAGGTTGCCCTGAAAATTTAATCGTGCGGATTGACCCGCTAATTTTTCGTGCAGGTTTTGAGTCGTGTATCAAACAACAACAAAAAATGAATGGGTTAGATCATGAAATAAACTAAAAGAACTATCTGATTGTTTGCACCCATTCCACACCATCATCTCATGATCCGAACCATTCATTTTTAGGTCATTATTCAAAATTCACTCATACAAAAAAAAAAAAACTAAATCACACAACATTAGTCATTTAACTTCAGTCAAATAAATAGACGACTCACAATACTATTCGTAAACAATGAAAATATTCACAATAATAATCAAATAATTAAATGATTTACGATTCGATTATTATTAACTAAATATTCACGATAATAATTAAAAGGTTTTTTTAGGTGATAATTAAAAGGTTAAAATCACATAAACTTCAGTTGTATTTTGAAAAAAAAAAGTATTTGTTTTAATCCAACCATGGTGGTCACCCACCATGAAACTTTGTTCTTTCAACTTGATTTACCTCTTCAATATTTCCTTATACATAGTACTAATAAAGGCACATTTGCTATGTGCTTGGTATTGTACTTTTGAGTATGATGATCAAAAGTATCTTGATTCCTTTTCTGATTACGCAAAAGTAGGCCCAAAGTGTCCCGAAGAAGAAGTAAGTCCTAGAAACCACTTGGTTCCTATGGCTCTTGGGTCTCTTAGGTACTTGTCAGATGCTTGAAAGTGATTTGGCCGCTACAAGTGCTTTCCGATCACTCAAAATGATTCACACTGCTCATCAAAATGATCAGGTCGCTCTTGAAATGCTTACAGCTGCTCCTTAATTGAAAACGACAATGATGATCTTGAAGAACAATAGAAGACTGTAATGTGAGACATAGCTAGAGAGTGTGTGGCATGTCAACATTATACCAACGGTGGATGATTCCCAAAAATCTTATTTGAGTGATGTTACTGATGATGTTACTTATCCAATTATATTATAATTAATATCGTACAAGTATAAACTCTGTTGAAGAATATGAGTCCCACATCAGAAACTTGACTAAATAAAATACAAAATATAATGAATGGTTCAACTACTAATAACACCGAGGCCTTTTGTGATAAAACTCCATACCTACTGGGCTTTGTAGGTGGTTAAATTGGAGGCAATATATGTGTTGTTAGTATTGGACCGCTGGCCCGTCTCTCTGAATTTAACAAACTCGTCGACCACATTATAACATGTGATAATATTACGATCACAAACAAAACATTTCCACTCGATTTAGTTTGAAAAGGCTTCATATTAAAAAATTTGTAGCAGAATAAAAAAACTGCTTTAGAGCAATCTTTCTTTACTTAAAAAATCAACCAACAAATGAAGTTTCATGCCTAGATGTGCCAGTGGCACCACCAACGATGAGCAGGCAGAATCAATAGTTGGTGCCAATTGGATGAAGGTGGTTGGTTATATTACAAGCCGTTGCTCACTAAAAAGGCCTTAAAACTTACTCTCTCATCTCAAGTGGTGATGAATCCACCAAAAGTTCTCAAAAGGGCATAAAGTAAAGGTAACAAAAAAAAGGGAGGACCCAAAAGGGAAGCTAAGTTTGAATGGCGATATAGCATATTGGATGGTGGTGGTGGAGGAGATGGAGAGATGAAGAGAGATGGTGATGGTGGTGAATTGGTGATTGGGATGGAGAGTGGGTGACAGACCCACGTGACTGACCCACCACCACCACTAATAGGAAGAAAACCTCTCCCTCTCTCTCACCTCTCTCTCACCTCTCTAATATGAAGGAAGGAATAGGAGGAGGAGGGCCAGTGGATGTCTTGGTTGGCTTCATATCAACGCTAACAGCCAAAATAACCCAACCACAACAATAAAACCAATATACCCACAATCACATAACACCACCACCCCAAAAAGTGAAAAAGAAAAGTTAACAGGTTCACATCATTAACTCATTTGACAAAAGTGATCCCATTTTCCTTGGTTGCCTTGCCCACTAACATTAAGCCTTTCCTTTCTCCTTTCTCCTCCCCCTCATGCTAGAGTCAGCAGCTAGTGGGTACTCTCTCTTTCCCCCTCCTCTCTCTCTCTCTCTCTCTCTCTCTCTCTCTTTCATCTTTTATTTTTGGTTGGTCATTTCTACTTAATACCCATTATTCTTTTTTCTCTCTAAAATGCTAGTGGTTCTCCTCCCTCTTCACAATTTCTTGTGCTTAGACTTGTTTGGTGGCTTCAAGATGTTAGCAGCTTAAGCCCACAGAAGGGTAAAACTTATTGAAGCATTAGGAGAGAGGGAGAGAGAGAGATGGACAACGAAACTAACCAAGAAAACCCATCTCTCCTCCCAAACAATTACACCTCCACAACCAAGGAATTAGAGTCTCCAAGATCAAAACCCCAACAACCTCTTGGTGTTGGCGGCAGCAGTGACAGGCTAAAAAGAGATGAGTGGAGTGAAGGAGCAGTTTCTAGCCTCCTTGAGGCCTATGAGACCAAATGGGTTCTCAGAAACAGAGCAAAACTCAAAGGCCATGATTGGGAAGATGTTGCAAGACATGTCTCGTCTCGTGCCAATTTTACTAAGTCCCCCAAGACTCAAACCCAGTGCAAGAACAAGATTGAGTCCATGAAGAAACGGTACCGTTCTGAGTCTGCCACTGCTGATGGTTCATCATGGCCTCTGTATCCAAGGCTTGATCTTCTGCTACGTGGCAGTGGGCCATCCCCAACAGCAGCATCAGCAGCAGCAACTGTAGCAGCTGCAGCTATACCACCACCACCACCACCACCACCACCACTGCCACTACAACTGCCTCCTCCGCCGCCTCAGAACAATCATCCTTTGATGCTACTGGAGCCATCAGCGTCGCTGCCACCACAGCCACCACCTACTGCTCCTCCTCAACCTCTAGGAACTGCCCAAAATTCATATGGATCCAATGGTGTTGATCATAGGGTGGCCAAGGTCAGTCTACATGAACCCCCCACCTCCGTTTTGTTTTTTCACACCTGTTTCCTTTTGTTTTTTTGAATTTTCAATTGAAATTAACCAGATAAACACTTCCTGTTACCTGGAGATCGTTGTCTTTTAGCCCTCACAATTTTTTCTGGAGATAATTGGGTATTAAATTGTTTCCCTACCCTAGTCATATTATGTTCATGGAACCCAATATGTCCTACATGAATGCCTTGGTGGTCTCACAGAAACATTTATCAAGCTTAACGTTGATATTTCTGATCATATTGTGACATTGAATTCATCATAGTTCAATATGAATGAAGATTTCAGATGCTATGTCCAAATGCAGTGAAATTACTGAATCATGTGCAGAAGCCCTTCATAAAATCAAAATTGAACAGACAGAGGAATTTACTATCTCTGTTTTGGAATATAAGTTAAGAAGGGTTAGTTGGCATTAATTTAGACATTAATTTCACTTCACCTAACATAAGGATGCATCATGTTTGGCATCTGATTTTCAATGAAGGTACAAGCTTTGCGGTAATTGTACAGAAAAAATTGTAGTACAATCGCTTGAGGTTAAAGTTCCAATTATTGTACTGCAATTGTACACACATTTGAGGTAAACAATTGAAGTTACAATGCACTCTAGAAGGCCCAAGTAAACCAATTGTACTCCCCAAGATTTTGTTAGACAACTCTAGTCTAGAGAAAAAAAAATATTAATATGTATGTGATTGTTTGTAAATCTTACTAAGTTAATTTAACCTGCAGTCATGTTAACATGCAGGAAGATGGAATGGGGATGAAATTGTCAGACCATGCATCAGACAAGAACCCTTTGGAGATAGACAGTAGCACCCCAGCTCTTTACAGTGACAAGGAAAAATTAAGGTCCAAGAGAATGAAGAGGAAGATAGAGAAAAAGAAGCGGCGAAGACGGGAGGAAGTAGAGATAGCAGAGAGCATAAGATGGTTAGCAGAGGTTGTGGTGAGATCAGAGCAAGCAAGAATGGACACAATGAGAGAGATAGAGAGGATGAGAGTTGAGGCAGAGGCTAAGAGAGGAGAAATGGATCTCAAGCGCACAGAAATTATTGCCAATACACAGTTGGAGATTGCAAGGCTCTTTGCAGCTGGTGTTGGCAAAGGGGTTGATTCTTCTTTAAGAATTGGAAGAAGTTGAGGAACAATAATGGTGAGGTTTGTGAGTAAGTATGATATATAATGTATAGAATTTATGTAGTATGTAACACTGAGAGAAAAGAAAGGAGAACCTTTTGGAAGCAAAGGTGAGGAAGAGTCAACTAATTAACATGTAATATATAATGCGAATTAAGTAGTTATTGTAGGTACAATAACATATCTACCTCATTGTAATGTACATGTTCTCTCTTTCAGCAAGCAATATCAGTGTTTAGAACTAGAAAAACTTGCCTATCCCGTGTTTCACTTGATGAGAGATATAGAGAAAAGTGTATGAAAGGTGTTAAAGAAAAGTGTGTGAAAGATGTTAAATGGAAGTTTTACTAGAGGAAGAGGACAGCCTTTGAGTCCACCTAACTTGTAAGTGTTGAGGAATCTAGATACTTGCTCCATGATGATTTCGCACTGTAAGTTTTCCAATATGTAGATGGGAGTGTATGTGCCAAGTAAGTTTTTTTCTATTATTTGATCATGGTTCCTAGTTAATCTATATCATCAGTTTGCTCAAGCTTCCCATGAGATGCTCTAGCGTCCAAAGAGTAAAGTTTCCAAAATGGATAATGTACCTAATCGCCTAAATATGCACGACTTGTTCTATTAATCTTCGCTTATTTTACATCGGGGGAAAAATGTGACTTAGTTATCTAAATGAAGTTGTATCTTCAATTTCAAATTTCAATCTTTAAATCGTGTGGGGGAATGAATCTCTCCAATAGTATGTAAAGACCTTGGTATACCCTGAAATTGAGATAAAAATGCAAGGTTAGTCCTTAGACACGTCGGTGTGATGTGAGCCAAAGAGCCTCAGATGTCAAAGTAAGTCGTAAGCTTTAAGCAAAGAGGGTTTTTCAGTTCAAGGAACATTTACCTTCTCCATGAGATGGTGGTGGTTTAAATATGACTCTTTGTTGGGTGGTTTATCGCCGTGAGAAGATGCATGTTCAACGTTGATTGGGGGTGTTAAGTCTCGTTGATTGGAACGTCAATTCGATTAGCCGTTTGACTTGGGACGTGTGAGATATCTACTCAAAGTGGATGACTGTAGTCCCCTTAGTTCTTGTCGCTGTAACTGATAAGGAGATCTTTAGGATTTGCGCTGATTTTGCCAGAGGCGTGCTGTCCTTGCAAAGCACTCGTGCCTGTGCTGGGATGACTTCTTCGTAAGCGTTGCTCGGTCAGAGGCATTGCTAGGCCTTCTTGTATCATGTGGGCTCAAGTGGAGCCCACACTTCTTATTACCCTGGCAGAGAATAGGAGATTTAGTAAGGCTAGGCCGTAGAAAAATCTCCCTCCTCCCAAGGGGAGTGGTGGCTTCCTCCCCTCCCTCCTCTCTCTACTCTTCCCATTGCTTTGCTTCCCCTTTGGCTCCTTGTTGATGTTTTTCCCTTTTGGTTAGTTTGGTAGATTTGTTTGGTTGTTTTCGTTTGTTTTCTTTTTGCAGATTTGGAGCTCCTGCTTTAGATCTACTTTGTGGTTCGTTTCAACTTGTGATTCGGAGATAGACAAGGGTTTTGGGTGACCAGTGGTAGTGCTCTCTATCTCGGCGGAGGCAGCGACGTCAACGTCAGTAATAATGCTTATTGCTCCTAATTGATGCATGATACGATGCATTCCAATTTCTCCTGTCCCTAATCAGGAGAAATTTAGTTCATGTGGTCATCTTGATGGCCACGTGGTGTCGTGTTATTGACACGTAAATTTTTGCTCCCACAGTTAACCCTTTAGCTTCACTTGAACTTGAATCAACACGTAAACTGCACACTTCAAAGACTAGGTACCCAAGTTTAACCTACAGAAACCCCAACTCCTAAAATTCTTCTTCTTCTTCTTCCTCAAGCCAACATCGTTCAATTTTTAGCCTAAAAGTGGAGCTCCCTAACTCTGGTCTAACTCTACTTTACTTGTGGAAGAAAAAAGGTGCTCTTTACTTGAAACAGAAGAAGAATAGAACAAAAAAAAAAAGAGGTGCATGAACAACTTTTTTAAGTATATACATAGCAGCATCCCATTCTGATAGTAGTACGAAGCATAGATGGCATCAAAATATATGTCTCTTAATCTTTGAGGGTCATTCTTTCTTGTTCTTGTGGTCTTGTAGGGGGGTAATTCAGACCATCTCTGTTAGTGGAACGAATATTTTCTGAAAGTAGCATGTTCTCATATTATTCATCGAACAAGTTGATGTGAGGGCAACACAGCATTAGGTCAGAGTCATAAGTGGACAGGTTGTAGTTATGCTAAATGTGCCATAACTACACCAGTGAAATGATACGATGTATCTAAGTCATGAAGTAGGCAAGGATTCTTTGTTATTTAAGTTTTGAACTTATGTAGGCTAAGGACTGTAAATATGAAAGTTGGTAATGCGTATTGGAAACAACTCCAAACACGTCATTTTTGTTCCTATTTCTTCAATTCCATTTATGTCTCCGTTCTTGTGCCATACATCAATGTCATACTCGATATTAAATTCATTGAATTTTCTGTTATCAAAAGCAGGTGATTTAACTTTTAAATGGCAAATTTATCTTAACACTTTAACCTACGAGTATTGATGTTGGTCACGTGCCTCACACTCAGAAGCGAAGCTAGAATTTTATATTATCGGGGGCCAAATGAAAACAATAATTGATTGCATACTCGTTTTGGCCTAATAAAGAACTATTACCCACAAAAGTACCAAGCGGAAGAAGAATGGTTTTTATTTATATTAGTGCAGTATTATATATTCGTGTCACCTTGTAAAATATTTATTGCTGGCTAGGTAGGAGGGCATAAGCTTAAGAATGGTAATTTTGCACTATATTCATGAAAAGAAGATCCGAGCTAGTCTCAGTGCCACTTCTAGCATGTACTTGGTTCTGTCTCATTCTCACATGATTACTCGACGTCAAGAATGACATTGATGTACAGAAGATATAGATAGATAAAGTTGACATTAATGGACTCAGAATAGGGGCAAAAATAATATATTTTAAGTGATACAGAGACTACTCGCGAGTAAAAAAAATCCAATAAAAGAATATACAAATAGGCTTTTATGTGGGCTTAGTTCTCAACTTATAGTCCACAGGAATCAAACCCAAAAGAAATTTTATGCGGTTTTGGCGATGGATTTTGAAGCTTCAAAAGCCCAGTCACTATATCTACAACCAGATTGCCTTTTCTGTTCATCTGGGATTTACGAGAAGATTACTTTGATTGCTTTGGCTCTGTAAAAAGATGGCTCTCTTCCAAACACAAACAGCTCCTCCTATCCATAGCTATGGCTTTAGCTCGAAAACCCATAGTCACTCTCCCATGGTCTTATCATTTCATTCCCCTCCACCTTCTCACCTTGTTACTCACTCCTCCGTGAAAACCCATCAGCAAAATTCACTATTTTCTATCCAGAACACACCGCTTTCACTCTCAACAGTTACAAGGAAGCTGCTTTGCAGACCCCCTCAAGGGAAACATGTCAGAGAAGACTATCTTGTGGTAAGTTCTCCCTAGAAATGCTTATTTACTTTAGCATTGCAATTACCCATTATTTGTTGGTTTTTTTTTTCTTTAATTCATATGTTTTTCCTCCTTGATATAGTGATGATTTTATGGGTCAGTTTGTATATTCAAATTCTTTATCTGGTTGGTGAGAAAATGTAGGAAACATGAAAGGACTACAGTTTATTGAATTGATATTCTGGGATTTACCTCTGTATGGGAAATGGGAAAGCATGGAACTTTGCTTTTGATTTGGCTTAGTTTGAAAGCCAACTTGGGATATAGAGTTTTACTTTATTATTTTCCTTTTATCAGTTATTGAGGCATCTGATAGAAGCAAGCAAGCAAGCATAGTTATTAGTTAGTGAGATTGAAACAAAACAATTATTGGTTTTAGGAATTCTCTGATCTTTCTTTATGTTTAAATTATAAATCTGAGCTTATTTATTTCTTTTTTTGGGGAGGGCAGAAGAAGGTTTCGGCCCAGGAGGTCCAGGAACTGGTAAAAGGAGAAAGAAATGTACCCCTTGTCGTTGATTTCTTTGCAACATGGTGTGGACCTTGTATATTGATGGCGCAAGAACTTGAAATGGTATGCTTTACACATATGCATACTACTTTTAGCGATGCTACTTTGTATTCATATCTGGCTATTTTTTTCTTTTGAAGTTTTAATGGTTCATCTGCGCAATTTGATAAAATACTAGTATTTAGTACTTTGATATGGATTTCAAACTGGTTGTTAGAGAAATTCTGTTTTACTCAAATATGAGCCTTTCTAGACCTTCCTAATCTTTTGTGTGTGGAGAGATCTTTTAAGGGGGGAATTTGAAAATTTGAACATTTTGCACACAGTATGCGTGACCACTATGTTTTAAACCATTGTCACTTGTATGTTTTAGTACTGTAGAAAGATAACCACTCTCACTTGTATGTCTTAAGCGTGTCTGTAGAAAGAAAACCCCTCTCACTTGTATGTTTTAGTATTGACTGTAGAACGAGAACCACTCTCACTTGTATGTTTAAGTCTTGACTAACAACAACCCAATATCATGTCTCATAGATTAGGACTTTCATATGCTGCCCAATTGTAGGGGTCCATTTCTTGTATGGTGGCTGTTTGATCATGATTGGACGATTTTGAGCATTTCTGAAAAGCATGAAATATAATTAAAGGTGGCCCACCTTTTTTGAAAACATTCATGGCTGGCTGTAAAGATGATGTTGATTACATGAATGGGATTTTAGAAGTGTTCCTCTTCAAGTGGGTGGTAAATGGAGAAAATCCTGTTCCAACATGTTTTAATTGATGAAAACATCTTCAAGACGAGTGTACCTTAGTTGGTTATAGGATCTGTGGCCTTCTGATAGTGTTAGCGTTTTAATCTCATCTGAAATGCTGTAATATGACTGAATGAAGTGTGAACCGCAAGTGTACTTCCTGGATAGCAGTTTCTAAAATGCTGAAAGTGAAATATAATATGTGAGAAATATGGTGTTGTCTTTAGATGTGTGAGGTACATTATTTGCACAAGCTATTTCTGAACATTAGCTAGTATATGTCTTTGACATGTGATTAACATTTACTTTTAAGATGCTTACTGAGTGCTAGTGACAATGGTGATTAGATTAAGACTCTTTCCATGCTGCCAAATGTGGATGCCCATTTCATGTAAAACATTAAATATAATAAAAGTTGGCCCACCTTTTTGTAAAACATTTCTTTCCTGTCCAGTTGTTCATCTTGTGATGTGTGATTCTACATGTTTTACTTGATTACAAAATCGTCAAAAGGAGAGTACCATTGTTGTTGGTTACTGGCTTTTTATTCTATCAAAATGCTAGAATATGAGATGAATGAAGTGCGAGATGCAAGTCTATACACCACGATTGCATTTGCCAAACTTAGCTTTATATTTTCTTGTACCATTCCCATACTGTAGAACTGCTGCATAGTTTGGCATTTGGAGAAAGTGCATCTTGTAAAGTAGAAAAGGTATTGAAATATGTCGGATAATGTTGTGCTTGCATTATGAAATCATATTTACTTGGTAATAGACATCAACAAAAGTGAAAGAAATAACATGGTTCTGTTTTTTCTAATTATTGTCTGCCATTTCAAGGAAATAAACTGGAGGCATTAAATTTATTCAGCTCATGTTGTATGAATCCTCAAAAGGGTATTTGAGCATGACATTTTCACTTGTTTCACCAAAAGCTTTGATAAACTTGTGATCTTATTGTCCTAGGTTCGTATCTGTATGTAAGCCAAAAGATATATGAATAACTAAGTCAATTGACCCAATTGTGAACAGTTTGATAGTAAACCCAATGTTCCACTTGTTATAAGATTTGGAAACCCAGGTAACTCAAACCCATATCCATGATGCAGTCTTACAGTAGTTTGCTTAATTGAAAACTAAGCTAAGGGTTATTTTAGAACTTTTCAGAGCAAACTTGTGATCCATAAACGATGGGCTATCAATCAGATAGGCAAAAATCAAATATGAGTATTTATCCTACTATCTTTACCAATCCAAAATAAAAATACCCATGTGTGCAGATTTCTTTTGAAAGTGAATGTAATGGTAAAAGTCTTTATATTCCAAGTGTTAGTTAACATATAAATTATATTCCGTATTAGGATTCTAATGTTAATCAAATTGAATCTACCTGATTCAAAAATTGATTAAAAAAAAATTGGTTTGCAAGTATAGAAGTAACGTTCAAATTTGAATTTTCGTAACAGCTTGCTGTGGAGTATGAGAGCAATGTTAAAATTATTAAGGTTGATACAGATGATGAGTACGAGTTTGCACGTGACATGCAGGTAATTGCATTTCTTTTTTACCTTTTATTTTTTTAGTTTTATTTTGTCCATGTTCTCTCAGCTTCTTCCATGCTCTCAAGCCCTACTTGTTCCACTGAAATTTATTTATGGAATTTATGGCATTTAATACTCTACGTTTTATGCCACTTACGAATTTATGTGTTTTTAGCTAGATCTTTTTCATAGAAAATCACACATTTTATTTCAGTCTCAGTGATAAATATTCTGGATAAACATAAACTGGGTGGATATGTTGCTTTGACAAATATCTCTGGTTGAAGAGATCTAGATTTATTGGTAGACAATGTCGCTATTGGAAAAGTTTTATGCAACTGATGAAGCACTGTAAACTCTTATTGCTATTATCTTGGAGTTTGAGTGGCAATTAACTAGGAAAATAATACCTCCTGAACTCTTCAGGTTCGAGGATTGCCGACATTGCTCTTTGTCAGTCCAGATCCAAGTAAAGATGCCATCCGGACTGAAGGGCTCATCCCATTACAGATGATGCGGGATATCATTGATAACGAAATGTGAAGGAGTCCGGGAATGATTCGCTTATTGCTCCATGCATTTGGAGGGTCATGGTTCTGTTTGGTGATGGTACAAGCATTATCATTGCTGGTTGAGGTTTGTGATGTCCTAATTTACTAACTGGAATATTTCCTTGGAGTCAACAATTTTGTAGCCATATGATATCTAATAGATGCGGTTTGTAGGTGTGTTTAGATATATGATGTGTCTGTCATACATCCTTGCACGATTACGATTCCTATTACTGTTTAAATTATAAGGATGTTTCGTGATGCTACAAGCCTTAGGGCATGGAAATATATTAACCAGGTCTGATTGTGGAGCTTCTGGGGCTGACATTTGGTGTCATGCTTCCCTACAACTTGCACAATTAGGGTTGCATTTGGAAGTGAATTAATACAAGGAGGCTGGTGATCTGGATGTTCTACTTCATTTATATCTGCACTAGAAACCCCCGCCTTTACTTTTTCCGTTTTAAAGTAAAAAGAAGGGAGATTCACTATTATACCCAATATAGGAGCCCAAATTATAAATAAAAAAACCTATATGAAATGGACTTTAGAAACACACCCAAAACTCATTTACAGTTTAACAAACAAAAAGGCTTTTAACTTCTTTTAAATTACAAAACTCCCATTGATTTCTTAAAACAAACTCAACCCTAAATGGTGTAGGGTTTACCTTTATCTATATTATCGTTTAGAAAGACAAAAGTCCATATATAACTTACTAAAAGCATAGCTACGAACTCATGGTAAAGACTTCAATTATGTCTGACTTTACTTCTAAAAAGCTTATGTGATCTGGAAGGCACTTGGATTTAACAGATCAACCAACCTCTTGTTTTTTTAACTAATTTCTATTGAATTATGAGTGCTTGCGGGATTTCTCACATTTTATTTATCTCATTCTTGGGCAAAAGGTCGACTGGTGTAGTGGTTTATCGTTTGGAGATGCTCTTAGAGATCACACAACTTTATAGTGACAATGACTAGTTCTATACTTTGTGCTTGTGTCTAATATTAAAATGACAAGTACCAAAGTGAAACATGAACCGAACCACATGGACCAAAAATGTGATTTGGCATATAAGTTGTTTGTACATCCCAAAAGTGGGAAAGATATTTGAGATGTACAAGAGCCAACTCCCTGGAAAATGTTAACAAAAAAGTTTGCAAGTTTGCATGCATCTCCATTGACGGCCCTCCGCCTTCTGATAAATGGAGAGAGACACAAAAGTTTACATGTGAACCACCACTACATTAGAAAGTTATTTAAAATGAAGCTAATATTACCCAACGGGTCTAGTTCAGTGAAATAGAGCATTGACTTGTAGATTAGTGGTCTCAGTTTCTAACTCCCATGACACATTAATAATGTATGGGTGAGAAAACCACCATCCCTCAATATTGTTTGTATCACCCAAAAAAAAAAAAACTAATATTAAATATATAGGCTTACTTTCACAAATAGTTCATGAGGTTCACGAAATTATCATATTTCATCATTTATGTTTTTTTGTGACATAATTGGTCCTTAAGGTAACTCTTGGTACATCAAGTTGGTCCTTGTCGTGAGCTTTTGTTGAAATTAAGGACCAATTTGATGTACCAAGAGTAACCTTAAGGACCAACTATGTCACAATAAATCTAAAGGACCAATATGATAATTTCGAGAACCTCAAGAACCATTTATGAAAATAAGCCAAATATTTATATATATATTAAACCCACACGAAAATATCAAATCCAAATTTTACATTATCATATTATAGCAAAAAATTTACATTTACATCTTCCCGAAAATATAAATTGGGATGTAAAAGCAGTTTTACATCTCTAAATTTACATTTTTTTTAACACCCAAAGATCACCTCCAAGTCTCCAATTCCCTTTTTATGGTACCAAAATTTCTTGGTTCGAAGCTTCTATACATCCTTTTCCATTTCTTTCTCACCTCACTTCCCTTTCTCCCTTATTTTTCTCCTATATTTTCCCTTCAACCTTTCTTTTTCTCCCGAGTATTCTTTGAACTTAGGCGAGAGGTGACGACACAACATTAATTGAACATGATCACCTATATAGCAAAAGTAGAATAAGCCACATTCTTCTTCGTATTCACACATCCCTTTCATTATCTTTCTTCCCTTTCAGTTCACTTTTTTCCCATCCACGGACCTTCTACGCCAACCAAAATGTGTTAAATGTTATTTTCATGAAACTTCTTTTCTTTCTCACTAGGGACAAAATTTAAATGACTTACCACCACCCTACGCTTTTCTTTTTGGTTTACATTGGAGTTCGAATGGGTTCCAACTAGGGTATCATAGGTGGTAGAAAAATTTGTATAAAACGGAGATAGCACTGTTTTGTTATTTCCAGCCAATCACATACTGCTATAAGAAAAAATTATCACACTTGGAATACCGTAATTAATCAGGGATAACAAAATAGTGATACCCCATTTCATATAAGTGTTTCTCCATAGGAGGAGGGGAAGCCGCCACCACTATGGTGGGAACCCATTGGCACCCCCTAGCCTACGCATTTCATTTGACTAAAACATGATGAATAGTGAGTTTATAGCTCAAGTAGTTAAAAATAGTTACCCTTATACTTAAGGTGCTATGTATGAATCTCCCCTCCCTCAATATTATTGGTGTCAAAGGCTTATGTATAGTTTTATAAATTGGCCCTTAGTGAAAACATAATAATAAATTGAATCGTATTTGAGACTCATGTAAGGTTCATTTTCTTTGAGATTGAGAAAGAAAATGTTGGGTTTTATAACATCGTCTTTTCGACAACTCAACACTTATGTTCATAAGAGCTTTTTTCAAACGCGCTTTTATTAGAACCGCGTTGAGAAACTTTTAAATGTAACTTTTAAAACCTTATTAAAAAAAAAAGTTTTTGATTGTCAGAAAACCATTCTGAAAGCAGTAGCAATGTTTCTTCAATGACTAGAAAGATTAAATATCAACTCTCATTGATAGCATTCAAGAAACTACTAAAAATACTCAAACCACAGCACTTACAAATGTATCCACTACATTAAATACAAGCCCAATTGGCAAGAAGAACAGCTCATAGCTAGCGAGATGGATCTAAATCTATTAGCCAAGCAATAATCTTTAGACAGAATGATGAACGACGCCGTTTCCGGCTGTCTCGGCGGGTGAGAATGCCAGAAACATGAGAGCGGCCATTATGCCAACGGGAAAGAACAAGAGCATCAACGGCGGAGGAGGCAGCGGAGGCAGCAACAACGGCAGAACCACCATGAACAACGCTAGACCCGCCAGTACCAGAACAGACCCCAAGCTCATACACTGCACCATGACCACCTACGACCTCCGACGAACATTTCTCTCCTTCCCCAAACGACAATTCCACGTCAGCAAACGACAACAGCGAGCAGCAGTGAGAATGGCAACGAATTAATGAAAAGGCTTTGACAGTGGTTTAACGGCTTGTATTGGTTGGTATATATATAGAGGGATGGCGGATGTGTTGGAGTTGTGATCTGGTGGGTGAGGGTGTATGGAGATGTGATGTGGCTGGTGTGATCAGGACCGTTGATTTGGAGATTTTAAAATGGTGTGGTGGGACCAGGGAGTGGATTGTTGTTTGGTTTTTATTGGGAGGAAATCCAGTTTGGGGTGATGGTCCGAATCGGCCAGAATCGGAGCGCCAGATCCCGAGATATTCGGCTGATGCGTTCAGCAACTTCTACTGTAAATTTGATTTAGTTCATTTTTAATTCTTGGGTTAGGTGTTGTCTTTATTTATTTTTTTTAAAGTAAATTATTCTACATGTCCTCTTGGTATTATGAATATATTAAAATTATAACTTGTAGAGAATTATTAATATTATCATAAATCCAACATGATACATATGTTATTCCCAAAAAAAAGGGTTATACGTATATATGAAAAAATAATTCCTCAAAAACACACATATTATACAGCGATTGGCAGGAATGCAGGAACTTCTATTTACCTGGTAAGAAGGGAAGTATTTTTCATGTTATAATATAATTATATGTTTATTTACCTAGAATGAGCATTTGATTTATTCTGATTCTTCAGTTTTCTTATATTTACTAATGCGCATGTATTTGAATTATTTCATTGCATGCTTTTTTTGCGTAATATGCAAAAAGAATCAAAATTTATGTGGCATTTGCATTAAAACTATAATACCTGAAAAATTAAAAATTATTTTGAATAAGGAGAGTAATTAATCTCATAATTATTCATTCTCGCTTATATTCCTAATTTTCCCCAAATTCATGACAGTTTTAAGTAAGTAAATTGTAACTTATCTAGTACCAAATTGTGCAAGACTGCAAAGTGTCCCCCTCATGACATTTTTGAAAAAATGAATTTAAAGCCGACTGCACAAAAGTTGGTCTAAATTATGGGCTTATGGTAGGCCACATGTGACTAAATAAAGTAATGTCAGTCAGTTAGGGGGCACCTTAATGCACATGTAAAAAGTTTAGACTCTTTTGAAATTTCATTCATGTTTTAACATGTATTTGGATTGGATGGTAACTAATTTAACTATTGGTTTTGACCATGCCCAATGGGGTCTAATCATCTATATATATAAAGCAAAAAGCAGAGAATGGCAAAACATTTAAAATACCAGAAAATGCCCTTGATTAATTCAAACATTAAGAATTGAAATTATTAATTATATGAGGATAATATGGTAAATTTACTTTCTTTTTTTTCATATTTTAAAAAATAAAAATAAAAGCAAAACAGATAATAGGTCCTACTTTTATGAAACATAACTACCCATGTTATATTTTCTTAATTCTAAAAATAAAAGAAAAAAGAAAAAAGAAAATCAATTGAGCATGTGCCAAGGGACTAGTATTAATTACAATATTACATAGTCGTTAGTCCAATATCTTACAATAATTTCTCGTCAATTACACTTTTCACTCAAGTAATTTGAGGACTATTAAAGTTGTTTTTGTCAAACTCTTAAAACACATGGATCAAATCCCAAATAAAAGAGGTGCAAAATCTAATCCATAATTTATAAGTTAACATCTTTTAATAATAGAATTTTATATTTAATGAATGTTAAGATTTTAGAGAAATGGAACCAAGTATTAATAACGATACTCCTGCAGGAGTGGAATTATATAGAAAATGTTTTGATGTGATCAATAGTAAAATTATTTATTATATATTTTGTATTTTATTTAGTCAAATTTCTAATGTATGATTTTATGAGTGTAAACATTTCCAACCCAGTTACCCATGCACGAGAAGATATGATGATAACCTTGAACAGATTGACGATAAAGAAAAAAAAGATTCAAAGATGCTTCCCGAAATCCAAGAATGGTGTTGTTGCAATGCAAATCATTATAGAGTCAAACCATGGCCGTGTGGGACTCTGAAATTCGCATTTGCCCATTTTGGCACGCACACAGTTATGTCTCAGTTCAATGCATGAACATCAACTGCCACTTTTTTCTTCCCAAAAATTATTTGATTAGTTGCATGGAGTAGTTTATGTCATCAAGGAAGATTCTCCAATAAGTATTTTATGTTAAAGATTGATTACATATTTTTAATATCTATCGTTGAATTGTATGTATTTTGCATATTAAATTTATCTATATCAAGAATGCAATCAACGGCCTATATTAGAAATATATAACCAATTCTTAACTTAAATACTTATTGGAGAATTCCTCGTAATGAAAGATAACCCAACATTAACCGTCAAGTTCGTGTTAAAAAATCACTAATCTTTTTGCATGCATACCATATTAATATATAAACAAATAATGTCATTGATTATTTTCATTTCATTTTACAGCTTGAATGAACATTTTGGGATGATGGTCTCCGAAGTACACAAAAAATCATATAATAAAAAATATTTATATATCTTGTTACTATAAAGAACTTTAACAAATAAATTTGTACTTTTAAATTTGTTATTATACAATAAAAAAAACAAAAAAATTGCCCTGTTTTCATTTTCAGTTCATTCTTTCACTTCCTTTCCTTGTATCAATGAATCCATTTTCATCTCATTCTCATATCTCATATATTGCCTTCCCTTATATTTTGGGTAACTGAGATCATATTACACATGAAATATAGATTCTTCTGTGCTCTTCTATGCAATCCTCTGCTCTGTGTACGTAAGAAATACGTTCCTTATAAAAAGAAACGAATATGGATGCCGGTTGATCAACTATTGCTGTTGATGCGAGATTAGTATAAATTTGTTCAAACCAATCAAAACCGGCACTAGTCAAATGTACACCTACTATGAGTTTCATTATTTCTAATAAGTAAGATATGGATTGACTCATAATTTGATTGAAATGAAGAAAGAAGATGAGTGTGTTGTTAGATTTCTATATAAGTGTCCATGATCTTTCACACAACCTGAAATACATAGAAGACGTATCTGGTGCTATCTTCCTTGAGTACATGATCTCTGAACTCATTCACTCGCAGCAGCATCAACACGAGCAAAAGGCACAACCGTCTTAAGACTTTTGCTCTCTCTTAGAAATTGTTTCAGTTATCTCTTTATGATGAGATTAGGGTTAGAGAACATTTCTGATGAGAGAAGGATCTTAAGCTTATATAGGGCTACGTCAAGTCGTCTCTACTCATCACCAAGAGTCGACTTAACTAACACTCTAATCCTATCAAACAACGGTTCACACAAAAGGAAATAAATAAGACCCCTTTAATTGGTTTCAAAACTTTTTTTATTTCACAAAATTTTGGACCTCAAGTATAACTTATTATCTAATGTACCAATCTAAATAGAAATATAACATGTGCGGCATTATTGATATCACTAAGGAATGTCCATACTCAGAAAAGTGCCCATACACAGATATACAGTGCATGTACGTGATGCTCTCTTAGCTTAGCTAGTTGATATAAAATTATGAATTTCACGGCTTTGAATCCAAAATCCAGGCGCGTCAGAAGAAAGAAGATTGGATATGATGATGATGATATTGATGGGGATGGATGGATATGTTTGTTGCCGTGCAAATGTGCATGAGAAATGAAATGAAAGAATATGTGCAAGTTGGTGCATTCCCACTTCACTTTTGGTGATGTGCAATGTATCTGACTGAGCTAACCCTATGACACGCACGCGCCTACCATTCCTTTTCCAACACGCAATAATCTACAAATCCAATTAATACTCTACCACTCCACCTGTTTTCTTGCAATTTTGCACTTGAAAAAGAAATGTTTTGAATCACCTAGCCGTCTTGATTAAAATGCTGGCTGCAATCCGTCTCTATACCTGTAAGTTAGCAGGTGTGGGGTTTTGTACAAAAATAACGTTGATGCTATTAGTAGTAGAATCACTCATTATATATTGTATTTTATATTTCGTTAAGTTTTCGATATGAAACTTTACGTTCGTTAACGATATTCATATTACAGACATCAAACTACTATTGAAAAAAAAGTCACCGGCAAAATAATACACAAGTTCTTGAACTAAGTGGCACATTGTAACATAATTTTAATTGAGCACACAATTTTTTCTACAAAGTACGTATTGCAAACAATCTCTAAAATTTAAAGTGGCATTAGTCTAAGAGATTTTCCTTTTTGTAATAGGTGATGCTTATTTGGTTCCCTTTTCTAGATTCTGATGGTTGTAAAGTTGAAAGAACAAGGAGATTGTGGTAAAAAGGCTGCAGATCCAGTCAAGATCAAGATCAAGATCTCGGGTTGGGTAATCTTTTGGATTTCGTTCTCACACTTCCATCTCCCTTGCAATTCGAGGACAACGTAACATGCATTTTTCTGTTTGTGTTGGACTTTGGGCTCTCTTTGACTTTTTTGTTTTGGTCGAATGAGGAATTCATTCAAACAAGCTCTCACCCCAAAACCGGGGAGGATTGGGCTCTCTTTGACTGGAACAGCACAGGCCTACTATCTGAACATAGCATAACGAAATTAGGAGAAGAATAAGTACTAAGGCCATTTTTAGGTGGAGATGGCTATATTTAGCCTCCAACTACATTTAGTCTTATAATAAATGATTTTATAATGAATACTGTCATGCTATATTTTAATCATCTTCACAATAAAGGGCTAAATTTAATATTTTATTAGTTTTTAGTATATTATGTAAATTATTAGTTAATTTAATTAAGCTACTATTTATATCCTATTTAAAATGCATTTTAGAAGAGAAAAATAGTTTGGGATAAGATTTTTGGCATCCATGTGTCGGCATGTGATTAGCCCTATAGATTTATAATTAGATTTTTTCTTGTTCTAAAAACATCTTAACAATTAATTTAAATAGAAAAAGATGAAGGATAGTTTAAAAAGAATGAAGACATTGTGAGAAATTATGTAAAATGATGAAATTGAGGAAGGATAATATGTAAAATGATGATGTTGTGAGGAATTATGTAAGAATGAGGTAGGTATTTTTAATCATTTTTTTCGGATTAAAAAAAAAAAAAGTTGATGTCACATAACGCCTAGGTGACGTTAGTTGGGCCCCATCCAATTATTTAGCCCGAGTTGGCCAAAGGGCCACACGTGGCCCTTATTTTAGGAATTGGCCCTTTGTGTAGCCCTTCCTTTTTTGGTAGCCCTTTGTGTAGCCCACTCTTGAAGATGGGTTTTGGGAATTTTGAGCAATATTTGAGAATATAGCCCTCACTTGGAGATGACCTAAGATATGGACAAAATTTTCTTATTTTAATTTCGTAGCAAATAGATTAATAAATACAATGGGTTTGGTTTCATGGGAAAATGGACTTGAGAATTTGATATATATGGTATATGAAATGATTTCCCGGCACATGGGAAAAGAAAGTGGAAGATGAAATATGCTAAAATATAAGAGAATATTGTTTGTGAGAATTTTTTGTGTATTCCTCTCCTTGTATGGGGTCATATTTATAATATAACGGAGCCTTAGTGGCCAAGTAAAGTAATAAATTCATATTTCTATTTATAGAAAATCAAGAATTAAAGTAAATCAATTACATTCAATACATGAATTCTTGGATTGCAAGGGAAGTCAACAGGTCCACAAACAAGTCACGCCAACAAAATCCTCCATGCCATTGAGTTTCATCTTCCCTTCTTGTTGGTTCACCGAATAAACTTCTTTGGAATGAAACTTTCATGTCTGACTCCATGATATGAGAATTGTTTGTACAATATCTGGCCAAGCATTCCCAAGCCAATCCAAGCAAAGGGAAGGGAGTCCCACATCGACAAAACACAAGAGAAGGGGACTCTCCCTTCCCTATAAAAAGAGACCCCTTCACTACAATACAGGGGTAAGACTTTTCAGCTTGACTTTTATACTTTTATATGGTCAACAGCAAAAGCTCTTAGAAAACAATCTTACTTTGGCATCGGAGGGTCTTAGGCTGGTTCCACACCGGTTCCATAGACCTTACGAGTCTCGGCTTCCTTCCATTTAGGATCAGCATCTGAAGACAGGAAGAATCTGCGTCCAAACACTCAATCGATCTCTCGATCGTCCATCTCACTTGTAAGTTGCACTCATCTCTATCTGTTCAGTTTTAGTGCCAACAAGAATGAAAGATGATCATTCTTGTGTTTGATAACGTTTTGAAATAAGGATCAAGAAACACGACTACTTTCTCTCACTCCCATGTTTGGTATGTGCAGTATTGGGAATGCAAAGTTGTTGAGTTTTCAAATAATACTAATTTTTTATTATTTTATATTTAAAGTTATTAATGAAATGTGGTAAATTTTTGTTTAAGGACATTTCCTATTGAGAGGGATGATAATATACTAAACTCACATACCTACCCGAATGCTAGGACTTGAACCTAGGTCCTTTCCTAGAGAAAAATAGGAATGCAACACAAGCCACTGTTACAACTGTATTAACAACAATGGATCAACTGCTACATTCACAACACAAGAGTGCACTTTGCAAACATGTGAATGCAATTTCATACCCATTCTCGACCATTTCAACATGGAAAAATGTCACTTTTGGTCCTTGTCGTTTGCTACTTTTACCACTTTGGTCCCTATATATTCAATTTGGTCACTTTTGTCCTTGTACTTCCAATTTCTGAGAAATTCCAGGACACTAGTCAATTTCTATTAAATCAATACAAACTCTATTAATTTTTAAAACACGTGCCCCTCATGTGGAGGGCATGGAGGAGCAAATTTGTCAAGCCGTTCCATTTAAGAAAAACAGGCACGTTCAGTCTCCTCCGTTCCAAAATGGCGTCAACTTTGGGTTCTAAAAGAAATCTGATTTCTGGGTTCATTTGGCTTAATTGATCGAGGGTTTAGATCAAGGGGGATAAGAGTGTTTGAATTTCTTCATTTGGAGGTTCAGAATTTGTTGTATTCGTCAAGCTCAGCATGTCGAAGTTTGGGTTTGATGAATGATAAACAAGCTAGATAAGGCGCTTCATGTTGACGTGAGGATTCCTAATTAATCAAGGAGCTTTATTTCCTTGATTAATTAAGGAATTTATTTTCTTATTTTATATAGTTGACATATCATTATATAATTAGAGCATCCGCAATGATGCTCTCTATTTCTTAGCTAAAATTTAGCTAAAAATATAAGAAAGCTATTTTAGGAGCTCTCTAAAAAATTTCAACTCCAACCATACTCCCTAATTTGGAGAGTCATAAATGCTATAACTCTTTTTGATTGGTCCATCTCTTTTAAAAAATAAAATAAAAAATAGTTTGCATTAAATAAAGGTTTGAAATACTCATTAAATAAGGTAGCATTAAATTATAGGGAGCCACTAGGAGTCCTTTCTCTCTCCTCAGATTTAAGAGCTCCTAGAGGACTCCTTATTTTAGGAGGTGGATAGGGAGCATGGTTGGAGTTTCATTTTTACAATTCCTCCCTAAAATTTGTCTAAGGAGATGGTTTAGGGAGCCCATTGCGGATGCTCTTAGTAGATATAATCCTAATTGATTACTGTATCTATTTCCTTGTAAAGCACTCATGTAAACTCCTATATATACATCCTTATGGAGAAGAATACAATTAACCTAAAGTATTCAAACCATATTCATATTTTAGCATGGTATCAGAGCAATCGATCCTAGGTTGTCTCTAAACCCTCATATCAAATTTCTCATATTCAAACCCAAACCCTAAATCAAATTCCTCATATTTCAATTCCTCAAATCCAAATCTCTCAAATCTAAATTCCTCAAATCCTCTTATCAAAATCCCTAAACACATACCCTCAAATCTTATACACATACCCTCACATTCTTATATCACATCTTACTTCCGCTGCGATGTTAGGACCCCCTATGATCTCCCTCTTTTCAGACTCACAAAAGCATGCCGTCAATCCTGCTGACCCGGCTACACGGACTCGTGCTTCTATTGCCACCACCAAAGATTTTGATTTTCATACGTCCTTTAAAAAGTTCGCATGGATTATGGACTTGGGTGCTACAGATCACATGAAATTTGATCATGGCCAACTTATTAGTCGCAAATCATCCACTTCGTTTGTGGTGTCTAATGCTAATGGTACCCCCTCCCCTATGGTTGGGAATGGCTTTCTATCTTTCTCTAATTCCCTACATCTGGATTCTGTATTGCTTGTTCCATTCTTGGACCATAACTTGTTGTCTATTGCACAACTTACTATTACTTTGGGGTGTACTGTAACATTTCAACCGAATCATTGTATTTTTCAGGACATCCTCACGAGAAAAACGATTGGTTGTGGCACTAGGTGGGGCAACTCTACTACTTAGACTGGGGACCGGATAGTGAGATTAAGGTTGGTCAAGCTTTCACAACAAGTGGAACTCCATTTTCTCTTGTTCATTCTGATGTTTAGGGACATGCTAAAATTACCATTATGGCAGGAGCTCTGTTGGCACTAAAACTGAACAGATAGAGATGAGTGCAACTTACAAGTGATGTGGATGATCTTAGAGATCGATTGAGTGCTCGACGCAGATTCTTCCTATCCTGGGATGCCGATCCTGAATCAAGGAAAGCTGAGGCCCTTGAGGTCTATGGAACCGGTGTGGAACCAGCCTAAGACCCTCCGATGCCGAAGTAAGATTTCTTTCTAAGAGCTTTTTCTATTGACAATGTATTTAGCATAAATGTTAAGCTGAAAAGTCTTATGCCTTGTATTGTAGTGAAGGGGCCTATTTATAGAGGGCATTTGGTATGCTCTTAGTACTTAATTTCGATGTGGGACTCGTGGGAAAGTCCTACGAGGTTGACACAAGTCTTTGGATATTTAGGGCGGGGCCTTCGAGGTTTTGTTCCGTAGAATCGTCTGCCAGTACCGATTGTGGACTATGCTAGGAGCCATTAGTAGCTGATGCCGATTGATCGCTTGTATTAGGCGATTGGGAGAGCTAATCATTCCAAGTGTCACCGTATGAGTGGAGGGTCAGATATGGTACAAACAAGCTCAATGGTTTGTCATGTTTATAAATGATTGCACACGCATGACTTGGGTTTCCATTCTCAAAACTAAAGGGGAAGTCAGTTTAAAGTTTCAACAATTCCATAAAATGGTGGAAACATAGTTTCAAGCCCGAATCCAAGTTCTCCGTTCTGACAGTGGCGGAAAATTTCTCAACCATGATCTTAACAAGTTCTTACAATATCATGGCATCATACATCAACGCTCATGCCCCTAAACTCCCAAAAAAAAAAATGGAGTGGCTGAAAGAAAGAACAAACATTTATTGGAAGTGGTTCGTGCCTCTCTCTTTGGTGCCAATATGCCTTGACCTTTTTGGAGAGAAGCCGTCCTCTATGCAGCATACTTCGTCAATTGGATTCCCTCCAGTATCCTAAATTTCCAAACACCACTTCAAACACTTTACCACTATATCCAAATACCTCCCACCCCAAACTTGGAACCCCGGATTTTCGGCTGTGTTGTATTTATCCACTTATATGATCACTAACGAAGCAAATTGGATCCCCGAGCTGAAAAGTGTGTTTCCATTAGCTATGCACCTCATCAGAAAGGATGCCGGTGTTATCATTCTTCTAGTTAGAAGGACTATACCTCCATGGATGTTGTGTTCTAGGAACACGACATATATTTTTTAGCAGTATAGGAAGAGAATCGAGAATCCTTCACTCACAAAATTCTTGATTTTTTTTCCCCAGGACACAACTCTGCTTCAAAACAATTGGTCGCCAGTGGAAAGCGACCGGTCGCCCCCTTTAGTTCTTTGAACACGGAGAACCTACTTCAAAACGACTGGTCACCAATGGAAAACTATTAGTCGTCTCCACGCTGTCAAAATCAGGAGAAGGAAATTGAACCGTTTTATGAGATTTTGCCCGCTTTAGCTCCAGTACCACACCAATCTCCTGCTGAGGAAGTCATTTAAGTAACATCTTTCCCTGAAACTGATAACACTAATGAAATATCCCATGATGATTTGATTTTAGAAGGCACAGAGCCTACATATCAGCTTCTAAAAAGGAAGAACCATGACAAACCTCGAGCACAATATGAAGCAGATCTTAAAGCCAAAGAGAAACACCCCATCAATAATTATATATGTCTCTCAACAGATTATTAGAGTCACGTGTGCATTATGTGAAGCAGTTGGCTGAAATATATGTCCCCAAACGTGTGACTAAAGCACTAGAAGACCCAAAATGGAAAGAAGCCATGAATGAAGAAATGCGAGCTCTCCAAAAGAATGTCACTTGGGGACTCGTGCCCTTACCTCATGGAAAGAAGACAATAGGATGTAGGTAGATTTATACTGTGAAACTGAAAGCAGATGGATCCATTGAAAGATATAAAGCTAGACTGGTGGCGAATTAGTACACGCAGAGATATGAGATACATTACCAAGAGACCTTTGCCCTAGTAGACAAGATTAACACTATTAGAGTCCTATTGTCTCTAGCAGCAAATCTCGATTGGCCATTACATCAGTTTGATGTCAAAAATGCATTCTTACATGGAGACTTGGAAGAAGAAGAAGTATATATAGACTTATCACTGGAATGTAATTTATCTCATGACAAGAAGAATTAAGTTTGCAAGCTCAGAAAGTCATTGTATGGGTTAAAACAATCTCCTAGGGCATGGTTTGGCAGATTTACTAAATCTAAGAAGAATTTTGGATATACACAAAGTAATTCAGATCACACTCTGTTTTTGAAGCGTGATGGAGAAAAACTTACTGCATTGATTGTTTATGTGGATGACATAACCGTAACTAGAAACGACACTGAAGAGCAACTGAAGCTGCAAAAGTATTTGTCTCAGGGATTTAAGATGAAGGATTTAGGTGATCAGAAGTACTTTCTCGAAATTGAAGTAGCAATGTCAAAAACTGGTATATTTCTGTCTCAAAGGAAGTATGTAATGGATTTACTCACTGAAACAGAAATGCTTGGATGTAAGCCGGCTGACACACCCATTGAGATGAATCACAAGTTATGTGAAGACATGGACCAATAACCAACCAATAAGAAATAGTACCAGCGCCTTGTTGAAAGGTTGATATATTTGGCACACACAAGACCAGGCAGAAAAAAAGATGAAGAAAGAATAATTTATTTCTTGGATCTTATTATTAGTATCACACCTTTTATTTATTTTAATACATGCACAAATAGAAATTATAACAGTATAGCCGCGCGGCTATACTCTCTAAATACAATATATTAGCATTATAGCCGATCAGCTTTAAATACAATATTTTAGTATTATGGCCGCAAGGCTCGACTCTATAAATAGAAATTATAAACGTACAGCCGCACGGCTATACGTTCTAATTACATTCGAATATTTTAAACGTATAGCCGCGCGGCTATACTCTTTAAATATATTCGAACGAACACGAAGCTTGCACTCGCAGAGGACGGAACTTTCTCTCGCAATCACTGCTTCATCCTCCGGGTTCGGCACCGGAAAAAGACCCAACCCACCTAGGCGCCTCCTAGCACGTGAAGGGTTAGTTGTGAGGAAGTTAGACAGCTGGATTGGTTAGTCAGTTAAGCATTGCTTAACAGATATAAAATGTAAAAGTACTGTAGCAAAACAGATTTGAGTAATATAGAAATCAATATTGCAATTTCTCTCACTTTCTCTCTGTTTCTCTTTCCTTCTTCTTCTTCAGACTTCTTCCTCGTGCTTCTTGGTTAACATGGTATCAGAGCCCTCAGTGGCTTTCACATAATCGATCCTTCTACGCTTTCTCTGGCTGCCATTTCACTTCTTGCCTCCTATTTTCTTCTTCCTGATTTCCTCCCTTTCTTCATTCAATTTCTTTCCCCAAATTCTAGGGTTCGTTCTTGCCTGCGAATTTTGGTTTCTCCTCTGTTCTCTTCATTCAATTTCATTCCTAGGGTTCTTTTCCAAATTCTAGGGTTCGTTCTTGCCTGCGAATTTTGGTTTCTTCTTTGTTCTCTATTTTGGTTTCTCCTCTGTTCTCTTCATTCAATTTCATTCCTGGGGTTATTTTCCAAATTCTAGGGTTCGTTCTTGCCTGCGAATTTTGGTTTCTTCTCTGTTCTCTCTATTTTTCTCTCTCTGATTCATCATGGCTTCTTCCTCCATCAAGATTGATGGCTTGCTAAGCATGGTTACCATTCGTCTCTGTGACAACAATTTCTTAAAGTGGAGTTTTCAATTGGAATCTGTGTTGCAAGGGTATGAGTTGTTTGGGCATTTCGATGGTTCTATCGTTCAACCCCCAAAATTTGCAATCTTGGACGAAGAGGGTGTTACATCTCAAGTAACAGCAGGTTACAAGGAATGGTTGAAGACGGACAAGGCCCTTCTCAGTTTGCTCATCGCCACTCTATCGGATGAAGCTTTGGAATATGTCATTGGGACCGAGATGGCTCGAGAGGCTTGGCTCAATTTGGTGGATCGCTATGCCTCAGTTTCACGAGCTCGCATTAATCACTTGAAGACTGAGCTCCAAACCGCTCAAAAGGGGGGAGATTCTATTGAAAGATTTCTTCTGCGTCTAAAGCATGTTCGAGATCAACTTTCTCAAGCTGGTGTGAAGGTCTCAGATGATGATTTCATGATTGCTACCCTCAATGGGCTGCCTTCTGAATATGATATGATCAAGACAGTCTTGATTGCAAGGGATTCCTCTATTTCTTTGAAGGACTTTAGAGCTCAATTGCTTGCAGCTGAACAAACTGCTGAAGCACGAATCTTGACCCACTCTGCCATGCTTACCTCTCACCATCCTTCATCTGGGTATGCTCCTATGCCTCCTTATTTGTCTCATGGTTTAGGTATACTTCCGAACCCTTCTGATTCAACAGTTGCATTTTATGCTTCTAATACTCATAATCGATATTCTGGGCCACGCGGGGGTTCTGGTTCGAGTGGTGCTCCAATATATAATGGGTCTAATGGTTTTGGTAGAGGCAAAGTTTCTAATGGGGGTTTTGGTAAACCAGTATCTACATCTTCTCCAATGTCTGGCTCACAGGTTTCTGGCTCCAAGTTTGGGCCTAACTCGTTTCATAAGAGCAATATTGTCCCTGAATGTCAGATTTGTTGCAAGCGTGGCCATACTGCTGTCAACTGCTATTTTAGGCATGATGTATCTTCAGCTCAGGGATCTGCACAAGTGATTGAATGCCAGATCTGTGGCAAGAAGGGTCATGGAGCTCTCGATTGTTTCCAGAGATCCAATTACTCTTATCAGGGGCAACCTCCATCTTCCAAGCTCTCAGTTATGACTGCACAGAGCTCTTATATGCCTAATCAGGTCTGGATTGCAGACAGCGGCGCATCTCATCATATGGTTGCAGATATTTCATCTTTGCATCAGGTTACTCCCTGTGATTCTGCAGAACGGGTTATAGTGGGAAATGGTGAAGGTTTGGAAATTCAGAATATTGGCACTACATCTCTTTCTTCTTCTTTACATATGTCGTCTGTTTTTCATGTGCCTAAACTGTCTGCAAATCTCTTATCTGTTAATCAGTTGTGCAAGGATAATCAGTGTATTATCTGCTTTGATGCTTCCAGCTTTTATATACAGGACAAACAAACCAAGACCATCCTACTCAGAGGCCTGAGCCGTAATGGTGTCTACCCTATCCCCTGTACGTTGTCTCAGCCTTCACTGCCCAAGGCAGTGGCTTTGCTTGGACAGAAGGTTAGTTCCTCCTTGTGGCATCGAAGACTTGGTCATCCTACCAATGCCGTCGTCAAAATGATGCTCAAGAATTCACAATTAGGGTCTCTAAGTGATGAATCAAGTGTGATTTGCTCTTCTTGTCTTCATGGGAAAATGCACAAGCTGCCTTTCACAGATACACATGTTAAAACTAGGATTCCTTTTTCTAGAATCCATAGTGATGTATGGGGTCCTTCCCACTTCAAGTCTCTAGATGGCTATAGATACTTTGTATCATTTTTGGATGAATGTACCGGTTACTTGTGGCTTTTTCCACTATTCAATAAATCAGAAGTTTTCTCTAAGTTTCTTCATTTCACTTCATATGTTGAGAATCAGTTTAAGGCATCTATTCAGTGCTTACAAAGTGATGGGGGTGGCGAATATATTAACCACATGTTCTCTCAGTTTCTATCATCTAAAGGTATTCTCCATCAGGTGTCCTGCCCATACACACCCCAGCAAAATGGGATGGCCGAAAGAAAGAATCGGCATGTTATCGAAACAGCTATTACTCTTTTGACTGAAGCATCATTACCAGGGAAGTTTTGGTTTCATGCTACTGCTCATGCTGCGTATTTAATAAATAGAATGCCTAGTTCTGTTTTGGACAATCAAGCTCCATATTGTCGATTATTTGGTAAAGATCCTACTCTTCACTCCTTGAGAGTTTTTGGTACAGCTGTATATCCATATCTTCGCCAGTACAATGTGCACAAGCTACAACCTCGAACTTCTCAGTGTGTGTTTCTAGGATATGCCACAGGATATAAAGGGGTTATTGGCTACAATTGTGCTACTGGAAAATGCGTGATCTCTAGGCATGTAATTCATGACGAGTCTACCTATCCGTATGTGCCCTCCACTACTCCTACGCAGTCATCTGTTGTGAATACATCTTCATCTCCTATTATAATTTCTCTACCTTCTCAATCTCATCAAGATTCACAGCCTGCAATTAATGATGTATCTGAAGATGAAGTTCTCTTAAGGTCTAGCTCCGTTCCAGCTCAAGCTATTCCTAGCAATGCTTCCATGTCCTCTGCGTCTTCCTCATCACAGTCTGCAAATTATCAGCCGGGATTTAGTGATCAACAATTACAAGTGCTACTACCTTCTGAAGCACCTTCCTCTCTTCCCCCTTCTCCTACTCCAGAACCAGTCAACACTCATGCTATGCAAACCAGATCCAAGTCTGGTATCTTTCAACCAAAACAGTTTCAAGAGTATCAAGGCTATTTCACCTGTTTAACAGCAAGTGTTGAGCTAGATGAACCTTGTAGCTATAGAGTGGCTTCTTACTCAGCTGAATGGAGGCAAGCGATGCAGGAAGAAATAGATGCCCTTCAGTTACAAGGTACTTGGAGTTTGGTGCCTAATCCAGGCAACAAGAATATTGTTGGAAGTAAATGGTTGTATAAAATAAAGAAGAATTCAGATGGCTCTATTGCTAGATATAAAGCAAGGCTGGTTGCTCAGGGATTTAGTCAACAACCAGGATTAGATTTTGGAGAAACGTTTAGCCCTGTCATGCGGCATACCACTGTTCGGCTGATTTTAAGTCTTGCTGCTATGAATCACTGGTCGTTAAGGCAACTAGATGTGAAGAATGCCTTCCTCCATGGAGATTTAGAGGAGGAGGTGTTTATGCGCCAACCACAACGGTATGAAGATTCTGCTTATCCAGGATATGTGTGTAAGCTCAAGAAATCCTTGTATGGTTTGAAGCAAGCACCAAGAGCTTGGAATGCTAAATTCATGGGATATTTACCAGCCCTTGGTTTCAAAATATCGCATTCTGATCCAAGTCTATTTGTAAAACACGAAGGTTCAGATGTTGTAGTGTTGCTGCTGTATGTGGATGACATTATATTGACTGGGTCTAATGCAGATTTGATACAAACCGTGGTTGACAACTTGGGTTCAGTATTTGAAATGAAAGACATGGGTTGCCTTGCCTACTTTTTGGGATTGCAGATTACATATCCTGTCTCAGGAGGTCTGTTTGTGAGTCAAACAAAGTATGCTAAGGATCTTTTGCATAAAGCTGGGATGCACTCCTGTAGAGCATGTTCAACTCCGTGTAAACCACACAATCAAATTCTGCAAAACAGTGGTGAGCCGTTATCTGATCCCACCATGTATAGGAGTATTGTTGGGGCTTTACAGTATTTGACATTCACAAGACCTGACGTGGCCTATGCTGTAAACACAGTTTGTCAGTATATGAATAGTCCTACTGATGATCATTGGTTTCTAGTTAAAAGAATCTTAAGATATGTTCAAGGTACTCTGAACTTTGGGATTCGGTTTACTAGTACCAGCCCTACAACAACAAATGATCCTTGGCAGCTATCAGCCTATAGTGATGCCGATTGGGCTGGAGATATCAACACCAGAAGATCTACCACAGGTTTTGTAGTGTTCCTAGGAAATAATCCCATCTCTTGGCAGTCCAAAAAGCAGGGCTCAGTCTCCAGAAGCTCAACAGAGGCAGAGTATAGAGCGTTGGAAAACACAGCTGCAGATATTGCCTGGATCAGACAAGTCCTGCAGGATTTGAAATTCTTCCTACCTAATCCTCCTGTGATGTATTGTGACAACCTATCTGCTCTTGCACTTAGTTCTAATCCTGTCTATCATTCCAGGATTAAACACCTTGACACTGACTATCATTTTGTGAGAGAGAGGGTTCAGAAGAAAGACTTACTGGTACAGTATATTCCTACAGAAGAGCAAATAGCAGATGTGTTCACAAAGGGACTACATAGTCCTATATTTTCACAACATTGTAATCATCTCCGATTAGGGAATGTAACAGGGTAGGGAAAATGTGAACTATGGATATTAAAACAGTTAGTGAGTTAGATGTGCAAAGCACGTGAAGGGTTAGTTGTGAGGAAGTTAGACAGCTGGATTGGTTAGTCAGTTAAGCATTGCTTAACAGATATAAAATGTAAAAGTACTGTAGCAAAACAGATTTGAGTAATATAGAAATCAAGGGTGCTTCTCCAATGCAAACTTTGGAATGCGGATTGGGTGCGAACTTTTGTTTTTAACCGTTGGATGAAGAGCGAAAATAAAGAAAATAAAGCCACACAAGTCATCCAACGGTTAGAAACAAAAGTTCGCACCCAATCCGCATTCCAAAGTTCGCATTGGAGAAGCTCCCTAGAAATCAATATTGCAATTTCTCTCACTTTCTCTCTGTTTCTCTTTCCTTCTTCTTCTTCAGACTTCTTCCTCGTGCTTCTTGGTTAACAGCTACTACCTAGCCGCCTAGCGGCAGCCTAGCCCCCTAGCCACCGCCTAGCCGCCTAGCCACCGCCTAGCCACAGCCTAGCCGCCTAGCGCCCGCCTAGCGCCCGCCTAGCCGCCTAGCCGCCCGCCTAAGCCGACTTTTCAAACACTTCGATTGACTGAAAGTCTAAAACCCGAAATTGAAAAAATTTAGCTGCAAATTTGAGCTTGAGATTGGGAAGCTGAAGCAGTGAAGCACAAGTCAGGTCCATAGAAGAACAGATCATGAGACTCTTAATTCATCTAATTCCATTCCTCTCCCTATTTCCCGCCTTATATTCTTCTCTCTTCGCAGTGACGACATGGCGCAGAAGAAAAAAATACAAATTTGTTGACTTGGTGTCTGTCTTCAGTGGAAGGAAATGATGAAGTTGTCCTATCATGGAGTTTCTATGGTCTTGCCAATAACAAGGTTCTGTGAATGGCATGCGTTAGGCTACTTGAATTCAAATTGATTCTGAAGTTTAAACATTTCTGTGAATGGCATGCGTTTAGCTTCTCTTGCTATGCTTATTCTTTAATATGCAAATGGCATTTATGCTTGTACCTCACTGCTTGTGTTTTAGGTGGAGAATGTTAGTACAATTTTTGTTTGCCGCATTCCTCGTAATAGTGATTCACTATTTCAGAGTAGTCGAAATCCGTCTTTTGCCCTTCAGCTATCATTGTGTTGCTACTCATAATTGTATTAACTATATGAGTCATGACTTGCTGTTTAGTTAATTGGATATTCTTCCTTAACATATGCAAGTTTTTCTGTATTGAAATGAGACTGAACATGGTGGAATAAATACAAATTTCATGTGAAAAATGCGGTCCAAGTGTTTGGAATTGCAGCAAGATTTCTTTTTGAAAGCTTAAATGTCAGGAAGCAAAGTGTTGCTAACGTATAAGTGAAAGCGGCAATCAAGAACAGATCCTGTACAGGGACATGAGTGCCGTAATTTACTTTTTGTTGCTCCCGATGATACTTCTTTAAGCAAACCACCAGACTTGCGAGTTCATTTATTGATAAGCGTTTATCAGAACATTACAACAGAAATTCTGCGGTGAGATTTTAGAAAGTTGGAACCTGTTCACTTTTTTTAGTTTGTTTCATAGGGATATATGTTGTATGTCAATCATCTTTATGTCGATAATTTAATAATCCATCCTTCCCTATTTTTCCTCTAATAATTTTGTTCTTGAAAAAAATAATGAAAAGAAAAAGGTTTTAAGGGATTACCAGCTACCACCAAAATGTGCCCTATTCAACCGACCCTTGAAAGCTTATCTAGTTGAGATGAACATTTAGATTTGGTTCTTTAATTTAGGTTTCTATGAAGATCTTCTCTTAGTTGTCTTAAACCTATAATTTATTCTTAAGGTCACTGCTATATTCTGTCTCACCTGCCTCTTTTTCTTGCAGGTATGCCATGTATGTTTTGTGTGCTGTGTTGGGGGAAACCTGAAGCACTGTGGAAAATGCCTTCAGTCGTATAATCTCCAATGCCTAGATAAGCCCCATAAGGAAAAGAAACACATTGAAGTATCTGGCACAAGACAAATACCAATTAAAACCGTTCCGACAAGTCTTGATGAGGTTCCTTCCCAAAGGGATGCATATGGGAATAAGTCTAGTGGCAAGAAAGTAGGCTCATCTTCAAATTCTAATGCTGGAGCATTGGTTGATGATAATAATGTTGGAGGGAGGTTAGTTTCTCAATTGGTGATGAATTCCGTTGTAATTACTGCTGATTTTGTAAGACAAAAATCATCATCAGCAGCAGCAGCATTTGAAAGAAAAAGCAGCTCTGAATGTGATGGTAGCTCGCCAAGATTGAATACATCAAACTTAGAAGACACTGATTCATTCTCTAGAAATAAGTTAGAGATAAATTAGGTGGTGATTCAGCTTGCGTGAAACAAGTTGACCACCCCATTGATTACTTTCTGCCGAAGGAATAAAAGAAAAAAGGATATGGATGAGTCTAATATACAAAGGAAATCACTGCCCGTGGAAAATAGCTGCTCATTGATAACCAAATTGAATAATTCTGTTTGTACTAATACCAGTCCTTATGAAGAAACTTCCCCTGAAAACTGCTCAGTAGATCATGAAGCAGATTTGAAGCACTCCAGAGAGGTATGTAATATGAAGCCTATCTTTTGTCAATTTGGAAATAATGTATCTGCCTATGAGCACAAACACAATCATGTGAAATGAGAAATAGAAAATAAGATGCGACATGGAAAATACATTCCCATTTACATGTATTCTGTAATAATACATATGTATAAAAACAAGGTCAGAATAAAAGGTGCATCATTGTTAGTGCTTAGTTTCCCTCGAGTGGCTGACTGACTCCACTATTATGTGCATTCTTAACCTGATACTTCATTTCTGTATATGCAATTTGTAATCACCGATCTAATTTCTTTGCTACGGATCATTGATTTTACATATGCTCGTGCTGGATCTGCTGCCGCTGGAACTAAAATGTAGGTTCACATTAACTTCAGAACTTATTGATTTCTTATGTTTTAATTGCTTATTTCATTCATCGGGACAGTTTGATGCATGAAGAAGAACAACTTCATGATGAGGAAAAGACAGGCAGTGTCGCCTTACAACTGGCTGGAGAAGTACTTGGCCAGAGTGCTCAAAGTGCAATGGATGTTGAAGTTCTTTGCATGGATCATTTAAGAAAAAGTAGTGATACTAGAGACTCCTCTTCTGAAGCTGCAACTCTATGTAAACCAGGAAAAGCCCATGCATTGATAAGAGATGAAGCTCAAGTTTTATCAAGTGCTAATCTTAAAGCAACAGAAACCCCTCATTTAGGCAGATCACTTCCTTATTTGGACTTGTCTGTTATCCACTGGTAGGACTTCATTAATTTCTAGGAATGCATTTGAACCAGTAACATTATCAATTCACATTGTGTTTAACTTACAATACTTTATCCAAAAGAATTCTTACTAGCAGATTCATGTGGCACTGCGGAATGCAATGTTGACTTAAACTTGAGTTCTCAGAAGCAACCTGACCTGACTGCACCAAAAACTATGTGGGACTCCTCGGATTCTACCAGCAGAAATAATGCCAATGTATTGCATGAACTGTCTCCTCCAGAAATGCCAGCTGTGAGAATTGAAAGAGTAGAAACTCATGCTTCACGGTTACACAAAGATGCATTTGAATTTTTAGAAGTTGGTGACAGCTGCAAAGATGATGATAACGTTAGTCCTCTATTTTCCAAGGAAATTACACCAAAAAACCAGTGTCTGCAGTTGAGATTTGTAAGTCTTGTTGTTTGAAGTTTTGGGGATGATTTCGCTGTCAACTAATCTTATTTTAATTTTCATGTTTGGAATTGATTCCAGCTATTTTCAGAAGAAAAAACCCGTGACATTTTTCGCCAAGTGACAACAGCTTGTGGCGGCGGCTGCTATAGCTTCAGAACAAAGAAGAAATTCTTCAGTTGGGAGGCAAAAATAATCAACCAGAACAAGAATGTCCTCTGTTACTAGGTCTATCCTTATCAGAAAACCCTTTAACTGCAGGATGCGCAACCAATACCTAGTTCAGTGCATTTCCCTTCTTGAACTCTGTCATTGAAACCTTTGAATTTATCTGAGATGCAGCACTCCAATCTTCCTCGAGCCATATATCGTCAGTATTGAGACACAAGCTTTGCATGATAGCATTGCAAGCCGAGCAAGGGATTTCAATGAAAGGAGTAGTTTTCATGACAAATAATGGCAATGAACACCTCCAGAGGCCTATTAGTTACATAAAGAGGACATCTCATTTTGGTTTTTGAAGGGAGGAAGTATGACGAGGATGAATTTAGTATTTTAAGTAGAAGTAGGAGTATGGCAAAGGGCAATTTACTATCAACTAATGGCCCCACAACTTGCGTTGGAGCAAAGGGAAACTTGTCCCACTGGCTCAGAGAATGCTTTCCTCTGTATGATCTTTCATGGTTTCACTGGAAGAGTGCATGAATGTTGTTTCATCTGTGAATGACTAAGGCTCTTGGAACTTTTCTAGGCATCTTTGAGTGTTCCTCAATCCTTCCAACTCTGTTGATACCTCTTTCATACTAGGCCTCTTTTTCCCATTCAACCTCAAACACCTTGTTGCAAGCTCAGCAATTGCTCCAACATGCTCCATCTCTGCATCTCGAACCATTTGAGGATCCAAAATCTGAACAAGTTGGTCTTCCCTTGTCAGTGAAATGAAAGAAGCAACCAAATTTTCCCTGTCATCTTTCGCAAAATAAAACGGGGTTTTCCTAGTTAATATTTCTTCAAGTGTGACTCCAAAGCTGTAGGTATCACTTTTATCTGCAAATTTACTAGATCGGAAGTACTCTAAATCCATGTACCCAAAAGTTCCTTGTACTTCTGTGGTTAAGTGAGTTTTGTCAAGGGGAACTGATTTTGAAGTCCCAAAGTCGGATACTTTAGCACTGTAGTTGTGGTCTAGAAGAATGTTAGAAGACTTGAAGATGGGGATTGAAGCTGCAGAGTGCATATGTGATACTGCTCCGGCAACTTCACTGGCGATCCTGAAGCGAAGTTCCCATGAAAGTGATGGTGTTTCAATGTGCTTCTGCTGGATACAGTATAGCAGCACGGCTATACTGTATAAATAGAAATTTTTAACAGTATCGCTGTGCGGCTATACTTTATAAATAGAAATTTTAATAGTAGGGCCGCGCGGCTATACGCTATAAATAGAAAATTTTCCCGTAAAGCCGAGCAGCTATACTCCATAAATAGAAATTATAACTGTATAGCCGAGCGGCTATACGTTAAATAGAAGTTTACAGTATAGCCGCCCAGCTATACGCTGTAAATAGAAAATTTTCAAGTAAAGCCGTGCGGTTATCCCCCATAAATAGAAATTATAAGAGTATAGCCGTTATACTCCCTAAATACAATATATTATTAACAGTATAGTCGCTATATTGTATAAATAGAAATTTTAAACGTATAGCCGCGTGGCTATATACTCTATAAATAGAAATTTTAACGATATAGCCGCCCGACTATACCTGTTGAATACAATATTCTAATAGTGTAGCCACGTGGCTGTATGCTCTAAATATTTGAATAGTATATCCTCACGGCTATACTTGTTAAAAGTACAAAATTAGTTTCTTTACTTTTTTCTTTGGCCAACTTCTGTTATTTAATATATGTAATTAAGTAATATCTTAGTTTTTTTTAATTACTTTAATTATTGTTTCTTTGGTGGAAAAATATAATATTTTAAAAGATAGCCGCACGGCTAGAACCCATAAATAGAAATTATAAAAGTATAGCCGCTCTGCTGAACTGTATAGCCAATCGGCTATACTGTATGAATAGAAATTTTAAAAGTATAGCCGGAAGGCTAGACTCTATAAATAGAAAATTAAACAATAGAGCCGCACGGCTATAAGCTATAAATAGTCACGACCCAATCTAAGAATAAAGAATATTCCCGAATCAGGGTGTGTGAATTGAAATAAATAAATAAAAAGACTGAAAAATTGGTTAAAATACATTACCATTATATTTATAAAAAAAAAATTATAATAATCTTACAAGTTACAAGACATAAATAAAAGTTTATCACTCTAAATTAATCCAACTTCTCTGGTTTCGGCTTTGTCTTGCCCACTAATTGATTTGAAAAAAAAAAAAGGTGAGGCATGAGCAAACCACCGCTCAGTGAGTAGATTATGTAATATGTTAATCAAGCAATATCATTTTACACACTCTAGAAAAATATAGGCAAAATTGTAGCAATGCTCCCTCAAATAAGGCCCAACTTTACTTTTCGTTCCTCAACCTCAAAAATTGTTATGGTCGTCCTTCAATTAGATATCTTGTTGCATCATTGGTCAATTCTGTCAGATTTTTTGTCAAAAATAAGGGCAAATTGGAAAATTCTTGTCAAATATTTATTAAATAAATAAACTATTTAAAGAAAAAAATCACCGACACTACCCAAAAAACAGCCACCTTATCCCAACCCCACTTACCCAAATTTATCATCGCAACCACCCACCTCAACTCAACAGCTTCCATCTCTACGCTTTTCTCTGCATCACCCAGCTCAAGCTTAGCACCACCAAGCTTAAACCCATAAAAATGAGCAAACCCTCTTCCACCCCACCCACAGTCCACCCCAATCTCCCGGCCACGATACTCCTCAAATAAATATATATCTCTCTCTCCCTCCCTCCCCTCCCCTCCCCCTCTCTCTCTCTCAGTTCGGTTACCGCATCCTTGTTTTGGGTTGGTAAAATTCTATATAAAATTGAATTTCTGATTTTTTTTATTGAACTTCCCTTTTTCATTCTTGAATTGTTGTTGATTGGCTTCGTTCTATTTGGACATTAGTGCTTAGTTCTCATATTACGAGGCTGGGATGCTGAGTTAAGGGGAGGGTTGGTTTTTAGGGAGGGTTGTGTGACTGAGTTCAGAAGTGGTGAGGGTAGTAACTTGGTAAAAGTCTTATTTGCCCTAAAAATCATGTGCATAACATGTGATTCATTTTGACGGAAAAACTAACAAAGTTGATAGAAAGGACGAGCGGTGCAACACGATATTTAATTAAAGGACCACTATAACAATTTTTGAGGTTGAGGGACGAAAAGTAAAGTAGGGCCTTATTTGAGGGACTATTGCTACAATTTAGCCAAAAATATAATAAAAAGATACACAATCCAGATCATATCACATCATTACTTTATATCTTTGTTATCCTTTACAAATTGTACCCAGTACGTGACCCCTATCGGCCTCACTGCTCTATGTCCCCGTCTGGTACATTTATCCTTCGGATACCCCGTCATTGAAGTTCTCATGTTCCATGAATAATACATACTTCACAAAAACTCCAAATAATATATATTGTGTGAAATATTGCACAAATTAGACATGCTTGGCTTGAAAATAGAGAGAAGTTTGTAAATATATTTTCACATTTATCACAAAATAAGAACTTTTAGAACAGATTACATAACCCACTCACCATGATAAGTATGAAATATTGCAAGACAAACACACACGCTCTTTATCTTGTTTCTTTTTCTTCCTTCTCTCTCTCTCTCTCTCTCTCTCTCTCTCTCTAACTGTAACTGTAACATCCCAACCCAAAAATATAACTATTCCCGAATTTAATTAATTTCATAAAAATATGAGATTACAATTTTGCCCACGGGGTTAATTTGGTCACTTTTTAATCCGGAAGAATTTTGAGGAAATGAATAGTACTATTACATAGATTGTATCGAGATGAGTCCATAGACACGTAGTGGGCTCGAATCGGAGTTGTAACAAAAAAGTTACGATCAAAACAAACTCAGTGGCATAACCGTAAATATTGCGAAATGGGTTTATTAAAATCTGATTTTCTCTCTCTCTCTCTCTCTCTCTCTCTCTCTCTGTGTCCCTTCCCCCCCCCCCCTTTTTTTTTTCAAACTTTGAGCCACCACCGCCACAAAATGCCACCATTTGGGGTGGCACCGGTCCCAAAATGACCGCCTCCTCCTCCTCTCTCCGTTCCTCCCCTTCCCCGCCACGATCCGCCAGCACCGCCGCTGGAATTTGCAGAAATACGGCCTGATTTTACGTGAATTTTCCAATGCTCGTTCCGGCGATTCCGGCAACCAAATTCTTTGAACTTAGTATGTTTTCTCATCCTCTCAATGTGTTCTAGCTGTTGGTTAGGTTGTTTAGGATTAATTTCTGCGTTTTGAAACAATTTTAAGCGATGGAAGTTTTGGCTGGTTTCAACCCTCGATTCTGACCACTTCCGGTTACTTTTTGGGGTTGGTCCAAGAACAAACGTTGCTCAACTAAATGTCATGATCATGTAGGTATAAGTCTTGACCGGCAGTTTGGAGTTTTTCCGATTCCTAGAAATTGCTTTGGGCACCCACTCGCTGCCCGCGAATGGGGCGTCTCGTGGGCCACTTTTCGGCCGATCTTGGAGTCCTAAAATAATCCTCATGTAGTCTCGAGCGCGACGGTATGATCGGATAAGAATTTGGTTATCGTTTGATCATCGATCGGATATCGCATATTAGGTGTTATCCGGGTTCGATATGTTCGGACTGTTGGATCGATTTCATTTCAATGTATGTTGATCTAGGCATCTCAAAGATCATGTAGGAATTCGTGGATGGTGAATCGGAGCACCGAATGTTCCGATTCAATAACTTAAAGTTTGCGTTAAACGATAACCGTTCGATCATGCGATAGCGAGCGATCAGTCCTTCCGATCCGAACCAAACTTGCAAGACGTGTATTCTAAACCTTGTGGAACCCATAGGAACTTTCGGATCGTAAAACGGAGGTCGTGGGTCCCGTGGGCCCGGTTGACCCAATTTAGATAGTTTGACTACCCAGTTGACCGAGCGCCTTCCAAGGCTATCGCATCATCCGAAACAAGTAGTTGGACTTTAGGAACATCTCGTTCCTCATGCTTATACTTGAAACTTGGGAAAATAGGGTTTTAACTTAAAGTTCTCGTTCGAATCGTTTTATATTAATTTCGTGCTCGTATTCTGAAATAGGTACTCCGACCACGCGTACGCAGCAAGCAGGACCCTCTCAGGGTCAAGCAACGTGGTACAACTTGTGAGTGGACATTGTTTTGAAATAACATTATTTTGACTGGTTAAATTGTCTTGCATCAAAAATGGATTTTCATGACTATATATATATATATATATATATTGTTCAGTTATGAATATTTCTGTCGTCTCGGTAATTGAAGTTATGATTTTTCGGAATGTGAATTATATAAGTTGGGAAAGTGTTATTTTACCTTGTGAGTTTATGTTTGGGCAAGAGATAAATATGAGTTGGGGGTACTTTATTACTTGGCTATGTGAACATGGGATTGCACCATGCTAAGTACCCTCCCTTGGTTATGGAACCCACACGCGGCGTTGGATTATCCAGCGTGTGGGCATATATGGTTTTGTTATTAGCTTGTCACACGTGGCGTTGGATTGTCTGGCGTATGAAGAAGTTGTCTGCATGCGTAGGACTTAGTGTTTTGGTTTTGGCCACACGTGGCGTTGGAACTTCTAGCGTGTGTATGTGTTGTAGAGTGTTCGTCCCCCAGTTGGACCGCTCATTCCTAGACGCAGGGTAGAAACTTGAAATCCTGCGGGCTAGCCAAACAATCCCCTTGTTGGATTATTCTCCCCGGTACTCAAATTGGTGTGATACTTATATATGTATATGGTATACCTCTCATACTTTTGGTATTTGAGGTATTTACCTATATAGTATATGTCATTGTAGTATACCAATTTACATAACTATTTATAATAGTATATATATGGATAAATGTATTAGTGGAATATTTGAAAAACATTCTTACATATGTCGCGGTGAATCATTTCTTCGGGAACTTTGGATTTAAGTCAAAAGGATTTGGTTTGGTTAGTTTAATTTATTCTCGGGAAAGTGAGAATACTTGATTTCAAAAAGCTTACGTAGATGTGGTATCAACTGCTTGTTTTTGGCATTATTTTCCAAATGGTGGGGTTAGTATGTTGTTTTGTAAAGTAAATCAAACTTTATTTTTGTCCGCTCACATGTTTTCCATTTTGCACCCCCAAGACAGTAGTTGACTGAGCTGAGCAGGAGAGTCGAGCCTTGAGCTTCTGAACCTCGAGCTCTAGTAGGATAAGCCTTGTTCTTTTTCTTTTCGTTAAACTTTGTTATAATTTGTAAACCGAATTCCTTAGATTGCTTTGTTATTGCCCGTGCTAGGTTTGGTTTGTGAGGTCGGAGGCATTTGTTGTAAACTTTCTAATTGCATCGGAAGCATGCTGCTTGTTGGGTTATTAATTGTGTTTTTAACAGGTTGAGAAATTTGGGACGTGTCCTTTTTTCAGGGGAGACTTTGTCGAAATTTCGGCAGAAAGTCTCGTTTCTTAGTAAGTGGGCCCGACGTCGATATGATGTCGAAACTATCATGGGATTCATCCCAGATTCCAAGGAATTCGGGGCGGGTGCTGTCACTGACACTACTTCATGGTAGAAATCTACCTTAAAGGATTGCAATGAATGATTGAAGTCAGAAAGCATGATACTTTTAGGAGAGGCTACGGATGCACCCAAATAATATTTATATATACAATATTTTAAACCACTCAAAAGATAAGATAGAAGCAAGGAAATAATATGACTCATCCTCCTTTGGCCAATGATATCACAACACCACTACCAAAAGATAAGATACAAAGATAAGGAAATAATGTGAGTCATCCACTTTTGACCAATGATATCACAACACCACTTGTTACTAGCATGCAAGGTGGCATGGCAATGATGATTTGATTAAAACCAATTCTAAGTCTCTACACGTGGAAAACAAGAATGGTGTCATCTTTCAACTAAAGGGATAATCTCATAGTAGGCTTAAGATTTAACAATATATAAGTCTTCACAAAAAATATTTAACAAAGAAAAATTCATATTAATAAATAATTAATATGTAGTATAAATAATTGTTATATATATATATATTACTGTTTTTCACATTACAAGTCTAGCCGCTCGGCTATACTCCACAAATAGAAATTAAGGGGTATAGCCGCATGGCTGTACTATTTATTTTTTTAAAAAAAAAGAAAAAAGAACCGCCTAATAACACCTATTCGGAAGATTTTTATTTTTCATTTTTAAATTTTTGAAAAGAATATAGCCATGCGGCTATACAAAGGGTCTTAATTTCTCACTTTACACCCAAAAATCGAAATTTTCTCACTTAACCTTCTTGAATTGAAAAGTTCGCCCACCATATAATATTTTAATATAATTTTATGTGTATAATACTTGAATTTTGTATGTATTATTGAAAATTTTGTAAAAAAACACGTGTATTAAACATCAAAAATATTTACATACGTGTATTGTACTAAGTCTTTAAGACGTGTAAGCAAAACGAAAGTATTATTAAAAAACACGTACGTATATGTATAATACAAGTGTTAAACGGGAAAATGCTAGTTAAAAATCAAAAGGAGACAATAGGAACTCGGATAATGGCCTAATAGTAATGGATAATGCTTTAAACTACTCTTATCGATAAAAGAAAATTAGGAATAGATTTTGGTTTTTTTAAAAAGGATCCCAGTATATATTTAAATACTCTTTAAAATATATTTTAATATTTAAAAAGTATAGATATTTGAATACAAATTTGCGCTCAAGAAACCCAAAAATCAATCTTAGGATTTCGGTCTTGCTTCGATTCCAACACTCTGAATTTTTCCTCTCTTCGTGGATCAAGCTAAGGCTAGGGTTTTCTTTGAACAGCGCGATCCATCTCCATCTCCTCGGAATGTCACTATAAGTTCCCTTTTTTTTTTCAAACATTTTCACTTTTCATTTTCTAAAATCTTCACGGTTCAATGTGTTTATTGATTATTATTTCAAAATCAAGACACACTCATAGTCATAGATATGTATTCGTGGTTACATATTAGAATGTATGTACATATGTTATGCTTTGCTTTTAGACTATTCCATTTGGTTTTCGAGAAAATAGAATAGAAAGTGAAGCATGGGCGGTGCTATGCATCCCAAATTTTTTCAAATAAAAAAATACCTACATGTGTTATAAGTCAATCTCAAAATAATAATAAAAATTAAAAGCATACGCTACACATATGTTGCCTATTTAGGTGGTCCCATATATTCTCTCTCCTTCTCTTTTGGCTATTAGACTTCTTGTTTGTCTCTTTGCTACTTGACCACAGCAAGTTTCTCCCCCCCCCCCCCCCCTTTTTTTTTTTGGGTCAAATTCTCCCTCTATTGACTAAATCTTCTATTATTTTGGGTGGGCAACTTGGCAACAACATCTTCTCCTCTTCTTTTGTCAACAACAAGTATTATTCTCATTCTCTCATTTGCTATATATCTTTAATTATAGGTTTAGGGCTGAATTATTCTAGGGCTTTGATTTGGGATTTTGTTAAAATTGAGTATTTTAGGGTTTAATTATTGATGAATTATAATTTTTGGTTTGGTATTGTTGATATATTATTATGAGAATTTGTTTGATTTTTTGTTGGTATGTTTGATTAAAATTCTTTCTACATATTATTCATGGGCTATCTTTTATTATGTCGGATCACAATCGGAATCCTAAGAGAACAACGAATTTGAGTAGTGTTATTTTGTATTGCATTGCATTTACTTTTGGTTTTAGTTTTGCTTTTGTATTTGTTGAACTTTTATTTATAGATAGAGATACATTTGAGGGTAAGGCTCATTATATCCCCCCCGACTATGTGTATCTTTTTATGTTTATTAATGAAATTCATCGTACCGTGGAGTTTAGTATGTAAGTTTTGCCCAATCGGCTTTTGAATCCTGGAACCGCCACTAGTGAAGTACGAAGCGGGTTTTGTGTGGTGTGAAGGTTGTGTGTTGCTTTGGTCTTTAAAGATGGGGGTGTTTTGTTTTTCCACAGGACTGTCATTTAATTTAAAATATCACTAAATTATGATAGAACTGTGGTGGACTTTGTATTTCCTTCATGTTTACATGTATTTTGTATTTGGCTTTTACATCTGAATTTTGATATGAAACTAATCATGGCAGCATTTAATGAGAAGGCATCTTCAGTATGTGCAACTGTTACGAGTCAGAGCAACAAGTCCAAGCATGGAAATGCGACCTTTGTTGTTTAACAGTAGAGCCGCGCGGCTATACGCTGTAAATAGAAATTTTACAGGTATAGCCTACAGGTATAGCCGCACGGCTAGACTCTATAAATAGAAATTATATAACCCCGCGGCTATACTATATAAATACAATATTAGGAGTCAGAGCAAGTCCAAGCATGGAAATGACACCGGAAATAGTGGTAGTACTGGGGGTATGTCCACAAAAAGCACAGCTGATACTCATCAAGCTGTTAATCTCTCCTCAGTTGATTTCAATGGAGTTTGTTGAACCTATTCCTCTATTATTATTTCGGATGTATCATAAATTGTTGCTTAATTGTTGCATGTGCTTGTGTTTCATGTAGGTTTTTGAGCTGACCTCAACACAAGGACCGGAGGTGGGTCTTTATTTATTCAGAAAGGTGCCACACCATAGAAAAGCAAAACTTTGTGTCTCCTCCTCCAGTTGCTATTCTACCTGCCAGAATAGGGAATGATCTGGCTAGAGTTTCTACTAATCTTCTGCTTGATGATGTCTGGTTTGTAGATAATGCTGTAAATTGAGAGAAGCAAGTGCATAGGGTTGCAAGACTAAGAAAGAAACTGTGTTTGTATAGTGCAGCAGCCAACGGCTTTATTTTTAAGCCATCAATATAGTTCTTAAGTCTCTTGAAGAATCGTTCAGCTTTCTAAATTTCCAAGCTCCCTACCAAAGCGTCACATCTTTCTCAGCGTATTAAAAACACTTCCAATAACAGTTTTTACTGTCCTGGCGGAAGTGGCCCTAATGGACATTATCTAATAATGAAAACAAAGGCATCTGTAGAAGATTTGTTTGACGTGCAAAACAAAAACGATGTAATGTTAAGTAACCTAGTAAGAGGATATCAGAATTTCACATTTCTAATGTCTTGCCCATGATAGGAATAAAACATCGCTGTGGACCAGTGAAGAATCCTGTGTAGGAGGAGGAGTAGCCAAAACACCTCTTGATGGAAAATAAGCCTCTTCTAGCAGGCAATGACTCGGGTTTTTCCTCATATTTATTTTGAGGAAAGTGCCTATGAAAGGCATTCACTGTTCCTGTCACCCCATCTTCGCCATCCATGGCCTTGGCAATTTCAACAGCACGCTCTTTAACCTTTCAACCTAAAATAGTTATTACTTTGTTAATTTAATCTATTCAGGTTCGCGCTCGGGATTGAAATAACAGAAAATAACCCCAGAGTTGTGACAAGTATTTGCATGTTGAAATTGATTACAAAACAATGTCAACTTCAATTAAATCAGTGTGTATGCATGTGTGATAAGTTTACACTCAAGAAATGACAAATTATATGTAAATCACTTGGAAGTAGCGTATGGCATCGACCACCTTTTCAAGCAAGAATTCATCAGTTCGAATGGGTGCAGGACCTACTCCTCCGGCATGCACCCTCTCCCCCCACAATGGCTGGTCCCCAAAGAATGGTACAATTGTGGTTGGACACTAAAAAGAACACGAAATATGAGTCAAATGAGTAACTGAATCATTTACAAATGTAAGACATTATTTACAATTGTGATTTTTATTAAAATATTTAATGCTAATTATTCCCTAAAGAAATAATAATTAAAACATAATCACTAATGAAAGTATTTAAACAAGGCTAAGATATTATTTAATGAATAAAAAAGCAAATTTTAAAAAGGATATTTTAAATAGAATATTTTAAAAGTATAGCCGACCGGCTATACCCTTTGAATGGCATAATCTTGATTTCTCTTTTTTAATTACTATTTACTTAGTGAATAATTAGTATTTAAATATTTGATTAAATAAAAATAATAATTACCATTTATGAAGTTAATTAAAGTATTTAATTATTCACTAAAGAAATAATAATTAAATAAGTTTAAGATATTGCTCGCAAGTTTGAAGGACTTGAGCATTTAAAGAATGATGAACACTCACAGTTTTCGTTGATCTAGAAGGCAAGAGAAAAAGATGAAGAAAGAATAATTTGTTTCCTGGATCTTATTATTAGTATCACACCTTTTATTTATTTTAATACATGCACAAATAGAAATTATAAGAATATAGCCGTAGCCGCGCGGCTATACTCTCTAAATACAATATATTAACAGTATAGCCGATCAGCTTTAAATACAGTATTTTAGCATTATAACCGCAAGGCTCGACTCTATAAATAGAAATTAGGGTTATTCGCAGCAATGGTCCCTCAATTATACCCATAATTACACTTTGGTCCATCAATTCAATTATTAGTTGCGGGGGTCACTCAACTCTGTGTTCCGTTGCACCAGTAGTCCTTCCGTCAAGTCTGTTAGTTTTTTCCGTTTAAAATGATGACGTGGCAAGCATCTATGAGAATCTCATAGATTCGTGAGGGGCAAATATGACTTTTCAGTTAGCCTTTATCACCTCTTCCACACCTGGTTCTCACCAAATCATCTCCATGGTAGAATTAGCAAAGCTAATCTCCCAACACCAACCCAACTTGCCTCTTTCTCTGGTTATCACCTCCTCTGTCCACCTCCCATATGACCCTCAAATCCCAACCTACTTCTACTTCACCTCCTGCGCCTCTGCTCTTGCTCTCTTTCTCTACCTACCCACCATCCACAACCAAACCCATAGACCCAGCCCCCCTCCCCCATCACAGATCCAAACCCATCCTCCCCCTACTCCCCCGCCATTTTCTTCTCCCCTCTTCTCCCCCAATTCCTCCATAACCAGAACCTGCAAGCTCCAACCCCCAAACGAACCCAGAACCCACAGACCCAACCCCCCCTCCTCCATCACAGATCCAAACCCATCCTCCCCCTACTCCCCCGCAGTTTTCTTCTCCCTTCCCCTTTTCTGCCCCCCTAAACTTTTGAATTCGAATTCACACCATTTGGAATTGAATTTAGAGACAAGCATACAACCCACGCAATCGGACCACCATACCCACTCTCCAACGACGACGAACCCAGCCATCACCCCCACAGCAACCCCGAGTGGCTTCGCCTACCCCCTTACCCTCTCTCCATCTCCGACCTCGCTTTCCACCATGTAAGAATCGTACAATTTACAAGTTTCAATTTTGTTTGTATTAGCCGTCGTCTATGCCAGGGAGCTGAGAGACAGAGAGTTACAATGAGGATGGGTTTGTGGCTAGGCATGGGGCGGAGAAGGTTTGGAGATACGGTGTGGTGGCTGGGATGAGGGGGGGGGGGCTTGGGAGGTAGGTGATTTGGGTTTGGAAGTACAACAATGGCGGAGGGTTGATGGCAAGGAGTTATGCGAGTATGGAGGAATTGAAGCGAGCGCTAGACGCCGGGCGGGCCGCTTTCATTTTTCATAAATGGTATAGCCGCGCGGCTATACCATTATTTGGGTTTAATGGATGAATTTGGGTTTTTGGTTATTTATTATTTGACTCTTGTGGATGAATTTCTGAATTTACCCTCACTTTTGACAGAAAATTTAACAGACTTGACGGAAGGACTACTGGTGCAACAAAGCACCTAGTTGAGTGACCCCGGCAACTAATAATTGAATTGATGGACCGAAGTGTAACTACGGGTATAGTTGAGGGACCATTGCTGCGAATAACCCTAGAAATTATAACCGTACGGCCGCCCGGCTATACTTTCTAATTATTCGAATATTTTAACAGTATAGCCGCGCGGCTATACGCTTTAAATATATTCAAACGAACACGAAGCTTGCTCTAGCAGAGGACGGAACTTTCTCTTGCAGTCACTGCTTCGTCCTCCGGGTTCGGCACCAGAAAAAGACCCAACCCGCCTAGGCGCCTCCTAGCTACTACCTAGCCGCCTAGCGACAGCCTAGCCGCCTAGCCACCGCCTTTCTCTTGCAGTCACTGCTTCGTCCTCCGGGTTCGGCACCAGAAAAAGACCCAACCCGCCTAGGCGCCTCCTAGCTACTACCTAGCCGCCTAGCGACAGCCTAGCCGCCTAGCCACCGCCTAGCAACCGCCTAGCGCCCGCCTAGCCGCCAAGCGCCCGCCTAGCCACAGCCTAGCCGCCTAGCGCCAGCCTAGCCGCCTAGCGCCAGCCTAGCCGCCTAGCCGCCTAGCCTCCTAGCGCCAGCCTAGCCGCCTAGCCACCTAGCCACCCGCCTAGGCCGACTTTTCAAACACTTCGATTGACTGAAAGTCTGAAACCCGAAATTGAAAAAATTTAGCCCAAATTTGAGCTTGAGATTGGGAAGCCGAAGCAGTGAAGCACAAGTCAGGTCCATAGAAGAACAAATCATGAGACTCTTAATTCATCTAATTCCATTCCTCTCCCTATTTCCCGCCTTATATTCTTCTCTCTTCGCAGTGACGACATGGCGCAGAAGAAAAAAATACAAACTTTGCTGACTTGTTGTCTGTCTTCAGTGGAAGGAAATGATGAAGTTGTCCTATCATGGAGTTTCTATGGTCTTGCCAATAACAAGGTTCTGTGAATGGCATGCGTTAGGCTACTTGAATTCAAATTGATTCTGAAGTTTAAACATTTCTGTGAATGGCATGCGTTTAGCTTCTCTTGCTATGCTTATTCTTTAATATGCAAATGGCATTTATGCTTGTACCTCACTGCTTGTGTTTTAGGTGGAGAATGTTAGTACAATTTTTGTTTGCCGCATTCCTCGTAATAGTGATTCACTATTTCAGAGTAGTCGAAATCCGTCTTTTTCCCTTCAGCTATCATTGTGTTGCTACTCATAACTGTATTAACTATATGAGTCATGACTTGCTGTTTAGTTAATTGGATATTCTTCCTTAACATATGCAGGTTTTTCTGTGTTGAAATGAGACTGAACATGGTGGAATAAATACAAATTTCATGTGAAAAATGCGGTCTAAGTGTTTGGAATTGCAGCAAGATTTCTTTTTGAAAGCTTAAATGTCAGGAAGCAAAGTGTTGCTAATGTATAAGCGAAAGCGGCAATCAAGAACAGATCCTGTACGGGGACATGAGTGCCGTAATTCACTTTTTGTTGCTCCCAATGATAATTCTTTAAGCAAACCACCAGACTTGCGAGTTCAATTGATTGATAAGCGTTCATCAGAACATTACAACAGAAATTCTGCGGTGAGATTTTAGAAAGTTGGAACCTGTTCACTTTTTTTAGTTTGTTTCATAGGGATATATGTTGTATGTCAATCATCTTTATGTAGATAATTTAATAATCCATCCTTCCCTATTTTTCCTCTAATAATTTTGTTCTTGAAAAAAATACTGAAAAGAAAAAGGTTTCAAGGGATTACCAGATACCACTAGAATGTGCCCTATTCAACCGACCCTTGAAAGCGTATCTAGTTGAGATGAACATTTAGATTTGGTTCTTTAATTTAGGTTTCTATGAAGATCTTCTCTTAGTTGTCTTGGACCTATAATTTATTTTTAAGGTCATTGTATATTCTGTCTCACCTGCCTCTTTTTCTTGCAGGTATGCCATGTATGTTTTGTGTGCTGTGTTGGGGGTAACCTGAAGCACTGTGGAAAATGCCTTCAGTTGTATAATCTCCAATGCCTAGATAAGCCCCATAAGGAAAAGAAACACATTGAAGTATCTGGCACAAGACAAATACCAATTAAAACCGTTCTGACAACTCTTGATCAGGTTCCTTCCCAAATGGATGCATATGGGAATAAGTCTAGTGCCAAGAAAGTAGGCTCATCTTCAAATGCTAATGCTGGAGCATTGGTTGATGATAATAATGTTGGAGGGAAGTTAGTTTCTCAATTGGTGATGAATTCCGCTGTAATTACTGCTGATTTTGTAAGACAAAAATCATCATCAGCATCAGCAGCATTTGAAAAAAAAAGTAGCTCTAAATGTGATGGTAGCTCGCCGAGATTGAATACATCAAACTTAGAAGACATTGATTCATTCTTTAGAAATAAGTTAGATAAATTAGGTGGTGATTCAGCTTGCGTGAAACAAGTTGACCACCCCATTGATTACTTTCTGCCGAAGGAATAAAAGAAAAAAGGATATGGATGAGTCTAATATACAAAGGAAATCACTGCCCGTGGAAAATAGCTGCTCATTGATAACCAAATTGAATAATTCTGTTTGCACTAATACCAGTTCTTATGAAGAAACTTCCCCTGAAAACTGCTCAGTAGATCATGACGCAGATTTGAAGCACTCCAGAGAGGTATGTAATATTAAGCCTATATTTTTTCAATTTGGAAATAATTTGTCTGCCTATGAGCACAAACACAATCATGTGAAATGAGAAATAGAAAATAAGATGCGACATGGAAAATAGATTCTCATTTACATGTATTCTATAATAATACATATGTATAAAAACAAGGTCAGAATAAAAGGTGCATCATTGTTAGTGCTTAGTTGCCCTCGAGTGGCTGACTGACTCCACTATTATGTGCATTCTTAACCTGATACTTCGTTTCTGTATATGTAATTTGTAATCACCGATCTAATTTCTTTGCTACGGATCATTGATTTTACATATGCTCGTGCGGGATCTGCTGCTGCTGGAACTAAAATGTAGGTTCACATTAACTTCAGAACTTATTGGTTTCTTATATTTTAATTGCTTACCTCATTCATCGGGACAGTTTGATGCATGAAGAAGAACAACTTCATGATGAGGAAAAGACAGGCAGTGACGCCTTAAAACAGGCAGGAGAAGTACTTGGCTAGAGTGCTCAAAGTGCAATGGATGTTGAAGTTCTTTGCATGGATCATTTAAGAAAAATTAGTGATATTAGAGACTCCTCTTCTGAAGCTGCAACTCTATGTAAACCAGGAAAAACCCATGCATTGATAAGAGATGAAGCTCAAGTTTTATCAAGTGCTGATCTTAAAGCAACAGAAACCCCTCCTTTAGGCAGATCACTTCCTTATTTGGACTTGTCTGTTATCCCCACTGGTAGGACTTCATTAATTTCTAGGAATGCATTTGAACCAGTAACATTATCAATTCACATTGTGTTTTAACTTACAATACTTTATCTAAAAGAATTCTTACGAGCAGATTCATGTGGCACTGTGGAATGCAATGTTGACTTAAACTTGAGTTCTCAGAAGCAACCTGACCTGGCTGCGCCAAAAGCTATGTGGGACTCCTTGGATTCTACTAGCAGAAATAATGCCACTGTATTGCATGAACCGTCTCCTCCAGAGATGTCAGCTGCGAGAATTGAAAGAGTAGAAACTCATGCTTCACGGTTACACAAAGATGCGTTTGAATTTTTAGAAGTTGGTGACAGCTGCAATGATGATGATAAAGTTAGTCCTCTATTTTCCAAGGAAATTACACCAAAAAACCAGTATCTGCAGGTGAGATTTGTAAGTCTTGTTGTTTGAAGTTTTGGGGATGATTTTGTTGTGAATTGAGCACAAAAAACTCAACTCACCCTCCCCTAATGATCTTGTTGTTGATGGACTTTGTGACACACACAATGATGGATGAATCACACACACACACACTTGAGACAACAACCAAGCACAAAGTGACACAAGAATTTATAGAGGTTCAGCAATTGCCTACATCCTCTTGGTGATCCCCTTGAGAAATTCACTTCATGAAAGAATAAGTTACAACTTTGGTTTTACACAGAAAACCCCCTTAGAACTCTATTCTCTCCCCAAGCTCTCTTTTCTCTCACACCCCTTGCTCAACACTTTGATGCACTTGTAAACACTCTCACAACCCTTGGTGTTTCCCTCCTTGGTGTCTAGACTCTCAAGACCCCAACTCAGCTCCAAACTTGAACTGATTGCTCTCCCTCACGTTCTCCCTTGGTGAGTTAATCTCCTTTGAACACAATAGCTCCCAGCTACTTGGCCACCTTGAGATTAACCACCACTTGTTCCTGCTTCAGCCACTTCCTCTTATTCAACTTGTTTTCTCCTCTTGTGTTATCTTACTTCACCCCATTACCTACACAAGCCAATGGACAAGAGATAAGATATCAGCTTGTCCTCCACGTTCCTTCCTTTAGTCACCCACTTAGACTAGAGGTTAGAACAAGTAAGTAATATAATCCCACTTCAGCCACCTTCCACTAAACCAGAAAATGGAGAATGGATTCTTCAAAGCAAGACAACCAATTGGCAATGAGTGCTCTCCCAACTATCCAGCAGGTAGTCCACCTTCTTTTACCTCAGAAGTGACCCATTAAGCCTCTGAAATCTTGTGGAAAGCGATAGCCCTCGAAAACATAGTTGAAAACACGTAAGGAAAACATCAGCACAGCACAGAAGCGACCGGTCGCGGATACCTTGCGACCGGTCGTCGCGACCATTTGGATACCTAACGACCGGTCGCAGATACCTTGCGACCAGTCGCTCGCTGCGATTTTTCCAGACATCAAATCTGCTTCTAACGACCGGTCGCCCAAACCTTGCGACCGGTCGCTCACTCCTTCACTTGCAACCTTAATGTGAGCCAATTTTACAACAGATTTGTCTGTGAACTAATCTTATTTTACTTTTCATGTTTGGAATTGATTCCAGCTATTTTCAGAAGAAAAAATCAGTGACATTTTTCGGCCAGTGACAACACAGCCTGTGGCGGCGGCTTCTATAGCTTCAGAACAAAGAAGAAATTCTTCAGTTGGGAGGCAAAAATAATCAACCAGAGCAAGAATCTCCTCTGTTACTAGGTTTATCCATATAAGAAAACCCTTTAACTGCAGGATGTGCAACCAATACCTGCTTCAGTGCATTTCCCTTCTTGAACTCTGTCATTGAAACCAGAGAATTTATCTGAGATGCAGCACTCCAATCTTCCTCGAGCCATTTATCATCAGTATTGAGACACAAGCTTATGCATGATAGTGTTGCAAGCCGAGCAAGAGCTTTCAATGAAAGGAGTAGTTTTCATGACAAAATATAAGCCATATAGTACCATGTGGTCTGAAGAGGAGTTGGATTTTCTTTGGATAGGTGTGAGGAGACATGGAAGGGACAATTGGGATGCTATGTTAAGGGATCCAAGATTGCACTTCTCATCATGGAGGGTGGAAGGGACTTAGCTGAGCGGTGGGAAGAGGAAGAGTCAAAACTTTTGAGTGGCATATGTGTTGCTCAATTCAAGTACTCGATAGCACGAGGCAGTTCTTTGGACTACCACTACTTCTTGGGTCCAAAAACAGGAATCTGGAAAGAAAATACAGCAGATGAACCCGGACTTTCATTTGGCAATGTTGATGCGTGTAGAGGAGGTAATGCTAGGAGGAGGCCATTATTCCAGCCGGCTTATGTTTGCAATAATGGCAATGAACACCTCCAGAGGCCTATTAGTTACACAAGGAGGACATCTCATTTTGGTTTCCGAAGGGAGAAGTATGACGAGGATGAATTTAGTATTTTAAGTAGAAGTAGGAGTATGGCAAAGGGCAATTTACTATCAACTATTGGCCCCACAACTTGCGTTGGAGCAAAGGGAAACTTGCCCCACTGGCTCAAAGAATGCTTTCCTTTGTATGATCTTTCATGGTTTCACTGGTAGAGTGCATGAATGTTGTTACATCTTTGAATGACTGAGGCTCTTGGAACTTTTCTAGGCATCTTTGAGTGTTCCTCAATCCTTCCAACTCTGTTGATACCTCTTTCATACTAGGCCTCTTTTTCCCATTCAATCTCAAACACCTTGTTGCAAGCTCAGCAATTGCTCCAACATGCTCCATCTCTGCATCTTTAACCACTTGAGGATCCAAAATCTGAACAAGTTGGTTTTCCCTTGTCAGTGAAATGAAAGAAGCAACCAGATTTTCCCCGTCATCTTTAGCAAAAGAAAACGGGGTTTTCTCAGTTAATATTTCTACAAGTGTGACTCCAAAGCTGTAGGTATCACTTTTATCTGTAAATTTACTAGATCGGAAGTACTCTAATCCATGTACCCAAAAGTTCCTTGTACTTCTGTGGTTAAGTGAGTTCTGTCAAGGGGAACTGATTTTGAAGTCCCAAAGTTGGATACTTTAGCACTGTATTTATGGTCTAGAAGAATGTTAGAAGACTTGAAGATGGGGGATTGAAGCTGCAGAGTGCAAATATGATAATGCTCCGGCAACTTCACAGGCGATCCTGAAGCGATGTTCCCATGAAAGTGATGGTGTCTCAATGTGCTTCTGCTGGATACGGTATGGCCGTGCGGCTATACTGTAAACGTATCGCCGCGCTGCTATACTTTATAAATAGAAATTTAAAACTTTATAAATAGAAATTTTAAACGTATCGCCGCGTGGCTATACACTATAAATAGATATTTTAACAGTAGAGCCGCGCGGCTATACTCTATAAATAGAAAATTTTCCCATACAGCCGGGCAGCTATGCTCCATAAATAGAAATCGGCTATACTGTATACATAGAAGTTTAGAGTTATAAGTAGAAAATTTTCAAGTAACGCAACGCGGCTATACCCCTTAAATAGAAATTATAAGAGTATAGCCGTTATACTCCCTAAATACAATATATTAATAGTATAGCCGCTGTATTGTATAAATAGAAAATCTAAATGTATAGCCGCTCGGCTATATACCCTATAAATAGAAATTTTACAAGTCACGACCCGATCCGAGAATAAAGAATATTCCCGAATCAGGGTGTGTGAATTGAAAGAAAGAAATAAAAGGCTTTTTTATCACAAAACGTCCCTGACGTTTGCCAAAACTATCAGATTGCATCCTTAAAGTTTTTTTGTATCACTCATGGTCCCTAACGTTAATATGGGTGCTCTTAAATAGTCTCTTTGTCAAAAAAACTGTTAAATCCAGGGATATAATCATCAAATCAATCCCTTTTGACCTCTTCACCATACTGTGTCCTTCTGTTAACCAAAGAAAATGTAGAGAAAGTCTTGGATGAGGTACGACTTGGCTTGATGCTTGATGGTAGGAATGTGGCACTACATGAGATAGATGGCCTTGTTGTGGTATTAAAACTGCAAGGAGCTTGTGGGTCATGTCCCAACTCAACAATGACACTAAAGATGGGAATTGAGACCTACCGGCGAGATAAAATACCTGAGATTATGGAAGTAGAACAGATTTTGGACAGAGAGATAGACCTTGGGCTAAACGAGGAAAATGTAGAAAAGGTTAGACAAATCATCATCTCCAACTAAGTAAAATTTATTTAATTAATTTATACATCAGTTCTATGACTTTGTTTTACATTCTAATGTCATAGGATGATTTGAAGCTCAAAAAAGGACCTAAAACCCAAAAAACCCAGCTGCTGTTTTGCCCAGAAATTTGAAGATTTTTCGTCACCAAAGGTTTTTAGCGACAGATGTTCATCAGATTTTTCGTGGCTAAACATTTTTTGCGACAATGTCCTTTAGATTTTTCGTCACTAAAACTGTGAGTTGATGAGGCATTGAAGAGGTCAAAAGGGATTGATTTGACGATTATATCCCTGAATTTAACAGTGACAGAGGGACTATTTAAGAACACCCATATTAACGTTAGGGACCATGAGTGATACAAAAAAACTTTAAGGATGCAATATGATAGTTTCGCAAACGTCAGGGACGTTTTGTGATAAAAAGCCTAAATAAAAAGATTGAAAAATTGGTTAAATAACGTTACCATTATATTTATAATAAAAAATTATAATAATCTTGCAAGTGTACAAGATATAAATAAAAGTTTATCACTCTAAACTAATCCAACTTCTCTAGTTTCTGCTTTGTTTTGCCCACTAATTGATTTGAAAAACAAAATAAGTGAGGGATGAGCAAACCACCGCTCAGTGAGTAGATTATGTAAAATGCCAGTCAAGCAATGTCATTTTACACACTCTAGAAAAATATAATAAAAAGAGACACAATCCAAATCATATCACATCATTACTTCATATCTTGGTTATCCTTCACAAATTGTTCCTAGTACGTGACCCCTATCGGCCTCACTGCCCTATGTCCTCGTTTGGTACATTTATCCTTCGGATACCCCGTCATTGAAGTTCTCATGTTCCATAAATAATACATACTTCACAAAAACTCCAAATAATATATATTGTGTGAAATATTGCACAAATTAGACATGCTTGACTTGAAAATAGAGAGAAGTTTGTAAATAGATTTTCACATTTATCACAAAATAAGAACTTTTATAACATATTACATAACACACTCACCATGATAAGTATGAAATATTGCAAGACAAACACACACGCTCTTCATCTTGTTTCTCTCTCTCTCCTCTCTCTCTCTCTCTCTCTCTCTCTCTCTCTCTCTCTCTCTCTCTATAACTCTACTTCACGGTAAAAATCTACCTTAAAGGATTGGAATGAATGATTGAAGTAAGGAAGCATGATACTTATAGGAGAGGCTATGGATGCACCCAAATAATATTTATATATACAATATTTTAAATCACCAAAAGATAAGATAGAAGTAAGGGAATAATATGACTCATCCCCCTTTGGCCAATGATATCACAATACCGCCACCAAAAGATAAGATACAAAGATAAGGAAATAATGTGAGTCATCCACCTTTGGCCAATGATATCACAACACCACTTGTTCCTAGTATGCAAGGTGGCATGACAATGATGATTTGATTAAAACCAATTCTAAGTCTCTACGCGTGGAAAACAAGAATGGTGTCATCTTTCAACTAAAGGGATAATCTCATAGTAGGCTTAAGATTTAATAATATATAAGTCTTCACAAAAAATATTTAACTAAGAAAAATTCATATTAATAAATAATTAATATGTAGTATGAATAATTATATATATATATATTTGACACTTTCTCACATTATAAGGCTAGCCGCTCGGCTATACTCCATAAATAGAAATTAAGGGGTATAGCTGTGCTGCTATACTATGTATTTATTATTTTTTTTTTTAAAAGACCTTGGTATAGCTGAATGGCTGTACTATTTATTTTTAAAATTAAATAAAAAAATAGGAACCGCCTAATAGCACCTATTCGGAAGATTATTATTTTTTATTTTTAAATTTTTTAAAAGAATATAGCCATGCGGCTATACAAAGGGCCTTAATTTCTCACTTTACACCCTAAAATCGAAATTTTCTCACTTAACCTTTTGGAACTGAAAAGTTTGGCCAATATATAATATTTTAATATAATTTTATGTGTATAATACTTGAATTTTGTATGTATTATTGGAAATTTTGTAAAAAAAATACGTGTATTAAACATAAAAAAAATATGTACATACGTGTATTGTACTAAGTCAACTACTTGTTTTTGGCATTATTTTCCAAATGGTGGGGTTAGTATGTTGTTTTGTAAACTAAATCAAACTTTGTTTTTGTCCACTCACACGTTTTTTGTTTTGCGCCCCCCAGACAGTAGTTGACTGAGTTGAGCAGGAGAGCCGAGTCCTGAGCTTCCGAACCTCGAGCTCTAGTAGGATAAGCCTTGTTCTTTTTCTTTTCGTTAAACTTTGTTATCATTTGTAAACCGAATTCCTTAGATTGCTCTGTTATTGCCTGTGCTAGGGTTTGATTTGTGAGGCCGGAGACATTTGTTGTAAACTGTCTAATTGTATCGGAAGCATACTGCTTGTTGGGTTATTAATTGTGTTTTTAACATGTTGAGAAATTTTGGGATTTGTCCATTTTTCAGGGGAGACTTTGCCAAAATTTCGGCAGAAAGTCTCGTTTCTTAGTAAGTGGGTCCGGCATCGGTATGATGTCGAAACTATCACGGGATTCATCTCGGATTCCAAGGAATTCGGGGCGGGTCCTGTCACTAACACTACTTCATGGTAGAAATCTACCTTAAAGGATTGGAATGAATGATTAAAGTCAGAAAGCATGATACTTATAGGAGAGGCTACGGATGCACCCAAATAATATATATATATATATATATTTATATATATATATATATATATATATATACAATATTTAAACCACCAAAAAATAAGATAGAAGTAAAGGAATAATATGACTCATCCTCCTTTGGCCAATGATATCACAACACCACTACCAAAAGATAAGATAGAAAGATAAGGAAATAATGTGAGTCATCCACCTTTGGCCAATGATATCACAACACCACTTGTTACTAGCATTCAAGGTGGCATGGCAATGATGACTTGATTAAAACCAATTCTAAGTCTCTACACGTGGAAAACAAGAATGGTGTCATCTTTCAACTAAAGGGATAATCTCATAGTAGGCTTAAGATTTAATAAGAAAAATAATTAATAAATAATTAATATGTAGAATGAATAATTATTATATATATATAGTTTTTCACATTACAAGTCTAGCCGCTCGGCTATACTCCATAAATAGAAATTAAGGGTACTATTTATTTTTAAAAATTAAATAAAAAAAAAGGAACCACCTAATAGCACCTATTCGGAAGTTTTTTATTTTTTATTTTTAAATTTTTGAAAAGAATATAGCTAGGAGGCTATACAAAGGGTCTTAATTTCTCACTTTACACCCTAAAATCGAAATTTGCTCACTTAACCTTTTGGAATTGAAAAGTTTGGCCACCATATAATATTTTAATATAATTTTATGTGTATAATACTTCAATTTTGTATGTATTATTGAAAATTTTGTAAAAAAATACGTGTATTAAACATGAAAAATATTTACATACGTGTATTGTACTAAGTCTTTAAGACGTGTAAGCAAAACGAAAGTATTATTAAAAAATATGTACGTATATGTATAATACAAGTGTTAAACGGGAAAATGCTAGTTAAAAATCAAAAGGAGACGATAGGGACTCGGATAATGGCCAAATAGTAATGGATTATGCTCTAAACTACTCTTATACATAAAAGAAATTAGGAAAAGATTTTGGTTTTTTTAAAAAGGATCCCAGTATATATTTAAATACTCTTTAAAATATATTTTAATATTTAAAAAGTATAGATATTCGAATACAAATTTGCGCTCAAGAAACCCAAAAATCAATCTTAGGATTTCTGTTTTGGCTCTTTCATTAGTGTAGTGTTCCTTATAGGAATGTAGTTGATCAGATCTTAAGATGCTTAAAGTTAGCACCTGGGAAAGGATTAATGTTCTCAAAAAATGGAGATCTTGAAGTTGTTGGATATATAGATGTTGATTGGGCTGATTCCATTACAAATAGACGCTCTACTTCTGATTACTTTACATTCGTGGGAGGTAACCTAGTCACTTGGAGGAGTAAAAAACAAAATGTGGTCTAGTGCAGAAGCAGGGTATCGAGGAATGGCTCAAGGAGTTTGTGAATTATTGTAGATCAGAAGACTCTTGACAGAATTGGGCTTCAAACCAGAAAAGCCAATGGAGTTGCATTGTGACAACAAGTCAACTATCGATATTGATCATAATCCAGTTCAACATGATCGAATCGAACATGTTAAAGTGGATAGACATTTCATCAAAGAAAAAATTGAGAAAAAGATCATCCGCCTACCATTTGTAAAATTAAAAGATCAACTGGTACACGTTTTAACAAAAGCTATTTGTGGAAGAGTATTTTATGACTCACTTACCAAGTTAGGTATCGATGACATATATGCCCCAACTTGAGGAGGAGTGTTGACGTGAGCATTTCTAATTAATCAAGGAGCTTTATTTCCTTGATTAATTAAGAGATTTACTTTCTTATTTTATATAGTTGACATATCATTGTATAATTAGGAGATATAATCTTAATTGATTACTGTATCTATTTCATTGTAAAGCACCCATGTAAACGCTTATATATCTCCTTATGAAGAAGAATACAATTAACCTAAAGTATTCAAACTATATTCATATTTTAGCACTTCAAAGATGGAGAAAGCTCTATTGGATGATTGGAGCATCGAATGTTAGGGATAGTGGATTTGAAGTTAGGGATATGTTGTCCTATAGTTGTGATTTAGGCAATTGGCTTTGAGTACATTTCAGGATTTGATGGTAGATTACAAAAATTGGTGGGTTACTATCACCATGCTGCGTGGTTGGATTCATAGGATTTTGATGGATTCACTATCACCATGCTTGGATCTTGCTGCATATTGACATATGAACTTCTCATAATCAGCATAGCCACACACAATGCATCTTCCCTTAGTCATTCATACATTACACCCGATCAATTAAGCCACTTTTCAGATTTCTTTTATAAACCTCTGTTTGGATGAAGGAAATGAAAATGAGATAGAATTCTAAAATAATGGAATTTAGTTTCCATACTCTGTTTGTATGAGGGAAAATAACTCGAAATTTAGCTAAAAGTCGGGAATTTAAATGAGAAATTGACAATTCCCTTGTTTGGCAACTTCAGCACAGAATTTATTAAATGAAGCGCGGAAAAAATCTTGGAAATTGGGGCATCAAATTCCCGAATTTGATTTCCACCAAAATAGGAGTCATTTCACAATTTCCATAGTATCATTTACAAAATCCGACATACATAAATTCAAACACTGAAATCTTCAATTGCCAGAAATTGAAATGATGGAAATCTAAATTCCGTCATTTTAGAATTCTATGTAATTTTCAATTCCTTTATCCAAATGGAGGGTAATTTCAATTTCTGGCTATTGAAGATTTCAATGTTTGGATTTATGTATGTTGAATTTTGTAAATGACAAAATTTTGTAAATGTCATTATGGAAATTGTGAAATGACGTCTATTTTGGTGAAAATTAAACTCGGGAATTTGATGTCCTAAATTCCACCATTTTTTCCGCGCATCATTTAATAAATTCTGTGCTTAAGTTGCCAAATAAAGGAATTGTCAATTTCTCCTCTTAAAATCCCGTCTTTTAGCTAAATTCCGGGTTATTTTCTCTCATTCAAACGGAGGGCATTTCCACTCATTTGCCATGACAAAAGGCAAGGAGAGGTAAGGGCTGTTACTATTCACATAAATAGTGCATGCCCTTGCAATTTTTTTGTTGGTTTTCCACCAATTGCCATGACAACCCAAGAGTAACCACTATTCACATGAGATATGAGGAGAGGAATTTGTATGGACTTTTGGTGCATGAAGTGAAGAATATGGCTAGGAATTTATTAAAAAAAATCTTCTAAAAATTTTGGTTTTTTTTTTTTCCAATTTTTTTGTTATTTAAATTGGTTACTAACGCCACAATAACGTCATCATTAACTCACCTTGCCCAGGCAACCGCCCAAGCTGATGGAGCCCACTCCTTGCCCGAGCTGGCCTTCACCACTAGATTTCATTTTTAGGGGCTGGGGGGCCTTCTGCCTGTGCTAACCTGCACGGGTGGAAGTGATCTTAGATGGAACTGCTTGACCAAATCGCCCCTTCACGTAAGGGGCACATGTTTTAAAAATTAACAGAGGTGAGGCAGATTTAACAGAAATTGACTAGTGTCCTTAAATTGTTGAGAAATTAAAAGTACATGGACAAAAGTCACCAAATTGAAACTACATAGACAAAAGTGGTAAAAGTGGCAAACTAGAGGGACCAAAAGTGATTTCCATTCCTGACTTCCTCCGCATTTACTTGCAATCAGGAATAAAAAAAATGTGTGGGCCCTACTTCAAAATCCGTAATCACATCCCCTAAAAACTAAGAATAAGATCAACTAGGGGGGAGTAGTTGATCCGATTCCCAGTCTTTTTTTAACCTTACTACCTTCCACAAATACCCTTACCACTTTACGATAATTCCAAAACACCCCAACGCCAAAAAAAATCAATTCAACGGCTATTTATTAATCACTGTTGGAAAAAGAATTGTTTTTTCCTTTTCACCTTGGTTGCTGGCCTATACTTGTCTTGTTATACTTCTTATCACTATGTCATATTTGTTTTTTTTTCCTATTATATTCCTTATATTATTATGTACTAGTTTTAGGTTATGATTTATAAGAATTAGTAAACAATAACAAAGGGAATCAACTCCATTCATGTGTTGATATCCGATGGTTAGTAAACAACTTAATTGGAATGATTATTCCCATATCGATTCATTACTTCTTCGATTCCTTACTTCCTCAATTCCTAGTAAGTAAACGGCACCTGAATCAAACGAGCTATTAGAATTACAATTTCATTAAACAACAAAGACTCTTGATTTTCTTTGTTATTTTTTATTTATTTCATATTTCTAACCGGGGTATAATTAGAAAACCGAAAAAAGTTTGTCTTCCATTCTCGCACAAACCAAACATGAGAAAAGAAATAAGGTAAGGTATTTTCTGGTTAGAAAGTACGTGGAAAATATGAAAAATGAATTTTCTATTTCACATGCCTTAAAAAGTACGTGGAAAATATAACTTTTTAAAGTAAAATGCAAAAGGACAAAAGGCGAATTAATTAGCCACTCCACTGTTTTGTCAAACGAAACTAAACTATCTATTTCTTGGTTACAATGAAACTAGCTCTTTTGACAACAACCCAATTAAGCAGTCACTTCGATTACGAACTGATGGATGAATGACCACACAATACTGGACAGCTGCTACTGCCTGTGACCAATCATGTCAGCCTCAGGTATGTCCTTGACATATATAATACAATTTGATGCCTGCAGCCTACCCTCTCTGCGTTTTGATTCTTTAGTTGGTGGATTCGATTCGGTTCATGAGACCACACTGTATTGGATTACTGACTTTTTCCTCTAGCTATGCATCAGAGGGTTAGGTTGGTATAGGCAGGCATTATACGTGTCCTGAGCAGCTACGACTAGCTACAGTTGGCCATTGTGTTGTCATTTAGAATTGAAGTGCTTCAAGTACAAAGCATCAATGTCTGAAGACCACAGGTGTGTCTTTTGCACGTGACTGAACAGAATAAGCTTTAGCTTCTGCCCACGAGCCTGTCTTTGAACTTCTGGTACCATCTCTTCCTCAACAAAGAGCAAACCCACACTCTCTCTCAAATCCTGTATCTGCCAATACATCAGAAATCGGAGGAAAGCAAATGAAAACTAATTCAAGAAACAAATCATCCATTACCACTGTTTTAGAAGATGAAGGCTCATCCACAGCACTAGTTGTTGAAGCTGAACATGCTGTACCTCTCAATGTTGTTGTGGATGCACCCATTGTGTCATCTTACAACGACAAAATTCGTCCTCTGCTTGATGCGGTTGACAAGCTCCGTAGCCTCGAGGTTATGGAAGAAGGCATTCAGCTCCCGACAATTGTTGTTGTTGGAGACCAGTCATCTGGTAAATCTAGCGTTCTTGAATCCCTTGCTGGAATCAGCCTGCCGCGTGGACAAGGCATCTGCACAAGGGTTCCTCTCATAATGAGGCTTCAGCACCACTCTGATCCTGAACCAGAGCTTTCACTGGAGTACAATAGCAGAGTTGAGCACACTGATGAGGACAACATTTCTGAGGACATTGTGAATGCCACCAATCTGATTGCTGGGGACAGTAAGGGAATTTCAGACACCCCATTGACCTTGTTGGTGAAGAAGAATGGTGTGCCTGATTTGACCATGGTTGACCTCCCTGGAATCACTAGGGTTCCAGTTCGTGGCCAGCCTGAGAATATCTATGATCAAATCAAAGATATAATCATGAAGTATATAAAGCCCGAAGAGAGCATCATTTTGAATGTGTTATCTGCTTCTGCTGATTTTAGCACATGTGAGTCAATTAGCATGTCGCGGAGTGTGGATAAAACTGGTGAGAGGACTCTGGCTGTGGTTACAAAGGTGGACATGGCACCAGAAGGACTAATAGAGAAGGTTACAGATGATGATGTGTACATTGGCCTTGGCTATGTCTGCGTAAGGAACCGGATTCGAGATGAAACGTACGAGGAGGCAAGGGCTATTTCGGATCAATTATTTAATACTCATCCTCTTCTTTCACAGATCCATAAATCTATGGTTGGAATTTAGGTTTTGGCTGAAAAGTTGGCCCAAATTCAAGCTACTAGCATAGCTAGAAACTTGCCTAGTATTGTCAAGAAGATCAATGACAAGCTGAGTGCTTGTCTTTCTGAGCTCAACCAAATGCCAAAAAGTCTGTCATCTGTTGCTGAGGCGATGACCGCATTTATGCAAATCATCGGAGCATCCAAAGAATCACTTAAGAAAATTCTTGTCAGGGGAGAATTTGATGAGTTCCCGGATGATCAACGCATGCATTGCAAGGCTAGGCTGGTTCAGATGCTCAATCAGTACTCAGATCAACTTCACAAGTGCAAGGAGAGTGACCCCAAAAATAACTTCTTACTGGAGGAGATAAAGATTTTGGAGGAGGCAAAAGGTATCAATCTTCCCAATTTTGTTCCCCGCAATGCTTTTCTTGTACTTTTGCAGGGAAAAGTGAGGGGGATTTCGAGCATACCTATTGAGTTTGTTGAGAAGGTTTGGAGTTATGTTGGAGATGTGGTGATTTCTGTGTTAATGAAATATACACACGACTATTATCATCTTCATGTGGCTACCAAGAGAGCTGCCCATAATCTTATTGAAAAGGTGAAAGAAAAGTCACTCAACTGGATCTTGGAGATTGTAGAAATGGAGAAGCTGACAGATTATACATGTCATCCTGAATATGTATCTGATTGGAATAGTCTCATGACCAGGCAGAAAGCATTCATAGATAAAGTCTTGAATGATCAGCTACGACCCTCCAAGATGGTCATAGATGGTATTGGGGAGATTGAAATTGAAGCCCTGAGGAATTACACTCATGTTGATTTATCTCAGGCTTTTGACTTGAAAATGCGGATGACTGCTTATTGGAAGGTTGTTCTGAGAAGGTTGGTTGATTGCATGGCCTTGCATTTGCAACTGACTGTTGCAAACCTTGTAAACAGAGACATGGAAATGGAGATTGTTTGTGAGTTAATGGGACCAAATCATGGCCGCGGTATTGAGAGGATGCTCGAGGAAGCTCCATCGGTTGTAGTCAAGCGTGAGAAGCTCAACAAGAGCATCAAAAAGCTCAAGGATTCTAAGGAGGTGGTTGGTAAGATCATGGATACTTATGCTGGTTAACTTGTGGGATAGCTATAATGATCAATGATCTGTTAATTTCTAGTTATTAGGTATGTATTTAAATGATGGCCACTTTCAAGTTACAGCAGACATTTTGTGAGTCCTGTGTGGATGATCTGTTTCTGCTTAATTAAGGGCACATTTTGTTTATCATGTACCTGGTTGCTCATCGTGTGTGTAACATATCTGTTTCTACGTAATTAAGATCACGTTTTGCTTATAATCTTGTGGATGCTGATTTTGTTTCTACTCAGTTAAGAACACATTTTGTTTTTAAGTGGCTTCTAACCAGATAGCATGTTTAATCCATGCAATTTGCTACCATCTTCATCTAGTTAGCTGTGGGTGGCTAAATCGAGCACCATCAGTGTCAAACTTCTTGCAGTCTCAAGTAGACCTCTCTTAAAACAAAAATGCGTGTGTAGCAGAACAGTTTGGAAAAAGTCTCTTAAAACAAAGGCAATGAAAATGTATTTTGTATTCTCTAAAAAGAAAAAGAAAAAAACCAGTCTCCAATACTAATATGTGAATTGTATTATGCAGTAGTATTGTGAGAAATGATATGAACCTCGCATGAGGTTACTGCTCTTAATTACCTGAGTTAAAGCTCCTTTTTATTTTATTTTTTAAGAACCAAACATATTATTGTGAAAAAACATTACAAGTTATATTAATTAAATTTGATTAAAAAGATGGTGCAATTGTTAAATTGATTTATCCAATTGATTGTACTCAATTTTGCATCGTGTTCTATTTTTGCCCAAACTATGTGATCTAGAATGTTGTATTATATATATACTAGCCTCTCTGCACGCGCTTCCGCACCTGCGAGAGGTTTTTTTTAAAAAAATTTAAAATTTATTTTAGAATTAAAAAAGATAATGGGTAGTTGTTTTCCATAAAAATAGAATCCATTATCCGATTTTTATATTAATTTAAAAAAATTTAAATATGAAAAAGTGTGAATTTACCATATTATCATCATTTAATTAATAATTTCAATTCTTAATGTTTGCAATAACCAATGAAATTTTCTGGTATTTTGAATATTTCACCATTCTCTGCCTTTTGCTTTATATATATAGATATAGGGTGCTTCTCCAATGCGAACTTTGGAATGCGGATTGGGTGCGAACTTTTGTTTTTAACCGTTGGATGAAGAGCGAAAATAAAGAAAATAAAGCCACACAAGTCATCCAACGGTTAGAAACAAAAGTTCGCACCCAATCCGCATTCCAAAGTTCGCATTGGAGAAGCTCCCTATAGATATATATAGGGAGTTGATTTCTCCACTCCTATTTTCTCCACTTACACTCTCTTTTGCTTTTTAATACTTTTTAATCAATTTTGTTCTTTCTCATTCCTATTGTATTCTTAACCTACATTAATTTTTTTTTACTTCACTTTTATATTATTTCTTTTTCTTTATACTTAATTTTCCAATTTACACTCCATTTTCAGTATTAAAGGGGAAAAAAACTTAACTTCTTACTCGATTAAAGGAAAAAATAATATTGAAAATGGAGTGCAAGTTGGAATAGGAAAGAGAAAGAACAAAATTGATTAAGGGCCAGTTTGGCATTGCTGTGCTGTGAAAATAATCGCTATTATCAAATTTGCTGTGAGATAAATCAGCTGTGAGAGAAAGCAGTTTGGCGTTTGGTATAAAAGTGTTGTTGATACTAATTCCTGTATAATCATAAAATGATTTCTACATAATCATTAAACCCAACGCCCCTTCGAAACTGATTCTTGCATAAGCAGAAAATGAAAGCACCTCATTAGCTACTTTCACTTATAGCTTTCTCTCACCGCAATTTTTAACAATAAGTGATTTTCTCATAGTTTACTAAACGGGCTGGGCTTCCCAAATTTAAAAAAAAATCACTTATGACCCCAAATAAGCAATGCCAAACGGGCACTAAAAGTATTAAAAAGCAAAAGGAAATGTAAGTGGAGAAAATGAGAGTGAGCAAATCATATCCCTATATATATATATATATATATATCATTGTCCTGTACAACCAAGTAACAACATGAAAAACAAAAAAAAATAGTATTGCAAGATTAATTTGAAGACCATGGATGGTCAGACAACTGCATAGATTCCTAATAGATTTTAGAGATTACTTAATACACACTTCTCAGCAGAGATTTTCATAAAATAAAAATTAAAAAAAAAAAAACTTCTCAGCATATTTCAACAAATTTCGTAAACATATCCCAACCCAGATATCTTCAAAGAACACGACACATGTCCTACATTATAGTTTTTAGCATGAATGCAACTAATTTCTTTGCATGCAATATTGATTATTGGTTTGTTAACTGCTTTTTGCTTTACTGATTCCGTCAATTTCAAGGACATTTCTTTGTTATTGTGATGAGAAAAACTTATATAAAACGGAGATGACACTATGTCAAGTGGAAAAATTATCATGCGTGGCATAGTGTGATTGGCTAGGGATAGCAAAACAGTGGTATCCTCATTGTACACAAGTGTTTCTCGATCTGGGGGTGTATTCAATTAAGATTTTAATGGATTTTAAATAAGTTCGGAGTGTGATTTAATTGATTTCTTTTTCATATCGATTTTGATGAAATTTGTTAGAATCTTGATCTTGTCATAGAGTTTGATAGATTTTTATAAACTTCTATAAATTTGAAATAATGGTGGGCCACTAAAAAAAGACATTTTCAATACTTGGAACTTTATCACCTCGTAGAATATCACTGCGGATCTTGTCATAAGTATCGTCAAGGCCAGCCAAAAAATTATACACACGATCTGCCATAACAGCAACCTGAAAAGTCTTCATATCATCATCACACTTCATCTGACAAGGACATCTCTTGTCCAATTCAAGACAGATTACCTTAAGTTTGACAAAATAGGTAGAGACAAGACGACCCTCTTACTTGAGACGTGTAGCCTGGTACCGCAGTTCATATAGCTGGGATATGTTAAAGCCATCATAAAACATTTGATTAACAGCATCCCAAATGTCCTTAGCAGTAGGTAGAGTATGAAACATATTCAACAAACTGGGTTTCGCAGTTCACAGCATCCAAGTTTTCACAGTAGAATCATCAATTTTCCACTTCCCAAATTGTGGGTCTTGGGAATCAGGGGCATCAGTGTTTCTAATCAAGTAAACCAATTTGCCTTGCGTAGTAGCATGAAGTTATATCATCGAAGCCCATATCTCATAGTTGGATTCATTCAATTTCAATCCCATGGGTAGATTGGTAGACGACTCAGTATGAACTGTCACAATAGGGGTAGAAGAAGAAGAAGATTCAGTGACCTCCGGCATGGTGATAGATGGTGGCGGCAACATAAGATTAGGTGGCGACGACAAATATACGAGATATGAGATAGCGCATGCTTAGGTGTATAGGCGGCATAGGGTTAGGTGTATAGGATAGGCGCAACAGAAATATGTATTTTTTTAGGATTAGGGTTTTGATGTTGTAGAGACGGATCAGAACCTACTCTGATACCAACTCAAAAGTATTTAGAGTTTAAACTGATATATTTATTCTTCTCTCAAGGAGGGATATATATACTACATACAGAGTGGGTACAGATAGAAAATATATACAAAATCTCCTAATTCTACTCAAATTAGATAATTACAATAAAATACAAATTCTATTCATAATAGGAACATTGACTTTAACTCATGCCAACATCAAGTAGTGGAGGCAATGGTGGTGATAGTTGCAGCGACATGGGGTGGGAGTGGTGCTAACGATGGTTATGAAGTTATGGTGGGGATGGGCATGGCGATGGTTCGGTTCGGTTTTTTTACTATTGTTGACTTTTTTGTCAACTTGATTTTTGATTGGTTTTTCCAATTCAGTTCGACTAGGTTTTTCGGTCTCGATGCCCACTCCTAATCCCCATGGCGTTATGGTAGTGTGTGTGTGAGAAACCGCCTCCCTCTGTAATTTAGACTATTGCTTGTACTAAAAAAATAATTGTTTAGTTATAGTAATTTAGATGTATGTGGTGAATTGAAATACTTAATATAGTTCAGGTAGTTAATAGTAAAAATTAAAAGTTTAGGTGGTAATTGAATACATGCTTAAAAGTTCAAGTTGTATTTATGCAAATTTCCCTCTTAAAAATGACATCGTATACCTTTTCCTTGTATTGCTCCACGTCCCACACCACCTCCAACACCACTACCTCCTACTCCACCACCACTAACTCCAACTCCACCACCACCACCACCTCCACCTTCACCAACACCACCTTGACCTCCATCAGTACCACCTCCAACACCTCAACCTCCTCCTCCATAACCACCACTAGTATCAAAACCAGCACCAACACCACTTCCTCCATCACCATGACCAAGTTATTTTTCAAGTCTTTATTCATAGATCATTCTTGCAAAAACTTAGACAAATTGGAAACCATTAAGACATCTATTTTTCACCCAAAAAAAACGAACGGTGTTTCAAGTAAGTACTAAAATGACATTTTTTAATTGAGTGGTCAAATGATTTTGGATTCAAGTGACTTTTTGTACTGATGATCTTTAAGGAATTTTTACAAGATAGATGTTTAGATTTTTGAAATACAATGTAAATTGGTCCACAAGAATCTCTCAAATAAGCATATATATATATATATATATATATATATATATATGCATATACATTCGTGGATATGTTTGGACAAAATTAAATTGAAGATTATGGATACTCTAGATTAAAAGAAATGTTAAAAAGAAATTATTTTATAAGATATTGATAATCGCTTATATATATATGTGTACATTCATGGGTATGTTTGGGCAAAATTAAATTGAAGATTATGGATACTCCGGATTAAAGGATACAATTAAAAAAAATTATTTTCTAAGACATTGATAATCTCTAAAAGTAAAATATCAGAGGAGCTATTGTTTATCCTGAAAATGTCAACAAAGCCCTATAGCAGACTTTGGGAAAATGTGAATTGCGAGCGTGCGACTATTAGCTAGTAATTTGTTTAATAGACGGAAAGATAAATAATTATAAATAAATAAGAAAACTTGCGCACCAAGTAAATGACTTTAATTAAAAGATTATGAATTGAAATGGTAAACTAAATAAATGGGGTTCTTTTCTATGCCTTAAAACAAAAAAGGACATCATAATTCCTCTAATACAATGAAAAGGACAATAAAAATAAATAAAACAGTGAAAACGTATGAAAGCATATGGACAGATCGATCACCTTGTATCAATTCTGGTTCAAAGTAGAACTAAGGAACAAGTGACAAACGAGTAAGGATCAGAACTGTGTGGTTCTGATGGATTAGAACAAGGCAAGAGTGAAACCAAAATGGTCTTCAACTAATGAAGTCAATTGGGAATCAATACCAAGGAGGTTTGGCAAAGCAAAATAACAGAGAGACAAGTGTCTTTGATTGAAAGCTTTGGCTTTAGTGTAGAGTTTGTTGTTGAAAAGTTGTGTCTTTGGCTATGAGGCATCCTCTCCTTTTATATGCAAGTAACCTGACCTTTGAAGGGAGAAATCTCCTATTAGGTCATGGCCAAAATCAGATCACAATCTATTATAATTAATCTTCTTAATTGGTTGTCTTCAACGCAAAGAAAAAGAAAAAGAATACACTATTATGTCCCATCGCAATACTCAAAGTCATATATTTTTTAAAGGGTATACTAGTGATTTGCCTCATGAACTTGTACCTCACTTTCAATTAACCCCCGATCCTTTTTTTAAGAAAATTAAGGATATGAACTTTTTTTTTTCACCAATTTCCCCCCTCCGTCTAAATCTACAACATTTCATCCAATTTGCCATTAAAAACGAGGGCAAAAGGGTCATTTTGTACTTTAAAAATAAATATAAAATTAAAAACAGAATTTTTAAAGAAAAACAGAAAATTAAAATTAAAAACAGAAACTCTCACTCTCTTAGTCTCTCTCTCTCTCTCTCTCTCTCTCTCTCTCTCTCTCTCTCTCTCATCTTTGCTCATTCACTCTATTCAGATTCCACTCTCTGCAAATCCCCTGATTCCCAATTCCCATCTCTCTCTTTAAAATCCATTTCCCTTTTCTTACAACCAAAAGAAGAAGGAAATCGAATCCCACTCTGCAATTCCAATTCACTTTCAGAGATATATATAGATCTGCTGTTCTCCCATGGCTTCTTTTGGGAATCCAAATCCACCGTCCCAGCAGCAACCCCAACCCTTTGACATGCAGAAATTCTTTAAACCAACAAACCCAACGCCACTCTCGCCCCAATCCCAAACCCAGAACAATTCAAACCAAAACCCTAACCCTAATTTGAGTTCCTCTTCGTTCCCAATCCCACCTACCTCTTTCCCCCCGCCCTATGGCCCTTACTCGTCCCCCCCCAGACGGCACTGTTTCACCACCACCAATTCCAATACCACCCTCACCCTCAGCCCCACCCCCACAATAACCATCCCCAAATCCCTTACTCTCCTCAAGACCACCACTTGCTCCACCAGAGGTCTCTCTCATTTCCCACGCCACCCCTCCAAACCCCTTCTACTTACAACATTGCCATGACCCCTTCCAACCCTAGCAGCAACAACAGTAGCACCTCCAATTCGAACCCCAATTTGGGTGCTCGAATCATGGCGCTTCTTGGCGCTCCATCTGGCAATCTAGAGTTGTCGGCTGCTCAGCCCGAGTTATCTGTCCCCCAGGGGTCTCGATCGTGCCCACTATCCCTATGGGGATTCCACCCACTGGCCCCACTTGAATGCCGAGCAATAAGCTCCCTAAAGGCAGGCATTTGATTGGCGATAATGTGGTTTACGATGTGGATGTTAGGTTGCAGGGTGAGTTACAGCCACAGCTTGAAGTTACGCCGATTACCAAGTATGGGGGAGATAGGGTTGCTGGTTCAGTGCCTTTTTCTTCTTTTTTTTTTTTTTTTTTTGGTGGTCAATTTTCTTCAATTTTTAAAAATAATTGAACTGAAAATTGGATGAAATGTTGAGGATTTAGACGGTAGGGGGAATTGGAGGAAAAAAAGAAGTTAATATCCTTAATTTTCTAAAAAAAAAAATAGGGGGTTAATTGAAAATTAGGTACAAGTTCAGAGGGCAAACCATTAGTATACCATTTTAAAAAAAAACTTACAATTAAAAAACTTGCAATGTCTTACTCGATGTCATGTACTTTAAAAAAAAAAAACAACTAATCCAATGTTGTAGTTGTTCAAATAAATTTAATTATATATATGGGTCCCACTATAGTTTTTTTTTGGGATTTGGGGTGGGTCTTTTTTTGTCAACTACTCCTACTATTATGAAAACATGTACTACACATTTTATCTAAGTAAAAGTAGGATAATCTTGATAGTTGCATATATGTGGCTGTGTGTTGCATTAAATTATAGTTCAACCAATCGAAAATGTTTTACTCAAAATCACTAAATTCTTTTGGGTTTTATTATTATTTTTTTTCACCTTCTTTCTCCAATGGACTTTTGGAAGTTTCGGACCTCGTGTTTTGAAGCATAACTGTTCAATCGGGTAGAATTTCAGGCCAAGGGAGATTTTGAGGAAAACTTAAAGTTGTTACTAAGACAATTAGTTCAAGAACTCAAAAAAGCCAAATCAGTGGTACATTTAAATCTATAACCATACAAAATATTTTTGTATATGGAATAGTGCAATGTTGGAAATCCAAAAGAGAAATCCGTCCCAACAAAGCACCACCATGTGAAAGCTGTCTCGAAACAGCAAATTTTGAGTTGGGCCAGTGTTGCCCTCTCAATCGAGAGTTATAATTTGGGTATCAGGTTGCCTTTTAAAATACTCAAATACAAATTTCTTTAGTGTAAGTGACACACATAACAGGTTTTACGAGATAAATTCCAAATTCAATAATAATCCCCAGTTAATTAAAGAAAGACTCCATGAGTTGTTCAACGTATTGATCTCTAGAGCTTTATTTGGATCGTTGAAAGCTCAGGGGACACGAGATATATTAAACAACAAAAGCATTTTTGGCACAATTGAATGTACTAGAGATCTTTCTATCAGTGATTGCAAGAAGTGTCTTAATATTGGAATAAGTGAACTTATTGGTCGCAGTTACAAAATGAGAGGTGGACGTGCTATATTTATAGGAGTTGGTACATCAGATTTGAGTTTTAAAAGTATTATTAGCTACTGTTTGTTATGGTGTGGTATCCAACTATTCCCCTAATAGTGTTCGGAAATAATGGTTTGTGGTAACCAGAATATAAGTTATGTTCCATTCCTGCGTTCATTTTGTATAATAATTCAAATTAAAACTTGTCCAATTTTCGATAATAAACATAATTATTACGTTTGAGAAATATTCCTGCTAGCAGTTTACAAAAAACGTATTGTTTTAACCACAAGGTGTGGTGCGGTTGGCAAACTGCCATCTTCAGTTGGTGAGCTACCTGGTGCCTTAATGGCAAGGGTTCGAAATCCGTTGGAAGCACTTTGTGGCCAGAGACAAACCGAACCTCAAGCGAGGATTAATCCCACCCTTCAGGTGTGGGGACACCTCATACCATGTAATTTGGGCCGTTTAATTTTAAGATTTCATTATTTGTTCTTATATATTAAAAAATATATAAATTGGTTAAAATTAGATTAGGATTAGGAGGTGGAGCCCACCAATATAATGGGGCCCACCTCTATTAAATCATGACATTCTCCACATACCACATACCACATTGTGTATCACCTCTTTTCGTGAAATTAAGGAAGGGTAATGCTACCCCCATTATATTACCCTTCCTTAAATCATGACATTCTCCACATGAAATTAACAAAACCATTAACTCCCAACATATGTGGTAGCAAATTTCTTCGTGGCTGAAATAAATGAAGAACTTCACTCCACTTAAAATGATCTTCGAAAATTACCTGCAAAATAATAGAAATCAATCAGATGAACACTGGTGTTGATGCTTTTCGGATGACCACTTAACAATCTAAGAACAAAACTGTTGTTGATGCTTACAAGCTGGGGTACTTGGATTGCAAGAAAGGGGTCACTCCTTTTTACTCTATCGTGACGGAAAAGCTGAAATGATTTCCCAAGAGGAGTCCCTTATTGGTGATGAGTAGGATACTGTTGCAGACAAAGATGCAGTTGAGTTGAATGTAGCTGATGAGAATGGAGCCGAAGAGAATGCGCTGATGAGAATGAGTTGAAGATGACGCTGACAAGGGGATGAGTATCCTGCTGAAGTCCCGAAGTAGAACAAGACTTTCTCCTTTTGTAGGTTGCTAGCTTTATTTTGCTAAGTATTGGTCTCGGTTGACTACCTTTATATGTTCTACTGAACTTAAGCCGTTTATGTTTATCTTTGTGGAACTTTGGGTCAGCTGACCACTTTATGTGGCTTGCTGGAGCTTTGCTTTGGAAATTTAATTAATGCCTTAACCAAAATTTGGGTTGAGTCTTTTGACTTGAGGGTCCAAAAAGCTCGATTGACCTCCTTCATGAATTTCTAATATGTTAAGTAGGAACATATACATACTTAGTGGGATTAGAAATTAACTGGAGTTAAAATATGTTATCCTTAGAAATCGCATGGAAAGATAAATATTCAAAGTTGAAGAACTTCTTGAATTTATCTTTTTGTGATCTGCTAACCACGTGACTAACTTAACAGATTAAGTAGTCGCTGAGTTAAGTTCCCTTGTGCTCATCTTGTGAATGCTTATGATTTACCCACCCTGAAAAGGGTGTTGTCCTCTACTGAGGAATGAATACTTCTTGAATGAAAATTCAAACTTGCATTGATGTTCAGATGATTACATCGCTTTATTGAAATGAACCAACTGGATGAACAACTTGAAATATCTTGATAACTTTGTCAGCTTCTTCGGCTGAAGAGAGGTGGGATAGATGAACTTAGTCTTTAGCTGAGGACTAAGCTGTTGAGTATTGACTTCAAGCATAGTAGTTTCAGAGGTGATAAGCGTTCCACTATCTTGGTATTTCCTTTCCCTCTAAAGTTTCCAATGTGTAGCTTCCTTTGCCCCTAATCTACTGAACATGTATGGGCCTTCCCAATTGGGCTTTATCTTTTTTTTTTTATCATTCTCTGCGTATTGTAATGAAGACTTTTCTTAGCATAAGATCTCCAAGTTGAAATTACCAGATCTTGGCTTTTCTGTTATAGTAGAACATCAACAGTTGCTAATAAGCTGCGACTCTTATAATATATTTTTCTCGTTCCTCTTCAAGCATGTCTATCAATGCTACCCACCTCAATGCACATAGGTGGGACAGTAATGTGAGGAGGAATGATTGCTTCAGTTTCGAAGGATAAGGAAAACAGTGTTTCACCAGTTGACCTCCACTTGGTGGTGCGGTAAAACCATAGTATTCTGGGCAACTCATCTACCCATTTTCCTTTGGCTCCTTCCAATTTCTTTTTCAAGCAGTTGAGCACTATTTTGTTAGAGGCCTCTGCTTGGCCATTGCCTTATGGATATCTTGGAGTTGATAAATGTTATTTTGTACCATACTTTCCAAAGAATCCAGTGACCTGCTTGCCAATAAATTATGGTCCATTGTCGATGACCACCGATTATGGGCAGCCAAAGCGCTAGATGATATTTTTCCAAATGAATCTTTCGTCACCAGCTTCCTTAGTAGAGGAGACAGCTTCAGCTTCTCTACATTTGGTAAAGTAGTCGGTGGCATGAGACCCACTAAGCCAATAGCCAAGTTTAGGCATTGTAAACCAAGTATCCCTTTCACCTTAATAACAAGTATTGTAGGCAGGGATCTGGGCTAGTATACAATCTGGAGATTCGATTACTTTTGGGTGATAACCTGCACAATTGGAACACAGTCAGAGTAAGAGCGAACTGGGGGGATCCCAGTTGAGCCATCTCCGATGACTAAGTCAGGTGCTATTCAAAGTTGGAGATAATGGAAATGGGGTCTTTTTCTATTAGAGAAGTTATTCCCTTTGTCCAAAGGTTGGTGATGGGTATTTATAGAAGGAGGAAAGGTCATAAAGATCTTTTGGTGAATGAGATCTTCTTTCTCAATCTCCCTGATTGAGTTACATTTAATGTTATGCTTCTGTTTCAACCACATCCTTGACAGAGATCAGGGGATGGAGTGGCGGGAGAATAGGGGTGGGAGGTGCATTGAATGCCCTCTTTGTATTATCAAACTGCTTCACTTTGGGCTTGAAGGGCAAGGCGACACCTGGCCAAGAGTGGGACGTGCATTTAATCAATCTTTCTTGCTAGGCTGTCCTATCAATGCTTTTCTAGATCAGGTATTGGGCCTTAGTGATCGGGTCAGTGTATAGACTACCGATCACAGGTCCTATCCTCGGCTTAGTCATGAATATCCAACACGGAATTCCTTGCTGATGTCGAAGGCATCGCACGAGCTCGGGTCGGTATGTATACAGATGACTTGGTCCATCAAGGCCACGTGGTGTCTTCTAGTGGGCTCGGCTCATGATGATAGTATGCTCTATCAACAGGCATAAACTTTACAATGTTATGGAACACTTATAATGTTGTAAAACCTTGTTTTTACAAGAATAAGGAATAATTTTTTTTGTTTAAGGTCCAACCTTAACTAGGGTTGCACTCTCGTGTGTGTAATAGCTAGGGTTTCTTACTTTGCATGTCTTCTCCCCATTTCGTGTGTCCTTTGCCATGAGCGTTTCCTCCTGTATCTGATTGTGATAAAAGGGTGGTTGTCTTCGCTGAATCTGGGGAGAGGTGCGTAGCTCTATCATTGAATGGGGCATACTGGTGGTTTTTGTGGGGGTTCGGTGGGAAGTTTTGGCCTTTGATTAGCGTTGTAGCACTATTTAGGCTTTGAATGAGCTCCCTGGTAATTTCGGATGCTGCAGTATTGTTTAATGCTACTACAGTGGAGGCAGCTCTTCTTTCGCCCCCTCCGCAGTCCCTATGATAATGTTGAGTCGGAATGTTTGGGGGCTTGACAATTGATGAACGTTCTGTGATCTAAAGAGTCTTCTTCAGGATAAAAGGCCAGATATAGTTTTTCTTGTTGAAACTCGAATGATTGCTATTTAAATGGGAGGTTTGGCTAAGAGATTAGGCGTTGGCAGTGTGCTGTTTGTCCCCTGCGATGATATTTCTAGTGGATTATGTATACTATGGAAGCAAGGATTACATGTGGTCTTTTTCTTCTCCTCTACAACTACAGATCAAATTGATGTTAAAGTTACTTAGCCTAATATGTATGTCACTAGAGTGACAGGGTTATATGGACACCCCGATCCCAGTCAACGACCTCATTCTTGAGAACTTTTGTGTCGTTTGAGTGAGGTGGACTACAGTCCATGGATGTGATGTGGTGATTTTAATGAAATTCTAGTTGTTGATGAAAAAAGTGGTCCATGAGCCCATAGCGAACTTTCAGAACGCAGTGGGGGACAGTAACTTGATACAGTTTGATTTTGTGGGTTATTCGTTTACTTGGAGAATAATTGAAAACATGAAGCCAATGTGCATTCGCGGTTGGATCGGGGTTTTGGCAATGTACAATTACTTCAATAGTGAGGTAATTTACTACTTATCACCTCGTGGTATATTGCTCTAATCATCAGCCTATTTTACTTGTGCCAGATTCGCAGCCTGGTGATGATGACAGGCGTCCTAAGGGACCAAGTCATTTCCAATTTGAAGAGCAATGGACAACAGATGATGACTGTGCCACCATCATTAAGGAGGGGTGGCGGAGTACGGTACCACCTACTACTAATATTTCTATCTGTGTCAAGCGTTTATCTACTTGGAATTGGATGAGATTTATTGGCGGCAAAAGGTCACGAGTAAATTGGCTGAAGTGTGGAGAGCGAAATTGTTTCTATCTGAAATTCTCAGCCATGCCCCATTAGAATTGCTGACGTATCACTAGCCCTTTGGCTAAGTTTTTGGCCCCAATTCCAAGGCACAAGTCAAGGGCTGATTCTATAGTGAGTGGAAACTTATAAGTGTTAAGTTATAAGGGGTTCACTTTATAGCCATCAGATCAATCTAAGGGCTAGGGAGAATTGAGATAAAGTTTTGCAATCGGGTGGGTGAGGAACCCAAACCCGAATTTAATATCCAGAATTGAAGTTGGTTCGAAAAATTAAAAAAAGAGGCAAGTTCGAAGTTTGAACAGAAAAAACCCATCGCTCTAAAACCCATAGCTCTGAGAAACCGCTAAGCTCTGAGAAAAGGTTGAAGGCAACTGTTAACGATGGTTGAAGGCAACGGTAAACGATGGTTGAAGGCAACGGTTGAACGCAACTCCTTTCTCTAAACCCTTAAAAAGTATTTATTTTGAGTTGAAGGGGCAAAGGCGTGGATTCCGAAACAGTGAAGAGGCGAAGCAGTGGAAGGGGAAGGAGAGAATCCGTAGTCGTTGGAAGTGATAGGTTCCATTTGTGTTGCAAAGCCGCACAAAGACCCCGCACAGACACCTTGCGATTGTTCAATAACCAGCATTTGGTGAGTAATTTATGGAATTTGTGTTTAGGGTTAGAGTAAAGGTTTTCCCCAATTTGTACCATCAATGTTGTTGGATTTGGCATCTCTTCCTTGTGCTTCACTTGCATGTTAATTTTTGCTTGTGTATATGTTAAAAAATGAATGAAAATCAAGTCAATAACATATCAATAACATATCGATAACATATCAATAATGATATGAATAAGATAATGGCGTTGAATTGGAGGAGACCCTCAAGTCAATAACATGTTAATAACATGTCAATAACATATCTCAGGCGCTAGAATATATATATTTTTTGAAATAAATATTATTTCCCTTGTTGCTAAATTTGCCTGTGAAAAATGAGAAGATATAATAATAAAGTCATGAATAAAAGTGCAAAGCATTTGAAATGAAGGTTGATCCATGCTCATAGTGGCTGACTGAAGAAAAAGCTAGAAAGAAAGAAGGATGTGGCAATGGCTTAGCAAGCAGATAGCAGAGCAGATGCTTTGCTTTGCTTCCTTCCACTATCTTTCTTATTTATTTATTTATTTTGTGTTGTGTATGAGATGACAATAATTGTCATGTGTGTGAAGTGCAGAACTTGCCTAGATTGCACTCACACTCACTCATGCATCAACCATTGATTGGAGTTTGTATCCAAAAATAAAACACATGCTATTTGTTGTAATTCACAGAATCATTGCATTAACAGGTATTTGCACAAAATTTGTCATATTGCTTTGATGATGTTAAAGGCTGTGATCAGTAATCCCTATGCGCATGTACTTCATAAAATTTGTAATGTGCCTAGTTGACTAGTTATGTAAATACTAAATACCAATATGATTGTGCAAATACGTGGTGGTAGTACATGTGTTAAGGTTATTTCATCTTGTATTTTAGGAAATGGGATCCAATGTGCAGCTGATATGGCCAGAGTCAGAGGCATATGCGTCACGGGTGAACAACTGCTCACATGCAAATTCAACCCTAGCTGCAATTCGAGCGAAGTTGAGTGCGGAACAATTAGAACAATTCAAGACATCATGCTTTGGCCATCTTCTGAATATAGACAAGATTCAGTTTAGCGGGCAAATTGTGCATGGAGTTGTGTTGCGTCGAGTGGCGGGGCAGGGTGTGAAAGACTTGGATGGACTGAGTTTCTTAATAGGGTGCGACGTTGCTCAGTTTACTCGTCAGGATTTCTGTTTGATCTCGGGGCTTCGTTTTGGGGAAGTGCCTGAAGTTTCCAGTGGAGAAAGTGCTGAAATTAGACTTCAGAAAAGATATTTTATAGATGAAGGAATTACATGTAATGCTTTAGAAGAAGCATTTCTGAGGTGCAAAGAGAGAGATGACGTCTACAAGCTAGCTCTTGTTTACTTTGCTGAGTTAGTGGTTTTGGGAAGGGACAAGCATTTGAACATCAATGTAAATTACCTGACCCTTGTAGAGGACTTGGATGCGTTCAACAGGTATCCGTGGGGTTCGGTGTCGTTTGACAAAACCCAAGACAGTCTATTTTCTGCACCAACAAAGTATATGAAAAGCTTTGAAAATGAAGAGGGAAGAGAGAAGGGGAAAAGTAAGGTAACGGGAACAAGCCGGAAAAATGAGAAGGGCAAGAAGCATAAGCATGGTGAAGTGCAAAGGGGTGGGTGGAGTTTTAAAGGTTTCACGTATGCTTTCCAGGTACATGGTAATAATGTTCATGTCAGTTATGCTTTGTGAACTTTAAAACTTAAATAATGACTTTTGTCCTGTGAATTGTGTAGATTTGGGTATATGAATTAATTCCTAGAATGGTGGACCTGAATTACTGCAAGGTTGTTGATCCAACAGCTGTCCCGCGTATTTTGCGATGGAGAACGACTACGTCTATGCCCGAGATGAGGAAGTTGAACAATTATTTTTTCCAGAGCAAAGAGGTTTGGTTTGCAGCCCTTGAAACTGTTTATAAGATTCAATGAAATTATAAAGTAGAATGATTGAATATGAATATTGTCTGTATTCTGAAACAGTCAGTTCAGTTGCGGGCGCTACGTCCGAGTGAAGAGGAAATGAGACAATCATATTGGAGTTGGCCACAGGATCGCCCTGCTGTTGTCTCGGCAGAGTCAAATCCTTCTTCATGTGCTGATCTTGATGAGTTGAACAAGCTGGTAAGCTTGTTGAGGTCCGAGTTGTTTCAAGTAAAGCGGGAAAATGACGTCCTTGAGTTAAAGGTCATACGGATGGAAAAACTTTTGGACCACTGTTTAGGTCCTCAGTTTGAGCAGGAAGTAAGGAGGGACCTAGCTTTACTGAAAGAGAGGACGAATCGTTGTGCCATCTCACATCTATTTAAGGGATCTGACGAAATGGATGACAGTGAATGGGATGAAGGGCCAAGTAACAGATATGAGGGAGAGGAAAAGGACGAGGAGGGGATTGAAGGGGGTGAAGTGCAAAGAAAAACAAGTGAGGTAGAGGAAGCGCAAAGGAAAACAAGTGAGGGAGAGCAAGTGAAAATAAAAAGCAGCAAGGGAGAGGAAGCGCAAAGAAAGAGCAGTGAGGGAGAGGAAGTGAAAAGAGGAAGCAATGAGGGAAAGGAACTGCAAAGAAAGAGCAGTAGGGGAGAGGAAGTGAAAAGAAAAGGCAATGAGGGAGAGGAACTGCAAAGAAAGAGCAGTGAGGGAGATGAAGTGAAAAGAAAAAACAGTGAGGGAGAGGAACTGCAAACAAAAAGCAGTGACAGAGGGGAACTGCCAAGAAAAAGCAGTGATGGAGAGGATCCGCAAAGAAAAAGAAAGGAGGGCAAGGAAGTGAAAAGAAAGAGAAGTGAGGAAAAGGAATTGCAAATAAAGGAATGTAAGGAAGATGGTGATGAAGTTGTTTTGGTTTGTGATGACATTGGCGAGAGCACAGCGGGGACAACTGTTGAGTTTACTCTCGGGGATATTGATTTGGATCAACCTACAGCTGTGCTATCTGAGTTGAACGTTTGGTTGAATGATAAAAGTAAAGCTGTGGAACAAGGGGTCCAATTACGAAAGAGGAAGAGGATTATTGCTATGTGGAAGATCCTTGAAGCCAGTGAATTGGTGAAAAAAACTGTGCCAGAGACAACCCGACTTCAGATGTTAGACCCAATGAAGGCGATTCCGCATGATGATATGGTGAAATTGCTGAAACTTTGTTGGGAATGGCGCCATAACCCAAAGTAAGTCCCTTGTTTTTTGAGATAGAAGGCATTAGTGTATATATTTTTAAATTGTTGTGATCTAAAACTTTGTTATATTCACAGTTTAGTGATGCAATTTGGCCACGTGGAAGCTGAGATTGAATTCTTCGCTTCCCTCGTAAAAGCTGACGGTTGGCTGACAGGAGATGTAAGTTTAATTGATTATGCATTTGTTTTAATGTACATAGATTATGAGATTGACCAGAAAAACATGTGCAGCACATTGATTTGGGGTTGTATCTCATCCGGAAGCGACAACAAGATTTGGAGGTTGTACAAATATCGAACTGGACAACAACCGATGTATTTTTCATGGTATGTCATAGGCCTTGACCAAGTGCAGTTCATAATTACAAATTATCCGTACTTGCTTTGTGGAGGTGTTTAACCATTGATTGTTTTCTATTTCACAGAATCACATCCATACTTGCTTTGCGGATAATAAAAGAAAAAAAGAGCAGGTTGGGTGGAAAATTAGAAACAGTTTAGTGAACGTTGTAAATGGCAAGGTTCCGGCGTGTGGGCTGGATTGGCAGAACGCGTATAAGGTGTATGCCCCTTGTATGTTGACGAAGTATAAGCATTGGGTGGCTCTAATGATTGATCTGGTTAAGTGTGAAATCAAAGTGTACGATTCAATGGTTTCACTTATTCCAGATGAGATGTTAAAGGAAGAACTCACCCCGCTTTCAATTACGATTCCAAATCTTCTCAACTCCATCGACTTTTATGAAGAAGATGTTTATGCAAACGACTGCAGCAGAGATTGGTGGTGTCCATGGCCAATAGAACGTGTGGATGTTCCACAACAATCTAATCAGTGAGCACAACTTTTTATTTAATTTTATTACTTGAAATTGTCAATTACGTTACAATGTCATTACTTCAATTGATCGAGTTCTTGATTTGCTTCAGAGGCGATTGTGGCATGTTCGTGTTGAAGTACATTGAGCTTTTGAGCGCTGAGATTCCGTTAGCTACTTGCACCTCGCAGAACATGCCCTTTTTCCGGTTGAAGTTGGCTGCAGAGATATTACGGGGAGATGCTTACATGCCATGATAGTGGTTGAAATGGGTTTAGGTACGGGATGATTAAATTGGTTTTGGAAATCTCCAATTTGAAAGTCATGTAAATACACAATACAGATCCACGGCTCCTTTTCGAATTCTACCTCTGCTCCTCAATTCTTCTTCGTCTTTCTCAATCTTAGTGTATTTTTGTACATAATTTTAAGTTTAAGTTATTGGACAACAATTAGAACCAAAATATTATTATAGCGGATGCATGCTTTCATTTTGATTAGTGTGATACTACGCTACGTTTATTCTCATATTAGGCTAAATGTATATAGTAGCTGGATGCAGAGCATAGACAGAAAAATGAAGAATCTGAAATGGAGATGCAGAGGCTTAGTGAGGAGAAAAGTAAATGGATCTGTAAATCTAGTGCACGTGGGCAAATGTAAATGGATAGGCATATGCGTTTTTGAAGTTAGGCACATGCCATTCCCATACATAGAATGTGCATCTGGAGTGTAAAGTTTTTTTGGATTTAATGAAACAAACATCTCTGTAATATTGCCCTAACTCCTTCACGGCATTTACATAACCTTAACCAAACTGCATTGAATTGGGATTGGAAGACTGCATATGTGAACAATGACTGATGGCTTTTTAAAGTGTATTACATTATTGCAAAGTAATATGTCATGATTTATCCAAGCCACCATTCCAAATATCAGATCCCAATCTTTAAGCCGTTCACCATGCCTTAACTTAATCGCAATGGGTTGCGTGTGTATTGATTGTAATTCTGTAAGGGAAATAGGCGGCTATGCCCTCGCCTCCAATGTTTTATTCAACCATGCCCTGTTTATAGAAACACATGCGATATACATGCAGTAAACCTTCAGTAAACATTCAATAAACCGTCAATAAACCTCAATAAAACTTCAATAAACATTTCCCATCTGCAATGCTATAAAAACTTCCTATTGGTTCCGTACCGCCCATCGGGTTTGAATCCCTCTTTCCTTTATAATCGGTTAATAAATTCGTTGATTTTCTTTATTTTATTGGTCTTGGGCAGCTCAGTAGCATAAAAGTAATGTATATTGGTGCATCTATATTGCTTGTCTATTGCGTCTATATTGCTTCTCTATTGCGTGCATAGCGTACATTTATTGCGTGTGTCTTGATTGTTTATTGCTTACGAAGGAAATAAACAACAATACACAGGCAACAGACAAGCAATATACACGCAATACACATGCAATCTATACGCAATAGACATGCAATATACATCAGTCCCTAATTTCACCATCCATAAGGGAGTCGTATCGATTAGGAAATTCTACTTAATAGTTGTTCTTCCTATTAATAAACAATCAATAAACCTTCAATAAACATTCAATATCGGACAATAACATGCGAAATACATGCAGTACACAATCAATAAACCTTCAATAAACATCCAATATCCGATAAATAACATGCGATACACATGCAGTAAACAATCAATAAACCTTCAATAAACATTCAATATCCGATAAATAACATGCGATACACATGCAGTACACAATCAATAAACCTTCAATAAACATCCAATATCCGATAAATAACATGCGATACACATGCAGTAAACAATCAATAAACCTTCAATAAACATCCAATATCCGCTAAATAACATGCGATACACATGCAGTACACAATCAATAAACCTTCAATAAACATCCAATATCCGGTAAATAACATGCGATACACATGCAGTAAACAATCAATAAACCTTCAATATACATCCAATATCCGAGCAATAACATGCGATATACATACAGTAAACAATCAATAAACCTTCAATAAACATCCAATATCCGCGCTATAACATGCGATATACATGCAGTAAACAATCAATAAACCTTTAGTATATGCCAATAAACAATCTACCTATTTCAAGAACAATAATTTAAACTCAATGCCAATCCACCTATTTCAAGAACAAATATTACAAAATGGGTTTGAAAACTCATTGGTGGTGCGTGCAACATGTCTTTTTGGGGAGAACTTTTACAATCCTTGAAACTGTGCACTTAATTGGTCATTAAAAGAACAAATATTATTAAAATTGATAAAAGTAATAAAACTAATACCAAGTCCTTAATGGACTTCAACATATTCAGCACCGTAGCATCATACGTGTCATCTGGCTGTTCTGTTTGAGCGGAAGTTACATCAACCCATTCAAATCCATTGCAACTGGTGGCTCCCTAATTGCAGGCATCATATATGCAAAATAATTGTGTCAGAGTTAGACCAAGGTTTTTTTCACCCACATACATATTCTGGAAATGAAAACTTACATAGGAGGTTAGGCACTTCCAAAATGGCTTCCCTCGATTTTTCTCTGATTTTGAAACCCTAAGCACCATTGCAGCTCCACAGTACGGACACCTCTTTGTTTGAGCTGGAGATGAAGACGAAGACATGTTGAATCTTCTCACTTGTACCTTTTCTCACTCAGATCTTCTCACTGAAACCTCTTCGGACTCATACCTTCTCACTCAGATCTTCTCACTCAAACCTCTTCAGACTCAGAGCTCTCTCATCTCTGCCCAAATGCGATTATATCCTCTTTTTTGTCCGTGGGTGGGTTGGGCATGCTTTCGACACATGTACCGTCAGATATGGGGCATCGTTTACCCCATAAACCAATATAATATTTAACTACCAAAACCGAATATGAAAATTGAGGGAAAACTGCCCTAAACTCTATATTATTTTCATTATATTTCATTAAACCAACTAGTTGGATAAACATTCATCACATTTTAATAACAGTACTACTATATTTCGGTGTGGGAAAATGAAAAGTTATGTGATGGGACGTTCTGTGACTAGTCAGTAATCCGTCACATTTGTTTCATTGACATAAAAAGGGCGGGAAAATCCTAAAAATGGCTATGCATATAGGTTCTTAATTTACTTTTTGACTGTCTGACTTCTCATTTCGATGACATTTTCCTTCTCTTCTGTTTTTCTCTAGTTTTAGGGTGTTGGTTCAGTTTCTTTAAAAAGGGTCAAGTGAGAAAAACCTCAAGTGGAAACACATTTTCCAAACGGTACAACAAACACACCCTATAACAGAACCAAAACCCCATCTATTCTCATTTCTCCCCTCTTCCACTCCTCAAATCGTTCCATTCCAAAAAAATAGAAACACATGAATTCCAAATATTTCACTACAGTCGGAGGAAAGAGAAGGAAGCATATCCATTTGGAGATGCCCCAAGCCTTCATCCCGGAGTTGGCTTGGTTTAAAGTGATGTTATACGTGGCAACCCAATCTTCGGAAGATCTCTTCCGTATGGCATCTGTGTGCCCATTATTCCGGACGTTGGCAAACACTCCACAAGTGTGGAACACCATTTCAATGGCTAAGTACCCAGACCATCCTAGCTGGTACCATGATAATCCTGCGGTCCAGCTTTTCTTGCAACAATGCAGAGCTTGCGAGAACCCTGAGTCGATATTTAGAGAGGCGTTCGAAGTGTTTTTCATGCAGGGTAACGTGGAAGCGTTGTATGGGATGCGCATCGCAGCCACGGCAGGCCATATGGAAGCGGCATATATAGTTGGACTTCTTGGCATGTTTGGAATTGGTCAGTCAAAAGAGGATGCATTAGAATTTTTGTGTTCTTTGAATCAACGTAACAACATTGATATGAAAGGAACCAGGGATGCTTTGAGACGAAGATTAAGCCGAGTTTGGAATGTTGCAAGACATATCGTAGATATGTTTTACTATGGGAAGATTAAGTTCAATCATTGCAGCGCTTGTAACAACAACGAATGGTGTTTTGTTATTGAAGGCTGGCCTACTGAAGCAAAGATAAATCCTTCATTCTGGACTTGTTGCAATCGATGCAAATGGCACCGTGAGAGTGTTTTTTGGTTCAAGGTAATGCGTGTGTATGTTGTGCCAGGGAATCCATACCCTTATAATTAGTTGTAGTATGTTTTTAAGGTTTTTATGCTTTCTGGACTTTCTTCTCTTCAGTTCTACGTTGGCTGGCTACGTTGGCCAAATGTTGGGTTTTAATGTATTTTGTCTGGTGTTTGTGCAGTCATAAACCGTTTTATATATAAATCTACGTATATATATTTGTATACTTGAATGCTTACTGACATCAGAGATGGGTAATATGACATTTTACTGACATAGATATTTTGGCCAACTACAATCTTAATATTTGGTAAACGAAAAGGCGTGCATGGAGTGAGCTGTCTGTTCACCAGTGCTTGGAAAAGACATTTTCCCACTTATCATATCCTAAACTAATTTTTTTCTGATGCCATACAATGGTTGGACATGTATTTTTTTTATTTACTTTTTCAAAACATCCCTTAACCCTAATAAAAATTAAAAGTTAAGAAATTGAAGAAGAGAGAAACTAATTGGCACCTGAAATGGTCTTTTCGCATAACAAAATTAGAAGAAAAAAAAAATTTAGGGTCAATAAAATTAATAAATATAGAAGGTAAAAAGTCATATAATAATAATTTAGGATAAAGAACAATATCATAATAATTTAGCGTCACCACAAAACGGGGAAATCAGTAAGAAAGATGAAGCCTCAATGAATTCGTAGCAATTTTTGGAAGTTTTTTTTTATCATTTTTGTGTATTTAGTTATGAATTTTGTAAGGCAAAACAATAAAATAAGAATTTAGGGTAAAAAGCAAGAATGTTTGGTTGCAACTGACGTACACTTGTGCAAGTGGTGAAAGGTATGCACTGAGATCGCGCCATGTGTCCACTTGCGATTATTTGGGGTTTTTTAGTGCAAACAACTTGAACAAATTGTAATAAATAGTCGGAAAATCGTAAAAATGCCCCAGAAATTACTCCGCCCTCCTTGTGACGTTATATAACTAGAGGAACCTATAAAGCATCCATTTCGCAATGAAAAAATCCAAATTGTTTTAGAGAACTGACTTTCCTCTTAACCCTAAGTATATATGTTTGTTCACTTTAACAAGTATATTTCCTTAATATTCGTTATATAATTTGTAATAAGACAAGAAATAGTTTCCTTTCAAATATAAGGATGTAACATAATCTGTTTTTGTTTTGTTATAATAATGTACATATATAATAATTGCACACTGCTTTGAAGCCATCATTGCAACTGCGCCTAGAGCTTTGAACACGTCAGAGGTATTCAATAAGTCGTCCATACGCAACTGCGTCTAGAGTTATGAACCGTCACAGGTATTCAATAAGTAGTCCATCGGGAATCAGTACAAAATATCCATCATGTCCAATCACATAAAATAATGCCATACTTTTTTGAAAAACCTCACACCACTCAAGCAATTTTAAAATATTAGTGAATATTTGTCCTAGTCTATATAAGTGATTATATATTCACTCTGCATTTTTTTCACAGTATATGTTAACTTTGAGGGATTCCACAAACATATAATATAAAGGAAGAAAACAATAGTAGGAGATGAACCAGTACAAAAAAACAATAACATAACCTTGTCACAAATGCTTTTCCATAAACCTTGCCCTAACATATAATAAATAAAGGCAACATTGCATATGATGCAACCATGTCCAAATTTGATACGTGATCACACAAAAATGGACATGGCAGCAACATATGACTGAAGTAGATGGCCACGTTGCATCACGTGTTCTCATCATTAAAGACATCAAAATATGAAGGTTGAAATCTTCCATAATAGTAAGCATCAAAATAGGTTTGAAGCAGAGTTGAACGAAAATTCCAATTCCACTGATTTGTCTCTGCTCAAACACGATAACCAAAATGGTTACTTCCCTTGGTGAGTATAGTTGTTAACGTCGGAAAAGGTAATAGATGACCAATCAAACTCGGGTACGACGAGTTTTGCATAGGACCGGAAGTAGTCGAATCCAGCTTGCATCACACGCTTCTTTGACTCCACTGCATTAGATGAGTTCTTGTATTTTTGAACAGCTACACTCCGAAGTCGTTTGTGTCTACGCTTCATGCGCTGCAACTTCACCCTATCCAGATTGGCCTGCCTTTTGTCATCTTCAATTTGGCCTTCAACAAATTCCAAACGTGCCCTTGCCCTTTGGATTTCATCACCAAGTTGAAGATGCCTCTCCTTCCAGAATCCAAGAACCCTTTCAGACTCAAAACTTCCAACAAAATGGTCATTCTGTCTAGGAATGTGACACTGCTTGTCTGGTGACTCACTTGCGTGTCGAAGGCGGTCTTTGTTTGGAGGGGTGTTTATTATGCTGACATCAAACTTGGTTAGTAAATCCATTTTATGGAGGGAGAGAGTTTCTGTGGAGGAGAGAGTTTCAGTCGATGGAGAGAGATTCGGTGGAGGAGTCAGTTTTTCGTGGAGGGAGAGTTTCTATGAAGGATGTGATAGTAATACCAATAAAAAGGTTCCCGCCAAAAAATATTTGGTTGACAATGTATAAATTAATTTTTTGTCTGATACAATCTAAGTTTAATCCTAACCACTGTGGTTGGGTTCACTAACTAGATGTCACTTCCATTGAGTTTCTTTCAGCCACTGACAGTGGTGATGAGGTTGACATGCTTGAAAAGCAAAACCTGACACCTCTTTTTAAAAATTGAAATAAAGTACATATGTTGACTACATGCAAGCTTTGGTATGTTGGTCTATAAAGCTATGTCCCCTTCCTCAAACGAAATTGCGTATGCAATCCTCATCCTCTAAAAACAAATAGGATTATTCAAGCATGTCATCCTCTTCAGGCGCCAACAACACAGTCGAATATGAAAAATTGGAGTTGCAGGCTCCATTTCCACGTTGTACTCGCCGACCCCGTCCATTTTCAACATCATTTGGGAGTGAGGGGGACTCCGATGATCCATTAGAGGCAATACATGCAGTCAGTAGCAAGCTAGATTATAATTCCAGACTGATCAATTCGTGGCACGAGAAATGTGTTGAAGACGAGGCCATTCTGGCTGATCTTAACATTAGAGTTAACAAAGCGTTCTCCCAAAAGAACAAGTACTTGAAGTTGAGTCATACAAGGAAGTTGAAAGCAGAGGAGTTGGATACAGTAATGAATGATGAAATTAAAGGTTGTTTGATGAACCATATGCGATGCGAAGAGCACCATAGTGAACTGGAGATGGCATTCAACGAAGGATTCGAAAATTTCCGAGCATTTGCGGCAACTACTCATACAAGTTATAATTGGGACTATGTATCCCCTAATGCTGTGAGAGAGATACTAGACGATGGTGGTGACATGAGTGAGCATAAGCACGTCAAAGCTGCTCGGAAGAAGCCGACCAATACGACTGACTAATTGCGGCTACGGCTGTTCAGTTGGTTGGGGTGATCGTGGTATTGCTAACAGGGACCAAATAATATGCTTTGCAATGTAAAAATATCTTATGGGACCATTATGTCAGTCGTCAGTAATTCGTCAATTTTGTATGAATGAATGAAATGTTTGGATGCAGTAAATTAAGCTATACAAATAATGGGTTATTCATGGACTTTTTTCTGATGTTATACAATACTTGGAATGTAATTTGTTCTTTTCATTTTTCAAAACATCCCTTCACCCTAATAAAGGAAAAAAAAATTAACAAATTGAAGAAGAGAGAAACTGATTAACACCAGAAATGGTCTATTCTCACTCAAAATAACAATAAAAATAATAATTTCGAGTAAATATAATTAACAAATGTAGAGGCTAAAAAGTAATATAATAATAATGTAGGGTAAATAATAATAAAATACTAATATAGCGTAACCATGAAACAGGGAATTCAGTAAGGAAGATGAAGTGTCAATGAGTTCGTATCAATTTTTGAAACATTTTTATCATTTTTGTGTATTTAGTTATGAATTTCATAAGAAAAAACAATAAAATAAGAATTTAGGGTAAAAACCAAGGATGTGGCCATGTGTATTGACGTACACTTGTGCAAGTGGTGAAAGGTGATGCGCTCAGATCGCGCCAGGTGTCAGCTTCCGATTATTTTGGCTTTTTTTAGTGCAAAAATCTTGAAAAAAGTTAAATAAATAGTAGGAAATTTGGAAAAATGCCCCGAAAATTACTCCGGCCTCCTTGTGACGTTATACAACTGGGAGAAGCTAGAAATCATCAATTTCATAAAGAAAAAATTTGAATGCCTTTAGATAACTCACTTTCCTCTTAACCCTAGCTATATATGTTGTTAACTTTAACCTAGATAACCTACATCAACAAGCATCTCCCGTGAATGCTCGAAATTGTCTTTTAAAATGAATAACCATGAAACGGGGAATTCAGTAAGGAAGATGAAGTGTCAATGAGTTCGTATCAATTTTCGGAACATTTTTATCATTTTTGTGTATTTAGTTATGAATTTCATAAGAAAAAACAATAAAATAAGAATTTAGGGTAAAAACCAAGGATGTGGCCATGTGTATTGACGTACACTTGTGCAAGTGGTGAAAGGTGATGCGCTCAGATCGCGCCAGGTGTCAGCTTCCGATTATTTTGGCTTTTTTTAGTGCAAAAATCTTGAAAAAAGTTAAATAAATAGTAGGAAATTTGGAAAAATGCCCCGAAAATTACTCCGGCCTCCTTGTGACGTTATACAACTGGGGGAAGCTAGAAATCATCAATTTCATAAAGAAAAAATTTGAATGCCTTTAGATAACTCACTTTCCTCTTAACCCTAGCTATATATGTTGTTAACTTTAACCTAGATAACCTACATCAACAAGCATCTCCTGTGAATGCTCGAAATTGTCTTTTAAAATGAATAACCATGAAATGGGGAATTCAGTAAGGAAGATGAAGTGTCAATGAGTTCGTATCAATTTTCGGAACATTTTTATCATTTTTGTGTATTTAGTTATGAATTTCATAAGAAAAAACAATAAAATAAGAATTTAGGGTAAAAACCAAGGATGTGGCCATGTGTATTGACGTACACTTGTGCAAGTGGTGAAAGGTGATGCGCTCAGATCGCGCCAGGTGTCAGCTTCCGATTATTTTGGTTTTTTTTAGTGCAAAAATCTTGAAAAAAGTTAAATAAATAGTAGGAAATTTGGAAAAATGCCCCGAAAATTACTCCGGCCTCCTTGTGACGATATACAACTGGGGGAAGCTAGAAATCATCAATTTCATAAAGAAAAAATTTGAATGCCTTTAGATAACTCACTTTCCTCTTAACCCTAGCTATATATTTTGCAACAACCAACATCACAAGTATATTTCCCTAATATTAATTATCTAGGATTTAATAATACAATAATTAGTTTCCTTTCATATAAAAGGCTGTAAACGTATCTGTTTTGTTATAATAATCCACATATATAATAATTGGACAATGCTCTGAAGCCATCATGGGTGCGTGCATCTAGATCTTTGAACACGTCAACGCTATTCAATAAGTTGTCAATATGGCTCCGTCTTGGGTTCGTAGTAAATATCTCTATCATGTCAAATCACATCGTTCGATGGCCTGACACCAGTCAAGCAATTTTGAAATAGTACTGAATATTTGTCCTAGTCTATATGAGTGATTAGAACTTCACACAATATTTTATTTTTCACAGTACATGTTGCTTTGAGGGATTCCCTAAACATATAATATAAAGAAAGATAGAAAAAGTGTGACATGAAACAGTACAAACAACAACATATAACTGGGACAAATTAGAAGTATATTTCCTTAATGTTCATTATCTAATTTATAATAACACAAGTATTACTTTCATTTGCTTCATATATAATTATTGGGATTATGTATTGCAATTCCTTGTGTCTAACATTGTATTTTGCAAAAACTGAAATATTATTCAATAAGTTGTCAATATCACCACGCGTTGGAAATCAGTAAAGTCTCATTATCATGTCCCTTCACATTAAACAGATGGCGTACTTTTTCTCAAAAAATTGACACGTCAGTCATAAGTAACACTCTCTTTATTCACTTTACATGCCAATGTGCTATACATTCTTTGGTGAATGATTTATGGGTTATTTATATAACAAAATATTACAAATATTGCTGAATATTTATTTCGTCTATATGAGTGGGGACACGAGTGACCATAAGCACGTGCAAGCTGCTTGGAAAAAGCTGACCCATACGACCGAGTGAATATGGCTACCATTGTTCAGTTGGTTGGGGTGATCGTGATATTGCTAAGAGGGAGCACATAAAATGCTTTGCAATGTAATTTTCTTGTGTGTGCGAAATTACGAGTAGTTGAAATGTTGGTGTACACTTTAATATTCTCCAAGCATTCGAAATGTGATTAGCTGCAATGTACTTATCATGCATAGAAGATGTTGTATTGTAGTTTGTATTTTACACGCTGATTTCTAATCATTGTGTTCCAACATAGTGCAAATTTCAAGTATCCTTCAGGTACGAATGTTTACAAAATCGTGCACCAATATTGCTTCATAGTCAAGGTCAGATCTTAATAACCAGTCAAGCACTAGAACATAACATTAGGAAAAATTGGTTGCTGCTGTAAATGATTAGTGTTGCTGGAAATGATTCGTGCTGGAAATCATTACTGCTGATGGAAACAACAGCTCCCTGCTGGAAATGCTACATTAGCCTGTGATATAATCAATGAATCTGTGTCACTCGTTCATAATTCAGCATAGACTACCCATTTTACATGGTAAAAGTCATTGCTTCTTCACAAAACTCAAAATTTGATACTTTATCAAATGTCTATGAAAATTTCCAAATAGGGAGAAGACATGTAAAATTAACATGTGTCCAAATTTCATGCAAGAAGTAAACCAACCAAATTTCCATTTCAATTAGCAGTGGACAAAGTAAGAGCTTATCAGTGGACATGAACAAACAAATAAAATAAAACTGCATATAGAAAACTTAACCTGATCATTAGCATTCATAACAACCGGCCTTTGTATAATACAAACATAAATCATTCGGTAGGTCCGTGCATCCTATAAAATTCGTCGAATAATGGGTCACTGAGATCTATTGGAGTTGATTCCTCATTGTTTGACGGTGATGTCCTGCATAAACACCAAACACAAGCACATAAAAAATTTAACTATTCAAATTTTAGGTGTTATTATAAATAGTTTTAACATCTTACGGTGTGTTCAAATTTCTTGGGCATTGTCTTCTATCATGACCAATGTCTCCACACTCCCGACAGTGTCGAATCCCTCGCTTCATTGGCTTTTCCTTTGCTCCCGTTACTTGTTTCCACTTTCCTTTGCACCTTACTCTCTTAGGGTCTTTCATATATTGTGTTTGAGAGCTGGACCCTCCAACTTCGTTATTACTTGGTCCATCCTTCAACAACTTCAACTTCACCCGCAAACTTTTTAGAGTCTCTGACACTAGCTCACATCCTTCTTCACACATTAATGCATCCTCAACCACATCTGAAGCAAGTCGGGACATTGTACTCCGCTTTATTAAAAGACCAGGATCTGCAGAGTCTTTAATTTCGTTGCCATTTGCATCTGACACCAATCCAGCTTTCGCAGTTTTCTTCCACCTTTTCAAAATATATTTATCAGGCATATATTCAATCTGGTCCCTTCTGAACAATGCTAGGATGTGCTTGCAAATAATCCCAACAAATTCAAATTTTTTGCAGCTACATGATGCGTGGTCAGAATCTTTGACATATACGACTTCTGCCACTCTTGTTTGCCAATTTTTCCTTTCGCTCACATTAAAGACAACTTTTGAAGCATCCTCTGTTTTGAGCTCTAGGAAACATGTTGTACTTTGTATTAGTTCTTTCTCAAACTTTTGAAACATTGCCCTTGTGTACAAGGTAGCCATTTGTTTGTTCATTGGCATTGGTAGAATACATTGAGCCACTTCAAATGCATCTACGTGATCAGCAGCTAACTCTTTTTGACGTTGATGGGAAAGTGCCCTCTCAAATCGTATTATGAAATCCATCAACGAATTTCTCCTTGATATGTATTGCTTGAAGAAAGCATGAGAACCTTCCGCTCTTTGGCTGCTTGACATTCCAGCAGCAAAAAAGTCTCGTGCGTAGGCTGGAACCCAAGATTCCCTTAAATCAAACATTGAACTTAGCCATTGATGGTCAGTCAAACCAGCCTTTGTAACCACAATATTCCACTTTGCATCAAACTCATCCTTATTGTCAGTATCCCATATGGCTTTCTGAAATTCACGCCAATACTCCTTATAAGCAGAATGTGGTAACTTAACATGGAACTTTGATGTGATGTGCCATATGCAAAGCCGATGAAATGTAGTCGGGAAGGCTATTGAAATCGCTCTGGTGATGGCCGCATCTTGATCTGTAATGATCGTTTTAGGTTCGCCACCTTGCATGGCTTTCTTAAACTCCTCAAACATCCAAATAAACGACTCAGTCGTTTCCTTGCTCAAAAATGTGCATGCTAAGACAATTGTCTGACCATGGTTATTAACTCCCAATATTGGTGCAAATGTCAAGTCGTATCGATTCGTGTTGAATGTGGTATCGAATACAACAACATCTCCATACAACCGGTACGCCCGTCTAGAACTTGCATCTGCCCAAAAACATCGACTAAACCTGTCTTCGCCATCTCCCTCAATCTTGAAATAAAAAGCCTCATTTTTTTTCTGTTCAGCCATAAAATACTCGGTCACTAGTTCAACATCGTGGTTCCTCAGCTTCCCATTCACACTACATTCAAGATTGTAAATATCCTTTTTGATAAAACCGATTTTATCCATTCCTCCGGATTGCACCTCGAAAATACTTACTTTCTGATGAATTGGGATATTAACCGAGCCCAACTGTTTTGTAAGTACTTTTGCAGAATCCGAAATACGACGGTGTGATCTCAATAAATGCACTCTTTCTGAGGCTGTCATCTTATGATTGTGTCCCTCTGCAAAAAGAGAGATGGCATACTTCTTGCTCCCATTTGTCTTCACAACCACAATCTTAGCTTTGCAATTGCATCTACTTATTCCCCGCTGTCTTTTTCTCTCCCGAGTTTCATCTTTCCTGTATGCACCTTGTTTGCAACAAACAAATTCTTTCCTCAGAATCTCTTTCTTATTTGTCCCCCGAAAGCTGGAATGAAGTCGAATACCAAAGCCAGCCAAGAATGCATATCTATTATAGAAATTATAAGCGAGGTCAAGCGAGTCGAACTTCATCCCAACCGCTGGTGTTTCCTCATTTCTTACTTCAGGAATGTAAACCATCCCATTAGCTGTTACACAGTCATCACTCTCTGAGCCCCCAGACATTTTACCCACATATATTTTTTAACTACTTCTATATCACTGCATAGCAAATATTAATTCATTAATTAATCAATCATTACTGCATTACAACATATCAATGCATTCCACTTACACAAAACATTGCCCAAATTGACACAAAAAAGACGCATAGCCTAGCTTGTTTGTAAGAGCCATTATTACACAAAATTTAATAATAGTTATGTCATCTCTTGTGCAATAATCTGGAAAAAATAACATTAGAACCAACATGTTCAACTAAGAACACAAATGTAATTCAAACCAGCAATTACAGAACTTCTCCCAATATCCTCTCCAAATCCTTACTCCTAATGCCATTAAGCCTAAGTTTAGGATCTTTTACCTACATTTTATAATTTCCCACCCTCACCAAAAACAATCAACTAAATATATTGAATATTCATAAGGAAATGACGCATTATTGATAGCAAACTGACCCATTATTGAAGGCAGAATAACACATAATTGATCGCAGAAATGACGCATTATTGATGCCACAAATGACGAATTTCTCACCCTCACAAAAAACAAACCAAACCCAATAAAATCAATCCAACAACAGTAAACTTACCTCTCAAACTCAAGCGGGAGCTCCGAAGTCAATCAGCTTAAGAGAATGTGGTGGACATTAGAGAAGACTCTTTGGTAGTGGAGACTCCATCTCTACCACAATCGAGGAACAAATGCTGCTGCGGCGTGTAGCAGATATGCTACTTTGCTTTCATCTGGAATCTCGTGTGCTGAACGAAAAAGAGAAGGGGTTTTCACTTCAGCCATAGAATCAAAACAGGGCAATAGCTAGATAAGAGCCATTAATCGTCATACTGAGGATGCCATAGATCGCAGGCCTCCCAAGGAGCTGATGACAATGGAGCGACTATAGGGTTTGGGAGCTTTGGATCTTTCTAATTCTGGGTTTGCGTTGCATTAAAAAACAGAGGAATGTGTTCTTGAATTTTTCAGAGGGAAATATCTTCAACTGAAGTTGGGTTTCCAACGGGTCAGATTTCAACCCGGTTTTACATGCACCCTCTTTTAAAAACTCACCGTTGGATGAAATCCAACGGCTCTAACATACCCCTCAAATAAACCCCTTATAACTTTCCCCTCACTATAGAAGCTCCCCAAGTCAAGACTGTCAAAGTCTTTCCAACCCAAGGCCGTCCTCGGCCCATTTGGTGATAAATTGGCTTAATATTCAGCATGACAGCTAAGTCTCGGCCCATATCGAGCATTTTGCCTGGTCGTGGTCGTTAGTCACGGTCACGATATTATTGGCCGAGATCATTGGTCAAACAGACAGCAGATAATGGCCATGACCTACTCGAGAAATGCAGAAGTTGGAGGGCATTTGTGAGACCACATACTTTCGGCTACCATTTTATTAGCCAATTATAAAGACTTCAAATAGGATTATCTTCCCCAAATCAAGGATCTCATTTTCATAAAATCTCCTCGATTCACTCCACCTCCTTATTCAAGAGACAGAATAATTCCCTTCCATATAGGGATTATTTTCCACAAACCATACCAAAGATGGACACCCTATATAAAGATGGTATCACACCACATATGAGGTAATTCCGAAAACCCTAGCCAAAAGCGTAAAGGCTCACACCACTCTTTCTCTCTCCCTCTCTCACGGATCCGCGTAGCTCCATCCTTTTAGTTAATATGCATTTCCTCGAGACCATTTATTTACTTAGGCATCGAAGGGTCTTTGGCCAACACCCTCCGGGTGTTCTCCATTGACTGCCATTTATTTTGTAGGGTTTGAGGAAGAAGAGGATCGAGAGAGAAGAGGATCACCCACAAATATTCTCCCGGAAATTATTTGTACAAACATTGAGTACAAATCCAAACACTATGGCAACTTCCTCAATTACCTAGGGGACTTGCATACATGATTAAAGATGTATATATGTAAAGTTTAGTCTCCATATTCTCACTATCCTAGTTCTCAAAACTAAGCAATAACTGAGCCATGCATATCGTATGTACTGATTCAAATTTTTAAAAAAAGCTTAAGAGAGCAACTGGCTCAATTTTTAATTAAAAAACAGCATACACGTTTACTATATTTAATGGAGTTCTTATGTGCACACGTGAGTTAGGCTAGTTGGTTAGGACAATAAGCCCACTCCTTTGCACCCATATATGAAAAAATGGAGTTATGATGCTAAAAAAGGACATGTAGAAAGGGAAAATTTTTCACATACTTTTGTAGAAATGCACCTTTTAGTTTTATAGTTTCTATAAAGAGGGTTTTTTTTTTTTTTTGGGTGGTCAAAAAGATCACTTCAAAGAAACAGAGCCACCAAAGGGCCAAATAGAAATACAAAAAGCCAGCATACGGCAAAGGAAAAAACAGAGAGAACGAACTACAGAGACCAAACATAAAGAAATAAACAAACGCAGAAGCAAATAGCTACCAAAACGAAGCACCCTCCAGTAGGCCATGACCACGCTAGGGGGCCAGGGCAACCGCCACGAGAGAGGATCAGGACCAAGGAGGGTGGGTGGGGGTGTATTCACCCAATTACTAGAGCACAACCTCCGTTTGGCAAGATTAGCGGCGGCATTGGCAACACCGTTAGCTTCACGACGAATCCAGGACCAATTCAAAAGATTAAAACTCGTACTCATATTTCTAATTTCCACGAGAAAAGGGTAAATTCTTCAAACCCCCAAATCAGGATTTCTCCCACATGCATGCACAAGGTTCAGGCAGTCATTTTCAATGATGATATCTTGGAGTCCCAAGGATTTGGCAAGCTTCAAACCCTCAATGGCAGCAGCATCTTCCACCTTCTCGCTAGAGGAATAGGTACGGCTTGCAGCAACAGCAACAAAAGAGCCACGCCAGTCTCTAATGACCACCCCAATTCCCAGCAAGATTAGCAGAAGAGAAGGCGCCATCAATGTTTACCTTGTAAAATTGGGGAGAGGTGCGACACCAGGTAGCATTAGGATGATGGGAAGGGAGCTCAATGCATGAGGAGGAATTAATCGACAGGGACTGAGAGATCTCAAATTCTGCAATGAACCGGGATGCAAGATCTAGAACGCGCATGGTAGAGGGAGAGGATCCTGTCAATACACTTCTTGGCACCTCGCATCCAAATTTCTCAACAACATCAATTGATAAAGGAAAGACACCATGTTTTGTGATAAAGGTCAGTAAAAGGCCCCTTTGAAGCAAGTAATCCACTCATCCAAAGTGGCAAAAGAACCCAGATTTGGCGAAGAGCCCAAGTGTTGGAATAATTGCTCTGAATAATGCTCACCTATATTATCGTTGGACCAAGGTTCTCAACTGTACCACTATACTAGAATTGGAACAGTCTTCTTGGGACTGCATACTAAGAGAGTTTTGCATATATATATATATATATGGACACTACTGAACCTCTTGTAATTCTTATGATGAATAAGAGCAAACCATTCTCTTTTAAGTGGACGTAGGCTATATCAAGTAGCTGAACCACTATAATTCTGTGTGTCTTATTCACTTTATTTCTCTCTATCTATTTCTTTATGGTATCAGAGCAGGACTCTCTTGAGTATCCTGTCTCTTTGACTTCTCATGGGTGTTTCATCTGACAAGGCTTCTGTCTTTACCATGGATGTTGATGGTAATCCTAATCTTCATCTTTGTTCAATACTTTTAAATGGGTTTAATTATATTACTTGGTCAAGAGCTGTTATGTTGGCTCTTGGAGGAAGATCAAAGCTTGGTTTCATCAATGGAACCATTCGAGCACCAGAGGCTAGCGATCCAAAGTTTGAGGACTGGTTCTGTAAAGACCAGCTTGTTATGTCTTGGCTACTTAACTCCATGGAACCTCAAGTGGCTGAGATTTTTAGCTTTTCAGATTCCGCACATCACCTTTGGGAATCTGTGGAAGAAATGTATGGGCAGCAAAACAATGCTGCCAGGATTTTTCAGTTAAAGAAAGATATTGCTGGGTGTTATCAAGATGGGAAACCATTCATTGAGCATCTTGGGAAGCTTAAGAGCATGTGGAATGAGCTGTCTCTTTATAGGCCTCATACTACAGATTCTGCTACCCCTCTGAAACGAGCAGAGGAGGATAAAATTTTTCAGCTCTTAGCAAGTTTAGATCAAGAATATGAAGATCTTCGTAGTCATATATCGATGAGTGCTGAGATACCTTCTTTGAACAACGTGTGCACAACAATACATCGAGAAGAAATCAGGAAGAGAGTCATGAACAAAAACAAATGCTGAAAGTTCAGATTCTCGTGCATTTGTGGCTAGTTCCAAAATGTCAGAAAGCAGGTCATTCAAAAGTAAGAAACCAAATATTACTTGCAGTTATTGTGGGCAAAAGAAGCGCACCAGGGACACATGTTGGGTTCTCCATCCACATTTGAAGCCTAAATTCAACAAAGATAAAGGTTCACAAAATTCTGTAGCCAATGCTGCTGTATGTTCTAATTCTGTACCCAATGATATCATGGCAAATTTCAAGTCAAATCCTTCTGCCTTGCTTGGTCAATTTGTTAATTATCTTCAACAACATGGTCCATCCGGAAACATAACTCAGAATGGTGGTGCAAGTCAAACTGATGCTCATGCAAATATTGCTACAAATCCATCGGCTCTTCTTGGCCATTTTGCGTCATATCTTCAACATTTGGGCAAATCAGAGAATTCTCCTCTTGATGGAATTCTCGCTTCAGGTATTTTCTGTGCCTTCATGTCTGCACTAATATCTAATTCAAACTCAAATTTTTGGATCATTGATACAGCTGCTACCGATCACATGACAAATCAAAAGAATCAACTTCATAACTTTAAGGCACCAGCAGAGATGCAATCTGTTTCTGTGGCAAATGGTATGAATGTTCAGGTTATGGGTCAAGGAAGGATTAAATTCTTTAATTCAAAAACTGACTCTACTGCTCTTTATGTGCCTTCCTTTCCATTCCAGTTCATGTCAGTTGGAAAGGTACCTAATTCTCTAAATTGCACTTGGAGTATTGTCAAATTGCCACAAGGAAAAAGGACAGTTGGATGTAGGTGGGTTTACAAGACTAAATTTAAAAGTGATGGCTCTCTTGAAAGGCATAAAGCCAGGCTTGTTGCAAAGGGGTTTACTCAAACGTTTGGGGTTGACTACAAAGAAACCTTTGCTTCAGTTGCTAAAATGAATACTGTGAGAGTTCTTTTGTCAGTTTCAGTCAACAATGATTGGCCACTCTTCCAAATGGATGGAAAAAATGCTTTTTTACATGGAGAGTTAGAAGAAGTCTATACATGAGCTTACCTCCCGGACATCCTCAGGAAAAACAAGAAGGTATGGTCTGTAAGTGTTCGGTTCATTTTTACACATGATTTTTCATGTTATTCACCTCTTATTTTGAGTTAGTTCTTGACATTTTATAGCTTTTTACTTCTTTTTTGTGTTTTAATAGGTTTTACCTTGGTTTGTATGAAAATGAGCTAAAAGTGCATTATTTGATTTAAATTCTGTTTTTGTTCATTTTCGTAGGTCAACTTCGTGGCCTTGGATCAGCATGTTCCGGTCCTTGGATGAGGTGATGATCTTCATAAGACTTGTTCCAATGGATGTTAACTACAACATATCCAAATTTGAGCTCCATTGGGCAAGTGTAGCCTATCCAACTGATCGGACAATTGATGCTGGCTCTGGATGTTTGTCTTGGCCAGTTTTCACCTCCACTTAGTGTGATCTTACTTCTACTTGTTACCATGCCATTTGGTAACAATAATTTACTTTAGTTAAGTGGAATTTTCTGAGAGTATATTTGTGAGGACAAAACTTCATCATGAGAGGAGACAAGAAAACAAAGGCAAAAGTGTGCCATGATGAAAGGAGGAGAGAGAGGAGCATAGAGAGGAATCAATTGACTTTGGGCAGATTGGAAGGGCAGCAGCTAAGCAACGTATCATTCATTCAGTTTTTATTCCAATTTGCAGAGATTTTTCTGAAAAGCTTGGGGGTTAGAGAGCTAGAGGAGGAAGACAAAGTCATCCAAGCAAGAAGTGGAAGAGATTTCCACCATTGAAGACCTTGAGCTTCCACCTTCACAAAAGCTGTAACTTCTTTCTAGTTTTAATTTGAATTTGTGTTTGAAGTAAGTATGTGTAACTAAACTTCATAGCTAGGGCTTAGGTTGAAGCCCTAAACATGATTACCTTATTGTTTTGATGCTTGAGTGTATGAATTTCTAGATATTGTTGATGAATCCCAATTCACCAAATTAATCTATCCTTGATGTATGTTTTTCCTTGGTTGGCCATCTTTGAAAGCATGCTTCTTGAGATTGTTGGGATTATGTGTATCTTCATGTTTTCCTAAGCAATAGATGGATGGAGTAAGAACCATCCATGTGAATTGGTTTCTTGAATACCTAATGTAAACACCATGCTATTAGGATTCTTGTGATGTTCATATTCTCTTTGAACTTAATGGGTTTTTCTTGTAATTGAATCAAAGTACTAAGCACACCTAGATTCGATTATAGGGAAGGCACAAGTATTGTAGCACTCGTACTGCACTTTACGTATATTAGAGAGAATCAATGCGTCTTGAGCCACTCGTACTGGTCTTGATTGCGAACATCTTCATCAACACGTTTAGAGTTCATCACTTGAGTATTCATGAACTTGGGTAGAATTGTTTAGGGTGGATTCCGAAACCCTAGTGTTTGTTACTTGATACTTTCACATTTTGATAACTCATCTCTGCCATTCTCTTTTAAATTCAAAGTCCATTTACATTCATGCAATAGAAATAGGTCACTTGAACCAATCAAACCCCCCCCCCCAATGTGTGTGTGAGTTGTGTGTTCGACACGTTATGTGTCTTTGTTACTGAATTTTGTTTGTTTCCGTAATTGTTTTGGACTTTTGGTCCGCGTTGTGTTCTTGCATTTTCTGTGCTGAATCCAACCGTATAAAGAACGTGAATTTTAGACAAACGATTGGAAAGTTATAGGCAAAACACTGGACAGAGGTCGAAACTGAAAAACAGAGAATTTTGTCTCTGGAAAATAACGACCGGTCTCTTTCTCATAACGACCGGTCGCCAGCCTATAACGACCGGTCGCTCTTCACACATTTCTCAAATTTTGTCTCTGGAAAATAACGACCGGTCGCTTTCTCATAACGACCGGTCGCCAGCCTATAACGACCGGTCTCTTATCACTAACGACCGGTCGCTTGTTACTATTCACAGCACTTTTCCGGGTGATAAATAGGTGATAAAAGGGTGATAGGAAGTGCTGTTTCTGTTTTTCTTTAGTTTCTTGTTTTGTTTCTTTTCTTTTACCTTCCTGTATTCTTTTTTTTAGTTCCCAATTTGTACTGAGTTTGTGTGTTGTGTAAAATTAGTGTTCTTTACGTACTCAAATTAGAACTTATAGGAAGCCGACAAGTTCTTCGTGGGATCGACCCCGTACTTACATAATCTATACCTCAATAGATTCGTGCACTTGCGGGTATTTTTAATTGGTTGTTTGCACATTAATTTGTGTCCTCTTAGGAATGCAACAGTAAGTTACACAAGGCTATCTACGACCTTAAGCAATCATCAAGAGCTTGGTATGCGAAATTAAGTTATGTTCTTGAAAGTGTAAAATTTCAGCGGAGTTCTGCTGACTCATCTTTATTTGTTAAGGATGAGAATGGTAGCAAACTAATAGTGCTTATATATGTTGATGACATTATTATCACTGGAAGTAATCTTGCAGAAATTACCAAGCTGAAGTTATTTCTTCACCAGAAGTTTGCCATTAAGGATTTGGGATCCTTAAAATATTTTTTGGGGATTGAAATTGCTACTTCCAGTAAAGGATTATTTCTTAACACTACTACAAAAATGGGAAAAGACGACCAGAAAAAGACGACGGTATAATATAAAACCGTCGTTGTATTTAAACAGACGACGGTATAAAAAAAACCCGTCGTGGATAAGTTCCTTACTATTGAATATTTTTAAAAGACGACGCATACAAATAAAAAAGCGTCGTTTTTAAAAATGGATTTCTTCAGAGATAAAATCTGACCAAAAAACAACGACAGTAGGTATGAATCCACCGACGTAGAAAATAAAGACGACAGTTCACCAAAAAACCTGCCGTGTTAACTCCTAACTAAACACGACCAACTGTTCTTAATCCGCGTCGTATAATATAATGGAATCCACGTCTGTATACTACGACGGTGCATTCTCTGTAAACCGCCGACTTATTATTTTGGAGTATACTACGACGGTACCTACAACACTACTGTCGTTTTTATTTACCACGTCCTAAGTTCAAATTACCGTCGTATTTGTTTAGTTTATACGTCTGCCTTCTCTGTAAAACGCCGTCTTATTTTTATAGCTTTTTAAAATTAATTAATTTTTCTTTTATTTTGGTAATATCTTTCTTAACACAAAACAAAATTTAATTCTCAATCCTCAACAACATTTTCATCTTAAAAGGCAAAATCTCTTCGTGTTAAATATTGATCAATATTTACACAATATATGTACACAAATTTGGCAAATACATCGTGGTTTCTTTTCTGCCTTCACCCTCAGCTTGTTCAACTGTTTCTTCCTCTCATATGCAAGCTGGGCCCTCTCCTTCCTCTTGTTCTCAAGCTCCTGCACAGCCACAGATGAATATCTAATAATTTCAGAAAATCAAAATCAACAAAGTATGAAAAGCTCACTCCTCGATTCCCATTTTCATCAAAATCAACTGTTTCTTCAAAACTCCTGTGTAGCAAGGGTGGAACCAGACTTAGAACCTGTTGTGGGTTGTGCCCTCGTATGCCTTCAAACGGGCAAGTGCGGCTGCAAACCCATGCAGGTTCTAAGGCTGGTTCCACCCTTGCTACACAGGAGGAATGATTATGTAAACCCATGGGAAGTGAGGAATCATTCTGCAAACCCATTTGCTTTCAGAAAGACAAGTGAGGGTTAAAAAACGCGTGAAAAAATGCTATTTAAACAAAATAACCGTAAATATCCACGTCGGTTATAATATAAATACCGACGTCATATTTGAATAATCAACATCATAACTACATCGGAAATCCAAAAGTCATTTGGCGCGTATTAAAAAGATAACTACATCGGAAATCCAAAAGTCATTTGGCGAGTATTAAAAAGAGAACAGAACCAAAGTAACCACGTCGGTTTATTAAAATACACAGTCGTTGAATTTATAAGTACAACGTCAGTTTAGAGAAACAAAGCGCCGTCATAACCACGTTGGAAATCCAAAAGTCATTTGGCGCGTATTAAAAAGAAAACGACGTCGTTTTCAGAACCGCAAATTAACCACGTCGGTTTATTACAATACACAGTCGTTGAAATTACAAGTACAACGTCAGTTGAGAGGAAAAAAGCGCCGTCATAACCACATCGGAATTCCAAAAGTCTTTCGGCAGTTGTGATAACCACGTCATTTATGAATTATCTATCGTCGTTATAAATAAATAATACGGCGGTTTTTAAATAACAACGTCGTTGTATTGAACTCTGGGAAAATATATAAACTTTTCGTCACCTGACCTAATATTTTACGGTTTTCACTTCCCGATAAAGTATCGTAGTTTCCCTCTCATTTCCCAAATCACCATTTTCGTCACCTGACCTAGCATCATCGTCTGAATCATCGTCTTCATCGTCCAAATCACCATTTTGGTCTTCGTCTTCGTCGGAAGGAAACATTTCTTTGCACGCCGGTGTTATTCAAGGTTTTTTCTCACTCTCTTCCCTTTTTTTACTTTTCATTTGCATGCCGTAGTTGTCTGGAAACAAGATTCTGTCAAATTGAAGAAATCTTTCACTGGTTTTGATTAAATACATAAGTAAATACTCTCACGACGCCAAAAGACGACAGTTGTCTTGTTTTCGACGATGGAATGGACACACCACGACGGCCGTAATGCAAACTGCACGACGGTGGCTAAAAACCGTCATAGTGTGACAATTAATACGTCGGAAACAAGATAAAACCGTCGTCTTGTAATTTTAAACCACGTCGGTTATTGTTAATAACCGACGTAGTTTATGCAAATTTACGTCATGAAATATATAAAACCGTCGTCTTATTTTCATTCATGATCTAAGAGATCGTTTAATAGGACGTTACTTTTTTAGTGTTACCGTCGTTGTTTTGTATTATTACGTCGTTTATTTTTAATAACCGACATTGTTTTCTGGCAGATTAATCAAAAATGGTTTCGAAATCTCAAAACAAGGAAGCTGAAGCGTCAAAGGCCACAGCAGGTTCAATGGCACAAGGGGATGAACCTAAAACAGGTTCAGTGGAACTTGAAAAATCAACTCGAAGCAAACCCTCGAAGAGGATGAGATTTTCCTCAACCTCAGAGAAAGACTCGAGCACAGCCACATTTGTTGAGGAGCCAAAATCTGGCCGCGGTATCAGCACAATGAGCCGTGTTGTGAAGAGGAAAATTGGGAAGGTTAAGCCTGTGGTTGAGTTCAATAAAGATGGCAAACCACATGGCGAGGCTGCTGTTGAGATGCAGTCTTACATTGGTGTTTTGGCACGCACCAGAGTCCCTCTTGTGGACAAGAAATGGAAACAATTACCCAAGGACGTGAAGGAGCAGATTTGGGAAGCTGTTCAAATGTCCTATGTTATTGGGGATAGTTACAAGAACTTGGTCTTGTCATCTGCCGCCAAAAAATGGAAGGATTTCAAGTATAACGTAACTAAGCAATATATCCTTCCATTCGCACAAGACAAGGAGAAATTAAAAGAAACCCCTGCGCTTTATAAGTTCATAGAGAAATCGCAATGGGATGCCTTCGTAGCTTCAAGGTTAACCCCAGATTTTGAGACTAAGCATACTGAGCAGAAGGAGAGGAGGGAGAAATTGGAGTACAACCATAGGTTGTCTAGAAAAGGGTATGTTGGTTTGACGGACCAATTGGTAGAAACCATGCCCGAAGGTCAAGAAATCGATCGAGCTGTTCTGTGGAAGAAAGCAAGAGAAGATAAAACAGGAAACATCCCTGATCCAAAGGCTGCAGAGAAGGAAAAACTAATCGTAAGTCTCACTAACTCTGTTCTAAATTTGAAAAACAGAGTGTTTTATTTTGGTATAGACGTCGTTTATATTTACATAAGCGACGTTATAAAGTGAACACCACGACGGGCTTAATTTACGGACGTTTAAAAGTGAATAGGACGTCGGTTTTTGAATAAAGTAGACGTCTAGATAGAATTAATACGACGATTTATGAACTGCATTTTTGTTTTAAGTTTACTCACGCACACACTCTCCCTCTCTCTGTCTATTTCACTGAATTTTGTGGTGCACAATTTCTGGAAAAGAATGCATATTTCAATCGAGTTTTTTCACTTCTTCATTAAAACTTACGACGGTTTTATCTTATCTAGACGTTAGAATGATTATACAACGACGGTAATTTTGTGCAGCCGTATGGAATTGTACATCTACGTCTGTTTGTTTAATAATCCGTCGTCTTACTTTGAATACTACGACGGTTTTTTATTTATGTCTTAATCTGTTTTATTTTGAATATACGACGTATTTTTATATACCGACGTTGTAAAGTATAAACAACGACGGTATTTATATACAGACGTTTTAAATTAATACCACGTTTGTCATTTAATAAAAACCGTCGTTGTTTATAATTTACAACGTCGGTATATGTATCTGTCATACACCCTGCTCAGGTTCTAACAATCTCTCTTTCTCTCTTTTAGGATGATTTGCAAAAGCAAGTCTCCGAAGGCACTCTGACTGTCTCCGGGAGCAATGATATCTTGACTCTGGCTTTGGGAACCCCGGAGCATGGTGGGAGAGTCAGAGGAGCTGGTGCTGGCGTTACCCCAACTCAGTTCTTCAATTTGCCGAAGCAGCAGAGAGTGAAATTTGGTGACAAATTGAAGGAAAGTGTGAGGGAGGCAGTCAGAGAAGAGACCTTGAGGATTGAGGCGAAGTCAAGGGAAACTATAATGGAAGCAGTCAGAGCAGAGAGGGAGGCTTTGTTGGCATATATCCGTCAACTAGTTCCTAATTTTGATCCCAGCCAGATGCTCCAAACCCCAATTTCTCCAAGGACTCCAATTCCTCCAATTATTTTACCCCCTCAAGATCAAAGCCCAAAAAATCCAATGTCTGATAAGGCAAGCTGCTCTGGGGCTACTAATATCAGACCCCTAGCTTTGGAATTAGAAGATCCGAAGCCTGAAGCTGATACTGCTGCAAAAGAGAAAGAGGACACGGTAAAATCTCTGCTATTTTCTATTTCTGCTTTTTAAATTTTAAAAAGACGTCGCTCCTTTTAATAGCCGACGTTAAAATTTAAAATAACGACGGTATATACGTCTGTTTCTTACAAGACACGTCGTGTTTCGTTAAATACCACGACGCTTTTATAAACCGTCGTCTATTTCATGATTTCATTAACTGTATTTATATTAGACGACCTTTCTATAGTATAGCGATGTTATAAATTCAATACAACGACGGTTATCTATTTACCGACGTGTATAACCTTTCCACCGTCAGTATTAACTAGAAACCGTCGTTTATATTATATACCACGTCTGTTTTTTGTTTTTAGTTAGAGTCGTTTATTTTAGTTCACACACAAACTAACTTATATTTCTTTATTAATTTCTTTAAACAGGATCTCTCAAAGCTAGACATGCCACCTCCTCTTTTAGCCTTATGCCAACATTTCCGGACCAAGTTGTTGCCTGGTAATAAGGCTCTAACAATTCACATGCCCAAGGAAGTGTTTGGCATTGAGCATGATACCTTTCTCTTCACTGAAGATGTTTTGCAGTTTGGTTCCATGGTTGAGATAGGAACCACAGTGATATCAATATACATGAGGTAATTCTCCCTAATCCCATTTTGTTTGACATTTTCCTTTCTTTTAAATTAAAATCTCATTTAATTGACTTTCATATATTTAGGTTCCTATTTGACTATTTAAAAATGGCAAATATGGTAAACCTTGTTGGCCTCGTGGACCCTGGGCTAGTGAGCTCTGGAGCTGGATCAATATCAGACCGAATAAAAAACCTGTCAAACCGCCTTAATACAGCAGATGGGAATCAATTTTTCTTGGTCCCTTATAATCCAGGGTTAGTACCATTAAAAGTATTTTCCTGAGCTTCTAATATTTTTCTTTCTAATATGAATCATTATGTGCAGGGGTCATTGGGTGATGGTAATTGTGAGACCATTAACGGAGACTGCCTATTACATGAATTCACTGCCAAAACGCATGGTTGACGACGAAATGAAAAATATAGTGAATACGTAAGTTGATTTCTTATGATTTATGATTTTTCCTATAAAGTATTTAAATAAACGACGGTTTTTACTAATACCGACGTTATTATAAAATATAACGACGGGAAGATATTACCGACGTTTTAATTTAACTACCACGTCAGTATTTTCTTAAAAACGTCGTTTTAATTTAACTACCACGTCGTTTGCGTTTTATTTAAGAACGTTTTAATTTTTTCTGCTCAATTTTTTGTCATACGACGTTTTTTACTCTTACCGACGTTATAACGTTACACAACGACGGTTAGGTTTTACCGCCGTTTTAAACAAAATATAACGTCTTGGTTTAAAAAACTCCGTCGTTTTGACTGATTTACCACGACGGTTACTATTTGTATTTAAATTTTTTGTTTTGTCATTAACACCCTTTGTTTTCTTGTAACAGGTCAATTAAAATGTTTAACATTCATATAAACAAAAATTCACGTAAACAGCAGGCCATTTGGAAAAATCTACACGGCACTCCTGAACAACCAACAAGTGTAGAGTGTGGCTATTACGTGATGCGATTCATGAGAGATATAATTCATGATCCAGACCTAAATTTCGAGAAGAAGGTAAAACGCAACATTTTAGATATACTTTCTTTATTTTACTACGTCATATTTTTGTTTAACCGTCGTTTGTATCCTTATAACACGTCGGTTTTTTGGTTTATTTTGCAGTTTGACAAGAAAAAAGATAAACTTCAGTATAAACAAGAGGATATTGACGAAATTAGGCATGAATGGGCAGAATTCGTGAACAAGCAATTACCGAAGGATAATTGATGTAGATAAATATTTATGAACAATGTTCAGGTTTAATTTAGTTTATTTAAAATGTACATAAATATTTTGTTGTAATCAAGAGAACAAAAATCAACAAAATTAAATTTTGTTTTAAAATTTGTTTAGTTCCCAAACACCGACGTCTGATTCTAATTTACACGTCTCATACGTGTACACAATGGTCGTCTTGCAGTAAATGGAAATATAACATCGACGGTAATTCTTAAAAACGACGTGTAATAGTCAAAACAACGACGGTTTATAATTAATTCATCCTGTATAAATGAATTTGTACTCATATACTACGTCCGTTAGTATAACCTTATCGACGTCTAAATAATATACAAAGGCGGATATTCCTAAATATCCGCCTTTGTATAAATAAACAACGTCAGTTATATACAAAACAATGACGTTTACTATTAATAACAACGACGGTTTATAATTAATTCATCCTGTATAAATGAATTTGTATTCATATACTACGTCGGTTAGTATAACCTTAACGACGTTGTAATACTATACAAAGGCGGATATTATTAAATATCCGCCTTTATATGTTTAAACAACGTCCGTTATATACACTAAAATGACGTTTAATACTATAACAACGACGGTTTATAATTAATTCATCCTGTGTATATTCTTAAATATAGTTTCAACGTCGGTTTATTATGTTTAAAGTCGTTGTAAAGGGATACAACGTCGGCTAAGTCATTTTTAATTTAATTGTTATTGACTTTTATATTTTATTTAAATCCATATTAAATTCATAACTATATCCAAAAATTATACTGAAAACTACCAAGCATTAGAATATTGTCTCTATCCTAAAGCTTTAAAAAAATATAATTTTGGAAATATTTTTTTATTGTATTTAATTACTAATATTAATAATATATTCAAAACAAAATCCGAAAAATATACCGGCAAATTCTATGCACTGATTGAGACAATATCTTGCCCGTTAAGGACTGAAAAATGTAATTTTAGTTTTCAAAGTTCAAATGATAACAAAATTCAAACAAATTTAGAGACAAAGCATGGTACTCCTTATACTTTACATAACATAACCCTAAGGTTTATGTGATCCATTGGTGCCCATAAATTCAAAATTATGAAATCCATATTTTAGCCTACTATTGTAGAAGGCAATGTTGTAAGGAATCCATAGCAATTTTCGGTTCATTTTTCTCGTACTTGTGTATTTTTTTAAAAATATTTTAAAATTTAGGGTTTAGGGTTTAGGGTTTTTTGAAACAACGCCGGTTTTCTCCCGCTGTTTTTGGTCAACTACATTAACAAAGACTAATTGAATTCGGTTGACGACGTCAGTTATAAAATAGCGACGTCTTTAGTGTTTACAACGTCGGGATTTTATAACAACCGCCGTTGTAAGTAATTATTACACGTCATTATAAGTGTTGACCGTCGTGGTTGAAAAACGCGGTACTTAAAAATTTTTGACCGCGACCTAAAATTTTCAGAATTTCCCTTTAACCCTCAAATAGTTCATTCTCTCTCTTCAACATAAATTTGTCTAAAAGTTTTCGTTCTCCAAGCTCTCTCTCAATATCCATGTAAGTACAACTCTAGTCCCTTTAATCCTAATTCTCTCAGCTCTCTCTCAAGCTTTTGTTATATTCTCTCAGCTCTCTCTCAAAGCATTGGGTACATAGATTCTCCAAGATCTCTCTCAAAGCATTTGGTACGTAGATTCTCCAAGATCTCTCATTGGGTACGTAGATTCTCCAAGCTCTCTCTCAAAGCATTGGGTACGTAGATTCTCCAAGCTCTCTCTCAAAGCATTGGGTACGTAGATTCTCCAAGCTCTCTCTGAAGCAGTTGTTATATTCTCGCAGCTCTCTCTCAATATCCATGTAAGTACAACCCTAATCTCTTCTTAAATCCATAAATGTTTTCGTTGGTAGCTATATTAGGGTTTTGGTGTTTGCAATCTTGTAATAATTGCTCTCTGTTTAGGTTCTTTTATGTTTGTTTGGCCATGGGTTCTTGGAAAAGGAATGGGGATGGGAGATTTAAGCTGTTTTTTTTTTAACTACGACGACGGTTGAAGGATCAAACCGTCGTCCAAATGTTTATTATACGTCGGTTGTTCATTTACTCCCGTCGTCTGCGTTTTAAGCCGCAACTGGTAGCCTAAAGACGACTGTTTCTCCATTAAACGTCGTCTTTAGGCTACCAGAACACCGTTCAAATTTCTGGGTTTGGGTATCTTAATGACGACGGTGACTATAGATGCCGTCGTTGGAATGTATATTAAACGACGATTATTTTTATAAACCGTCGTCTTTTCCATGTTTTATATTTAATTTTCATTTTGTTCTCTGCTATTTGAATGAGGTAGTGTTTCATTGCTGGTCTTTCCACTTTAATATATATATATTTATATGAATTTAATAGAGTGTGAGATGGATAAGTCATGGATGCATGCGGATAGAAGATCGAAGGCATATGAGTTAGGGGTGGAAGGATTTTTGAATTTTGCGTTAGAAAATCTTGGAAATACAACTGAGATTCGTTGTCCATGTGTTAAATGTGGGAATATTCGATTGTTTGGGGTTGGAATTATAAGGGAACACTTATACTTTAATGGAATTGACCAAAGCTATAAGATTTGGAGATGGCACGGAGAACCTTGGGAATGGACTACCAATGCTAGTAGAAATGTGGAAGAAGATGAGCAAAGTAGGTTTAGTTATGTTTCTGAAGAATTAGGTATGGATGATAATGATTTTGCCAATATTGGATCTGATCCTTATGAGTTTGCCAATGTGATTGGGGATGGCGATGAACCCTTGTACCCTGGTTGCAGTAAGTACACGAAGTTGTCGGCTTTGGTGAAGTTATATAATTTGAAAGCAAAACATGGGATGAGTGATGTTTGCTTTACAGAATTATTGATACTTCAAGGAGAATTTCTTCCAGAAGGAAATACACTACCTTCCTCTATGTACGAGGCAAAAAAGACTTTGTCTGCTTTAGGGATGAGTTATGAGAAAATCCACGCATGTTCCAATGACTGCATTTTGTATCGGAAGGAGTATGAGAATGCAACTAATTGTCCTACTTGTGGTATCTCAAGGTGGAAGGAAACCAAGGATGGGTTCTTGAAAGAGGGTGTGGCAGCGAAGGTGGTGTGGTATTTTCCTCCAATTCCAAGGTTTAAAAGGATGTTTCAATCACATAAGACAGCTAAGAGTTTGACTTGGCATGCTGCAAGAAAATCAATTGACGGTTATATGTCTCATCCAGCGGATTCCCCGTCTTGGAAACTTGTTGATGAAAAATGGCCCGACTTTGGTAATGAGCCAAGAAACTTGAGATTGGCTCTCTCATCTGATGGATTCAATCCCCACAGTTCTTTAAGTAGCAGATACAGTTGTTGGCCAGTTATGTTAGTTACATATAATCTCCCACCATGGCTATGCATGAAGCGGAAGTTCATGATGTTGACTATACTGATTGCCGGTCCTAAACAGCCCGGAAATGATATAGACGTCTACTTAGAGCCTTTGATTGATGATTTGAAATCTCTGTGGGATGGGATTAGAGGAGTGTATGATGCCCACATAGGAGAATACTTTACACTCAGAGCTGCATTACTGTGGACAATTAATGATTTTCCCGCTTATGGAAACTTATCTGGTTGTGTTGTTAAAGGATATAAAGCTTGTCCAATATGCGGCGATGATACACCTAGTCACAGGTTGAAAAATGGCCACAAAATTTGTTACATTGGGCATAGAAAGTGGTTACCAATCAATCATCCATATAGGAGGCAACGTGCAGCTTTTAATGGGAAACCTGAATATGGCATGCCCCCTGAGCCATTAACAGGAGAAGAAGTGCTGCATATGGTTGAAGATATTAATTACATATGGGGCTCGAAAAATGGGGGAAGTGTTGGTGAGAATGATGGTGACAGAGTTTGTTGGAAGAAGAAATCAAAATTCTTTGATCTCGAGTATTGGAATACCTCCCTGTGAGGCATGCCTTAGATGTTATGCACATTGAGAAGAATGTTTGCGATAGTATCATTGGTACATTGCTAGAGATCCCTGGAAAAAATAAAGATGAGATTGCTGCTCGGTTAGACTTATTGAACATGGGGGTAAAAATTGATTTGCAACCCGAGTATGGAGAAAGACGTACTCGCTTGCCTCTAGGGCCTTGGAATTTATCAAGAGCAGAGAAGAGAGCGGTTTGCAATTCTTTTTATGGTATGAAGGTTCCTGAAGGTTATTCTTCAAATATAAAAAATCTTGTATCTTTAAAAGATTCAAGACTTCTTGGCCTTAAATCTCATGATTGTCATACCTTGATGCAACAATTGCTCCCTGTGGCAATTCGTTCTGTTTTGGAGAAGCCTGCAAGGTATGCAATAACTCGATTGTGCTTCTTCTTCAATGCTATATGTGCAAAGACGGTAGATGTTTCCAAGCTAGATAAGTTGGAAGAAGATGTAGTAGTTACTTTATGTTTGCTTGAGAAGTACTTTCCCCCTTCATTCTTTGATATCATGGTTCATCTAGTAGTACATCTTGTCAGAGAAGTTCGTCTATGTGGGCCAGTATATTTTAGATGGATGTATCCGTTTGAAAGATATATGAAAGTGCTAAAGGGGTATGTTCAGAATCGTACTCGTCCCGAAGGTTGCATTGCTGAGCGGTATATAGCTGAAGAAGCTGTAGAGTTTTGTACCGAGCATTTATCTGATGTTAGTACAGTTGGAGTGCCTTCAAGCCAGAATATGGGAGTTTCAAAGCCATTATCAGGTTGCACAGTGAGCTTAGTTGATATGGACTTGTTGAACCAGGCACATCTATATGTCTTGGAGAATACGGAGGAAGTCCTACCTTATATCGAGTACGTATGAGTTTAATTTTTCATATATATGTAGCCATGTTAAATATTATTACTCCTTATATTTATCTTATATATAAGGGACCGTAATGCGTATTTTTTTCGTGTCAATTGTAGGGAACATATGATCCACATCAAGACCACTTATCCGAAATTTAGAAAGAGAACAAAGTGGCTACAAGATAAGCACAATAGCACTTTCATTCAATGGCTACGTGTTAAGGTATATATGTTATTGAATGACATATTCAATTTATTATTTTAATTTTCTTTCTTTCTATATATATGTTAGATTGAATTAATATATATGTTTAATTTGTAGGTTCAAAGTGAATTTAATGGGGAAGATTATAATGGCATATTATAAAATTTGAGATGGTTAGCAGCTGGTCCAAGCATGGTAGTGCCATCATATAGGAGCTATCTTATTAATGGTGTCAAATTTAGCACCAAGGCACAAGATGATGTGCGAACTGTCCAAAATAGTGGAGTTTATTTACTTGCACATACTATGTAAGTTGCTAGTGCCAAGGATAAAAACCCTATTGTCTCCAATATGGGTTTTTATGGGGTTATTCAAGAAATTTGGGATCTTGACTACCAAAAGTTTAGAATCCCAGTCTTGAGGTGTGATTGGATAGATAACACTTCGAGCCTTGTAGTCGACGAACTTGGATTTACCCTTGTAGATCTGAGTAAAATTGGACATAGGAATGACCAATTTGTTATGGCTTCTCAAGTCAAACAAGTATTTTATGTTGACGACCGAATGAATCGTGGTTGGTCGGTAGTGTTATCAATGCCTAATAGAGAATATAATGATGTTATTGGTGATGATGTGCTAGGTGATATTAGAATTGAGTGTGAGCCATTTTCTAGAGGGATACCAAATGTTGACACATTTGATGACCTAGTGGGTGAGTTTGGGAGTGAGAACATTAGAGATGGGTGTTAAGATATATGGATTGATTGATTGTTGTAATGTATGACATTAGTTATGCAGTTAATTTATGACATTAATTCATAGCTCTGTATATCATTTTAATTCCGATCACATTTTCATTCTGCAAGCTTTGGGCACAACGAATCAAAAATTAAAAAATAATCGGTTAAAGCTGAAAATACGACGGTCAAGTTACAAAAATCGCAAAACGAGACGTCTTAAAAACAACCAACGTCGGGTTTTCACAACCGATGTGGAATGACAACGCAAAAATGAAATAAATACCGCCATTTTAAAAAGAAAACACGTCGGTTAATTATAATTCATTTCAACCGTCGTCTATTACAGTCGTCTATTATAGTCGAAAGGTCTCTTTTTATGCTTTATGTACCAAATCGACGTCGGTTTTAGTTTTTTTGTGACGTGTACTATATTAACCACGTCGTTTTTTGTGTGTTCAAGCCGTCAAAATCATTTTCAACGTCTGTGGTGATATAAAGGGTCGAGGTTATTGTTGTTTTTACGTCAGTTCAAGTAAATATATGCCATGTTATATGTTTAAGACGTCAGTTTTTTCATTTAGTGAACGTAGTATTTATTAACCACGGCGGTTTCTAAGTTTGACACGTCGGTTTTGTTTAATTTAGAGACGTTGATAAAACTATTTACGTCGGTTTTATAGTTGTTTTTGACATTTAAAATTATTTAAACGTCTGTGTTTTAAGACAACCGTCGTCTATTATAGTCGAAAGGTCTCTTTTTTATGCGTTTATGTACCAAATCGACGTCGGTTTTAGTTTTTTTGTGACGTGTACTATATTAACCACGTCGTTTTTTTTGTGTTCAAGCCGTCAAAATCATTTTCAACGTCTGTGGTGATATAAAGGGTCGTGGTTATTGTTGTTTTTACGTCCGTTCAAGTAAATATATGCCATGTTATATGTTTAAGACGTCAGTTTTTTCATTTAGTGAACGTAGTATTTATTAACCACGGCGGTTTCTAAGTTTGACACGTCGGTTTTGTTTAATTTAGAGACGTTGATAAAACTATTTACGTCGGTTTTATAGTTGTTTTTGACATTTAAAATTATTTAAACGTCTGTGTTTTAATACAACCGTCGTCTATTATAGTCGAAAGGTCTCTTTTTTATGCGTTTATGTACCAAATCGACATCGGTTTTAGTTTTTTTGTGACGTGTACTATATTAACCACGTCGTTTTTTTTGTGTTCAAGCCGTCAAAATCATTTTCAACGTCTGTGGTAATATAAAGGGTCGTGGTTATTGTTGTTTTTACGTCCGTTCAAGTAAATATATGTCATGTTATATGTTTAAGACGTCAGTTTTTTCATTTAGTGAACGGAGTATTTATTAACCACGGCGGTTTCTAAGTTTGACACGTCGGTTTTGTTTGATTTAGAGACGTTGATAAAACTATTTACGTCGGTTTTTTAGTTGTTTTTGACATTTAAAATTATTTAAACGTCTGTGTTTTAATACAACCGTCGTCTATTATAGTCGAAAGGTCTCGTTTTATGCTTTTATGTACCAAATCGACGTCGGTTTTAGTTTTTTTGTGACGTGTACTATATTAACCACGTCGTTGTTTTTGTGTTCAAGCCGTCAAAATCATTTTCAACGTCTGTGGTGATATGAAGGGTCGTGATTATTGTTGATTTTACGTCAGGTCAAGTAAATATATGCCATGTTATATGTTTAAGACGTCAGTTTTTTCATTTAGTGAACGTAGTATTTATTAACCAAGACGGTTTCTAAGTTTTACACGTCGGTTTTGGTGTATTTAGAGACGTTGATAAGCATATTTACGTCGGTTTTGTAGTTGTTTTTGACATTTAACATTGTTTCAACGTCTGTGTTTTACTAAAACCGTCGTCTATTATAGTCGAAATGTCTCTTTTTAAGCTTTTATGTATGAAATCTACGTCGGTTTTAGTATTTTACTGACGTGTACTATATTAACTACGTCGGTTATTTGCCGTCGTTATTTCATGTATGAAAAGACGGCGGTCGATTTCTCGTCGGTTGTAAACCATGATACACGACGGTGGATTACCGTCGTCTATTTCGTTTTTTGTAGTAGTGTAACCAATGGAAATATGTCCTTGATCTACTTAAAGAAACAAGAATGATGGAGACGAAACCTATTGCCAATCCCATAGATGTCAAGAAAAAACTTGGTCTTGATGGAGAATTGTTATCAGATGTTGGTTACTATCAGCGGCTGGTTGGCAAAAGCTTATCTATCTCACCATTACTCGTCCTGATATTACTCATGCCGTTAGCCTGGTCAGCCAACATATGCATGCTCCAAGAACCACTCACTTGCAAGCTGTCGAGAGAATTCTTTGATATTTAAAGGGCTCCCCTGGTCGTGAAATTCTAATGAAAAAGAATGGGAACACTAATATTATTGGGTATTCAGATGCCGATTGGGCAGGATGTATAGTTGACCGAAAGTCCACCACTGGATATTGCACTTTTGTTGGAGGGAATTTGGTTACTTGGAAGAGTAAGAAGCAAAATGTCATTGCTCAATCTAGTGCTGAAGCCGAGTACAAAGCCATGGCTTCTCTTACTTGCGAATTAATTTGGCTTCGCAATCTTTTGAATGACTTGGGTTTCACAGATCTTGAACCCATGACCTTGTTTTGTGATAATCAAGCTGCAATCCATATTGCTGCGAATCCTGTCTTTCATGAACAAACAAAACATATCGAAGTAGATTGTCATTTTGTTCGAGAAAAGGTGCAATCCAATAATATTCGCACAGCCTTTATTCGAAGCAACAAACAATTGGCCGATGTCTTCACTAAAGAGCTCTCCTTAGCTCAATTTGAAAGTCTTTTGTCCAAGCTTGGTTCGATCAATATTCTCGCACCAGCTTGAGGGGGAATGTTGGAATAATTGCTCTGATTAATGCTCACCTATATTACCGTTGGACCAAGGTTCTCAACTGTACCACTATATTGGAATTGGAACAGTCTTCTTGGGACTGCATACTAAGAGAGTTTTGCATATATATGTACTACTGAACCTCTTGTAATTCTTATGATGAATAAGGGCAAACAACTCTCTTTTAAGTGGACGTAGGCTATATCAAGTAGCTGAACCACTATAATTCTGTGTGTCTTATTCACTTTATTTCTCTCTATCTATTCCTTTACCAAGGGACTGAAAAACCAAACTCTGCTAGTCCAAGGGCACCGTAAAAGCAAGTGTTCAACAGTTTCTGGCTGTTTGTCGTAGATTCTGCAGGTGGGGGTAGGGGCCAACTTTCTCTTGAATAGATTCCATTATGTAGGAAGAGAGTTAGTGATTACTCTCTGGAGGAAATTGTTAACCTTATGAGTTACCCTGTTACCCCATATAGCCCTCCACACATCCTTATGCACTACATGAGAACTGCTCGGGCGCGAAACAAAGGAGGTAGAATCGGAGCAAGAAAGCCAAAAATATCCAGATTTTACGATAAACATCCCATCATTCATTTTTGCATTATTCTTTCTTCTTTTGGGCGGCTGCTACATCAAGATGACCTCCATGGTTTGCAATATTTTATCCTTTCTTTTCATTTGCCGGCTCTGCTCATCACGTGTATGCCTATCTTTCATTTCTCATTGCTTTTCAGTCTTTGTTGCTGTACAGATTTCCGTAGGCTTCCATTTGGTCTTCAACGTGCGGCTGTTACACATGTAATTCAAGGTGCCATTAATTTAATTAATTCACAACACGTCCAGCACCTTCATTTCTCTTGCTACAGCCACACATAGAAGTGTAGAAATAGTTCATTTTAGGCGTTTTTAATTCACTAGAGCCCAACACTCGCAAATGTGCAAATATAAGCCAATAATTCCAAAATATAATAAATTACATGCTAACAAATAAAGTTTTGGGGAGAAAAATAGTGAGAAATAAGAGTCTATCAATGAACATTCTTTGATGAGCAATTCTACGAACATAAGCAAAAGTTTGATGAATGTCTAACTTAGGATCTTTGCGTAGGATTTCCCCACAGACTTGATCAAATTCAAGGTCAAGACCTGCAAGAAAAAGGTGAATGACGCGAAGATGATCAAGTTCTGTTTGGCACTCAGTAAGGTCGGTAGCGCAGTGTATGCGGATGGGACTCCGATGATCAATTTCTTGAAAGATGCCATGCAACTGGCTGTAGTATTTATGAACAGGTGCACCATTCGGTTTGATAGTTAACGCCCGTTTGTTCAGGTGAAAAAGATAAGATTCATCGCCACCATCGTAGTAGGTGTGATATCCTGTTCCTAAATTAATATTTAATTCTTAAATTATTCAAGTAAAAGACAATTTTACCCTGAAAGTATTTTAATGGGTTTTAAATTGACTTTTTGTTCTGGAAAGAATTTGGAGATTTGAGTAACACCATTGCATAGAGTGCGTCGATACGAGTTTGTAGACATGTAGTGGGCTCAAATCAGAGTTTTAACGAGGAAGTTATGGTCAACAAAAATGCAGTGGCATAATCGTAAATTTTTCAAAGTTAGGTTTTAAAATCAGACCAAATCTCTCTCTCTCTCTCTCTCTCTCTCTCTCTCTCTCTCTCTCTCTCTCTCTCTCTCTCTCCGTTTCGATGTTGAAATTTCAGACGGCGATTGCGATCAAGTTCTGTCTGGCGCTTAGTAAACGCCCGTTTGTTCAGGTAAAAAAGATAAGATTCATCGCCACCATTGTAGTAGGTCTTCTTGATGGCAACTTAGATATCTTTGGTGGTACTTAACCGGATGAAACGACTCATTAAGTCGGGAGATATGGAGTCGATTAACCACCCGTTGACCCGAAAATTCTCAGTACACCATTTGTTGTAGGTGGGAGAGAGCTTAGGGGATTTTAAAGTGTCACCCGAGATCATAAGGCATAGCTAGTCTCAGTCAGGGTGACACAAGTAGGGAGTGGGGAGTTGTCATTCTAAATGGTGACGATTTAAGGGGTGGAGGTGGAAGATCCTTCTGTGTGCGGAAGCGATACGTCACCCATTACAGTGGAACGATATGAGATTTAGATAAGGGTATGTGTTTAGGGATTTTGATAAGAGAATTTGATTTGAGAGTTAAGGGATTTGATTTAGGGTTTGTGTTTGAATTTGAGGATATGATTTGAGGGCTTAGAGGCGACATAGGATCGGCCACTCTAATACCATGCTAAAATATGAATATGATTTGAATACTTCAGGTTAATTGTATTCTTCTCCATAAGGAGGAATACATAGGAGTTTGCAAGTGTGATTTACAAGGAAATAGATACAGTAATTAATTAGGAAAATATCTCCTAATTATATAAGGATTGTCAACCATATGAAATAAAGGAAATAATTCTCCTTGATTTGTTAAATTAACTCACGTCACCAAATAATTCATCACGAAACATGATGGATCAAACAAGAGCTTGAATAAGAGGCTTAACTTAAGATAATATGGGCACTTGCAAACAAGAGCGTGAATAAGAGGGCTCAACATAAGATAATGTGGGCACTTGCAGCTGGCCATTTTGTGTTGTATTATGAAGTGACCTGGTTCGTATACAGTATTTGATGTCCAAAAGCATAAGAGTACTGTCTCAAGTCCTTTTGAAGTCCAAATGATTCCTGTATTAAAATAAATGATTTCAAGGTTAGAGCATCTACAATAGTTAGGATCAATGCAATTTTATTGCATAAAATTGAATTTTTTTTTTTTTTTTTTTGATTAAAGGCCAAAGGCCAATGACTTTATTCCTCAATAGAATGTAAAGAACGCAAATCATTCTGAAGGTAAGAGTGAAGCCAGATAGGCCCCTCTTCCATCCAGTAACATGTCTCATTACAAGATAAAGCAAATTTGGCTAATTGGTGAGCCACAAAATTACATGTACGAGGTTGGTGTTGCAAGGCTACAGATACGAAACGACGAAGTAACTCTTTCAATTCCTCTATCAACTCTCCTTCCATGCTCATGTCAAATTCAAATCGGTTTACGGCGTTAATCACCTCCAAGCAATCACTTTCAATAATTAACCTTGAGAATCCTGCATCTATTGCCATTCAACAACCTGCAATCATAGCCAAGGTTTCAAAAGCCTTAGGAGAAAGACAACCAATTACTGGTTTAGCCATGGCACCCATTAATTCCCCATTGGCATTTCGGACTACTGCTCCTAGCCCCATCTTTCTATCAGCCACACAACATGCCCCATCAACATTTAATTTCAGCAAGTCCCCCTCAGGAGGATTCCAACAACAATTAGCAACATGGCGAGGTAACTTAGGCGACGGACATAGATCAAAAAAATCCTTATAAAAGACTAGTGATGCTTCATAAACTGCAAAAGGGTCCCTTACTATGCCTCCATGGAAGCTCTTGTTTCTTTCAGCCCAAATCATCCAAACTATCACTTGCAATGGTGTGATTTAGTTCATTACAATAGATGCAATTGCAATAGAGGGCGCTATGTGATGAACTCTCTATTGTAATTGCAATATATGGTTTCAGCTTCTCTCCATTTGGTAAAGTACTTAACCAGATGCAATTGCAATAGAGAATTGGTTTGAACTGGTTTCGGTCTGGTTTCCAGTTTTTTGGGTTTTGGACCGGATTATTATTATTTTTTCAAATTATTTTTTTTATATACAAATTCCAACTAAAATTTTATTTTTTGGGCTTGAAAATTTACAAATGATCAAATTTCATGCAAAGAGAGATATTGGGCCTAGAAAAGAGTGATGTTTTGAAGTTGAGTTTTGGGAAATATTAGTTATAGGATTATTTTTTCAAATTATTTGTTTTTTTTTATACAAATTCCGACTAAAATTTTATTTTTTGGGCTTGAAAATTTACAAATGATCAAATTTCATGCAAAGAGAGATATTGGGCCTAGAAAAGAGTGATGTTTTGAAGTCGAGTTTTGGGAAATATTAGTTATAGGATTAAAAAGGTAGTATTGGATTTAAATAATTTTGTAAATAAAATAAAAATATACACAACCGGTCTGGTCCGGTTTGGTAAGGTGTGAAACTGAAACCAAAGCCAGTTTGAACTGGTTCGGTCTAGTTCTGTGTCAGTTTGTTGACTTTTTAGTCAACTGATTATTATTTTTTGGATTTTTTCCATTCGGACCGGCTAGGTGTTCCGGTTTTTCAGTCTCGATGCCCACCCCTAGATATAACTATTGATATGAAGCTATTGAACTGTGCCATTGCAAGTAAAACTGTAGTTCAATTTAATAGATGCCAAAATAGTTCAATAAATTAAACTATTGCGTTGAACTATTGAACAACCATTGTGGATGCTTAGGAGCTTGGGAATGTGTTTCAAATTGCATTCCCATGTTTGGTAAGTGCACTCTTGGGAATGCAATTATGGACTCATAAATAAGGACTTCCCATGTTGGGGCGAAGTTCATGTGCCCTCGGCTCACATTGTAAACTTTTTCCCCCCACTTGGGAAAGCATTTAATACAATTTCTTTGGAGTAACTTACCCATGTTATTATTTTTAAATACCACTTTTTACACCCTTAAAAAACTCTTCATATATTAACCTTTAATAGTTAAAAAAATCAAGGGTATTGTTGGAAACTTAATAACTTTTCATTCCTAATACCCATGTCCTCATTTCCCACCGTTCCCAAACGTGAGAATGAACATCCTTCATTCCCATCTCGTAGGATTAGATATGGGAAATTTATTCCTAAGAAGTTCAATGACGAACCAAACGGGCCCTAAGTTGATTGTGTCTTTTGGATTTTGCTTTTGTTTGCCTTCGGCTTATTCATACTCATTCACAAAATAATATCATTTTTTCACCATTAAACTTAGATGGGCGAGCCTAGCACGATCTGTTTATTAAATGGGCTGACTCTAAACAGACTGGGCCTGCCCAACACGGCCCATTTGACACATCTAATTGAACACCTATAGAAACTCATGATCTACTTTTGCAACAATTTCTATTAATTTAATCACGCACACATGACATAGCTTTCTTTTGAGAGACTTTTTTTGTTCGTTCTAAAACTCAAACCCTATTCGCAATTCCATTTCTTCTTCTCTCTCTTCCTTCCTTTCCTTTTCTCTGGTCACAATGCCTAGCTATTTCAAACAAAGATAGACGAGATAGACGATAGGGGCGCATTAGAACTTTCAAAAAGTTTTGGAAGAACTATCGTAAAAACCAAACCGAAAGTTGAGCATGAACTGTTAACCTTTTCTTTTCCTTTTTTCTAATAAAACAAATCTGTGTGGGGTTGTGGTTCGAAGCTATGACGCTTTCCACTGACGAAGGGCTGACGTCTAGTCAAACAAATGCTGTTGTGGATAGGTGCCACAATTATTTTCTTACATAAAGGATGGGTGTTAGTATTGACTAGCAAAGGTGCCCGCGCGATGCTGCGGGTTATAAAACCGTTTAAAATGTGTACAAAATTATGAAAATATGTAGGAAGTTTAAGTTACAAAATAAAGACTAATAACATGTTTTATATGTTGCTTGTCATCTTAAAATATTGATTATATTTTATTAAACCAAGCAGCAATCAAAATATCAACAGTTGAGCTGCTCCTTGTTCAAAAGAGTTTGGACATGTCTTTACATATATGCTATTGGTGGGGGAAGGGGCAACATAGAAAATAAACTCTGCAAGCAACAAAATCCCATAAAGACAGTGCCTAAACATATTATACTAATAGAATCAATAACAATTTTCCATTTTTTCTTGTAAAGTAGAAAACGGAGAATTTCAAAAACTCATCACAGAGTTCTCATTCATAATCTCGACCCTTCATTAATCAGAAAAAATGTATATACAGAGTCATCCTGAACAAATCGTGTTGCCCATCATGATCCAATTTCGTTTGCTATTTTTAGTCCTTTTGTGCATTATGCACAAAAATTTAAACCCAAGCAATAGACTAAAAACAGGAAAGGAAATAAAACATGCGTAAATAAACTTTTAAATTATCAATCACACTTAAACTATAATTAAGCAAAGCAAATGCACAGTGATATTGATAGAACCACAGAAATAAGAATTTTTAAATGCCATAATATTTGATAATCAATAAGCTACAGCCACTATGCATAGTCTTTTAAAAAATGAATGAAATACTAACCTATAGTCAGAAAAGCTATCAAGCACTTCCAAAAACAGCAACACAAAAGTAGGATTACAACAGCTATCTAAAATACGAAGACAAAAAAAAACAAAATTAGATAAAATCAACACAGATTAACCAAAAATCTGAATATTAAACAAATTAAAACATGAAAATATGATGGCTATGCTCATGATCAGCACAACAAACATTTTCATTAGAGATTTCTATACCATTTAAAATTGTCAAACTATGAGCTTCCTGCATGATCCAATTTTGTTTGCTATTTCTAGTCCTTTTGTACATCATGCACAAAAATTTAAAAACCCAAGCAATAGACTGAAAACAGGAAAGGAAATAAAACATGCATAAATAAACTTTTAAATTATCAATCACACTTAAACTATAATTAAACAAAGCAAATGGACAGTGCTTGTGCCGTGCTAGGCCAGCCCCTCTAGTTTGACACCTCTACTTCGAAGAAAAAAGATGCAAAAGCGCATTTATCAGAAACCTCTAGTTCGAAGAAAAACACTATAAAAGCACAGGAAAAGGGCTGTTTAAATGACCCTAGATGCATTTGAAACAAAGAGTTTACGATCAAAAGTTACCTATGCAAAAGTTACCCTAAACAATGAAGATTTTTTTATATTTTTCAATTCCATTTTTCTGTTTTTCCCTTTTTTCCCTTAAACAGAGATCAAAATTTCATACTCTAATTCAATAATTGAGTTTTCTCAGTCTCTTCTAACAATCTAAAGATCAAGCTCCAATTTTGTACTAAACATATATGTCTGAAAATCAACCTAAAACATCAATCAAATGAAATCAAAGGCAGTTTATAACGACTCCATGTCCTTTTTCATGTTAAAAAAGCTCTCAAAAAAACAAAAAGTTTCAAAAAACTTCAGCACACAAAAAGGCATTAATATATAATCAAAAGCAGTATCATGTTGTTATCACTCTTATCAACAACCCCTCCAAATACATCATATCTTCCGTAAACTAAACGGAAAGAGTCACAAATATTAATATGTATCTAAGTACATATCATACATGAAACAGCTTGTCATTGGTTCAAACCACATAAAAATTTACTTGGCTTTATTTATAGCTGTGCAACCGTAACAATTAGTTCAAATTTATCCTAACCAATTGTCAATTGATACCATCAGCTAATTATCATGCTTTATTCAGAGACTCGAAACAATAAATTGGAATTTCAACATAGAAATGTACCTCTTGCTTAACAGAACCAAGAACAACCACCAAACAGCTCTATATAAAACAGCAAAACACCACCTACAAAACATGAAAAGCAGATATGGTTTAGAGAGGAGGAGAGAAAGCAAGAAAAAATCGGAAAAATTGCAATTTCTGATTTTCTATTCCCAAAACTGTCCAAATATGTTTTTCTGTGCAGTGTTTTTATATGAGGTGCTTAAAATTTGTTAGTCCATTACTAAAACAAAAGAAAAATCCTGGAAAACAAAAACAAACAGAGATAGAAGAAAACAGGATATCTAGTGGCAACAGACTAAACAACTAAAAAGACCATCGCTTGTAATGAGAAACCCCGAATCCATATTGTTTTTGCCCAAAAACTTCAACCCATCAATCCCACATTTTTTCCTATTTAAAACCATCATCCAAAGAGCCGTGAACCCCTAAAGTATAGCCATTCAAAAAAATTTAGGGGCAAAATATTTACTTCTTGTTGATCAAGCTCATGAAAAATCGATTCCTTGTTTGGACCCCAAAATTCTTAATCACAAACTACATTCCTACAAAAGGATCCATAAATAGGAACATCATTATTCATTAAGGTAAAATATGGCGAAAATCCTCCAAACAATCCAAATCCAAAACAAAATCATCAACCAATCGAATCAAAAGCAACAATCTTCTTTCCTTTATTTTTCTACTTCTGTTTTACTTTACAACAAACAAAAGAAAACCATGAAAGTTTAAAAAAAAAGAAAAAGAAAAAGAAAACCTAGAAGTACTGTAAAGCGATTCAAAAACAGCAAAAACAACAAAATAATCAACACAAATGATTACTCTTGTCTATTTTAAGTCAAGTCCAGTGCCACACAACATGGAGTATCTCAATTAATATGCTCTATATATATTTGTTTTTTTATCATCAATCTATCTTCAACTCCCCCCACCCTCAGAAATATTAGATAAACACGTCAATAAAAATGCATTGAGACAGTTAAGAACAACTTCCACCATCGACTAAAGAGACAGTTAAAAGCCGAAACTCATATTATTCAATGTCAAAACGGTTTTCTACAACTAAAGTAAAACCTACCAAAGCCCATTGGTAAAAAGGGAAACATTTGGTTTACATACATTTCTAAGTAAGTTGAACTAAATAACCACAGGGAAAAGTAGCATACAAATTGCAGGTAGTAAGAGTCATTCCCATAATGTATTGGAAAAGTCCCCTGTAATTGGAATAGTGTCGGCAACAGGGTTATTGATTACATTAGTTCTTGGCTATTTCTTGTGGAAGAAATACTTGGGAATGGAAGGTATAGTGCTACCACCCTTCTCTTTCTCTTTGTCTTTCTCACTCATACAAACACATATATTCTAGTGTTCCAAACAACCAATGCTCTAATAATAAGAATGAAACAGGGAGCAAGAAAGGCAGTATGAGTGAGACTATAAGTAAAGCCAGAGCTGAAGTTGCGAAAAATAATGCAGAACTACCACTCTTCAATTTAAAAAGAGTTTTAGCTGCAACAAACAACTTCAATGTAGTGAATAAACTGGGAGAGGGAGGATTTGGCCCTGTTTATAAGGTGACACTTTCTAAACTGCTTGATAAATACTAATGTACAGTTTATCTAATATATGCTAACTTGGACAGGCCAAAGACATAACAGATTTAGGTTCCTTGAAGGAGGCAGCAAAAAATTTCATTCCAGGTATATTGTAGCATGATTTCTGTTTTCTCAGCCTCTCTGATTCTATAAACCAAAAACTTCAATATATAACTTTAATTTTCTGTAAGCGTTGATCTAGATTTACATTCTCTTTGTCCTGACAACTCAATCGAACATCTTCTGGAAGCAACCAAATCAAAGGATCCATTCCCATGGGATAAGGAAACAGACATGAGGATCCATTCCCATGGGATAAGGAAACAGATAAGGAAACTTAGTTGTGATTTTCAATTATGTGCAGATGTCAGAGCAGGGTTATTCATTCTACTGGGGCAATTCTTTTCAGCATAAATCAAACACAGCCCAAAACAATTAAAAAAAAGAAAAAAAAAGAAAAAAATCACTATATCAATCAACAAAAAGAATTAAAAAGAAAGATCAAAAGAGAAACCAAATAATAAATATAACTAACAATTGAAATATTCATCAATTTTAATCTTCTTTTTTTTTCAAAACCTGCCTAAACAATCAAAACTCTCCCTAAACAATCAAAATCACAAAACCACTCTCTCACTTAGGATTGAATCGTTGCACAGACTATGTGATCTACATAAGCCTGCCGCAATCCTAATATCTAGGATATTATGTTCAATTGTAATTTTAAAGGACAAACCATACACATTAAAGCAAGAACTCTACAGCATGCCTGCTCAATCAGGCCATACAATTTTCAGAACTTATGTACCAAGCGTATCGAACTGACAAAGTAAACCATATGTTTCCCCAGGCACCATATGCTTGAGAGTCCATCTAGATAAATGGGTTTTAAAACATGATTTATTTCAAGAAAATAAAAGGAAACCTTTCTTTCTCGATGACCCTAAACGAAATAACCCTAGAAATTGATGTTTGTTGAACATGGTTTTCTTTGAGGGGATGCAAACCTGAAGAGAAACGATGGAAGAACTTGCAGATCGAAAATCTCTCAGACGAACTTTGGAAAAGATGGCTGAACCAACGACAGATGAGATGAGATGAAGACTAAATGAACGGCGCGATTCGTAAGGCACCAGCCCAAATGGAAATCGACGCCCCAAAGGAATCCCGAAGACCGAAGCCGTGCATCCCATGGCTGCCCCCCAACCAGCCTAACCAAGCTGGTTGGAAGCGGACGATCGCTCTGTGGAAACGAAACAGTAGGGAGAGTTAGCATCGAAAGAGAGAGGGGCAAAAAGGGAATATAGGGAAAATTTTAAAAAAGGGCAAAATCGACAATTTACTGTATTGATGGGAAAAATAAGGCTTTATAACAGTAAAACAGGGATTTTTCTGTCAGTTTACTGTTCAAGAAACAGTGCCTTATGAATAGTATCTCGTTGCATTGGGCTTTAGTATATATATAATTTTGTGATTGGCATTTTTTAGATACTAAGTAGACTAAGTAATAGATGGAAAATTAGTTGTGATATAGAAGAGCAATGGTGGTTATCTAAATTCCAAGATATGATCTGAATTACCATATCCTACAGAATCAATTACACAAAACAAATCAAATAGATCATAACACTACTAGAAAACGCTACAAGAAAACCTTAGTATATGCACTGATTGGTGACGAATCTATTGTATCAGGTAATTTTACACATGGATCAATCAGATTAGCATGAGTATTTGAACATCCTAATCGCTCATAGCAAGTTATTATGGGCTCGTTTGGTAATTCATATTAGACTCTGAATAAGAGTAAATAGTCCATGTCAGGTGTTTGATGTCAGCTTGTATTATTTAATTACCTGACTATTTTAAACGAATTGGACTTTTAATATTCTCCTTACCCGACTAATTAATACAACACACACCTCGGTTTAGATAATACACGCTTAATTATACAACTAGGGAAAAAGAACACACACGTTCACATGAAAAATCCGAGGACGTTATTTTCATCTTCTTCTCCTTAGGTTCTTCTCTGCTATCTTTTCCAAGGTTATATGTTGATTGGCTCGCCTAATTCTCTCGGATTTTGTCTAACTCTATTTGTATTGGTCGTTTATTATTAATATCCTATCACCGTGGGTTTAAAAAAATAAATAAAAAATTTGATACCATCAACACCTTCGTACGTGCATAACATGTATAATTACACCAATAATTCATGTGGAGAAATTCATTTGACAACAAATTTTTTTTTATTTAAAACTCATTTGACAAATGAAGACTATATATTTCGTTTAGTGGAAAAATTATTGCACTGTCTACTTTTGGTTCTTTAAACAAAAAAAAATCAACTCAGTGCGCCGTACAACACTTTACCTTTTACTAAAGAATGCTTTTTTGTTTGGTTCTTTAAACAAAAAAAAGGAGATTGAATTATATGTTTCTTGAAACGTATTTATCATGATGTCATGTTCATGTCCTTGTGTCTTGCTCCTTTTTCCCCCCTCTGTTTTTCTATGATTTACCAGTCTTTCTCTGTTAGGCAGAGGTGAGGTTTGCCTTTACCTACAACAAACTAGCTACCTTCGTTGGAGAGCAGAAGACTCCTCCTTCTTTGTCTTTTTTTGTCTTTCAATTATATCTGACTCTCAGAAAATGGGAGGAAAGAGAACTCAAACTGATTCAGGAAGCAGATCGTCAAGCTCATCCATTTTACAAGATGATCAAGAAGGCTTTTCACCAACCTCATCAAACGCACTGGTACTTGTCCAAAACGCACCAATTGTCTCCTCCTACAATGAGAGAATCCGCCCCATGCTTGATGCCATTGACAAGCTCCGCAACCTCATGGTTATGGAGGAAGGCATACAGCTGCCCACCATTGTTGTTGTGGGAGACCAGTCATCTGGCAAATCCAGTGTTCTTGAGTCCCTCGCCGGCATCAACCTTCCGCGTGGATGGGGAATCTGCACAAGGGTTCCTCTCATAATGAGGCTTCAGCACCACTCTGATCCTGAACCAGAGCTTTCACTGGAGTACAATGGCAGAGTTGAGCACACTGATGAGGACAATATTTCTGAGGACATTGTGAATGCCACCAATCTGATTGCTGGGGACAGTAAGGGAATTTCAGACACCCCATTGACCTTGTTGGTGAAGAAGAATGGTGTGCCTGATTTGACCATGGTTGACCTCCCTGGAATCACTAGGGTTCCAGTTCGTGGCCAGCCTGAGAATATCTATGATCAAATCAAAGATATGATCATGAAGTATATAAAGCCCGAAGAGAGCATCATTTTGAATGTGTTATCTGCTTCTGCTGATTTTAGCACATGTGAGTCAATTAGTTTGTCGCGGAGTGTGGATAAAATTGGTGAGAGGACTCTGGCTGTGGTTACAAAGGTTGATATGGCACCAGAGGGACTGCTGGAGAAGGTTACAGCTGATGATGTGCATATTGGTCTTGGCTATGTCTGCGTAAGGAACCGGATTCGAGATGAAACGTATGAGGAGGCGAGGACTATTGCCGATCGATTATTTGAAACTGATCCTTTTCTTTCGAAGATTGATAAGTCTATGGTTGGAATTCAGGTTTTGGCTGACAAGTTGGTCCAAATTCAAGCTGCTAGCATAGCTAGAAACTTGCCTGATATTGTAAAGAAGATCAATGACAAGCTGAATTCTTACCTTTCAGAGCTCAACAAAATGCCGAAAAAGCTGTCATCTGTTGCTGAGGCCATGACAGCTGTTATGCAGATCATTGGAACATCCAAAGAATCACTTAAGAAAATTCTTGTGAGGGGAGAATTTGATGAGTTCCCGGATGACAAACACATGCATTGCACGGCTAGGCTTGTTGAGATGCTCAATAAGTGCTCAGATCAGCTTCACGAGTGCAATGAGAGTGACCCCAAAAGTAATTTCTTAAAGGAGGAGATTGCGATTTTGGAGGAGGCAAAAGGTATAACCCTTCCCAATTTTGTTCCACGCAATGCTTTTCTTATAGTCTTGCAGGGTAAAGTTAAGGGGATTTCGAGCATACCTATTGGGTTTGTTGAGCAGGTTTGGAGTTATATTGAGGATGTGGTTTTGTCTGTGTTAAAGAGAAATACAGAAAACTATTACCATGTTCAATTGTGTGCCAGAAGAGCAGGCCAGAATCTTATTGAAAAGATGAAAGAAAGGTCGATTAATTGGATGACGGAGATAGTGGAAATGGAGAAACTAACTGATTATACATGTAATCCAGAATATATATCCGAATGGCATAGGCTCATGACTGAACAAGAAACATTCATCAAAAAGGTCTTGCATGATTATCTGATACTTGGATGCGACGCTAAGATAAACATAAATGTAGAGGGAATTGGGATGGTTGAAGTTGGAGGTCTAAGGAAGTACCCACAAGTCTTATTGTCTCAAGCTTTCGACTTGAAAATGCGGATGACTGCGTATTGGAATGTTGTGCTGAAAAGGTTGATTGATATCATGGCTTTGCATTTGCAGCTGAGTGTTTCAAAACTTGTGAACAAGGACATGGAGATTGAGATTATGAATGAACTACTGGAACCTAACCATGGTGGTGGGATTGAGAGGATGCTGGAGGAACCTCCATCAATTGCAGTGAAGCGCCAGAAGCTCATCAAGAGCATCAAAAAGCTCAAGGAGTCTAAAGAGGTTGTGTGTAAGATCATGGACGACAGGTTTACTCACACTGATTACCTTGTGTGATTGATAACAAAGGATTCCAGTTAAATTATGGTATGTTTCGTGTGAAAGAAGGCATTTTGCCAATGATGTGTGGTTGATCTGTTTGCACTTAATTATGGATCTTCATTTTGTTTATCATGTACCTGGTTGGTTTATGTTCTTGTGTGGATGATCTATTTCTACTTAATTATAAGCACATTCTGTTTTTGTCTTTTGGGTTGCTAAACCTTCCCAGGCTTGTTCCTGGAATAGGAGGAAATTTCTGTCCTCTGTTACTTCCTAGATCTCCAATTCATGACACTAAGGGTGATGGTAGAAACACCTTCCTTTGTCATTATCACAATTTGAACCTTTTTGGGGGCTTTTCTCTTTGAGTTGGGACCCTCGTTTGTCTTCCATTTGGTCAATGGGAATCTATTGGCATTTGCTCTTGCCAACCTCAATGGGAATAATTAATCACTTCCCAATGGAGCTCTGGCCTTCTAGGCACTTGTTCTTTAGAATGTTATAGGACCTGTTTGATGGGCTGGATTGGTTTAGATAGATTCAATTAAATGAACGTGGATCCTAACCATTATTTGGTGGACTTAAAACCATTGTTTGGTGGACTTAAAATATATCATGGATTGGATATGGGTATTGGACACCATTCCAGAATAAGAGCAGCTCCAAAACCCATCACCAGAGTGAAGACTTTTAGACCATCTCCAAAGGTAAAAGACTCAAACCCCAAATTTCACCTCCAAAAATACAACTTTTCATCCATACGTAGGACTCAAACAGTATTACAACATTATGTATACAATTTACAAGTTTATGGAACGTTGATGTTCAAAGCATTGTGATATGATTTCTTAATATTATAAACCCTTGTGTTTACAAGAATAACGACCACCTTTACTTCTCCAAGGCCAACTCTTTCCTCAGCCTGGTAATGGGGATCCTTTCTATTGTAAATCATAGTCTCACAAGATTATGGATACACTTACAAGTTTATGGAATGTTAAGGTCTAAAAAATGGTAAGCAAGGTCCTTAATATTGTAAACCCTTGTGTTTACAAGAATAAGGACCACTTTTACTTATGTAAGGTCCACCCTTACTTCTACAATTACCAAACATGGAGATAGTAATTGCATAAATGAAGTGCTTATTGGACTGCAATTGCATTTTATGTACAAAAAATGTGGAACCATGTTGGATAGTACAATAGATCGATCTTAATCAATTTTTAACTCTAGTCCATTTGGTGATTAAAAATTTTTAGGTAAGTTTTTATTTGAACCCAATTATTTTATAAGTAAACTCAACCAAGTAGACATGTCAATGGATCGGATTTGAATCGAATCCAATTGGAATTCGATGTAATTAATAGGAGATGGATTGGACTTCTCAATATGATAATTTGATTACAATCCGAATATGATAATCCGATTATAAATGGATACGGATATGGATTATAATTGATCATATACGATAATAATCCGATATGACTTAGTATGAAGTATAATTTAGTTTTTCTAGGCTTTATATTAATGTTTTATATGTGTAAATGAGTAATTTTAGTTTTATATGCACTAATAATACACTTAAATCTAATTTTTATGATAAAATATCACAAATTGATATATATAAAAAAAAAGTAGATAAATACAATAAAAGAACGAGGCTACTAATGAAATTTTGATTTTTTGTACGTCACAAAATAAATCAGATAATAATCCGATCCGATCTGAATTTGATGCGTAATGAATATGGATTGATAGGTGCAATCCGTTAGTCCAAATATGATTTGAATCTGATAATCTAATTATAAATGAATTTGGATATAGATCAAGGTATGTCCGATCTGAATCCGACCCGTTTACAAGTCTACGACCAATGTTTCTTTTATCCCAAAAAAAAAAAAGTTTTTCTTTTATAAAAAAAATTACAAATTCATTCATTATAAAAATATTATTTTAAAATTTTCAGTATTACATTAATTAAAAAAAAGAAAAAAAAAGGAAAACCACAACACCATGGGACTATGAACAGTTGCAGTGGCGTTCTATGAGTTTGTCTTTAGTTCTTTTAGTTTTAAAAAAAAATTTGGGAAATCAAATGAATTATTTTATACCCAATAAATTTGTAGTTATTATTGTTTTTGGTTACAAGTTAACAAAAAAAAAAACAATTTGGTTGATTGGATTTATAGCCCTGTTTTGTGGGCTGAACTGTACTAGTTAGGATTGGGCTTGGAGTGTTGGATTGGATTGGACTTTAATAAGCTCTTTGGTACATTAAGTTGGGCTAGACTGAACTGGACTAAAGTCCGGTCCATTCTTTGGTACAAATATAGGCTGGACTGCATTGGACTTTTAAAAAAAATTTATTTTAATATTTATTAAATTATTTAATACTAGCCTCTTCGCACGCACTTTTGCCTTGTGAGAGGCTTTTTTTTATAAAAAAATTTAAATTTATTTTACACTTGAAAAAGATAATGGATAGTTGTGTTCCATAAAAATATGATCCATTATCTGATTTTTCTTTTATTTTTAATTTTTTTAAATATGAAAACGTGTGAATTTACCATATTATCCTCATTTAATTAATAATTTCAATTCTTAATGTTTTGATTAACCAAGGACATTTTCTGGTCTTTTGAATGTTTAACCATTCTCTGCCTTTTGCTTTATATATATAGATAAAAATAATTAAATTTAATTAAAAAAAAACATGGACTCAAAATTAAAAATAAGAAATCACATGAAGATACCATAAAAATAGTCCAAAAATTCACAAAATTAATAATAACACGAAAATTCTTTTAAGTACGTTCAAATGATCAACAAATACTTATGTTATGTTGCTCTATTTGCCATCCACTCATTAAACATCTTAGTAGCCAAATTATCCCTCCATGCAGACCATTGGTCGAATGCGGCAATGGTATCAATAGTGCCATGATCGACATCTCTCTCCTAATTAAGTTGTGTAAAAGACAACAACCCGTTATTATTTGGCATTGTGTTTGTATTGGATAGAACGATGGACTCCTTAACATTGCCCAACGGATCTTAAGAAGTCCAAAACAACGTTCCACCACGTTTCTTGTTGATGCATGCTTCATGTTAAAGTATTCTCGATAGTTCAAAGGTGCACACCCATCTCTCCATTCCGATAAGTGATATCTCATTCCTCTATATGGTGTAAAAAATCTCTCACAATTTGTGTAACCAGCATCCACAAGGTAATAATAATCTAAAAAATAAATAGGAGCTAATTAAAAAATAAAATTCAAATTTAGGATGATTTACACCTACACTATATTGTATCTACATTAATCTTACTGGTTGGAACCTTTAACCCATGTGGCCTATATATCGCATCCCGAAGTACTCTAGAGTCTGATGCTGAACCCCCTCAACCCGATAAGACAAATATTAACCTCATATCTCGCTTCCTCTACACCTCAAACACGTTGGATTGTAACATCCTTAGCACCTAATCTTATCATACAAACCAAACACACAAACACTGGATTTTGATGCTATAATTCAGATTTAAAACCTCAGTTAAATCATATGAAATGTAGCTTCACTGAGGGGTTCTCCCTGAAAACAGGGTCTCAGCTCCACTACACCTCAAACAAGCGGATGGAATCATCCTAGGTCAGAACAACAAAATATATTCAAATCAAAATTGTAACAAGAAGATTTTCAAGACATAAAACAGGAGATCAAGCAACTGACACAAAAACTTTTCATAATTAAAAAATAAAAATATGACTTTAGAAAATTGCTTTTGAACCCAACTCACTCATAAGACTTGAAAAAATATTTTAAACTGATAGTAATAAGGACCAATACTTGAAACTGATGTTCATAATCTCCAATTAATCACCCCAAAAAATAGCTAACATGTGCAGTCTTTGCTGGCACATTCAAAATGCTTAGTATGAACCCAAAATTCAGACTTGTTGGTCCAACACTAAACCCTAGAAGATTTGTTCACAATATCCCATTCTTCTTCCAACAAACAAAAGAATTAACAAAACACAAAAACCCACCCCCATCATCATCGTAAACCTTCTGTATATATCTTCCACCAAAACAGCAAACTCACACACTCCCCTAAAAACCCTAATCCTCCGAAACCCATTTCACAAAAACAAGAAAACTCCAAGTCCAAGCTCCCCCACCCCATCAGTCAAAGTTTGAAACCACACAGTAATAGCCAGTAATTAAAACACTCTGAAAATATATTAGGCCATGATAGTCTATGCCAACCCAACTAAATCTGGAATTTTGAAGAGAAAACATACAAAATATCCAACTAATAGTATTAGATTACTAGATAGCCCTTTCACTGCTTGCTCAAGATCCAATACTTCTGGGTATGAAATAGCTGATAGCCAAAACCATGGCCTTGAGAAAGAAGACTAACGTACAAATCACTAAATCATTTTTGGGAAGAAAAAAGGGCAGGAAACCTTATACTAAATATATGCATAACAATCTGTCCATAGAGAGAGTGAGAGAGAGAGAGAGAGAACATTTGGGAACCAAAAAGATTAATATGAGATTCTGTTCCTGTGGTGGTGTGTGAATGGGAACCAAAAAGATTAATCTAAAAATATGTTTCCAATTATTTCATAGCATTTTCACAGAGATGTTTTCCTGCTTTTAAATTCCCTAAGAAAATTAATGATTTTGACAAATTGAAAAAGGAAAAACACATGAAATAATGGTAATTTAAAAACAAGAAGGTGTTATATGTTAAATATTTCATGAAATGAAATCAATAGAACAACACCACCATGAATCACATTAGAGTAAGCCAATAAACTTAATAACAAATCAAGAACACTAACCTTTATTAGAAGAAAAAGACATGAAGATCTGCAGGAGCTGTCTTCTATTCTTTGCAATACCAAATGCTAATATCTCAATAGGGCTGATAATATCTTAGCGTGAAATTTTGTAAGAATAGGACTAGCCCTTTTATATTGATAACAATACCCTAACTTTCCTATTATATTTTAGGACTCCACATAAGAAGGCACATATAGCTTTATACATATTGGACTCCACATACGGTCCAAGCTATGTGAAATATATGTATTATAATTAATACTCAATTTTCTTCCAACATTCTCCCACTGAGTATAATTACAATACATATCATAGCTTGTCAATCCAGTAGTAAAAGTGATCACTGAATCCTAAAGTAATAAGCTAAAGGGAATATTGTGGGAATGGTGTTGTGTAGAGATTTCTAAAAAACTCTACAACCAAACTTTGAGAGTATAAATCACCTAGCATGCCATATCTAATATGAAATCAAAGTAAGAGCGGAAGCATTAAATAAACTAGGGATTCATGCAAGTCTCATTTGTCCCAATCTTTATAAGTCTATGAAAGTGTGCACCAAAGACTCTCTAAATCCTATTTGAGAGAAAGATAAGATGTTCATACCCTTGGAGTGAATCTTGAAACCAAGAATGGTGTTCAAGTAGAGGGAGTGGTCCCTTTGTTGTTGGCTCTCTCTTTGATGTTGATTCTCCACCTTGTAGCTCTCCTAATAGATACAAAGATATGCACCTCTCCAAAGCTCTTCACCAAGGATTGAATGGGATGAGAGAATGAGTAGACAACAAGTGAAGAGTGGTGCTAGCACCTTCACTTGATGTGATAGATTCAAGGGGTTAGGGAGAGAGACTTTGATGTTTTCTCTCTTCCAATTTCACCAACTTGAAAAACCCTAGAATGATAGGATTCCATAGCTACACACTTATAGGATCAAAAATGTCACAAGAGTGACAAAAATGCCCCCAAACCCTAGTGTACCCATATCCTCTTTTTGTGTGTCATCTTTTGCTATCTTGGTCCAACACATTAATCCTATAATGTGTCACATATGTGCCTAAGTCCATATAGTCAAACCCCTTTTGAATTTCCAAGTCATATGGGATCTTTAATTAAAGTTTCAAAACTTTAATTGAATAATTAAATTAATCTAATCAATTTAATTATTCTAGTGACTTGACTAGTTTAATCACTCACTTGTCTAACGAGTGTTGGTCCCGATCATCCTTAGTTGACCGTGTCAAGTGTTGGGTCAACCGTTTGAGTTTTGACCTTTGAGTTTTGACTTTGACCTTTGACTTTCACATTGACTTTGACCAAGTCATAAAATCATTAATTTTCTTCATAATTTCCCAATCGATTCCTTTTCGGTGTGCAATCTTATAGGTTCTAATTAGCAAGGTAGTGGGTATGAATGATTCACTCTAAAACAATTCAATCTTATAGGTTCTAATTAGCGAGGGTAGTGGGTATGAATGATTCACTCTGAAACAAGTGTGAATTGTATCCCTCCATACAATTCTCCTTATTGGCGAATGCTAATTATAATAAGTCCTTATAGGGCTTCCACAAGCCATGAGTGACACCTAGCAGTATGTCATGGCTACCCAAGCTAAAAAGACTTCATTTAGAAAACCTAGTCAGTTTGTGATTAAAATGCAATTCGATCGTTCTCTAATTCAATACTCTATGTCATATTCTGGGGATATTGTAAACTTGTGTCAAAATCCCTAATATGACATCTCTTGATTATATGATTCAATTTGATGAAATTGCAAATGTTCTTGTTTCAATTTCCATCCTATACTTTGGCCAAAGATTCACGAATCATATCTTTAGAGTATTCTCTATTCTTACTAAGAGCAGAGATTCTTTGTTGTACATTCACCTGTCTCTGCGTACATGTTGAGAATCCTGAGGAACACCTTTAAGTCACATAATTTTGATACGACCATATAGTGCTCTCAAAGAGAAACAACATATACACAAGACCACTGTGATGTCTCAGGTCTAAGGATTAATTTGCATTATCACAACTTAGAATTCTTTGTTTGACACTTGTAAGTAAGACTTCCATACAAGAATTCTAGAGTTGATTGCGTTCAGTGGACTCCATCTTCTATAGAGCACCTACACATCTGTCTCAGTGTCTCTACACGAATGACTTGAGACTAGTCATCCTCCCAATTGAGCAGAGACATAATGTGTACCAGTCTTTGCGGCTCACCATTGTCCAATTGGTGATCTTATGACCAGGACCATTTTAGGATACGATATTTATATGTATGGAAAGGTCGTGCATCTAACTTATTTAGACCACTTTCCATTTATATCTTAATCCATGGACTTGTTACTTTGTGTATGTTATGTATCTAAAGCAATGTTCTTGCCCCTTTACTATTATATATTATTTCCTTAGAATTATCAATTTTATATTGGCTTCTAGGGCATATATCTAACATAAGCTTCCTTCTCAAGCAAAATCATAGTGCATAACCTAAGGACACACAAGACAAGTTAATTTAGTCTTGGTTTTTAGAAATTGCATACACAAGACTTAACATCACAATGTTGCAGATATTATGACATAATGAGTGTGAACCACAAGGTTTTCAACTCCCACATTTTAGTCCTATCAATAAGTTCTGAGAATTTCTAAATGCCTCAAGGAAGTCAATATTCTCAGAACAACAATAGGGTTTTAATAACAACAATAGTGTTTCAATCATCTTAGCCCGAGAGATTAAAACCAATAAGACAGTATAAACAAAAGTTGTCACTACTACAAAAATTGAAATAGACGACAGGAAAAAACCGTCATCTTTTTATTTTGAAAACCGTCGTTAAATTGACCGCCATCTTTTGAGTGTAAAACTACGACGGTTGTTCACTGTCGTCTATTAATAGTAATGACGACGGTTTTACACTAAATCGTTGTCTATTTACTATAAAGACGATAGAAAGAACCGTCGTCTATTAACAGTAAAGACGATGGTTTTTCTGAAAGAACCGTCGTCTATTAAATGTAAGATGACGATTTTTTAGAAAGAATCGTCATCTATTAACTGTAAGACAACGGTTTTTCTGAAAGAACCGTCTTCTATTAACTCTAAAAACGACAGTTTGTAAAAAAATCGTCGTCTATTAATTCTAAAGACGACGATATTGTTGAAAAAATCTCCGTTTATCAATTGTAAAATTGGATGTAGTGAAATAACATTTTAGCTTCTTTTTATTTTTATTTTTGTTTCCAATGGTTCTCTACGAGGATTTTAACTGAAAAAAAACCATAATGCTTTGTGAACAATAAATTCAGGTCCAAATCTAATATTACCCATACCATACATATATATACTCAAAAATTGTTCCTTTCATAAAACTTAAAGATTCAATAGTAATTACATAGTTTATCAATCTTGATTCCTACTATATCCATACAAAATACCATATCCATAGCATTAAACTATAATTAGAAATAGAGGAGCTACATGTGATTGCTCATAAATGCTGCCCATTCGATCCGAATTTCATCAATTTGTTCTTGTATGTATGAGTTAGCGCTGCCTTCTTGCACTGCAAAACCAAGATTTAAAAAAAAGAAAAGCAAGTGTTAGTAAGAGATATATTTCTAATATTTTATGCCCTTTGCTTTTGCAAGAGGAAACCAGAAACAAAAGGACAGAAAAGGGGAGCATAACTTATCTGGATTTCCATATTGAAACTGCAAATGTTCAAACAACAAGAAACTGCAAATTGTTTTCTTACACACAGTGCTTTCTTTTCTTGAAAGCCACATCATTTGTTATATGAATTGAATATACACCATAACAAGAAACACACACAAATACATTTATTTGCACAAGTGTCAAATGCAGTCACATAGGCATATGATGAAGGATTCCACTGGAAAAAAAAAAAACTTGTAATCCACATTATTGGTTCTCTCATTGTGATGGGCACGTGAATCAATTTGACAAAGTAGAGGGAAAAGATCAACTGTTGAAGTACAATAAGAACAACAATAAAACACAAAGAAGCTTTTTAACAAGCATGCATATATACCTTTGCTATTTTGACTAGCCGATCATAGTTATCATGTCCATAGAAATATGGCTCCTTACAAAATATCTGTACAGCACAAGGCTAAGCATCACAAGAGAGCATCACATACTTTGACATGGTATCAAATTTTGAATCTCCTTGCCATCTGCCACCCATGGATAAATAGGCAAGCAGATCAAGATCCACTGTCCATGCATCACTAAGAGAAGTTTTATCCATCACATCTGAAGTACTCATTTCGGGATAGAAAAACTATTGCATATATTCAAGCATCCCCTGCTAAATGCATAAATTTCATCATATCAGGGGTTGATTTTGGGCTAGATGGGGAAGAGGATACACAATACTTGATATATTTAGGCCAAATACCAGCATAACCATAATGAGCTCAGGAGTATGTGTTATATAAGGTTCCTTAATAAAACAAAATAGGTTGGGAAATGCTCACCATTCCAGCAAACATGCAACCAAGACTCCACAAGTCTAAAGAATAATCATAATCTTGTCAATCAACAAGAAGCTCAGGACCTTTGAATACCTGCAATCAAATGGGGGGCGGGGGAAGAGCATAAGACAAATCTGAACACAAAAAATTTATGTTACTAATAACCATCATTTCATAGTATAAACTAAAAGTATCCCTTTCATCCTGCAACTATTTTCTGCTTTGCTGTGGTTCCCCTATTCCCAAATAACTCCAAATATTGCAGGTATGATTTTGCACTATTGTGGCATAATTTCCATCCGGTCTATTCCAATATCACTCCTCAAGTCATAATAAAGATTTTTTTTTTTTTGAAAGAATGTAGTTTTGGGGGAAAAAGTCCTCAAAATAAAGAAAAAGAGGGTGGGGCGTGGAGGGAGAAGGGGACTTGTTTCCTAAAACAATGTAGCTTTAATAAGGGAAGTTCTGTCTAGCAAGTGTCTTCCCACATTCCTACATTCAAATATAGAATTGTAATTTTAAACTTCCCCACAATGAATTCTCTATATACAAGAAGGTTTCAGGCAAGAGCAACAATTTCTACAATAGAAAATTTAAAATAAGTTATCACAGTTTCAGACAAGAATGTATGAAATGTGAATAAATTTTATTGTCTTCTGTGAAGTAAAAGATACGAAAACAACCTTGAAGCAACACGAACATTATACTCCTTCTCAGGATGATAGAACTAGGCAAGGCCCCAAACAGAGCAAACCCAATATCTCATTCAATATCACAGATCACTTAATCAGAAACCAAGTTAAAGTTTTACCTGTCTTGTAGGCCTCCCTTACTGCAGCTAGCTTCACCTCTATAGCCTACAGAACTCAACAGCCATATCCTTACAGTTTAAGGAAAAAAAAAAATACAACGCAAAAAGAATATTAGGCTGAAAGAATGACACTGCTACCTCACTAACCCAATCGAATCTGAAATCAAATATAAAAAATCCAACACCACAGATAAATATAGAAATTAAAACAGAAAATCAAATCACAACAGCATAAAAAAAATTGAAACAAAAAGGAAAAGAGGGAGATGATACCTTGATAAAATCTTGAACATAGAAGAGTGATAGAGAGAGAAGGTTACTTTGAGAGTGCAGACATGAGAAGCTCTGGGAACGAGCTAGAGAGATAACAATACAGAGAGCGCTGAAAAGAGAGAACCATCGAGAGATAGACGACTAGAGAGAGCCGTTGAGAGGAAGATGGCAGCAGGTGCTGACTGATGCGAAGAAGACGATGGCATTGACGGCGTCGCCACGTCAATGGTGTCGAGACATCGATGGAGATCACAAAGGATATCATGGGGGCGAATAAACCTGTGGGCTCGAGAGAGACCTCATGAAAGAGATCGCGAAGATTGTGGAGGTGTCCTCATGAAGATCGTGGGGGCGATGGAGATGGTGTTTCAGCGATGAGAAAGGGGAGTTGAGAGAGAGAGGGTTTCTAAAGGTCGCGAGAGAGTGTGGTGAAAGTTTCCTTTTAATGAAAACTTAAGTGAATTTTTTATCGAGCGCCTTTAAAAGCATGATGATATGTTCTTAATTTCACAAATTTGCATGCCTTCTTTACTTAGTGATTTTGTTTAGCTTCTCTTTATTTTGAGTCACTTACCTATGTTTGTGTGTTTTGTAGGTTAAGACAGCAAGAGATCACATTTGACACAATCCATGCATATTAAGGGCTGATTGGCACAAGAGTAATATAAGCTTAAAGACAGACCCAATTTGGGCCACACTCTCCTTGTCAGTACAGCTTCGTAGGTCATCTTGCAAGCCTCATTTCAGCAACTTACACAACTCGGATGAGGAGACATCCTTCATAGAAGTTGTTTGAACGGGTGTCTAGTATAACATATCCAAATTTCAGCCCAATTGGACATATCTGGAGTCCTTAGCCCGTCAAACACTGAACCATGCTCAGGAGGATTTTAATATGCAGCTGCCAGCTAATGAGCCTTGTGTTCCACACCTCCCTTGAGCCAAGTGCCTCACCTCAGCTGTACCTGACTTTAGACATAACATGTTGAGCAAATTAGGGAGTCATTTCAGCATTGGAAGTCTCAAGGAGCAAAACAAGGCATGCTTAATTATGGGAAACATGTTGGCACAAATCAAGGAGCAATTTCCAGGATTTATGGTGGGCTGTCTACACCAGCTAAGGGGAGGACGAATTGGTAGTCTATAAAATAGAGAGCTGCATACTCATTCAAGGGGAGAGACACAAGGACAGACACACACATTCACTTCATCCATTACTCACACACACATTCAAATTCACCACAATGAGAGAAGAGAGCTAGTTGCAAAGGAGGGAGAGCTTGGAGCTGTCTTGGGAACAACCTTGCTGCCACCAGCTAGTTCTTCTCTTCTCTTTATTCCATCTATGTATTTCTTATTTTCTGTATTCATAGTTATGTCTAACTAATCCATTTAGTTAGGGCTTACACTACTACAATTTTCCCCTGTCCTGGCAACCCTTTGTGGTCAGTAAAAACCCCAATACTGACGGAAATTCGTCAGTAATGGCTTCCTGACGAGTGCAGCGACGAAAATAAGTATAGTCAGTAAAAGTCCCGTCAGTATTACTATTACTGACCAAGTTTTGCAACTTATTCGTCAGTAGAGGTGTGTCTCTGACACAAGTCATAAAGTGTTTTACTGACAAAACAAATAGCCACTATTAAGCAAGCTTTTGTCAGGATTATTATTTTAGGATTGAGTACTAGTGGCCAAAGATTTGTCAGTATTATTTTTAACCAAAAAAAATAAAATTGCCAGCCAATTTCAAGACCTTTCATCTCTGTCGAATGCATACCTCTTGCAAAAGCTCTTTAGCCAGTACCTTGTATGTTTTCAGCGATGCTTTACAAAGAGAAGTTAAAATGACAATGACAAGTTCTTGCTCTTCTGTAAGAGGTTGCAGGAGAAGGTTACAGACTTACAGGCTCAAATTTTTATAGTAAGATGCCGAATTCCTAATATAATATGGGCATTTTTCTTTCATAAAAATTTAATGGATACTGAAAATGTAATAACAATTATAAATACTCATAGATTGAACCATTCAACCACCATCCTTATAAAATATAAAAGTACCAATGTCGATTACAATAGCCAAATATTACAAAGGTCTGCCTACATCAGTAAGTTTAGTTGCCCTTACTATACAAAAGTATGCAATGCCAAATATTCAACAAATACACTACAAAAATATGCATACACCGTTAGGGTCCAAAATACAAAGTCAGCAACTATACCAAAAATGCATAACACTAAGTAACTGCATCTATTCAAGTCCATGAGTACCTTGATCTGATTCTAAAAAGTCAGTCGAACTGGGGTCTGCATCCCCCCTCAACAATCCAATTAACCCACCAGGAGTAACTGACTTGGCTTGATAAGGCATTTGATGGAACATTTGCGGCGAGTAATACGACATATGGAATGGGTTTGGCAGCTGCTGGTACAATGGATGATGCGAAGCCGATGAGCGCGATAACATCTGCCTCATTTCCTCAATCTCTTGCTGGTTATGCTTCAGCAACTCCTGTGTTGCCTTCAATTCAGAACGCCAATGATCCTGGTCATGTTTGTACCTTTCTTGTAACTCTACATACTGTGACTCAAGGTGAACATAGTCGTGCCCTCGCAATCTCTTGGATGACCCTGCCTTTGTTTGAATCCAAGGCACCTGATGGGGTTTCACCCCAAGTCCTTCACCACGAACACTATTATTTGTCTCAGGACCCATTGCCTCAACATAAGCCCTTCTTTCGTGTCTCTAAATTATCAGGACATTCATCTTCAACCAATTCCTTCAACTTTTCCTGCATTTCAGCCTAACAAAAAAGAAATATATATATATATATATATATATATATATATACCTTCATCAAATTGCGGTCATCATAGAACTAGCCCAATAAACTCTACAATGATGAATTGCATTATGTAATAAAAAATTAGGCCAATTAGTCTTCTGGACCTCTACTATTTTGTTTTTCATGTGCTTAAACAAATAAAAGAACATAAAGAATGGTGAACAAGAAAAAAAAACTACCTCCAAACAACTTTCCATATGCTTTTAAAAAAAAATAATAAGTCAACAAAACAAAATAAGAGAAACATCCTGGACTATGGCTAACAATTCCTCATGAAAATGAACTTATACATAATTATTCCAATATATAGTCCATATGCTTACATATTTCTGCTCAGCCACCGAGTTAACCCATGAACGATCTTCGTCACGCCGAGTATGCTTATCTTGGAAAAACCAAATAGGATCGGGGTCTTCACCATGTTTCTTATTCTTAGCATGCAATCAATAAAATAAAAAAAGATAATCAATTAGCTAACACAACCTCATATGCTCAGTATTTAAATATAGCAAAGAGTAAACATTCAAGTGCATCATCAAAACTTACATATTGTGCTTTGCTGCGAGCATAAGACTTTGTGCCAAATGTGTGATTCAATATTTGTTTACTCCGATTTTCAGCATTTCTTTTAGCTTGTTCCTTTTATTAGCAAAAACAAAACAGACTTAATCATTGCACAGATTATATATACTGAGTGTTGTGTAATAATACGTACTACAATCTCATCTTTTTCCCAATGTTCAACCAACACCCGCCATTGATCTAGGTCTACACGAGAATCCCCACATTGCCACCGTCTTTTACTTCCTATGAAAGGCTTATAATAAGCTTTCTTCAAATCACTCTTGAAACTTCTCCACAATTTTTCAATATTCTTCATTGTTACATCCTTGAAGACATGAATCATAGTTCACCTAATATTGAGTGCAAGGCACCAAATACAATTATTCAGCACAGATCATCCCTCATACTTACTGTCTATAAATTCCTATCAGGTGGGTCAATTTATTATCCATTGGATGACCCTCATTACCATCTACTTCAATTCACAAGCAAAACCAAATTAAAATAACAAAAACCTGAGTCTAAAGAATATATTAACTAAAAAATTGCATATTCATTCAACTGAAGAAAAGAACTATAACACCAAACAACTAGACCCACTTAATAGCTAAAGAAACTCACGTCATAACAACAAATAAAGTATACATATGAAACAAAATATATCAACTCATAGATGAAAGCCCGATAATCTCAATACAATAATTAGAGAACAACCATATAATAGAAAAAAGTAAAGGGAAACACACCTGGATTCTAAGTTTCCAACAAAAATTCAACACTCCTGCAATAGAATAATACGCCTTTGGCTTTAGCTGGGCACCTTGGCACTAGAATGTGAAGCTGTGAACAAATAGTCTCTTGTCCCTTGTTAGACTACTCTGGCTCGGTACTGTGTTGATTGGGTCTGAGAGTTATTCCATCCACTTGGTCTTCTTTGTACCGTACCTAGAGACAGGAGAAGATTGAATTAGCTCTGGTTCCGCAAAGACAAGAATTAGCTCTGCTAAGGAATCGAAAGCATCCAATCTGATAAGAGCAGAAAATCACATAAATAAGGTATATAGCACCCTACCTTGCTCAGAGAATACCCACACATCAGACTTCACCAACAAATAATAAAAAATTAAAACAAGAGCTTTGAAAAATCAAAGGATGTAATCAGGCTTCATCTATACAACTAATTGGAAGGATTCATGGGTCATTACCTATTCTCAAATACTTGAAAAAATAAAATAAACAAACAAAATAAAAACAAGAATCTCACCAGAACAGGGGCTCTCTTTAAAGAAGAACAACCAAGTCAGCCCCAACTGAAAAGAGCAAAGAAACCCCCAAAAATCTCTCTCTCAATCTGAATCAACAACCCCAATTGAGAAGAGCAAAGAAAACCCCCAAATTTAATCTCTCTCTCTCAATCTGAACCAGCAGACATGAAAATCACTTTCACATATTCCTCAAACTCCACTAGCTTTAAGGAAGAGTACAATTCTTTCTTCAATGAAAAGAAGAGGGAAGAGATGGTCGGTTTGGAGGAAGTAGAAAAGTTTAAGTAAAGAATTGAAGTTAACAATTATATTTAAGAATATTATTGGCAATAGAACTCGTCAGTGACTCTGAAAATTTAGGCGCTTAAGTTTTTGCTTCCCGCACTAAAAGAGACTGGCACAGGGGCTGGTCAGTAAATTTAGTAATGACAAAAGACTTGGTCAGTATTATTTAGTAGTGACAAATGACTTTATTTCGCCAGTATTGGGTCCAAGTACTGGCTAAGCTGCTCTTTTGCCAGTATTAGTCCGTCGGTATAAGCTAAAATTGTAGTAGTGTTAGGATGAAGCCCTAGTCATGAATATTCAATGTTGTGGATGGTTTCATAGTTAATTGATTTCCTTGCTTTCATTATCAAGTTGTTAATCTCCAGCTTATTATGTGCTTGATGTATGTTTTCTTGGAGTAGCTAACTAGGATTTTATGCATCTAGCACAGGTTGGGAAGGGGTTTAGATTCACCAATTATACTCTCCTTTCACAAGCAACACATGAATGGCCTAAGAATCATTCAAGGGGTTAATAACCATAGGTTGACTAGGACAGATACCATGTTCTAGGACTTGTGTGATTATCATATTCTCAAGGAACTTAATGACTCTTGTATTCTTTATTCTAAGTAGATACCATGCTTAGGTTGCATATTAGAGATCACGTGTTGTGTAGATACCATGCACAATCACATGCCTTAGGAAAATCATGCATCCTGCACCTAGATACCATAGGCTTGTATGCGATAATCTATTGTTGATGAGCTTGAGTCAATTTCTATGCATTCATAACTTGGATAGGAAGACTAGTGGTAGATTCCAAGGCTCTAACACTTCTCAATCATTGTTTTACAACTTGTTCATTGCTGCCATTGTTACTTTCCAGCACTTCCATTTCATTCTCTTGTTTCTATTTCAACAACAAAACCCCCATTTCGAGTGCGTGTGTGGTGCTAGGATTCTGTCCTAGACCTTGCCATTTGTTAGTTTGTTTGTTTCTTTGTTTTCTGTTTTTCCAGCATTCTAAGTAGTTTAACTTGTAACCACGTTACCATTCTCCCTGGGATCGACCTCGTATTTACATAAGCTATACTATAAACGGTTCGTGCACTTGCGAGAATTGAAGTCATGACAGTTTTTATAAGTAACCATCGTAATTTTTGCCAGCATCTTTTAAAACACGATGGTTTTAGATGGAACTGTCGTGGTTTTTCGTAGTTTTTAAAAACACAACACTTTTTAATTTTACCGTCGTTAAATGGGCGTTGTAGTTTTCCATTTTTGTAGTAGTGTGTCTTCTATAAGGATTCTTAATAGAAATCAAATACTGTATCAAAATCATTGTCAAAACAAAAATACAATGCAGTACTTTATTCATAAGTCCAAAAAAAAAAATGACAAAGTGCATAAAGTTTTGACTTACTCCCACAGATAAAGAGAATCAAAATTTTCATGAACTCCCATTTTTGCCACATGTATTTTGAACACTCTCACTGGTAATGGCTTCGTAAGAGGATTAGCCACCATGGATTCAGTACCAATGTGTATTACATCAATCACCTATTCCTTGACCTTGTCTCTGACTAGCAAATATTTGATCTCCATCAATCGAGAAGCTGGAGTTCTCTTGTTGTTTCTAGAGAAGAAAACAGCAGTTTTGTTGTCACAATATATTTTCAATGGCCTTGCAATAGAGTCCACAATCTTGACATTTGTAATGAAATTCTTAATCCAAACAGCCTGTTTAGTGGCCTCAAAACAGCCTTTGAACTCTGCTTCCATAGTTGATGTAGCTACAACATTTTGTTTGGCACTTTTCCATGAAACAACACCACCAGCAAGAACAAAAACATAACCTGCTGTAGATTTTTTGTCATCTGTGCAACTAGCCAAATCCGAATCTGTATAGGCTACTATCTCAAGCTTCTCCACTTTGCTATAAATCAACGTATGTGACTTAGTCCCTTGCAAATACCTCAACACCTTCTTGGCAGCCACCCAGTGAGGTTCTCCAGGATTTGCTTGAAATCTTCCAAGCACACTCACAACAAAGGCTAAATGAAGTCTTGTGCGTACTTGTGCATACGTTATGCTTCCAACTAATGAAGCATAAGGTCTGAGTTTCATTTGCTCATTCTCTAATTCATTTGCAAGAGATTGACTTTTATTCAACTTGTCACCCTTTCCTATAAGAAGTTCCACTTTTGAGCATTTCTCCATTTTAAATCGTTTAAGTACCTTTTCAATATAGAATTTCTAAGACAGGCCCAAAAGACATCTTGATCGGTCTCTCAGAATTTCTATACCTAAAACAAAACGAGCTTCTCCCATATCTTTCATGTCAAAAAATTTAGAAAGCATTTCCTTGGTACTTTTAAGCAATTGAAAATCTGAGCTTGCAAGCAAAATATCATCTACATAAAGTACAAGGAAAATGAATTTGGAACCACTCACTTTTAAGTAGATGCACTCATCAAACTTGTTTTTTGCAAAGCCGAAAGCAGTGATGACTTTATCGAATTTGAGGTACCATTGCCTTGATGCTTGCTTTAAACCATAGATTGACTTATTTAATCTGCAAACCATGCTTTCCATCCCCCTTTCAACAAATCTTGGAGGCTACTGCATAAAAATTTCCTCATGTAAATCACCATTGAGGAAAGCAGTCCTCACATCCATTTGGTGGAGCTCTAAGTTGAAGTGTGTTGTTGTTCACCCATTTTACTTTTGTTCCTGTGATGGTAGGGTAAAGTTCCCCATTGGCTTGAGAACCATTAACTGGTCAACAAGTCAACTTTCTTTAATGTGCGAGCGTGCCACTGCTAGAAATAAAAATCCTAGCAGACTTTCTAAAAATAAATAACTTGCGCCCCAAGTCACTGACTTCTAAACAAGTGATTGTGAATTTGGGTGAGGAATATTTCCCAAGTAAGTTCTTTTCTTGCCTCAGTCTAGTGAGTACTTCACAATTTTTCACAGTATAAAACTGATAGTTCTGGCCAGAATAGATAATGAGAAAATGGACTATTTTTAGACAGAATTCTCTTTTACAAGACTCAAAAGGGAAAAACTAACTCCAAAAAGAGAAAAAGAAGATTGGACTTCCATTTCTGCCTGGGCAGATGCTTCTGATCCGGGCTGGATTGGGTATGCCTGTGTTGGACTGGACTATCAACAACTTCAACTGGTCTATTTCAGCTACAAATCAATGCCAACGTTCGAGTTTGGCAGAGCTTTAATTTATTTCAAACCCTGGAAAGCTTTTGATTGGGCGGAATTGGGACTTCTTCAGTCTGGAAGAGGCAGAAGTGGCTGGAACTGACTACTGAACTGGAGCTGCATTGTGGTATCTGTCCTGCTATATCAGGGCTCTTCATAAATTTGTTGAGGTTTTCATATTTGTAGAAATCTGAACTCTGCTTGTTTTGACTTATGCTAAACCAAATTTGTAACGAGAGAAATCTCATTTTGAATGATTTATTTCTCTAAGTCTGAACTGAAGTTGGGTGTTTTGACTGATAGCTGTTTGAAGGTTTTTGGGATCAAATGATCATTTTGAGTTTTTGTTCTTGGTAATTTTTGGTTGTTTTTTTTTATTGTCCCTGTTCTGTTCACCCTCTTTTATATTTATAAGAGATGCTTTTGGAATGGGGGTTCTAATTCTTTTAATAATGGGCGGCAAAAATTCTCAAAAGATCTTTCATTTTTAAATGAAAAGAAAAAGGGGGTTTTATCAATCCTGGCAAATAAGCACTCAATAGTCAATTCCTGAAGCGATCATTTCCCTGGATTTTGATGGGGCACCATACCCTTCTTCCAATTTAACTGCTTCTGTAAGAGTCTCAAACTGTGATGGTAAGTTCTCAGTTTTGAACAACTCCATGTTTCCCGCTTATCTCCTTTTCATAAATCAAAGTCTACGTATCCCTTGAAAATGGTGCCTTCTTCGGTGTAGAAGAATATCTTTGAATAAACAAAATGGAATTTGATCTCCTGGCAACAGAGTTTTTCAGAGATGTTCTTCTTTATACCTGCCCCTGTTCATCCCTTATTAATTTCAGTTGAAATTGTTGACTTTTCTAAATCAAAGGGTCACATGGGTCTATTTCTCCTTTGGGTTTCTTTTTAATTAAAAAACCTGCCAAGCCCAATTTTGGTTCAAGCCCAATTTGGGTTCCTTCGAGGCCCAAGTCATTCGTGGTTTTGACAGCTTCTGGGCCTCCAATGTTTGGGTCGAGTGTATAGCCTTGACCTGATTATTTGTTGGCGGGCTGAGTGCGTCAAATTTAGGCCCAAACAGTTGTGAGAGCCATAATTATTCATAATTATTCTAAAGGAATCCTTGGAGGAAACTAAAGAATGCTAAAATATGAATATGGGTTTCAATATCTTAGGTTCTTATTTTATTCTTCTTCATAAGGAGGTATATATAAGAGTTTACATGAGTGCTTTACAAGGAATTAGATCCAGTAAAAAATTAGGAAAGTATCTCCTAATTATACAATGATTTGACAACTATATAAAATAGGAAAGTAAATCCCTTAATTAATCAAGAAAATGAATCTATAAAATAGGAAAGTAAATCCCTTAATTAATCAAGGAAATAAATCTCCTTGATTAATTAGGAGACTCACTTCAACACTCCTCCTCAAGTTGGTGCATATACGTCACAAATGCCCAACTTGGTAAGTGAGTCATGAAATACTCTGCCACAAACAACTTTGGTTAAGATATCTGCCAGTTGATCTTCTGATTTTATGAATGGTAGGCGGATAATCTTCTTCTCAATTTTTTCTTTGATAAAATGTCTATCCACCTCAACATGTTTGGTTCTATCATGTTGAACTGGATTATGGGCAATATCAATGGCTGACTTGTTATCACAATGTAACTTCATTGGCTTTTCTGGCTTGAAACCCAATTCTGTCAAGAGTCTTCTGATTCACAATAATTCACAACCTCTTTGAGTCATTCCTCTATACTCTGCTTCTGCACTAGACCGAGAAACCAAATTTTATTTTTTACTCCTCCAAGTGACTAGGTTACCTCCCACGAATGTAAAGTAACCAAAAGTAGAGCATCTGTCTGTAATGGACCCAGCCCAATCAGCATATGTATATACGTAAACTTCAAGATCTTCATGTTTTGAGAACATTAAAACCTTTCCAAGGGCTGACTTTAAGTATCTTAAGATTTGATCAACAGCATTCATATGAGAAACACTGGGTGAATGCATAAACTGACTAACCACACTCACATCATATGCACTATCTGGTCTTGTGTGTGCCAGGTATATCAACCTTCCAACAAGGCGTTTGATACTGTTCCTTATTGGTTGGTTCTTGGTCCATGTCTTCACACAACTTGTGATTCATCTCAATGGGTGGTGTGGTACTGGAGCTGAAGCGGGCAAAATCTCAAAAGACGGTTCAATTTCCTCCTCCTGATTTTGACAGCATGGAGAAAACTGATCATTTTCCTCTGGTAACCGGTCGTTGGATTTTGGCGACCGGTCGGTTTGAAACAGCTTCTCTGACTACCAGTCACTTTCCACTGGCGACTAGTAGTTTTGAAGCAGATTCTCCATGTTCGAAGAACTACGGGCTGGGGGAAGGGGGGGCGGTCGCTTTCCACTAGCGATCGACCATTTGATTTAGGAATTTGATGTACGAATTTGATGTAGGAATTGGATTTGGATTCGGATTCAGGTTGGAAGGTTGGGATTCGGATTCGGATTTGGATTTGGATTTGGATTCGGATTCAGGTTGGAAGGTTGGGATTTGGATTCGGATTCAGGTTGGAAGGTTGGGATTCGGATTTGGATTCAGATTCGAATTCGGATTTGGATTCGGATTCAGGTTGGAAGGTTGGGATTCGGATTTGGATTTGGATTTGGATTTGGATTTGGATTCGGATTCAGGTTGGAAGGTTGGGATTTGGATTCGGATTCGGATTTGGATTTGGATTTGGATTTGAGAAAGTGGATTTGGTGGTTTTGGAAACGATATCCATGGTAGCGGAAGGATTTAAGAATAAGATAAAAAAGATGTGTTTAGGGTTTCGGGATAAGAGTATATGAGGATGTGGGTATGAAGATATGAATCTGAACAAGGAATTTGATTTAGGATACGAGGATACAATACGAGGAAATTCGATACGAGGAATACGATTTGTGTTTCAAGAAAATTCAATACGAGGATTTAGATCTGGAAATATGAGGAATACGAGATGAGGAATTTGATTCAGGGTTTGTGGTTCAAGAAAATTCGATACGATACGAGGAATACGATATGAGGAATGTGATTTTGGGTTAGTGGTTCAAGAAAATTCGATACGATACAAGGAATACGATATGAGGAATGTAAAGAACACAGAAACCCTGTGAACACGGCTAAGAACACAGAAACCCTGTGAACACGGCTAAGGACACAGAAACCCTGTGAACACGGCTTAAGAACATAGAAACTTCTCTTCAATTCTCTTCTCCCCCTGAAGAGAAGGGTATGTCAGAGTCAAGAAAGAGGCAAAATCTCCATGAGAAAGAGAAACATATCCTTTTTCACTCCCCCTCCCCCCCTTGAAGAGGAGGGGAGGAGAAATTTTGATATGAGAATTTAGAGACAACCGAGGATCGATTGCTCTGATACCATGCTAAAATATGAATATGGGTTTCAATATCTTAGGTTCTTATTTTATTCTTCTTCATAAGGAGGTATATATAAGAGTTTACATGAGTGCTTTACAAGGAATTAGATCCAGTAAAGAATTAGGAAAGTATCTCCTAATTATACAATGATTTGACAACTATATAAAATAGGAAAGTAAATCCCTTAATTAATCAAGAAAATAAATCTATAAAATAGGAAAGTAAATCCCTTAATTAATCAAGGAAATAAATCTCCTTGATTAATTAGGAGACTCACTTCAACAAAGAAAAGGTCTATGTGTACTCAAAACCTTCTCTTTGTGTGAAACCTTTTGCCTCTAGTCTAGCTTTCAGCCTCTCAAATTGCCCCTTAGAATCTCTCTTGGTTTTGTAAACCCATTTGCATCCAATGGGTTTAGCATTTGAACTTGGTTGCACACGTGTTTTGTTCATGGATTTTAACTCTTCCTTCATAGCTTCATTCCACAAAACTGCTTGTTCACTTCACATAGCCTGAGCATAAGTAAGGGGATCTTCATCAAGTTCAATTCCAGAATCTGACTCTTGCAAATAGACAACATAGTCTTCAGGACCTTTGGGATCTTCTCATAGGTTCTGGTTCACTAAGTTGAATGACATGATCAACCTGTTCTTCATTTCTTGGTGTTGTGTCAACTCCTGTTTCTGGCTGATTCATCATGGTGTCTACACTAGAATAAAAAATATGTGGAAATAGCTGCTGATTAGGCATCAAATCAGTCTCATTTCGTACATTATCAATCTATGGAGGTATTGAAACACTTGTAGAATCTTGAAATTGAAGTGGTATTTGTAGATCATGCATCAAATCAGTCTCAACCTTTTCTGACTCCTTAAATTTCATCTCAATTGCTTTGAGGAAATTCTTAGCCTTATCACAAATTGGAATCCCCCTTCTCACAACCGAGGTCATAGCCTTCCTCATGACATTTAATGCCATCCTATTTGATTTTTCCCATTTCTCATGCTTGGTCCTCTGCGTTGGTGTGCTTGCTTCAGTAAGTGCATGCAGGTTCATCTTCTCGAATAGCAAGATCATAGTCCATGAGCCTCAACAATATCTCAATGTCTTGTTTCCAGCTTTAGTAGTTGCTTCCAGTCAATGTCTCAATGCTTGAGAAATTCATGAAAGTCATTCCTAGAGCTGGATTATCAAAAAGAGCAACAAATTGGATTTTTAATTACTTACAAATCACAGTAGGTTGAGTACATTAGTTTATGTTGTAACTTGAAAATGCATAGGCTCAATCAGTTTCAGGTTTGGCCAAGACACAACCATATACATTAAATAGCATAGCCAAAACATTAAATACTTGCAATGATATATTAACAACGCTTTTAGGCAAGAAGAAATATAAGACACAAGTATCACATTAATTGCAGCATACTAATTCATAGTTGGATCAAGCAGTAATAACACCTTTAGACAAGATTAGTACAACTCATCATAACTCATGAATTACTTTTCTGGTTTGTTCAGAAAAATCTCTTGTAGAATAAGTGTAAACCATCCGATTTGTTAAGGACATTCCAATTCATTCTCACAAGGATTCCACCAGATAATCAAGTCCTTTTTTTTTTTTGGGACATGATTCTTTATTGTTTTCTAATATAGAAAACTGAATATCAGACTAATTAAATTTATCAAAATATCCAATTTGTGCATTCTGATATCTTCTTGAAGCTAGTGTTTTAACTAGCGAACAAAATGAACTTTATTGCCAATATTCAATGTCTAAAGATGATCTTACATGATTTAACCAACCATCAACAAAACCAACATCATCGACAAAGCAATTAATCTTGATCTTATTCACATAGAGAACAAATCTGGGCTACAGAAAATACTCATTTAAAGGAAAATTGAATATCAAAAGGAAAAAGAGAAAGCCTAAATCTCAATGCAATTCTTGATGGAATAGAAAAAGGCCCAAAGTGAAAAGCACAGGTAATAAAATAATCCGTTTATTTTATTTGTTATTAATTTAATGTTATTATTCAATTGAAACATGGTCTGTTGAGTGGGCTCTGATACCACATGTTAAAAATTTCATGAAATGAAATCAATAGAACAACACCACCATGAATCACATTAGAATAAGCCAATAAACTTAATAACAAATCGAGAACACTAACCTGGATTAGAAGAAGACATGAAGGTCTGCATGAGCTGTCTTCTATTCTTTGCAATACCAAATGCTAATATCTCAATAGGGCTGATAATATCTTAGCGTGTAATTGTAAGAATAGGGGCTAGCCCTTTTATATTGATAACAATACCCTAACTTTCCTATTATATTTTAGGGATTGCTAATCTTATGCCATAATTCATGGATATCTTACAATATAAGAAGGCCCATATAGCTTTATACATATTGTACTCCAATACATACGGTCCAACAAGCTATTTGTGAAATATATGCATTATAATTAATACTCAATTTTCTTCCAACATTATATATAACTTAATTATATATATCATTATGATAGACAACAAAGTTTAACATACAGAACAATTATATAATATAATCAAGAATGAAGAAATAGTAAGAGCCCAAGGCTAAGGTGTAAACTGACCTAGCTGGATATCTGAGCATATCAATGGTGAAGATCTGAACTCCGATATCTACAAGAGAAAGATGTATGTACTTGATGATCTCAATTCTCAAACTCAGTGGCAGCAGCACTACTCAAACTACCCAAAAGGCCCATAATTTTATTGGAGGGGAAGAAAACGTTAATTGCAATTGCCGGTCCGCCTAGGTGTTCCGGTTTTCCGATCTCGATACCCACCCTTAGATATAACTATTGATATGAAGCTATTGAACTGTACCATTGCAAGTAAAAATGTAGTTCAATTTAATAGATGCCAAAATAGTTCAATAAATTAAGGCTTAATATCACAAAACGTCCCTAAGGTTTAAGAAACTATCAGATTGCATGCTTAATTTTTATTTTTTTTTGTCACTCGTGGTCCTCAAGGTTAGTATGTGTGATCACAAATGGTTCCTACCGTTAGGTTCTGTCAAAAACTCAGTTAGTTTGTTGACGTGACACACACATATATATATATATCACAAAACATCCCCGAGGTTCACACACCTATCACAAATGGTCCCTACAAATTTTTTTTGTTTTTTAATTTAAAATTCATAAAATTTTGGTTTTCTTTGTTAAATTATTTATAAATGAAAAAACCATTTATATAAGGATTTTAATCTTGAGGGCCATTTATGAACCCTTTAGTTTTTTCATTTTTAAATTTTAGGAATTTTAAATTATTTTTTAAAAACTCCACTAGCTTGTTGATGTGGCATATATATGGAGCCCACATCTACAATAATATAGTGTCATATGTATTTAAAATATAATATATATTTTCAAAAATAATTTAAAATTCATAAAATTTTAAAAAGAAAACCAAAATTTTATGAATTTTAAATGAAAAAATTTAAAAAATTTAACAGGGACCATTTGTGATATGTGCGTAAATCTCAGGGATGTTTTGTAATTTATATATATATGTCATGTCAGCAAACTAACGGAGTTTTTGACGGAACCTAACGGCATGGACCATTTGTGATCACACATAATAACCTTGAGGACCACGAATGACACAAAAAAAAATATGAAGGATGCAATCTGATAGTTTCATAAACCTTAGGACGTTTTGTGATAATAAGCCATAAATTAAACTATTGCGTTGAACTATTGAACAACCATTGTGGATGCTTAGGAGCTTGGGAGTGTGTTTCAAATTGCATTCCCATGTTTGGTAAGTGCACTATTGGGAATGCAATTATGGACTCATAGATAAGGACTTCTCATGTAGGGGCAAAGTTCATGCCCTTGGCTCACCACATGAAACTTTTTCCCCCCACTTAGGAAAGCATTTAATACAGTTTTTTTGGACTAACTTACCCATGTTATTATTTTTAAATACCACTTTTACACCCTTAAAAAAACTCTTCATATATTAACCTTTAATAATTAAAAAATTAAGTGTAGTGTTGGAAACTTAATAACTTTTTATTCATAATACTGCACTAACCAAATATGGGAATGGGAAATAGTTTCATTTCCTAGTCCTCATTTCCCACCATTCCCAAATGTGGGAATGAACATCCTCCATTCTCATCTCGTGAGATTAGATATGAGAAATTTATTCCTAAGAAGTTCAATCGCGAACCAAACGGGCCTAAAGGTGACTGTGTCTTTTGGATTTTGCTTTTGTTTGCCTTCGGCTTATTCATACTCATTCACAAAATAATATCATTTTTTCACTATTAACTTAGATCGACAAGCCCAGCACGGCCCGTTTATTAAATAGGCTCTAAACAAACTGGGCTGGCCCAACACGGCCCATTTGACACCTCTAATTAAACACCTATAGAAACCCATGATCTACTTTTGTAACAATTTCTATTAATTTAATCACGCACACATGACATAGCTTTCTTTTGAGAGACTTTTTTGGTTCGTTCCTCCACTAAACTCAATCCCTATACGCAATTCCTTCTCTGGTCACAATGCCTAGCCATTTCAAACAAAGACGAGATAGACGATAGGGGCACATTGGAACTTTCAAAAAGTTTTGGAAGAATAAAAACCACCGAAAGTTGAGCATGAGGAGGACTGTTAACTTTTTCTTTTACTTTTTTCCAATAAAACAAATCTGTGTGGGGTGTGGTACGAAGCTATGACGCTTTCCACTGACGAAGGGCTGACGACTAGTCAAACAAATGCTGTTGTGGCCAATATGATTATAGGATAGGAAATCCATGTCCTACAGAATCAATTACACAAAACAAATCAACCATAGTACAAGGTTGGTTGCGGCCAATATGATCATAGGCCCCAGATAATCTGTAGCTTATAAGTCCGTTTTCTAGTAGTGTAAATAATTACTTTGCCAGTTTATCCATCCGTATTGTTAATTATGTTTAGGTGCATGATTATTACTTTTATGCAATGATTGGTGATGAATTTATTGTATAAGTATTTGAACAACCTAATCGCTCATAGCGGGAGGAATGTATGCTACTTAATTAGTTCGACGACCAAATCATTATATGTTGATTGGCTCGCCTAATTCTCTTGGATTTTGTCTAACTCTATTTTTTGTTGTTGTAATTATCTAACTCTTTTATTATTTTTGATGGTATAATTAAACCAATAATTCATGTGGAGAAATTCATTTGAGGACAACAAAATATATTTAAAACTCATTTGACAAATGAAGACTATATATTTCGTTTAGTGGAAAAATTATTGTGCTGTCTGGTTTTGGTCTTAATCAACTGAGTGCGCCGTACAACACTTTACCTTTAAATAAGGACTGCTTTTTTGTTTGGTTCTTTAAACAAAAAAACAAAACAAAAGATTGAATTATATGTTTCTGAAACGTATCTATCACGATGTCATGTTCATGTCCTTGTGTCTTGCTCCTTTTTCTCCCCTCTGTTTTTCTATGATTTACCAGTCTTTCTCTGTTATTCAGTTTCTCTGTTATTCAGAGGTGAGGTTTGCTTTTACCTACAACAAACTAGCAACCTTCGTTGGAGAGCAGAGGACCCCTTCTTCTTTGTTTTTTTTGTTTTTCAATTATATCTGAGTTTCAGAAAATGGGAGAAATAAAGAGAACTCAAACTGATTCAGGAAGCAGATCGTCAAGCTTATCCATTTTACAAGATGATCAAGAAGGCTTTTCACCAACCTCATCAAACGCACTGGTACTTGTCCAAAACGCACCAATTGTCTCCTCCTACAATGAGAGAATCCGCCCCATGCTTGATGCCATTGACAAGCTCCGCAACCTCATGGTTATGGATGAAGGCATCCAGCTGCCCACCATTGTTGTTGTGGGAGACCAGTCATCTGGCAAATCCAGTGTTCTTGAGTCCCTCGCCGGCATCAGCCTGCCGCGTGGACAAGGCATCTGCACAAGGGTTCCTCTCGTAATGAGGCTTCAGCACCACTCTGATCCTGAACCAGAGCTTTCACTGGAGTACAATGGCAAAGTTGAGCACACTGATGAGGACAATATTTCTGAGGACATTGTGAATGCCACCAATCTGATTGCTGGGGACAGTAAAGGAATTTCAGACACCCCATTGACCTTGTTGGTGAAGAAGAATGGTGTGCCTGATTTGACCATGGTTGACCTCCCTGGAATCACTAGGGTTCCAGTTCGTGGCCAGCCTGAGAATATCTACGATCAAATCAAAGATATAATCATGAAGTATATAAAGCCCGAAGAGAGCATCATTTTGAATGTGTTATCTGCTTCTGCTGATTTTAGCACATGTGAGTCAATTAGTATGTCGCGGAGTGTGGACAAAACTGGTGAGAGGACTCTGGCTGTGGTTACAAAGGTTGATATGGCACCAGAGGGACTGCTGGAGAAGGTTACAGCTGATGATGTGCATATTGGTCTTGGCTATGTCTGCGTAAGGAACCGGATTCGAGATGAAACGTATGAGGAGGCGAGGACTATTGCGGATCGATTATTTGAAACTGATCCTTTTCTTTCGAAGATTGATAAGTCTATGGTTGGAATTCAGGTTTTGGCTGACAAGTTGGTCCAAATTCAAGCTGCTAGCATAGCTAGAAACTTGCCTGATATTGTAAAGAAGATCAACGACAAGCTGAATTCTTACCTTTCAGAGCTCAACAAAATGCCGAAAAAGCTATCATCTGTTGCTGAGGCCATGACTGCTGTTACGCAGATCATTGGAACATCCAAAGAATCACTTAAGAAAATTCTTGTGAGGGGAGAATTTGATGAGTTCCCGGATGACAAACACATGCATTGCACGGCTAGGCTTGTTGAGATGCTCAATAAGTGCTCAGATCAGCTTCACGAGCGCAACGAGAGTGACTCAAAAAGTAATTTCTTACTGGAGGAGATTGCGATTTTGGAAGAGGCAAAAGGTATCAACCTTCCCAATTTTGTTCCACGCAATGCTTTTCTTATAGTCTTGCAGGGTAAAGTTAAGGGGATTTCGAGCATACCTATTGGGTTTGTTGAGCAGGTTTGGAGTTATATTGAGGATGTGGTTTTGTCTGTGTTAAAGAGAAATACAGAAAACTATTACCATGTTCAATTGTCTGCCAGAAAAGCAGGCCATAATCTTATTGAAAAGAAGAAAGAAAGATCGATTAATTGGATGACGGAGATAGTTGAAATGGAGAAACTAACTGATTATACATGTAATCCGGAATATCTATCCGAATGGCACAGGCTCATGACTAAACAAGAAACATTCATCCAAATGGTCTTGCGTGGCGCTGAGATAAACATAAATGTAGAGGGAATTGGGATGGTTGAAGTTGGAGGTCTAAGGAAGTACTCACAAGTCCTATTGTCTCAAGCTTTCGACTTGAAAATGCGAATGACTGCGTATTGGAATGTTGTGCTGAGAAGGTTGATTGATATCATGGGTTTGCATTTGCAGCTGAGTGTTTCAAACCTTGTGAACAAGGACATGGAGATGGAGATTATGAATGAGCTACTGGGACCTGGTGGGATTGAGAGGATGCTGGAGGAACCTCCATCAATGGCAGTGAAGCGCCAGAAGCTCATCAAGAGCATCAAAAAGCTAAAGGAGTCTAAAGAGGTTGTGTGTAAGATCATGGACGACAGGTTTACTTACGCCGATTACCTTGTGTGATAGATAACTAAGGAGTCCAGTTAAATTATGGTATGTTTCGTGTGAAAGAAGGCTTTTTGCCAATGATGTGTGGTTGATCTGTTTGTACTTAATTATGGGTCTGCATTTTGTTTATCATGTACCTGGTTAGTTGATGTGTGGATGATCTGTTTCTACTTAATTATAAGCACATTCTGTTTTTTTCTTTTGGGAAATTTCTATTCTCTGTTCCTTCCTAGATCTCTTAATTCATGACACTGTGGGTGATGGTAGAATAACCTTCCTTTGTCATGATCACATTTTGAACCCTTTTGGGGGCTTTTCTCTTTGAGTTGGGACCTTGTTAGTCTTCCATTTGGTCAATGGGAATCTATTGGCATTTGCTTCAAGCTGTGGGAATAATTAATCACTTCCCAATGGAGCTCTGGCCTTCTTGGCACTTGTTCTTTAGAATGTTATAGGCCCTGTTTGATGTGCCGGATTGGATTAGATAGATTCAATTAAATTGAACATGGATCCTAACCATTGTTTGGTGGACTTCAAATATATAATGGACTGGATATGGTAGATATTGGACACCAATCCAGAATATGAGCGGCTCCAAAACCCATCACTAGAGTGAAGACTTTTAGACCATCTCCAAACGTAAACGACTCAAACCCCAAATTTCACCTCTCGAAATACAACTTTTCATCTATACATAGGACTCAAACAGTGTTACAAATTATGTATACATTTTACAAGTTTATGGAACGTTGATGTCCAAGCATTGTGATATAATTCCTTAATATTGTAAACCTTTGTGTTTACAAGAATAACGACCACCTTTACTTCTCCAAGGCCAACTCTTTCCTCAGCCTTGTAATGGGGATCCTTTCTATTGTAAATCATAGTATTACAAGATTATGGATACACTTTATGGAATCTTGAGGTCTAAAACATGGTAAAAAAAGGTCCTTAATATTGTAAACCCTTGTGTTTACAAGAATAAAGACGACATTTACTTATGTAAGGTCCACCCTTACTTCTACAATTACCAAACATGGAGATAGTAATTGCATAAATGAAGTGTGTATTGGACTGCAATTGCATTTTATGTACAAAAGACGTGGGACCTTGTTGGATAGTACAATAGATCGATCTTAATCAATTTTTAATTCTAGTACATATGGTGATTACAAATTTTTAGGTAAGTTTTTATTTGAACCCAATTATTTTATAAGTAAACTCAACCAAGTAGACATGTCAATGGATCAAATTTGGAATCGAATCCAATTTGAATTCGATGTAATTAATAGGAGATGGATTGGACTTCTCAATATGATAATTTGATTACAATCCGAATCCGATAATCCAATTATAAATGGATACGGATATGGATTATAATTGATCAGATCCGATAATAATCCGATATTACTTAGTATGAAGTATAATTTAGTTTTTCTAGGCTTTATATTAATATTTTATATGTGTAAATGAGTAATTTTAGTTTTATATACACTTAAAACTAATTTTTATGATAAAATATCACAAATTGATATAAAAAGTAGATAAATACAATAAAAGAACAAGGCTACTAATGAAATTTTGATTTTTTGTACATCACAAAATAAATCAGATAATAATCCGATCCGATCTGAATTCGATGTGTAACGAATATGGATTGATAGGTGCAATCCGCTAGTCCAAATACAATATGAATCCGATAATTCGATTATAAATGAATTTGAATTTAGATCGAGGTATATCTGATCCGAATCCGACTCGCTTATAGGTCTACAACCAATGTTTCTTTTATCCAAAAGAAAAAAGTTTCTTTTATAAAAAAAATAAAAATTCGTTCATTATAAAAATATTTTAAAAAAAATTTCAGTATTACATTAATATATATATATATTTAAAGAAGGAAAACTACAACACCATGGGACTGTGAACAGTTGCAGTGGCGTTCTATGAGTTTGTCTTAAGTTCTTTTAGTTTTTTTTTATATTTCTGGGTAATCAAAATAATTATTTTATACCCAATAAATTTGTAGCTATTATTGTTTTTGGTTACAAGATAACCAAAAAAAAAAAACAATTTGGTTGATTGGATTTATATATAAAGTTTTAAAATTTGATTGTGTTAGTTGGGTTAAGATTACTTTATCTAAAAAGGTTAATCATTTTATTAGTCCTTGAACTTAGATCCGGTTTGCATTTGAATACCTCAATTTCCATAATGGTTCTCGTGGTCCTTTAACTTCACTTTCGTTAGGACAAATGGTCCTGCCGTCAAATTTGTTAACTTTTTCTGTTAAATATAGGGGCAAAATTGTATTTTTATATTAAAATGAAAAAATTGAATAAAAAATCATATCTTTAAAATAACAATAAAAGAAAATCAAATAAAAAAACCAAAAAAAAAAGAAAAATTAAGTTTGGGGGGAGCAGAAATCGGGATAGAGGGGGAGAGAGAGAGTTTAATTTTAATTTTTTATTCATATTTTAATCAATTTTGATACAAAAATACCATTTTACCCCTGCATTTAACAGAAAAGTTAACAAAATTAACGACAGGACTATTTGTCATAACAAAACTGAAGTTGAAGGACCACGGGAACCATTTTGGAAATTAAGGTACTCAAATGCAAATCGGGTTTAAAGTCAAGGACTAATAAAACGATTAACCCTTATCTAAAAATTAAATAAGACGTTTCGAACAAATTTTTTTGAATAAGACAGTTTCTTTTTCAAAAGAAAAGGACAAAGATGAAATATTAAGAAAAGCTTGGAACTCCAACGAAAAAAGAAGAAAAGCTAGGAACCGGGCAGTTTAAACAACAGGTTAATTTTTTTTGGGTAAAGGGTCTAAAACCCCCCTGGACTATTTGGCTTGTCGAAATGTCCACCCTGAAAAAAAAATTCAGTCAATTTAGCCTTCGTATTAAATTTAATCGCCAATTTCACCCCCGCCGTTAGGTTTTCCCAATTCCATCCAAATGGCCGTCCAAAAAAGAATAAAATAATCTTTTTAAAACACAAGTTGAATAAAATATTAATAAAAATAAAAAAACCAACAAAAACTTTTCATTTTCTCTCTCTAGAACCTCTGTTTCCCTTCTTCCCGATCAAACCCAATCCCCTCCAATTCGTCCACCTTCGTCTTCAGCTCGTTGATATAAGAAACGGCGTCGGATAGCAGTGACGCCTTGTCCATTCTCGACACGTTGGGGACCACCGCCCGCAGCGCGTAGAACCGTTGGGGACCACTGTCGGAGTCCGAGTAGTCTGGCTTCGGGTTCGAGTTTGGATCCGGGTACAGACCCGTTCCCGGGTTTCCACCCTTCCTCTTCATCATCGTCAAGTCCAGCGCCACTTCCTTCTTGTCGTCCTCCTCTTCTTCTACGCCGGCGATGATTCCGATATCGGCGAAAGAGAAGTTTCGGTTTATGAAGTCAATGGGGGATCTGGTTTCCGGGTCTGCTACCGAGCAGATGAAGTCTGACCCGAATAACAACTTGGCCTGCTGGACCAGGCTCCAGTTTTCTCTGATCGAATCTGAAGAACCGATTTCGAGAACGCCGGTGGGGGTTGGGATGCAGACCAGGGTTTGAAAGCCATGCATTTGGGCCTCTTTGGCTCTGTCGCAGTTGTAGAATTGGAGCTCATGGGCGCCAGTGAGCCACACCACAGAGCCGGAGCTGAAGGGCCCTCAAGTGAAAGGCCGAAAGGAGCTTGCAGTCTCCACAGTCTCCAATGAATTACCTTGTAAAATGCATTACCTTTTAAATATATTACATTACATTTTCCTTATTTTCTTAATGCATTACCTTGTAAAATGTCAAATTTACCCTTATATTTGACAGGCATTTGGATGGAATTGGGGAAAACCTAACGGAAGAGTTGAAATTGGCGATTAAATTTAATACGAAGGCTAAATTGGCTGAAAAAAAATTTCAGGGTGGACATTTCGACAAGCCAAATAGTCCAGGGGGGTTTTCAACCCTTTACCCATTTTTTTTTTTTAAATGTGGGTGTATGTGCATCGGTACACCAGGTGCACCGTAGAAGGTGCCTAGTTTTATAACATCTAACTCTATTTGTATTGGTCTTTTATTATTAATATCATATCCATGTTGGTTTCAGAAAAAAATTGACACCATCAACACCTTCGTATGTGCGTAACATGTATAATTACACCAATAATTCATGTTGAGAAATTCATTTGACGACAAAAAAATATATTTAGAACTCACTAGAAGAGACCTCATGTCTTTTTTTTTAAGGGTGCATCTGCTACTATATTTGCTTATCGATAGATATGACCAATTCGAACTTCTTGAAAACCTTGAAGTAATTCATATATGTCTTTAACAATTGATTTTAATTAATATCCACGAAATCTTGTGTAATAAAATTTGAGTTAAGACATTGGAATCTCCTTCAACTTCTATCTTTGTTAAAGATATAGTCGTTGTGCCCAAATCAGAGCTTGCTTTAGAGCACTTCCACTCGTGCAGGCCAGCACGGGCAGAAGGCCCCCTAGTTCCCAAAAACTAAATCATGACATCATCGATCAATTTAAATATCCAAAAATATCAAAAAAATTAAAAACCTAGCCATGTTCTTCACTTCTCACACCAAAACTTCATACAAATTTCTCTTCTTATATCTCATGTGAATAGTATTTGCCTTTACTTGCTATGACAATAGGTGAAAAAGCAAAATAAAAAAAGATAGGGCAGTCACTATTCACATAAATAGTATCCGTCCTTACTTGCCTTGCCCTTTGCTGTGGCACCATGAGTGGAAGTGCTCTCAAAACCAAGACTTGCTTGAAGAACTGACGTATGTGTAGAGGTCTGCAAAGTTAAAAACAAATATATATATATATATATATAATTGAATAATGTATAATGCAAACATAGTTACAATTCAAAGACCTTTGGAGCCTTGTGCAAGTGCCCATTTTCCATACCCCACCGGTTCTGACTGCAAGTACGGCGGTTGAATTTTAGTCATACTCTCCATGACTGTAAGTAAGGCGGCCAATTCAATGCTCAAAAGAAAGCCACATCAAGCTTCAACAGTGACGCTCTCATGGGAGAAAGAGCCAGCCAAAAAATATCTCCCATCCCCCAACAATAACAATGAAAGGCAAGACCAGCCGGTTGGATTTTTCTCATTATAGAGTTTTCCCTCTCTCTGCTATGCCAACGAAGTTTTGACAAATGAAGACATTTCGTTCAGTGGAAAAATTATGCGATTGTACTGTCTGTTTTTGGTCTTAATCAACTGAGTGCGCCGTACAACGCTTTTGTTTTTTTGGTGCAGCGCCGTACAACACTTTAACTTTTTACTAAAGAATGCTTTACCTTTTTATTAAAGAATGCTTTTTTGTTTGGTTCTTTAAACAAAACAAAAAAATGATTGAATGAATGAATTATATGTTTCTGAAACGTATTTATCATTATGTCATGTTCATGTCTTTGTGCCTTGCTCCTATTTCCCCCCTCTGTTTTTCTATGATTTACCAAATTACCAGTCTTTCTCTGTTAGGCAGAGGTGAGGTTTGCCTTTTTACATGCAACAAACTAGCTACCTTCGTTCGAGAGCAGAAGACCCCTTCTTCTTTTTTTGTTTTGTCTTTCAATTATATCTGAGTCTCAGAAAATGGGAGGACAGAGAACTCAAACTGATTCAGGAAGCAGATCGTCAAGCTCATTCATTTTACAAGATGATGAAGAAGGCTTTTCACCAAACTCATCAAACGCGCTGGTACTTGTCCAAAACGCACCAATTGTCTCCTCCTACAATGAGAGAATCCGCCCCATGCTTGATGCCATTGACAAGCTCCGCAGCCTCATGGTGATGGAGGAAGGCATTCAGCTCCCCACCATTGTTGTTGTGGGAGACCAGTCATCTGGCAAATCCAGCGTTCTTGAGTCCCTCGCCGGCATCAGCCTGCCTCGTGGACGGGGAATCTGCACAAGGGTTCCTCTCGTAATGAGGCTTCAGCACCACTCTGATCCTGAACCAGAGCTTTCACTGGAGTACAATGGCAGAGTTGAGCACAGTGATGAGGACAACATTTCTGAAGACATTGTGAATGCCACTAATCTGATTGCAGGGGACAAAAAGGGAATTTCAGACACCCCATTGACCTTGTTGGTGAAGAAGAATGGTGTGCCTGATTTGACCATGGTTGACCTCCCTGGAATTACTAGAGTTCCAGTTCATGGCCAGCCTGAGAATATCTATGATCAAATCAAAGATATGATCATGAAGTATATAAAACCAGATGAGAGCATCATTTTGAATGTTTTATCTGCTTCTATTGATTTTAGCACTTGTGAATCAATTAGTATGTCGCGGAGTGTGGACAAAACTGGTGAGAGGACTCTGGCTGTGGTTACAAAGGTTGATATGGCACCAGAGGGACTGCTGGAGAAGGTTACAGCTGATGATGTGGACATTGGTCTTGGCTATGTCTGTGTAAGGAACCGGATTCGCGATGAAACGTATGAGGAGGCGAGGGCTATTGCGGATCGATTATTTGAAACTGATCCTTTTCTTTCGAAGATTGATAAGTCTATGGTTGGAATTCAGGTTTTGGCTGACAAGTTGGTCCAAATTCAAGCTGCTAGCATAGCTAGAAACTTGCCTGATATTGTAAAGAAGATCAATGACAAGCTGAATTCTTGCCTTTCAGAGCTCAACAAAATGCCGAAAAAGCTGTCATCTGTTGCTGAGGCCATGACTGCTGTTATGCAGATCATTGGAACATCCAAAGAATCACTTAAGAAAATTCTTGTGAGGGGAGAATTTGATGAGTTCCCGGATGACAAACACATGCATTGCACGGCTAGGCTTGTTGAGATGCTCAATAAGTGCTCAGATCAGCTTCACGAGTGCAATGTGAGTGACCACAAAAGTAATTTCTTACAGGAGGAGATTGCGATTTTGGAGGAGGCAAAAGGTATCAACCTTCCCAATTTTGTTCCGCGCAATGCTTTTCTTATAGTTTTGCAGGGTAAAGTTAAGGGGATTTCGAGCATACCTATTGGGTTTGTTGAGCAGGTTTGGAGTTATATTGAGGATGTGGTTTTGTCTGTGTTAACGAGAAATACAGAAAACTATTACCATGTTCAATTATCTGCCAGAAGAGCAGGCCATAATCTTATTGAAAAGATGAAAGAAAGGTCGATTAATTGGATGATGGAGATAGTGGAAATGGAGAAACTGACTGATTATACATGTAATCCGGAATATCTATCCGAATGGCATAGGCTCATGATTGAACAAGAAACATTCATCCAAAAGGTCTTGCGTGGCGCTGAGATAAACATAAATGTAGAGGGAATTGGGATGGTTGAAGTTGGAGGTCTAAGGAAGTACCCACATGTCCTATTGTCTCAAGCTTTCGACTTGAAAATGCGGATGACTGCATATTGGAATGTTGTGCTGAGAAGGTTGATTGATATCATGGGTTTGCATTTGCAACTGAGTGTTTCAAACCTTGTGAACAAGGACATGGAGATGGAGATTATGAATGAGCTACTGGGACCTAACCATGGTGGTGGGATTGAGAGGATGCTGGAGGAACCTCCATCAATGGCAGTTAAGCGCCAGAAGCTCATCAAGAGCATCAAAAAGCTCAAGGAGTCTAAAGAGGTTGTGTGTAAGATCATGGACGACAGGTTTACTTACGCCGATTACCTTGTGTGATAGATAACTAAGGAGTCCAGTTAAATTATGGTATGTTTCGTGCGAAAGAAGGCTTTTTGCCAATGATGTGTGGTTGATCTGTTTGTATTTAATTATGGATCTGCATTTTGTTTATCATGTACCTGGTTTGTTGATGTTCTTGTATGGATGATCTGTTTCTACTTAATTATAAGCACATTCTGTTTTTGTCTTTTGGGTTGCTAAACCTTCCCAGGCTTGTTCCTGGCATAGGAGGAAATTTCTATCCTCTGTTCCTTCCTAGATCTCTTAATTGATGACACTGTCGGTGATGGTAGAAACACCTTCCTTTGTCATGATCACAGTTTGAACCCTTTTGGGGGCTTTTTCTCTTTGAGTTGGGACCCTTGTTAGTCTTCCATTTGGTCAATGGGAATCTATTGGCATTTGCTTTTGCCAAGCTCAATGGGAATAATGAATCACTTCCCAATGGAGCTCTAGCCTTCTAGGCACTTGTTCTTTAGAATGTTATAGGCCCTGTTTGATGGGCTCGATTGGATTAGATAGATTCAATTAAAATGAACATGGATCCTAACCATTGTTTGGTGGACTTAAAATATATCATGAATTGGATATGGGTGTTGGACACCATTCCAGAATAAGAGCAGCTCCAGAACCCATCACCAGAGTGAAGACTTTTAAACCATCACCAAAGGTAAAAGACTCAAACCCCAAATTTCACCTCTAGAAATACAACTTTTCATCCATACGTAGGACTCAAACAATATTACTACATTATGTATACACTTTACAAGTTTATGGAACGTTGATGTCCCAAGCATTGTGATATGATTTCTTAATATTGTAAACCCTTGTGTTTACAAGAATAACGACCACCTTTACTTCTCCAAGGCCAACTCTTTCCTCAACCTTGTAATGAGGATCCTTTCTATTGTAAATCACAGTGTCACAAGATTATGGATACACTTACAAGTTTATGGAATGTTGAGGTCTAAAAAATGGTAAGGAAGGTACTTAATAAAATAACGAGGCTACTAATGAAATTTTGATATTTTGTACATCACAAAATAAATTAGATAATAATCCGATCCGATCTGAATTCGATGTGTAACGAATATGAATTGATAGGTGCAATCCGCTAGTCCAAATATGATATGAATTCGATAATCCGATTATAAATGAATTCGGATATAGATCGAGGTATGTCCGATCTGAATCCGACCCGTTTACAAGTCTACAACCAATGTTTCTTTTATCCCAAAAAAAAATAAACAGTGTTTCTTTTATAAAAAAAAGTTACAAATTCGTTCATTATAAAAATATTGTTTTAAAATTTTCAATATTACATTAATTAAAAAAAAGAAGGAAAACCACAACACCATGGGACTATGAACAGTGCAGTGGCGTTCTATGAGTTTGTCTTTAGTTCTTTTAGTTTTTAAAAAAAATTTGGGTGATCAAAATAATTATTTTATACCCAACAAATTTGTAGTTATTATTGTTTTTGGTTACAAGTTAACAAAAAAAAAAGTTTTATGGGCTGAACTTGACTAGTTAGGATTGGGCTTGGAGTGTTGGATTGGGTTGAACTTTAATAAGTTGTTTGGTATGTTAAGTTGGGCTAGACTGAACCAGACTAAAGTCTGGTCCGTTCTTTGGTACAAATATAGGCTGGACTGCATTGGACTTTGAAAAAAAATTATTTTAATGTTTATTAAATTATTTAATACTAGACTCTCCGCACGTGCTTCTACCCTTGTGTTTAAATTTATTTTACACTTGAAAAAGATAATGGATAGTTGTGTTCCATAAAAATAGGATCCATTATCTTATTTTTCTTTTAATTTTAATTTTTTTAAATATGAAAACGTGTGAATTTACCATATTATCCTCATTTAATTAATAATTTCAATTCTTAATGTTTGGATTAACCAAGGACATTTTCTGGTCTTTTGAATGTTTAACCATTCTCTGCCTTTTGCTTTATATATATAGATAAAAATAATTAAATTGAGTAAAAAAAAAACATGTACACAAAATTAAAAATAAGAAATCACATGAAGTTACCATAAAAATAGTCCAAAAATTCACAAAATTAATAATAACACGAAAATTCTTTTAAGTACGTTCAAATGATCAACAAATACTTATGTTATGTTGCTTTATTTGCCATCCACTCATTAAACATCTCAGTAGCCAAATTATCCCTCCATGCAGACCATCCTCATATCTCGCTTCCTCTACACGTCAAACACGTTGGATTGTAACATCCTTAGCACCTAATCTTATCATACAAACCAAACACACAAACACTGGATTTTGATGCAATAATTCAGATTAAAAACCTCAGTTAAATCCATTGATGTCATATGAAATGTAGCTTCACCGAGGGGTACTCCCTGAAAACAGGGTCTCAGTTCCACTACACCTCAAACAAGCGGATGCAATCATCCTAGGTCAAAACAACAAAATATTCAAATCAAAATTGTAACAAGAAGATTTTCAAAACATAAAACAGCAGATCAAGCAACTGACACAAAAACTTTTCATTATTAAAAAATAAAAATATGACTTTAGAAAATTGCTTTTGAACCCAACTCACTCATAAGACTTGAAAAAATATTTTAAACTGATAGTAATAATTAAGGACCAATACTTGAAATTGGTGTTCATAATCTCCAATTAATCACCCCAAAAAATAGCTAACATGCAGTCTTTGCTGGCACATTCAAAATGCATAGTATGAACCCAAAATTCAGACTTGTTGGTCCAACACTAAACTCTAGAAGATTTGTTCACAATATCCCATTCTTCTTCCAACAAACAAAAGAATTAACAAAACACAAAAACCCACCCCCATCATCATCATAGCCCTTCTGCATATATCTTCCACCAAAACAGCAAACTCACACACTCCCCTAAAAACCCTAATCCTCCGAAACCCATTTCACAAAAACAAGAAAACTCCAAGTCCAAGCTCCCCCACCCCATCAGTCAAAGTTTCAAACCGCACCCTAATAGCTAGTAATTAAAACACTCTGAAAATATATTAGGCCATGATAGTCTATGCCAACCCTACTAAATCTGGAATTTTGAAGAGAAAACATACAGAATATCCAACTAATAGTATTAGATTACCAGATAGCCCTTTCACTGCTTGCTCAAGATCCAATACTTTTGGGTATGAAATAGCTGATAGCCGAAACCATGGCCTTGAGAAAGAAGACCAACGTACAAATCACTAAATCATTTTTGGGAAGAAAAAAGGGCAGGAAACCTTATACTAAATATATGCATAACAATCTGTCCACAGAGAGAGAGAGAGAGAGAGAGAGAGAGAGAGAGAGAGAGAGAGAGAGAGAGAGAACATTTGGGAACCAAAAAGATTAATATGAGATTATGTTCCTGTGGTGGTGTGTGAATGGGAACCAAAAAGATTAATCTAAAAATATTCCAATTATTTCAGAGCATTTTCACAGAGATGTTTTCCTGCTTTTAAATTCCCTAAGCAAATCAATGATTTTGACAAATTGAAAAAGGAAAAACACAAGAAATAATGGTATAACAAGAAGGTGTTATATGTTAAATATTTCATGAAATGAAATCAATAGAACAACACCACCATGAATCACATTAGAGTAAGCCAATAAACTTAACAACAAATCAAGAACACTAACCTGCATTAGAAGAAAAAGACATGAAGGTCTGCTGGAGCCGTCTTCTATTCTTTGCAATACCAAATGTTAATATCTCAATAGGGTTGATAATATCTTAGCGTGTAATTGTAAGAATAGAACTAGCCCTTTTATATTGATAACAATACCCTAACTTTCCTATTATATTTTAGGGATTGCTAATCTTATGCCATAGTTCGTGGATATCTTACAATATAAGAAGGGACATATAGCTTTATACATATTGGACTCCACATACGGTCCAAGTTATGTGAAATATATGTAATATAATTAATACTCAATTTTCTTCCAACATTCTCCCACTGAGTATAATTAATACATATCATAGCTTGTCAATCCAGTAGTAAAAGTGATCACTGAATCCTAAAGTAATAAGCTGAAGGGAATATTGTGGGAATGGTGTTGTGTAGAGATTTCTGAAAAACTCTACAACCAAACTTTGAGAGTATAAATCACCTAGCATGCCATATGTAATATGAAATCAAAGTAAGAGCGGAAGCATTAAATAAACTAGGGATTCATGCAAGTCTCATTTGGTCCCAATCTTTATAAGTCTATGAAAGTGTGCACCAAAGACTCTCTAAATCCTATTTGAGAGAAAAATAAGATGTTCATACCCTTGGAGTGAATCTTGAAACCAAGAATGTTGTTCAAGTAGAGGGAGTGGTCCCTTTGTTGTTGGCTCTCTCTTTGATGTTGATTCTCCACCTTGTAGCTCTCCAAATAGGTACAAATATATGCACCTCCCCAAAGCTCTTCACCAAAGATTGAATGGGATGAGACAATGAGTAGACAATAAGTGAAGAGTGGTGCTAGCACCTTCACTTGATGTGATAGATTCAAGGGGTTAGGGAGAGAGAGTTTGATGTTTTCTCTCTTCCAATTTCACCAACTTGAAAAACCCTAGAATGATAGGATTCCATAGCTACACACTTATAGGATCAAAAATGTCACAAGAGTGACAAAAATGCCCCCAAACCCTAGTGTAGCCATATCCCCTTTTTGTGTGTCATCTTATGCTATCTTGGTCCAACACATTAATCCTATAATGTGTCACATATGTGCCTAAGTCCATGTAGTCAAATCCTTTTTGCATTTCCAAGTCATATGGGGCCTTTAATTAAAGTTTCATAACTTTAATTGAATAATTAAATTAATCTAATAAATTTAAGGGAGCTTTAGTTTTAAACCATAATATAGTTTACTAATTTAGTAGAAAGAAATACAATTTAGTCTAATTAGCAAAAGGCCAAACACCAAAATGTAACAAAAATACCATTACAAAATATGAAAATTACAACATATGCCATTTTCAGTATTTAGTTTTAAACCAAAGTTGAAAAACGACATCAAACCAAAACTGAACCAAAACGACATCAACCGAAACCGAAATTGAATCACAACCCATTCGCGAGACCTTTCAACTTCACCTCCACAAACCTCTTCAACTTCACCTCCAGAAACCTCCAGACCACCAACGATCATCGAAGACCACCAACGATCGAAGCCGATTCTTCATCTCAGTTTCTGCGGTTTTCTGCATCTCAGTTTCTGCAATTTTCTGCATCTCAGTTTCTGGTTTTTGTTTTGGTTTTGGTTTTCTGCATCTCAGTTTCTGGTTTTGGTTTCGTTTTCGTTTTCGTTTTCGTTTTCTGCATAGCAGTTTCTGATTTTGGGGTACGTTTTCGTTTTGGTTTTCTGCATCTCAGTTTCCGCTTTCGTTTTCGTTTTCGTTTTGTGTTTTGAATTGCTCATTTTATATGTCTACTATGTTTGATTAAAAGCCTTTTGGGTTGCTCTTTTTAAAATAGGGTTTTCTGCAATTAATCCTGATCTTATTCCAATAGAAAACAAATCTGGGCTACAGAAAATACTCATTTAAAGGAAAAACCCATACCTTGATTGGCTCATGATTTTCGATCAGCATATTTTGGGTTTCAAAGAAACTCATAGATGAAATCAATTCAGCGGAAGCAATTAGGTTCAGACAATTGAATATCGAAAGGAAAAAGAGAAAGCCTAAATCTCAATGCAATTCTTGACGAAATAGAAAAGGCCCAAAGTGAAAAGCATAGGTAATAAAATAATTCTTTTATTTTATTTGTTATTAATATAATGTTATTATTCAATTGAAACATGGTTTGTTGAGTGGGCTCTGATACCACATGTTAAAATTTTTATGAAATGAAATCAATAGAACAACACCACCATGAATCACATTAGAATAAGCCAATAAACTTAATAACAAATCGAGAACACTAACCTGGATTAGAAGAAGACATGAAGGTCTGCATGAGCTATCTTCTATTCTTTGCAATACCAAATGCTAATATCTCAATAAGGTTGATAATATCTTAGCGTGTAATTGTAAGAATAGGGACTAGCCCTTTTATATTGATAACAATACCCTAACTTTCCTATTATATTTTAAGGATTGCTAATCTTATGCCATAATTCATGGATATCTTACAATATAAGAAGACCCATATAACTTTATAAATATTGGACTCCAATACATACGGTCCAACAAGCTATGTGAAATATATGTATTATAATTATATATATATAACTTAATTATATATATCATTATGATCAGACAACAAAGTTTAACATACAGAACAAATATATAATATAATCAAGAATGAAGAAATAGTAAGAGCCCAAGGCTAAGGTGTAAACTGACCTAGCTGGAGATCTAAGCATATCAACGGTGAAGATCTGAACTCCGATATCTACAAGAGAAAGATGTATGTACTTGATGATCTCAATTCTCAAACTCAGTGGCAGCAACACTACTCAAACTACCCAAAAGGCCCATAATTTTATTGGAGGGGAAGAAAACGTTAATTGCAGTTGTCGGTCCAGCTAGGTGTTCCAGTTTTTCAATCTTGATACCTACCCTTAGATATAACTATTGATATGAAGTTATTGAACTGTACCATTGCAAGTAAAACTGTAGTTCAATTTAATAGATGCCAAAATAGTTCAATAAATTAAGGCTTAATATCACAAAACGTCTCTAAGGTTTACGAAACTATCAGATTGCATCCTTAATGTTTTTTTGTATCACTCGTGGTCCTCAAGGTTAGTATGTGCGATCACAAATGGTCCCTGCCGTTAGGTTCTGTCAAAAACTCCTTTAGTTTGTTGACGTGGCATATATATATATATATATATGGTCCCTACGAAATTTTTTAATTTTTTAATTTAAAATTCATAAAATTTTGGTTTTCTTTGTTAAATTATTTATAAATGAAAAAACCATTTATATAAGGATTTTAATCTTGAGGGCCATTTATGAACCCTTTAGCTTTTTCATTTTTAAATTTTAGGAATTTTAAATTATTTCTAAAAAATTCCATTAGTATGTTGATGTGGCATATATATGGAGCCCACATCTACAATAATATAGTGTCATATGTATTTAAAATATAATATATATTAAAAAATATTTTAAAATTCATAAAATTTTAAAAAGAAAAACAAAATTTTATGAATTTTAAATGAAAAAAATTTAAAAAAATTTGCAGGGACCATTTGTAATAGGTGCGTGAATCTCAGGGATGTTTTGTGATATATATATATGTCACGTTAGCAAACTAACGGAGTTTTTGACGGAACCTAACGGCAGTGACCATTTGTGATCACACATAATAACCTTGAGGACCACGAATGACACAAAAAATCATTAAGGATGCAATTTGATAGTTTCGTAAACCTTAGGGACGTTTTGTGATAATAAGCCATAAATTAAACTATTGCGTTGAACTATTGAACAACCATTGTGGATGCTTAGGAGCTTGAGAGTGTGTTTCAAATTGCATTCCCATGTTTGGTAAGTACACTCTTGGGAATGCAATTATGAACTCATAGATAAGGACTTCTCATGTAGGGGCGAAGTTCATGCCCTGGGCTCACCACAGGAAACTTTTTCCCCCCACATAGGAAAGCATTTAATATAGTTTTTTTGGACTAACTTACCCATGTTATTATTTTTAAATACCACTTTTACACCCTTAAAAAAACTCTTCATATATTAACCTTTAATAATTAAAAAATTAAGGGTAGTGTTGGAAACTTAATAACTTTTCATTCCTAATACTGCACTAACCAAACATGGGATTGGGAAATAGTTGCATTTTCTAGTCCTCATTTCCCCATTCCCATCTCGTGGGATTAGATATGAGAAATTTATTCCTAAGAAGTTCAATGGCGAACCAAACGGGCCCTAAGGTAACTGTGTCTTTTGGATTTTGCTTTTGTTTGCCTTCGGCTTATTCATACTCATTCACAAAATAATATCATTTTTTCACTATTAAACTTATATCGACGAGCCCAGCACGGCCTGTTTATTAAATAGGTTGACTCTAAACAAACTGGGCTGGTCCAACACGGCCCATTTGACACCTCTAATTAAACACCTATAGAAACTCATGATCTACTTTTGTAACAATTTCTATTAATTTAATCACGCACACATGACTTAGCTTTCTTTTGAGATACTTTTTTTGTTCGTTCTGTTGAGGAGCGTAAAATCCCAACTAAATCAACGTGATTGATTATGAATATTGATCATTGACCTGTACAGATATTTAGTTTATTTCCTTCCTTTTATATAGGTGTGTACAATTTGGAATAGCTCATTTAGGCTAGTTTTCAGCATCTTAATTGGCTATTGTATTTGTATAAAGGTGTTGTACCCCATTCTGAAATATTAATCAATATATGAATTACCAATTCTATTATGGTATCAGAGCTCTAAGGTTACCAATTGTAAGGGCCTTTTTCTTCTGGCAGCAAGTGGGCTAGGCTGCTGCAAGGAGCAATTTGATGCAAGTGTCCCCTTGTGTCTGAGTTCGAAGATCAAGCCCCAAGGATGTCTCGAAAGGGTGATGATGCCTTAGGAAACTCCTTAGTTACCTTCACAAATGAAAATAACAACAAATTACAGATAAATCTTCTAGCTTGGCATGAGTGACTTTTGGCATGGAAGCAAAAATTATCATGGGTTTAGCACTTAAGGAGAAAGAGCTATGAGTTCCTATGAGAGACAGAGGTTTTAATGGAAAGAGAAAGGGGTTCTAAGGAGGATTGATGAAGAGGGAGGAGGATGGTGAAGAATTATGGTGACCTTAGCAGTTTCCGGCAGCTTGACAGTGACTCTGTCAAAACTTATATCAATCTGCCAGAACAGGGGAAATAAGGGAAATGGGCAAGTAAAACACGAAAATTACTGAGTTTGCAGGTGAGAGAGGAAGCTTGCTCTCTGAAGGTGGGTTCATTTGTTGGGTAGAAGAGGCCCTATTTATAGCTGTTGGGATTTGTTCTTCTCCAAGAAACCCTAATGGTTTCTTTCCAATCTAGCCAAGCTTTCCTCTTCCTTTCTTCTCCTCCTTCTTGACTTACCTCATAGTGGCAAAAATCAGCTCTGCCCAATCCCACAAAATCAGAGATTTTGGGGAGCTCAAAGCTCTTCCCACGGCTGGTCCAATGAAGAACTTCTATTTTCATCCATCTCCTTTCTCCTCTCTCCTCCTCTTTCCATGGCCAAATCTGATGGAGAAAGGAAACGAGTATGTATGCTGGTTCAAAGGATGACATCCTTCCCTTCGCGCCACTATCCTTTGGTCCTTTGGATGTTTGAGCTTGGAACTTGTTCCCTTGCCTACGCTGGAGCCTTCCAGCAGTTCCGCACATGTGATCCTCCCAGCTCCTTCGTGTTTTTTATCTTCCAGCCGAGTGCCAAGGCTTGTGCTGCTTCTTATTCTAATTACATGAGCTTTTAAGACAACCACATGATCTATCCAATGGATGGGATAACCTGATCAAGTGTTGGGCCTTTTAGTTGGCTTATTCTAATTGGAGCCATGGGCTATTTTGGTTGAAGCAATGGGGCTATTTTGGTTGGGCTATTTTAGTTGAAGCAACGGGCTATTTTCTCTCTTGTGCTTACCCACATTTTTGGGCCTAAGAAATGGCTTGAGTCCCGAGGCTCCCAAGCGACCCGGGCTCCTCATTTCTTGGCCCATCAATGGGCCCCATGACAATTCATTACCATCCATGCCACAACCCACTCAAGCAAGCCCCGGGCATTTGAGTGGCTTGGGCCCACTTAAGCTTGTAGTGCGATTGGGTGTGAAATAATAATTTCCTACTTGGCATGGCATGTCGCTTGACACGCTTTGTTGGCTGCGCAAATCTCACGGCCTGGGGTTCCGGGCCGAGGGGATGTGCGTTAACACGTGGCTTTCTGCTTTTGGATGCGGTGCGGTTGTGCGCGGGCGTGCCAGCACGGTCTACCGTGCGTCGAGATGTGGTTTGGATGGGAATGGTTAAGTGGTGCGCCTGTTTGGACTTGACTTCTAATCAAGCGATTGTGGCCGAGAGAGGAACTAATCTCGGCCGTCAGGTTCACGGCCTGAGCTACAAGGCCGTTTAGTGGTGATGTTGGTGGTGGGTTTTGGGCGGTGCTCCGGCGCGTTGCTCAGTGAGCGACGGTCTTATGATATATGGGGTGAATGAGCGAATAACAGAGATGGTGCTCCGGCGCCTTGATAATCAAGGGTCGTATGATATATTGATGAACGGATTTTCCTTACAAACTAACACTACTCCTAGGAAAGCAAGTAAAATATTGAAAGTGCATTACAGGAAAATATAAGTTGCTCCGTGGGAGGCTTTGGTTGGTTTGGTGTTTGAACCCTTTGAATGTATTTTGAGCCTTGTATTTATAGGAGGAGTTCTTGGAGGAGTAATCGAGGCTGAAAATCTGCATGGTGGAGCCTGATTAGAGCAAGTGGGTAGTTCAATCGACATTTGGGATCGTGAAGTATGGTGGTGTGACCCCATAAATCCTGGTGAATCTCGGCCGTCGCCCTGATCGTGGGTTCCGCGCTGTGATCGGTTCATAATTGTATATCATTTCGTACCCTTCTAGCGTATTATTTGGTTATGTTTTTGAGTTAAACTTGTGTTTTTAATCCTTTTTGTGTTTATGTTTCAGTTCATTGAGCTTTAGGTAACAATGATGACTTTGGATAGGAAATGATGCAATCCATGCATGTTAAGGCCTTATTTGGGTGAATGGAAGAAAAGCTTAAAGACAAACTCATTTTGGCTACAACTCCTTGCCAGCCCAGTTTCGTAGGTCAACTTCTTGGCCTTAGATGAGCATGCTATGGGGCTCGAATGAGGTGATGATCTTCATGAAACTTGTTCCAATGGGTGTCTAGTACAACATATCCAAATTTCAGCCCAATTGGACATATGTGGAGTGCTTAGCCCGTCCAACACTCAACCTTGCTCAGGAGGATTTGCAGCTGCCAGCTTTTTGCCATGTGCCTCCTTTTAGCCATGTGCCTCACCCCAACTATAACTGACTTTGCACCCAACATAATGAGTGAAGTATGGAGGCATTCCAGCTATGAAATTCTAAAGGAGCAAGTTGGTACATGATGGAGCTATTAAAGAGAAAGCATGTGCATGCATGTAAAGCATAAATGAAATGAAGTCAATTCCAGTCTCTGTTCGGCAGCCAACTTGCAAGGCCTAAAACGCACACTTCTACTGCTCCGATGGGAATACTTGCTTCATAGAAGTTGTTCCAATGGGTGTCTAGTATAACATATCCAAATTTGAGCCCCATTGGATAAATTTGGAAACCTCTGGCCTTCATACATCAAGACTGGTTCAGAAAACTCGTTTTTGTTCAACAACCAAAAGAAGACCACATGGGTTGGCAGCAAAAGGCAGCCACAATTGATCACCTTTGCACCCATGTGAAGAAAGCTTGAGGTGCAGCAAAAGAAGTATGGGATGGGATTGTTTCCAACCACACTAACATAGACAAGATGAAGTGGGAGTTATGGGTTGTATTAAATAAGGAATGGTGGTGTTGGATTTCATCATTGATGTTCCTCCCTCTTAGCCCTATAAATAGAGAAGCCTTCAAGCTTCAAATCACACCCCAAGGGGGGGAGCTCTCAAACACTTCTCTAGAGCTCCCTTCCCTTCTCTCCCTCAAATTCTCTTAGTTTCCTTTCAAGTTGTCAATTGTTGTAACAAAATGAGTTTACTAAATTTTCCTTCAAGTTTTCTTAGTTCCACTTTACTTTTATTTGTAATGTACATTCTTTCTTAAGTATTCAAGTTTAATTAGTTTCCAAGTTTCAATTATGGTTTTTGTTCTTATTCATTATGCTTATAAGTTAATATGCTAGTTTGAATGATTGATCACCATTTAGGCTTGCATGTTAGCTATCTTGGTTTGAATTAAGAGTAGACACCATGCTTTAATTCGAATTGAACTATGGATAGGAAGAGTATGTATGGACATTCGACAACAGGGATTAGATACATACTTGGTTGTTTAAAATGTTCTTCTATGCTTAATGGGTTCCTAATGCTTAATTTTAGGTTAGACAACAAATGATCAAATTAGGGAATTAGGAACACAAGGTTAGGACCAAACACCATGGCTTAATCATACTTTAGCTAGAATCAATCCGTTAATCTAATTGAACTTGGGAACTTATTTGCTTGAGTTATTTCTTTTTTTTTTCTTTTTTTATTTATTTTCTTTTTTCATTTCTATTTTGTGTAGGGGAAACAAATTGGATCATTCAATCACCAATCCTCGTGGGATCGACCTCGCACTTACATATGCTATACTACCAAACGGCTCGTGCACTTGCGAGTATCACAAGTTGAGGATGCAGCTGAATCCATTTTGGTGCAGCTGAATTGAAGCAACAAGTTTTTGGCGCCGTTGCCGGGGATCGGTAACATTGTTTGATTCTATTTGGCTTTCCTACTTTATTTTATTATTTTTTTAACTGGACAATTTCTTGTTTTAAAGTTAATGACGTTAATGGACAAGTTGTGTTTGTAGTCCAACGGAAAAGGACAATTGCCCAACAAGCAAGAGAACTGGGTTTAAGTCCCAGCTTACACAACCCATTGGTGCTTGTTGCTTTGAAGCATGGAATTGGATGTGTGTTGATTTTCCTTTTCATTTTAGTTTTTATTTCCTAATCCTTTTAATTCCATTTCAAGTTTGTGTGTTTGTTTTAGCAATTTATGATAGCTTAATAAAAATGGAGAGAGATGGCAACCTCAATCATAAGAATGGGAAGTGTGGAGCAGTGGGAGAAGTCGACCTCCAAGTGCATCCATGCTCGACCTAATCGCTTCAAGGGGGAGCATTTCAATCCTTTCTCTTCTTTGAATTCTGTTTATTTCCGTAATTGTTTTTGCCTTTTGGTCCGCGCTGAGTTCTTTTTTTTTCTGTGCTGAATCCAACCATATAAAGAACGTGAAATTTGGACTTACGGTTAGAAAGTTATAGCCTAAAAACTGAACAGAGGTCGAAGCTGAAAAACATAGAAACGAATCTGTCCAAATAGTGATAAATAGGTGATAGAAAGTGCTGTTTGTGTTTTTCTTTGGTTTCTTGGTTTGTTTCTTTTAGTACAACAATTTATTTCGTTTGTTTGAGTTTGTTTAGAGTACTTAGTTCATTTTCGTTTATGGTTTGTTGTTTCATATTATCTTAATTTGTTTTTGTTTCTTTTTCTTACGAGAATATCTTTAAAAAATTTATAAAAAAAAATTATTTTTCATATGAGCTAACTTTTGGTAACTCCAGTAAGCACTTCCGTCAATACAGTGTCTATGAGTTCTTTAGGCGACACCTTCGGTGTCTAAGAAGTTTGGGTTTTAAGCGGGACCATTGTGACCCCTCCAACCTTCCCGGATCCCCTGGCTGTGTTTTCTGAGGCCCTTAACTGGTCATCCGTGAGTTGCTTGTATATTCGTGTGTTTTTAAATTAAGTTTTATTTATTTATTTTTTTTATTTTCTTTGTTTTCTTTTCTGTATTTTTTTCTATCTTGGTTTGAATTAAGAGTAGACACCATGCTTTAATTCGAATTGAACTATGGATAGGAAGAGTATGTATGGACATTCGACAACAGGGATTAGATACATACTTGGTTGTTTAAAATGTTCTTCTATGCTTAATGGGTTCCTAATGCTTAATTTTAGGTTAGACAACAAATGATCAAATTAGGGAATTAGGAACACAAGGTTAGGACCAAACACCATGGCTTAATCATACTTTAGCTAGAATCAATCCGTTCATCTAATTGAACTTGGGAACTTATTTGCTTGAGTTATTTCTTTTTTTTTTTCTTGTTTTATTTATTTTCTTTTTTCATTTCTATTTTGTGTAGGGGAAACAAATTGGATCATTCAATCACCAATCCTCGTGGGATCGACCTCGCACTTACATATGCTATACTACCAAACGGCTCGTGCACTTGCGAGTATCACAAGTTGAGGATGCAGCTGAATCCATTTTGGTGCAGCTGAATCGACGCAACACGCTGCTGCCCGTGGAGACGCATTTATTGCTCTGATAGCTGGTGACCTAATTTCTCAAGCTGTAAGAATCCTTGTGAGAATGTTTGCGTCTAATCACTCTGATTCCTATCACCAAATCCTGACTTCAGTCACTTCCCACCTTCCCTCGTGCATTAAATGCTTATTCGTGGTCAGTGGGTTTGCTGCAATAAACAGAGGCATTACTTCATTAAATGAGGCATGGGACCCTGCTGTCACGTGATGATTTGACTTTAATGCCTTTGGCCGTGATTTTGTTCGGCCTCGGCCTCGGCCTGATAATCGCGGGCGAGATGATTATGCATTCGCAACTTTCCTTTTGTTTTTAGGGAGGCCAAACATCTTAGCGAAACGCCGCGTTTTAGTCTCACGAGCAAGTGCTAGGGCCGAGAAAAAGGGGCCCCTTCGGTCAATTCATGGCCGTGATTTATTAGGCACAAACACGCTTTTAATTATGATGCTCAATAGAATAATTGGCATGGATTTGCAGAGCTAAATGCATTTTTATAATTTTAATCTCAATTTCTAGCGTGACAGATTTTTATTTGGCATGGCATGCGAAGTATAACTCATGCATGGCAGATTTTTGCGTGCTCCAAATCGGGTCTTTTCTTAATAATATATCGTTTTGGGCCAGGAATTTATTCGGGCCTAACCATGGATTTTTTGGGCCTCAACACCAATAATCCTACACAAACTCAAACCCTAGCCTGTCCTCTCGCTAATCTCCATGGCGATCAACGACAGCGAATCACCTCAAGTCTCAGCCAAACCTAAGCAACCCAAATATGATTTCCAAGCCTCAGCCCAACCTGAGCAACCCAAGTATGATGATCCTAGCGGCAACAGTGACTCTCAAAGTCGTCAGGGTTTTTTATCTCATTCGGTGCATCGGGTTGACACCACTCATATGGCCACCGCAGCTTCCCCATCATACAACCTCACAGCAGCACAATGCCAAAGCTTCCTTGCTCTCCTCAATCAAAACAAGCCCATAGTTTTGGCTAATCATGTTAGCACTGCTTCCAACACCAGTGCTCTCTCAGGTCACACCTTCTGTGCCTCTGCTTTCATTGGTGGACTCAACTGGATATTTGATACTAGCGCCACCGATCACATGGTTTGTTCGCCTAAGTTGATGACCACATGCACTCCAGTCTCTAATCGTCAAGTGTACCTTCCTGATCATGCCCTTGCCAATGTCACCCACATCGGCACTATCCGTTTCTCAGATGATTTTATTCTTCATAATGTGCTTTGTGTTCCCTCATTTAGATTAAATTTAATCTCTGTGAGCAAGCTCACCAAAAGCTCCTCTTGTCTTGCAATGTTTACTAATGAATTTTGTATTGTTCAGGACCGACATTCGGGGAAGATGATTGGGACGAGAACTGAGAGGGAAGGTCTCTACTATCTTGATACTGCGAAGACAGCCGGGTGCAATTCCGTTTCAGCCATGGTTCCTTCTTCTTCTCGACTTTGGCATCAACGCCTTGGTCATCTTTCAAATAAAAGCCTACGTGCTCTTTCCCTTCCTGTTAAGAACATGAAATTTTGTGACATTGATGATTGTTTGGTTTGTCCTTTAGCTAAACAAACTCGTCGTTCGTTTCCCTTGAGTTCTATAAATTCACGTGCGCCATTTGAATTAATTCATGTTGATATTTGGGGTGGTTATCACGTTCCTTCCATCACTAAGGCATAATACTTCTTGACCATTGTAGATGATTACTCCAGATGCACATGGGTTTATTTAATGCACCACAAATCAGATGCACGCCAAAAGCTCACCACTTTCATCAACCTTGTTGAAACACAATTTTCTTCCCAGGTTAAAATTGTTCGCAGTGACAATGGTCCTCAGTTTATGATGACACAATTTTTTTTTTTTCTGATAAAGGGATTTTACATCACACTAGTTGTGTCTCCACTCCACAGCAAAATGGAGTAGCCGAAAGAAAACACCGACACCTTCTCAATGTTGCACGAGCTTTACTTTTCCAAGCTAAACTTCCTAAGAAATTTTGGGGGGATGCCATACTCACTACCACATATCTTATCAACCGTACTCCTACACATGTTCTTAAAGGAAAAACTCCCTACGAAATCCTTTTTCGTAAACCACCAGCCTATGATCACTTAAGGGTTTTTGGTTGTTTGTGCTTTGCCTCTACTCATCATCATCGCCCAACCAAATTTGATGCTAGGGCCACGTATTGCATTTTTCTTGGTTACCCATATGGTACAAAGGGTTATCGGGTTTATGATCTTAACACGGGTAAAATTTTTATTTCTCGGGATGTTATCTTTCATGAAACTACTTTCCCTTTTCCATCTTCCGCTATCGAATCTTCTCTTGTCTTCCCAACCTCTCATCCCACCAATTTTGATGATGCCCCAACCTCCCACTCCACTCCACCTGCGGAGTCTCCCACACCTGGACTTAATTCTCCTACTTCGCAGTTTCCAGCACCTAACCTTGCACTTCTAGCGCCTGCCTTTGCGCTTCCAGTGCCTGACCTTACGTTTCCAGCGCCTGACCTTGAGCTTCCAGCGCCTGACCTTGCGCTTCCAGTGCCTGACCTTGCGCTTCCAGCGCCTGACCTTGAGTTTCCAGCACCTGGACTTGAGTCTCCAGCACCTAGACTTGAGTCTCCACCTGCGGCTCCTCCACCTACTCTTGCACCGGCATCTCCACCACCGCTACGGCGTACCACCACTCGGCCTAGTTATCTTCAGCAGTATCATGTCAACATAAAATTACCTTCCCGATCTCTCCCATCATCTAACTCGGCGTCGACTGAACCCCAAGGTACCAAACATCCTCTCTCTCATGTCCTTACATACGATCGCTTGTCACAACACCATCGTGTTTTTAGTGCTTCTCTTTTAGCAGTCAAAGAACCCACCTCTTTTGTTCAAGCATCTCATGACCCTCAATGGCGTCATGCCATGGCATAAGAATTGGCTGCTCTTGAAGCTAATGGTACATGGATTCTTCAACCTTTGCCCCCTGGCAAGAAACCCATTGGTTGTAAGTGGGTGTACAAGGTCAAACTTCATTCTGATGGTTCCCTTGATCGGTATAAAGCACGTTTGGTCGCAAAGGGCTATAGTCAGGTTGAGGGATTGGATTACGGGGAAACTTTTGCCCCTGTCGCAAAGCTTGTCACCGTCCGCCTCCTTCTCGCCGTTGCTTCCACACGTCGTTGGCATCTTCATCAGCTTGATGTCAATAATGCTTTCCTCAATGGTGATCTTGATGAAGATGTTTATATGAATCTACCTCCTAGATTCGGACGAAAAGGGGAGACTCGTGTATGCAAGCTTCATAAATCCTTGTATGGACTCAAGCAAGCTTCACGTCAATGGTTCATTAAACTTTCCATAGCCCTTAAGCAAGCAGGCTACCATCAATCAAAGGCAGATTATTCATTGTTCATCCGAACTCGAGGTAGCACATTTACTGCCTTACTTGTCTATGTGGATGATATCATTTTGACAGGGAATAGTTTATAAGACATTGAAGCAACCAAGTCATACTTGCTGCAACAATTCAAATTGAAAGACCTTGGTCAATTGAAATATTTTCTTGGCATCGAGATTGCTCGTTCTAGCAAAGGCATAGCCCTTTCACAACGCAAGTATGCACTTGAAATACTAGAGGATGCAGGACAACTTGGTGCAAAACCAGCCAATTCACCCATGGAGCCAAATTTGTCCCTTAGCAAACATGAGGGTGATTACATTGATGATCCATCTTTGTATTGAAGACTTGTAGGGAGGCTGATCTATTTGACAATTACGCGGCCTGACTTGGTGTATGTCGTTCACACTCTGAGTCAGTTCATGGATAAGCCATGAACACGACACCTAGAGGCAGCTCATCGGGTTTTGCGCTATGTCAAACGTGCACCAGGGCACGGTATTTTTCTTTTTGCCAACAGTCCAATCCAATTAAATGCCTTTTGTGATGCGGATTGGGCTCGATGTCGTGAAACTCGACGTTCTACTACCGGGTATTGTGTATTTCTTAGCGATTCTTTGGTTTCTTGGAAAACCAAGAAGCAAACCACAGTATCTCAATCTAGTTATCGAAGTTGAATATCGTTCCATGGCTGCCGCTTGTGAAATTACTTGGTTACGATATGTTTTGCAAGATTTAGGCATTAAGCATTCACATGCAGTCAAGTTATATTGTGACAACCAAGCAACGCTCCACATTTCTTCGAATCCAGTATTTCATGAATGGACTAAACACATTGAGATTGATTGCCATCTAGTGAGAGAAAAGGTTCAAAGTGGAATGATCAAAACGGCCCATATTTCCACCTTACAACAACCAGTAGACATATTCACAAAGGCCGTGAGTCTTCCACAATTTGCGATTTTACTTGGCAAGTTAGGAATCATCAACACATATTCCAACTTGAAGGGGAGTGTTGAGGAGCGTAAAATCCCAACTAAATCAACGTGATTGATTATGAATATTGATCATTGACCTGTACAGATATTTAGTTTATTTCCTTCCTTTTATATAGGCGTGTACATTAAGGAATAGCTCATTTAGGCTAGTTTTCAGCATCTTAATTGGCTATTGTATTTGTATAAAAGTGTTGTACCCCATTCTAAAATATTAATCAATATACGAATTACCAATTCTATTACGTTCCTCCACTAAATTCAATCCCTATTCGCAATTCCTTCTCTGGTCACAATGCCTAGCCATTTCAAACAAAGACGAGATAGACGACAGGGGCACATTGGAACTTTCAAAAAGTTTTGGAAGAATAAAAACCAAACCGAAAGTTGAGCATGAGGAGGACTGTTTAACTTTTTCTTTTACTTTTTTCCAATAAAACAAATCTGTGTGAGGTGTGGTACGAAGCTATGACGCTTTCCACTGACGAAGGGCTGTTGTGGCCAGTATGATTATAGGATAGGACATCCATGTCCTACAGAATCAATTACACAAAACAAATCAACCATAGTACAAGGTTGGTTGTGGCCAATATGATTATAGGCCCCAGATAATCTGTAGTTTATAAGTCCGTTTTCTAGTAGTGTAAATAATTACTTTGCCAGTTTATCCATTCGTATTGTTAATTATGTTTAGGTACATGATTATTACTTTTATGCAATGATTGGTGATGAATTTATTGTATCAGGTAATTTTACACGTGGATCAATCAGTGATGACATTAGCATAAGTATTTAAACATCCTAATCGCTCATAGCGGTAGGAAGATATGCTACTTAATTAGTTCGACGACCAAGTCTTTATACGTTGATTGGCTCGCCTAAATCTCGTGGATTTTGTCTAACTCTATTTTTTGTTTTTGTAAATATCTAACTCTTTTATTATTTTTATGGTATAATTACACCAATAATTCCTGTGGAGAAATTCATTTGATGACAAAAAAATATATTTAAAACTCATTTGACAAATGAAGACTATATAGAAAAATTATTGTACTGTCTGGTTTTGTTCTTAATCAACTGAGTGCGCCGTACAACACTTCTTTTTTTGGTACAGCGCCGTACAACACTTTAACTTTTACTAACGAATGCTTTTTTGTTTGGTTCTTTAAACAAAAACAAAAAAAATGATTGAATTATATGTTTCTGAAACGTATTTATCACGATGTCATGTTCATGTCCTTGTGTCTTGCTCCTTTTTCCCCCCTCTGTTTTTATATGATTTACCAGTCTTTCTCTGTTAGGCAGAGGTGAGGTTTGCCTTTACCTACAACAAACTAGCTACCTTCGTCGGAGAGCATAAGACTCCTTTGTTTTTTTTTTGTCTTTCAATTATATCTGAGTCTCAGAAAATGGGAGAAAAGAGAACTCAAACTGATTCAGGAAGCAGATCGTCAAGCATATCCATTTTACAAGATGATCAAGAAGGCTTTTCACCAACCTCATCAAACGCACTGGTACTTGTCCAAAACGCACCAATTGTCTCCTCCTACAATGAGAGAATCCGCCCCATGCTTGATGCCATTGACAAGCTCCGCAACCTCATGGTTATGGATGAAGGCATCCAGCTGCCCACCATTGTTGTTGTGGGAGACCAGTCATCTGGCAAATCCAGTGTTCTTGTGTCCCTCGCTGGCATCAGCCTGCCGCGTGGACAAGGCATCTGCACAAGGGTTCCTCTCGTAATGAGGCTTCAGCACCACTCTGATCCTGAACCAGAGCTTTCACTGGAGTACAATGGCCGAGTTGAGCACACTGATGAGGACAACATTTCTGAGGACATTGTGAATGCCACCAATCTGATTGCTGGGGACAGTAAGGGAATTTCAGACACCCCATTGACCTTGATGGTGAAGAAGAATGGTGTGCCTGATTTGACCATGGTTGACCTCCCTGGAATCACTAGGGTTCCAGTTCGTGGCTAGTCTGAGAATATCTATGATCAAATCAAAGATATAATCATGAAGTATATCAAGCCCGAAGAGAGCATCATTTTGAATGTTTTATCTGCTTCTGCTGATTTTAGCACATGTGAGTCAATTAGTATGTCGCAGAGTGTGGATAAAACTGGTGAGAGGACTCTGGCTGTGGTTACAAAGGTTGATATGGCACCAGAGGGACTGCTGGAGAAGGTTACAGCTGATGATGTGCATATTGGTCTTGGCTATGTCTGCGTAAGGAACCGGATTCGAGATGAAACGTATGAGGAGGCGAGGGCTATTGCGGATCGATTATTTGAAACTGATCCTTTTCTTTCGAAGATTGATAAGTCTATGGTTGGAATTCAGGTTTTGGCTGACAAGTTGGTCCAAATTCAAGCTGCTAGCATAGCTAGAAACTTGCCCGATATTGTAAAGAAGATCAATGACAAGCTGAATTCTTACCTTTCAGATCTCAACAAAATGCCGAAAAAGCTTTCATCTGTTGCTGAGGCCATGACTGCTGTTATGCAGATCATTGGAACATCCAAAGAATCACTTAAGAATATTCTTGTGAGGGGAGAATTTGATGAGTTCCCGGATGACAAACACATGCATTGCACGGCTAGGCTTGTTGAGATGCTCAATAAGTGCTCAGATCAGCTTCACGAGTGCAACAAGAGTGACTCCAAAAGTAATTTCTTATTGGAGGAGATTAAGATTTTGGAGGAGGCAAAAGGTATCCACCTTCCCAATTTTGTTCCGCGCAATGCTTTTCTTATAGTTTTGCAGGGTAAAGTTGAGGGGATTTCGAGCATACCTATTGGGTTTGTTGAGCAGGTTTGGAATTATATTGAGGGTGTGGTTTTGTCTGTGTTAATGAGAAATACAGAAAACTATTACCATGTTCAATTGACTGCCAGAAGAGCAGGCCATAATCTTATTGAAAAGAAGAAAGAAAGATCGATTAATTGGATGACGGAGATAGTGGAAATGGAAAAACTAACTGATTATACATGTAATCCGGAATATCTATCCGAATGGCATAGGCTCATGACTGGACAAGAAACATTCATCCAAAAGGTCTTGCGTGGCGCTGAGATAAACATAAATGTAGAGGGAATTGGGATGGTTGAAGTTGGAGGTCTAAGGAAGTACCCACATGTCCTATTGTCTCAAGCTTTCGACTTGAAAATGCGGATGACTGCTTATTGGAATGTTGTGCTGAAAAGGTTGATTGATATCATGGGTTTGCATTTGCAGCTGAGTGTTTCATACCTTGTGAACAAGGACATGGAGATGATGATTATGAATGAGCTACTGGGACCGGGTGGGATTGAGAGGATGCTGGAGGAACCTCCATCAATGGCAGTGAAGCGCCAGAAGCTCATCAAGAGCATCAAAAAGCTCAAGGAGTCTAAAGAGGTTGTGTGTAAGATCATGGACGACAGGTTTACTTACTCCGATTACCTTGTGTGATAGATAACTAAGGAGTCCAGTTAAATTATGGTATGTTTCGTGTGAAAGAAGGCTTTTTGCCAATGATGTGTGGTCGATCTGTTTGTACTTAATTAAGGATCTGCATTTTGTTTATCATGTACCTGATTGGTTGATGTTCTTGTATGGATGATCTTTTTCTACTTAATTATAAGCACATTCTGTTTTTGTCTTTTGGGTTGCTAAACCTTCCCAGGCTTGTTCCTGGAATAGGAGGAAATTTATATCCTCTGTTCCTTCCTAGATCTCTTAATTGATGACACTGTGGGTGATGGTAGAAACACCTTCCTTTGTCATGATCACAATTTGAACCCTTTTGGGGGTTTCTCTCTTTGAGTTGGGACCCTTGTAGTCTTCCATTTGGTCAATGGGAATCTATTGGCATTTGCTTTTGCCAAGCTCAATGGGAATAATTAATCATTTCCCAATGGAGCTCTGGCCTTCTAGACACTTATTCTTTAGAATGTTAAGAGCATCTACAATCATGCTCCCTATTTTTTAGTTAAAATTTAGTTAAAAACACACAAAAGTTATTTTAGGAGCTCTCTATAAAATTTGAACTCCAATCATATTGCCTAGTTTAGGGAGTCATAAATACTAAATTTATTTTTTAATTCAATATGATTGGTCTATCTCTATAAAAATTAATATAAAAAAATAGTTAACATTAATTAAAAGTTTAAACTATGCATAAAACAAAGCAATGTTAAATTATAGGGAGCCACTAGGAGTCCTTTATCTCTCCTTAGATTTAGGACCTCCTAGAGGTCTTCCTATTTTAGGAGGTGGATAGGGAGAATGGTTGGAGTTGTATTTTTCCAATTCCTCCTTAAAATTTGTCTGAGGAGGTGGTTTAAGGAGCCCATTGTGGATGCTCTAAAGGCCCTGTTTGATGGGCCGGATTGGATTAGATAGATTCAATTAAAATGAATATGGATTCTAACCATTGTTTGATGGACTTAAAATATATCACGGACTGGATATGGGTATTGGACACCAATCCAGAATAAGAGCGGCTCCATAACCCATCACCAGAGTGAAGACTTTTAGACCATCTCCAAAGGTAAAAGACTCAAACCCCAAATTTCACCTCCCGAAATACAACTTTTCATCTATACATAGGACTCAAACAGTATTACAACATTATGTATACACTTTACAAGTTTATGGAACGTTGATTTCCAAAGCATTGTGATATGTTCCTTAATATTGTAAACCCTTGTGTTTACAAGAATAACGACCACCTTTACTTCTCCAAGGCCAACTCTTTCCTCAGCCTTGTAATGGGGATCCTTTCTATTGTAAATCATAGTATTACAAGATTATAGATACATTTACAAGTTTGTGGAATGTTGAGGTCTAAAACATGGTAAAAAAGGTCCTTAATATTGTAAACCCTTGTGTTTACAAGAATAAGGACCACATTTACTTATGTAAGGTCCACCATTACTTCTACAATTACCAAACTTGTATTTGAACCCAATTATTTTATAAGTAAACCCAACCAAGTAGACATGTTAATGGATCAGATTTTGAACTGAATCCAATTTGAATTTGAAGTAATTAATAGGAGATGGATTGGACTTCTCAATCTGATAATTTGATTACAATCCGAATCCGATAATCCGATTATAAATGGATATGGATATGGATTATAATTAATAAGAACTGATAATAATCCAATATGACTTAGTATGAAGTATAATTTAGTTTTTCTAGGCTTTATATATTAATATTTTATATGTGTAAATGAGTAATTTTAGTTTTATATGCACTAATAATACACTTAAAACTAATTTTTATGATAAAATATCATAAATTGACATAAAAAGTAGATAAATACAATAAAAGAATGAGGCTACTAATAAAATTTTGATTTTGTACATCACAAAATAAATTAGATAATAATTCAATATTATCTGAATTCGATGCGTAACAAATATGAATTGATAGGTGCAATCCGCTAGTCCAAAAAAGATATGAATTCGATAATCCGATTATAAATGAATTTGAATTTAGATCAAGGTATATTTGATCCGAATCCGACCCGTTTACAGGTCTACAACCAATGTTTCTTTTATCCCAAAAAAAAAAAAAAAATATATATATATATATATATATATAGTGTTTCTTTTTGAAAAAAAAATTACATATTCGTTCATTATAAAAATAGGCTTATTATCACAGAACATCCCTGACGTTTGCGAAATTATCACATTGCATCCCTAATGTTTTTTTGTATCATTAATGGTCCCTAACGTTAATACAGGTACTCTTAAATAGTCCCTCTGTCAAAAAAATCGTTAAATCCAAGGGTATAATCGTCAAATCAATCCAAAACTATAAAAAAAAAAAATTTCTTCCCTTCTCTCTTCTTTTCTTTCTTCTTTCTTCTTTCTCTCCGACTGGCCCCGCTCACTCTTCTTCTTTCTTTCTTTTTTCCTTCCCTTCTCTCTCTCTCTCTCTCTCTCTCTCTCTCTCTCTCTCTCTCTCTCTCTCTCTCTCTTTTTGTCTCCTCTAGCCACCCAAACCACCACCCCGACCACCAAAGCCACCACTCTGTCTGCAACTCTCTCCCTGCCCCCTCCCACAGCCCACCAACCCATCCACTCTAGCCACCCAAACCACCACCTCGACCTCCATAACCACCCCCCCTCTATGTACTTTCTCTGCAACTCTCTCCCTGCCCCATTCCACAGCCCACCAACCCAGCACTCTAGCCACCCAAATCACCACCCCGAGAGAAGGAAAGAGGAAGAAAAAAGAGAAAAAAAAGAAAAAAGAAAAAAAAGAGAAAGAAGGAAAGAAGAAAAATGAGGAACAAAGAAGGAAAGAAGAAAAAAAAAAGGGAGAGAAAAGAAGAAATAGCGAAGGAAAAGAAGAAGAAAAGAGGAGGAAAGAGAGGAGAAAAAAAAAAAGAGAAACAGAGAGAGAGAAGGGAAGAAAAAAAAAATTTATAATTTTGGATTGATTTGACGATTATACCCCTAGATTTAACGGTTCTTTTGACAGAAGGACTATTTAAGAGTACATGTATTAACGTTAGGGACCATTAATGATACAAAAAAACATTAGGGATGCAATGTGATAATTTCGCAAACGTCAGGGACGTTTTATGATAATAAGCCATAAAAATATTGTTTTAAAATTATGGGATTGTACTTTCCGGTTCTGGTCTTAATCAACTGAGTGCGCCGTACAACACTCTACCTCTTCCTCTTACTAAAGAATGCTTTGCCTTTTTGTTTGGTTCTTTAGACAAAAAAAAGAAGATTGAATGAATGAATTATATGTTTCTTAAACGTATTTATCATTATGTCATGTTCATGTCCTTGTGTCTTGCTCCTTTTTTTCCCCTCTGTTTTTCTATGATTTACCAGTCTTTCTCTGTTAGGCAGAGGTGAGGTTTGCCTTTACATACAACAAACTAGCTACCTTCGTTGGAGAGCAGAAGACCCCTTCTTTCTTTTTCTTTTTTGTCTTTCAATTATATCTGAGTCTCAGAAAATGGGAGGAGAGAGAACTCAAACTGATTCAGGAAGCAGATCGTCAAGCTCATTCATTTTACAAGATGATCAAGAAGGCTTTTCACCAACCTCCTCAAACGCACTGGTACTTGTCCAAAACGCACCAATTGTCTCCTCCTACAATGAGAGAATCCGCCCCATGCTTGATGCCATTGACAAGCTCCGCAGCCTCATGGTGATGGAGGAAGGCATTCAGCTCCCCACCATTGTTGTTGTGGGAGACCAGTCATCCGGCAAATCCAGCGTTCTTGAGTCCCTCGCCGGCATCAGCCTGCCGCGTGGACGGGGAATCTGCACAAGGGTTCCTCTCGTAATGAGGCTTCAGCACCACTCTGATCCTGAACCAGAGCTTTCACTGGAGTACAATGGCAGAGTTGAGCACACTGATGAGGACAACATTTCTGAAGACATTGTGAATGCCACTAATCTGATTGCAGGGGACAAAAAGGGAATTTCAGACACCCCACTGACCTTGTTGGTGAAGAAGAATGGTGTGCCTGATTTGACCATGGTTGACCTCCCTGGAATTACTAGAGTTCCAGTTCATGGCCAGCCTGAGAATATCTATGATCAAATCAAAGATATGATCATGAAGTATATAAAGCCCGAAGAGAGCATCATTTTGAATGTTTTATCTGCTTCTACTGATTTTAGCATATGTGAATCAATTAGTATGTCGCGGAGTGTGGACAAAACTGGTGAGAGGACTCTGGCTGTGGTTACAAAGGTTGATGTGGCACCAGAGGGACTGCTGGAGAAGGTTACTGCTGATGATGTGGACATTGGTCTTGGCTATGTCTGTGTAAGGAACCGAATTCGCGATGAAACGTTTGAGGAGGCGAGGGCTATTGCGGATCGATTATTTGTAACTGATCCTTTTCTTTCGAAGATTGATAAGTCTATGGTTGGAATTCAGGTTTTGGCTGACAAGTTGGTCCAAATTCAAGCTGCTAGCATAGCTAGAAACTTGCCTGATATTGTAAAGAAGATCAATGACAAGCTGAATTCTTACCTTTCAGAGCTCAACAAAATGCCGAAAAAGCTGTCATCTGTTACTGAGGCCATGACTGCTGTTATGCAGATCATTGGAACATCCAAAGAATCACTTAAGAAAATTCTTGTGAGAGGAGAATTTGATGAGTTCCCGGATGACAAACACATGCATTGCAAGGCTAGGCTTGTTGAGATGCTCAATAAGTGCTCAGATCAGCTTCGCGAGTGCGATGTGAGTGACCCCAAAAGTAATTTCTTACTGGAGGAGATTACGATTTTGGAGGAGGCAAAAGGTATCCACCTTCCCAATTTTGTTCCGCGCAATGCTTTTCTTATAGTTTTGCAGGGTAAAGTTGAGGGGATTTCGAGCATACCTATTGGGTTTGTTGAGCAGGTTTGGAGTTATGTTGAGGATGTGGTTTTGTCTGTGTTAATGAGAAATACAGAAAACTATTACCATGTTCAATTCTCTGCCAGAAGAGCAGGCCATAATCTTATTGAAAAGATGAAAGAAAGATCGATTAATTGGATGACGGAGATAGTGGAAATGGAGAAACTAACTGATTATACATGTAATCCGGAATATCTATCCGAATGGAATAGGCTCATGACTGAACAAGAAACATTCATCCAAAAGGTCTTGCGTGGCGCTGAGATAAACATAAATGTAGAGGGAATTGGGATGGTTGACGTTGGAGGTCTAAGGAAGTACTCACATGTCCTATTGTCTCAAGCTTTCGACTTGAAAATGCGGATGACTGCGTATTGGAATGTTGTCCTGAGAAGGTTGATTGATATCATGGGTTTGCATTTGCAGCTGAGTGTTTCAAACCTTGTGAACAAGGACATGGAGATGGAGATTATGAATGAGCTACTGGGACCTAACCATGGTGGTGGGATTGAGAGGATGCTGGAGGAACCTCCATCAATGGCAGTGAAGCGCCAGAAGCTCATCAAGAGCATCAAAAAGCTCAAGGAGTCTAAGGAGGTTGTGTGTAAGATCATGGACGATAGGTTTACTTACGCCGATTACCTTGTGTGATAGATAACTAAGGAGTCCAGTTACATTATGGTATGTTTCGTGTGAAAGAAGGCTTTTTGCCAATGATGTGTGGTTGATCTGTTTGTACTTAATTATGGATCTGCATTTTGTTAATCATGTACCTGGTTGGTTGATGCTCTTGTATGGATGATCTGTTTCTACTTAATTGTAAGCACATTCTGTTTTTGTCTTTTGGGTTGCTAAACCTTCCCAGGCTTGTTCCTGGCATAAGAGGAAATTTCTATCCTCTGTTCCTTCCTAGATCTCTTAATTCATGCCACCGTGGGTGATGGTAGAAACACCTTCCTTTGTCATGATCACAATTTGAACCCTTTTGGGGGCTTTTCTCTTTGAGTTGGGACCCTTGTTAGTCTTCCATTTGGTCAATGGGAATCTATTGGCATTTGCTTTTGCCAAGCTCAATGGGAATAATTAATCTCGTCCCAATGGAGCTCCTTTTAGGCACTTGTTCTTTAGAATGTTATAGGCCCTATTTGGTGGCTGGATTGGATTGGATAGATTCAATTAAAATGGACATGGATCCTAACCATTGTTTGGTGAGCTTAAAATATATCATGGATTGGATATAGGCATTGGACGCTAGTCCAGAATAAGAGAGGCTCCAGAACCCATCACCAGACATGGGTTTATAACGAGTTTTTATAATAAAAAAAAAAAGGCCAAATTTTGACCCTTACTTTCACAAATGTCAGTTTTTATATATATATAAAATTCAGATATAGCAAAAAACCCATTAAAAAGACACAAATATCCTCAAAATTAAAACTCACATAAACCTAAAAGTAAATAAATAAAAATATTTCGCAGGCGATCATCTCTTACCAGACTTGACAAGTTTTGTTGATCATCTCAAAATTAATACATTTTTCTTGCATATAAATTGCTTATGTTTGATCAAGCAGGCTTTTGGCTCATTTGTGTGAATTTATAGGTCTTGTTTGGAAGACTGCAATTGCGGGGCTGCTGTTTTCTACAGTGTGAGTAATATTTGTGCCAAACAAAACTTACCACTCAGACATGTCAAAAGGGATCCCAAGGAGTCCACCACTCCCACCACAACTGTCTTCAAGGTCGGCATCATAACAAGTAACACTATAAACAACACTCACATCAACACCAAGCTAATACCAATCCTCAAGAGTCCAATTACCATGGTCATTACTACCACAAACAAGGGTTTAAACGTAGGGAAAAAAAACTCATTGCAGTGAAATGATTTGAGAAGCTAGTCAAAGAAGGTGGGAAGGAGTTTTGGGCGGAGATGCAAGCAATCGATTTTACTTTGAAACTTTTTAGGTTTATGTGAGTTTTAATTTTTAGGGTATTTGTGACTTTTTAAGTAGGTTTTCTGTTATATTTGATTTTTTTTTAATTGAAACTGATATTTATGAAAGTATGAGCCTAATTTTGGCTATTTTTTTTATAAATACTCATTTATAACGAAGTTGTCGTCTCTTTTTCAGCACAAAGTCGTCTTCTCTGGTTTGCCTTATTCGTCATCATTGATTTTCCTTCTTCTCCTCTCTCCCAGTGGCGGAGGTATTTGAAGGCCTGAAGGGGCCTGGGCACCCCCCAAAAGTTTTATAATATTTTATGTTTGGTCTCCTATTCCTACAGATTTTAGGAATTGTATATTATAATTTTGCTTGTGGCCCCCTCAAGATGTGTTTCTCTTTTCAAATTAAGCATATATAATTCAGCACTTGACTGAAGGTTTTGAATACACGCTAGCTTTGGTTTTTTAAATGTCTCATCAATATATTAATAAAAAAATAAAAGCAACCAATCAAATAAAGTTTCACAGAATTTCCTTTATCAAATAGGAAGTAGACTTTTACCCAAATAAAAAAGGATTGGGATTTTAATTTTTGTTCCTATATGAAGCAACATGAACTTAGTTCGAAGCAGCCGCACACAACAAAAGAAAATAATTGAATTTGGTTGTTTGCTCTCCAACCTCCTGCGTCAAAATTTTTAATTCCAGGTTAGATAACTTTACATAGTCATAGTTTTTTTCCTTTGTTTATTTACTTTTTATGAGAATATATTTGTATATGTTTATATGAGTGAAAATTGAAGTTTTTATTGTTATAGTTATATGTTTCGTATCTTATATGTTCTATGCATAGAATATGATTTTTTTTGGGTATAATTTATGAATCATGTTCTTAATAAAATTTGTAATTGGTTTGTAGATGAAGAAACAACCTAAAATTGATGGATTTTTCAAAAGAAAACATTCTGAAGTTACCTCATCTGTACCTGATTCTAATATTGAGACAGTAGCATCTGAAAATCGTTCTGGATCTCCAAGAATTGAGACTACTGACAATGAAGTTGATATTAGTACTTTACAGCGCGACCCAGGGCTACGTCCACAAATATGGAATTATCCTGTTAATCAACGTGACGAAATTCGACGAGCTTACATTAACGTTGGTCCATACCAACCTATACTTTCCAAGTATCCAAAATCAGGATCAGTAACTCATCAGCGTAGCTTTCAAAGTTCATGGTTCAAACTATTTCCTTCGTGGTTAGAATATTCACCTGTGAAAGATGCAGCTTTTTGTCTATCGTGCTATCTTTTTAACAAACCATCTGGACATACTGGGAAAAATGCTTTCACTCTTGAGGGATTTCAAAGTTGGAAGAAAGTTAGAGATGGAAAAAATTGTTCTTTTCTAAATCACGAGGGAAAAGATCCTGACTCCCCTCATAAAATTGCTGAAATATCATGTTTGGATTTGATGAATCAATCCCAGCATATACAGAAAGTCGTTGAGAATTGTTCTTCCCAACAAATTGCAGACAATCGACTACGACTTAAGGCAACAATTGAAGCAGTCAGGTGGCTTGCATTCCAAGGATGTGCTTTTAGAGGCCATGATGAAAAAAAGAATTCAATCAATCGTGGAAATTTTCTTCAAATGTTAGAAATATTGGCTGCATATAATGAAAAAGTTGCTGGAGTTATCTTAGATAAAGCTCCCAAAAATGCCTCTTACACATCACCACAGATCCAAAAAGAAATTTTACATGTTTTTTCAACTAAAGCGAAGAAAGCAATCTGTGAAGAAATTGGGGAATCAAAGTTTTGTATAATTGTTGATGAAGCGCGTGATGAATCCAAGAGAGAGCAAATGGCTATAGTGTTGCGATTTGTTGACAAAGAAGGTCTTATTCAGGAGCGTTTTTTTGGGCTTGTTCATGTGTCAGACACTGAGGCATTAACTCTGAAAAAAGGTATATACTCTATATTGTCTCATAATTCACTAAATATTCAAAATATTAGAGGACAAGGATACGATGGTGCAAGTAACATGCGAGGTGAATGGAATGGGTTACAAGCTTTGATTTTGAATGATTGCTCATATGCTTACTATGTTCATTGTTTAGCACATCGATTACAATTGGCATTAATTGCATCATCAAGAGAAGTTATTCATGTTCACCACTTTTTCACTAAATTGACTTCTATTGTCAATATTGTTGGTGCTTCATGTAAGCGTAATGATGAACTGAAAAATGCTCAAGCTGCTGAAATTGAGCACATGATTGCTTATGAAAGAACTTATGGAGATCACTAATGATCTTTGTCAAGCTTTGCAATGTCAATCCCAAGACATCATAAATGCCATGAATCTTGTTTCTTCCACTAAAGCACTCATCCAAGAATTAAGAGATGATGGATGGGATTCTTTGCTTACCAATGTGAATTCTTTTTGTGAAGCACGGAACATAGATATCCTAGATATGAATGCTCGTTATGTTGCAAGACGAGGTCGAGCTCGCCATCAACAAGATGATTTTACGATTAAGCATTATTACATGATAGATATTTTTTATGCTGCAATAGATTCTCAACTTCAAGAATTAAATAGCAGATTTAGTGATCAAACAACAGAGCTGCTTATTCTGGGGTCGGCTTTGGATCCTCGTGAAGTGAATAAATCTTTTAGAATTGATGATATTTGTCAATTGGTAGATAAGTTCTATCCGCAAGACTTTGAAGATAATGAGAAGATAGGTTTGAGAAGACAACTTCAACATTTTGAGAGTGACGTCGTTAGACTTCCAGAGTTCAAAAACTTGTCAACAATTTTTGATCTATCTCAATGGATGGTAACGACTAGAAGATCAACTACATATCCACTTGTTTATAGAGTGGTTGTGCTTGTGCTTACTCTTCCTGTTTCTACAGCAACTGCAGAGCGATCATTTTCTGCTATGCGTATAGTAAAAACTAGGCTTCGTAACAAGATGGAAGACGAATTTCTCACAGACTCTTTGATTATGTACATCGAAAGGGAAATTGTAGAAAAGTTTAGCACTGACTCGATCATAGATGGTTTTCGAGATATGAAAGAACGACGAGTGTTATTTTGATACCTAATTGAATAAACAATTATTTTCTTCCTTTAATTTTTCCAAACATTGTTAAGGTTGAAAAGGTGAAATTTTTTAATGTCTTGTTTGGTTTATATGTTGGCCCCCCAACACATAAATTCCTGGTTCGGCCACTGCTCTCTCCTCTCTTCTATTCTCTCTTTGTCTCCTGTCTTTCTCCCTCCTCTCTCTCTCTCTTTTATTCGGCTCAAACAAGCTTCAACTCTCTCTCTCTCTCTCTCTCTCTCTCTCTCTCTCTCTCTCTCTACTAAAAAAAGCTTTCAGATTTCTCTTTGAGTCTTTGTTTTTGATATTATTGTTAAATATTTTTATATTTTGATGATTGTTGTCTTGCTCTTTTGGGTTAGATGCCGAATGATGTATTTTTTTGTTTATAATTTTTTTTATTGACCTCAGATTGGAAACTAATCATTGATATGAGTTTGAGTTTCTGGTTTTAATTCTTGCAAAAGTTGGGGTTTTTCTTCAATTTGAGGCAAAAGGTTAGGAATTTGCATCTGATTCTTGTGAAGAAAAAAAAATAATTTGAACTCAATCCCAGTCTGTTGTTTGGTGCAAAATTGAATGGGGACTGGACTTCAAATCCAAGCCAGCCCAGTCTAATGTTCCAAAACCCATCCTAACCAGTCCAAAAGGAGCTTTGTTAGCCATCAATCAAAGGTAGGCTAGCCACTGTAGACGGACTTTATGTGTTCTTTGTAATTCTTTCCTTGAGTCTCATGAACATTTGTTCTTTGTATAGAGGCTCACTCTGCAATTTTTGTTGCACAAAATAGTTAAAACTTTTTTATTATAAAATATGAAAATTTAATTTGTAAAGAGACAAAATTTTGAAAATTTTGGTATTTAAATTGGCCGTTGACATCAGCTTGCCCAGGCAAGTCTTGCCTTCGGGCTTGCCCAGTTTCCTAGGCCCACTTCTTGCTAAGACAACTTTTCCTTTGTGGGGGTTGTTTTTGGAGCCTAGGCCCCCTTTTTACTATGGTAAAAGGCGATGGGTGGAAGTGCTCTAACACACCTGTAGAAGAAGAAGACATGACCGACCAAACACAAGCAAGCCTTCTACCCTCAATAAACCAAAATGCCCAAAGTATTAAATAGGGTTTAGCCACAAAATTCTCTGAGCTAAGACTTTTCTCAATATCCAAACACATAATACCTACCTCGTTTTCTCATAACTATATTCCTATATTCATATCTTCTAAGATTCCTTGTTTTCCATATCTTCTAAGATTCCTACCTACATTAAAGTGTCTCATTCAAAAAAAAGATCAAACAAACAAAAAGGAATAGCCGTAAACTATGGTCTGTGTTTCACATTGTGCCCTTCTATTATTCTTTTATACAAGCGATGTTGGGCTTCAATTATTTGTCTGATCAACATGAGCTTGAGAAGTTTTTATTTGCCCTTTACCATTTCTATTAATTTAATCACACACATAGCTTTTTTTTTAGTGACATTTTTGTTCATTCACCTCCACTTAACCCAAACCACAATAACAATATCCCTCCCTGCATCTCTCTCTCTCTCTCTCTACCTTCCTTTCTTTTTCTCTGGTCACAATCGCTATGCGAAAGGCCATCTACATGAAATATGCATCCTCATCATTTCAACAAACGGACGAAATACAAGACGTAGGAGGGAACATTGGAGCTTTCCAAAAGTTATGGAGGAATAAATACCAAAGTGAAAGTCTTAAGGTTAAACTGGAATATGGTTCTTTACTTTGGCCCCCCCAAAAAAAAAAGAAAAAAAAAAGTAGAAGAATATGGCTTTTTACCGAAAAAAAAAAAAAGGAATATGGTTTGAACACTATGATACTTTCCACTAAGAGCTTCCACAGTGGGAAGGTGTTCTATGGGGTAATGAACTGTACTCCCACATGTCTACTGAACACTATACTTGTCATATATGCCAAAGGTAAGTAAGCCGTCTTTTACTGAAAAGAATGCTATGTTTTGATTGTAATGTAAAATAAGTTTAAGCTCATATGAGATCTGGAGGCAAGTTATTGGTGATTTTGTTATTTATTTATTATTTATTTTGTTTGTGGTGCCTTGTATGAATTTTGAATTTTTTTTCTCATGTCATAGATGCACTTCCGCCATGGTCATTTCCTATGTGAAGATGAGTCCTGCCTCGCCAAAAAGTTTGTTGTCTTTCAATCTGGGGCAGAAATGAAGGTGAATTTTTAGAACGTGAGATATTTTATGTGTTCCTGCATCTTGTAGCATTTAATTATTTTGACTTCGTTTTATTTTTTATTTTTCAGAGGCATAATACGATTGAACATGGAGGGCGCTTGTCTCGTTCTAAGCGTAATGCTGCTTTGCAGGTAAGTATTCTATTTTTTTTTTTCTTGTCTTGCATTTTCCATTTTGCAGCTAGGCTGAGTACTTCTCTCATCTTTTTTTATTTATTTATTTGTTTTGTTTTGTGAAGATACCAACCAGCTTCCGGTATCAACAAGATCATCGACGTGGAAGAGGTGGAAGAGGTCGGACTTTTCGTCGTGATTCTTCTGAAAACCAACTTTCTATGGCTATTCAAGCAAGTTTGGAGACAGCTCATGCTGAAAATACATTCCATGATCCTTCATCGTCCAGTGGGCAAGTTGCTCCACATCTTGGAGATATAAGCGATATTGATCCAATCGTTGACCCATTTGAATCATTAACTACAATGGATATCGAAACATCTTCAAGGTATCGTCAAGCCTTGGGGCATAGTTCTAGTAATGCACCTTTGGAGGAATCTTCCTTTCCTCCCCTCTCAGTGGCACTTAGCAGCAGTCAATCAAACCCCAGATCTGACTCGGATGGTTTGCCTAGTAACACCATGGCAGCACATCTTCGCCGCAAGAGCAACCGCAAGGCGGCTGTTAATGGTTCTGGTCAGGCTTGGCCAGCAGCAAGGCGTGGGCCTGTAGTACAACCTACTAGTTCAGCTCAGGCTTGGCCTACAACAAATGTTTCACCTATAATATCTTGTGCTTCTGGTCAGAACAATGGGCCCAGACCATCTAGTTATGCAAGTTCCGCTCAGGCTCAAGTCGAGAATAGACAGACAACAGTTTTGCGTGGTTCTGGTCAGAACAATGGACCCAGACCATCATCTAGTTATGCAAGTTCCGCTGAGGCTCAAGTTGAAACGAGACAGACAACAGTACATGGATTATCATCATCTGGTTCTTTGAGGGATTCAAGCAAAACCAAGTCTGGTAGGATCAGCCACTCTACATCAGCTCCGAATTTGGTTGAAAATGGATCTGTTCAACCTTCGGTTTCAGATTTTCCTCCAGTTTCTGCAGCACAAGTGCGTAAGTTGCCCACAACTAGCCAGGCTGTATTGAAAGTGGGGGATGTTCAAACAGCTACTAAGTCTTTGGTGGAAAAGATTCGTGCAGCTCTTGAATTTGACGAAGATAAAGACACTATCTTTAAAGACATATCTGGACAGTATCGTCAAGGTTTAGTCGACACAGAAATATATTTAGATTTTGTGCGGCAGTTCGGCTTGTTGCATCTTGTCCTTGACTTGGCTAGACTCCGCCCTGATGGTCAGAAGCAGAAAGAGCTGATCGATGCCTACAATGCTAGTATTCGAAAAAATATTGCACAAGGCAATGGATGGTCTCAGGGCAGTGTCCCCTTGAAAGAGGGTAATAGTTCTAAGAAAGGTAAAGGGAAGATTTCAGAGGCTGAAAACAGCATTTCTAAGAACACACTAGCAGATATCTTTCTTGCAGGCTCTGTACGGGAACTTCAATCAAACTGCAGGCCTTCTGAAGAAGCGGTGGAGGTGTTGCCAAAGGATGGGTACAGTGCTGCCAAAGAAAAATCAAAGCTGTTAGTTAATGAGCACCAAGAGGAATTAAACTCCCGCAGTCAACCTCTAGTGCAACTGTTTGGGGCTGTTGAAAATTGACCCGGGCAGCTAGACTCTTGGGATATCGGCCGGGCTTTGAGAATGGAATTTTGGCCGGGCTGGAGTCTTGCAGAAAGGCCGCTGAGATTTGAAGAGCTTGAGCGGCCGGGTTTTGTTGGAATGCGACCGGGGCTAGGAACTGAGAAATATGGCCGAGCTCAAAGTTTGTTACGGCCGAGACAGCTGGAGGAGAGCTTGGAAAATCTCGGCCGGATTTTCGAATGGGAGTTGCGGCCGAAGTTTTTTGGAGTTTTCGTGGCCGGGCTGCGTTCGGATGTGGCTGGGCGCGGTCGAAGGAGCTTGGGCTCGCAAGTTGCGGCCGGATGTTCAGCAGTCTTGGCGGCCGGAAGCTACAGATTTCTTGGGCAGGATTTTTGGTTGGTTGGCGGCTGGAAAGCTGGGCCAGGTTGTGTTAAAAATGCGACCAGGTTTCAAATGAAATAGTTGCGGCCGAGGTTTTTTGGAATATTAGAACAATGCGGCTGAAGTCTGTAGGTGTAGTGCAAGTCAGGTTGGAGGGTTTCAAAGTAAAAGTCTAATATATATATAGAGTGCTGCTAAACGAACCCTAAAATTAACTGAGTACGCCCTATGATTTAAGTACACCCTAGTGTTTAAATTAAAATGTAAAATTAACTAAGTACACCCTATTTAACTACCAAAAATACTCATGGTACACCCACTCTAATTTTTAATCTTTTAAAGTATTTAGAATAAAAAATTACAGTAAAATAATAATAAAATAATATTTTAACAAAAAAACTCTCTCTCTCTCTCTCTCTCCTGCTTCTTCGTCTTCTTCTTCTTTTTTCTCTCTCATGTGCGACCACCACCACCTGGAATTGCAGGTCTCCACCACGACCACCATGAGTTTTTTTGGAAACATTTGAATTGGTATTGGGATTAGATTGTTGCATTGAGAATTGGGTTTTAATGAGTTGTCGTCGGAGTTGAAGGAGAAATGGTGACTAGGGTTGTGGAGGAGGGTGGCGTAGAGGGTCTCAGGGGAGTTGAGATCTACTGTCCCCAAAATTCCTTGTTTCCTCCTGTCCTTTATCTAAAATTTTGACACGTCTCTCTACCTTTAACAATACACAAACATTGTTAACTCGTATAGAAAATAATGTAAAATATCGAAAGGCATTTTGAATGCTTCTTCTCCCTCAACCATGGCAGTCTCAGACTCTTTTAGCCCCCAACCTCGAGGCAGAAGTAAAATTTGTCGCCCATCTCTCTTACCTTCAACCTCACAGCAGAGAACTCATTGGGTGTGGGTTTCCAATATTTCAGCATCAATTGGTTTGTGTTATTGATTGTTTAAGTTTTGTGCATACAAAAATCAACTTGGATCAATACACTTCTCCTCCGTGTTGTTTGTTAAAAATTAAGTCAATTAGTTTGAAGGCATGGATTCAAAGCAATAGATACCAATATTATTCTATCTTTTTTGGTTATTTTATATTAGAGTAAATTAGTAATTCAATAAATAGTTTAGCAGTAGGGTGTACTCAGTTAATTTTAGGGTTCGTTATGAAATAGTTGTGGCCGAGGTTTTTTGGAATATTAGAACAATGCGGCTGAAGTCTGTAGGTGTAGTGCAAGTCAGGTTGGAGGGTTTCAAAGTTAAAGTCTAATATATATATTATATACATATATATGAATTATAAAACCCAAGTTGCTGGCCAGCCACATATACACTAATGTTCATGCATGTAAAAATTCATGCTTGGTGCCGCCGACTTCAATAACCAAGGGGCCCATGTGTGCAATTTAATATATATGTAGATGAGTATAGAAGATTGAATTAGGCACTACTACAAAAAACGAAATAGACGACGGTAATCCACCGTCGTGTATCATGGTTTACAACCGACGAGAAATCGACCGCCGTCTTTTCATACATGAAATAACGACGGCAAATAACCGACGTAGTTAATATAGTACACGTCAGTAAAATACTAAAACCGACGTAGATTTCATACATAAAACCTAAAAAAGAGACCTTTCGACTATAATAGACGACGGTTTTAGTAAAACACTGACGTTGAAATAATGTTAAATGTCAAAAACAACTACAAAACCGACGTAAATATGTTTATCAACGTCTCTAAATACACCAAAACCGACGTGTAAAACTTAGAAACCGTCTTGGTTAATAAATACTACGTTCACTAAATGAAAAAACTGACGTCTTAAACATATAACATGGCATATATTTACATAAACAGACGTAAAAACAACAATAACCACGACCATTTATATCACCACAGACGTTAAAAATGATTTTGACGGCTTGAACACAAAAAAAACGACGTGGTTAATATAGTACACGTCACAAAAGAACTAAAACCGACGTCGATTTGGTACATAAACGCATAAAAAAGAGACCTTTCGACTATAATAGACGACGGTTGTATTAAAACACAGACGTTTAAATAATTTTAAATGTCAAAAACAACTATAAAACGGACGTAAATAGTTTTATCAACGTCTCTAAATTAAATAAAACCGACGTGTCAAACTTAGAAACCGCCGTGGTTAATAAATACTACGTTCACTAAATGAAAAAACTGACGTCTTCAACATATAACATGGCATATATTTACTTGAATAGACGTAAAAACAACAATAACCACGACCCTTTATATCACCACAGACGTTGAAAATGATTTTGACGGCTTGAACACAAAAAAAACGACGTGGTTAATATAGTACACGTCACAAAAGAACTAAAACCGACGTCGATTTGGTACATAAACGCATAAAAAAGAGACCTTTCGACTATAATAGACGACGGTTGTATTAAAACACAGACGTTTAAATAATTTTAAAAGTCAAAAACAACTATAAAACCGACGTAAATAGTTTTATCAACGTCTCTAAATTAAACAAAACCGACGTGTCAAACTTAGAAACCGCCGTGGTTAATAAATACTACGTTCACTGATTGAAAAAACTGACGTCTTAAACATATAACATGGCATATATTTACTTGAACATACGTAAAAACAACAATAACCACGACCATTTATATCACCACAGACGTTGAAAATGATTTTGACGGCTTGAACACAAAAAAAAACGACGTGGTTAATATAGTACACGTCACAAAAGAACTAAAACCGACGTCGATTTTGTACATAAACGCATAAAAAAGAGACCTTTCGACTATAATAGACGACGGTTTTATTAAAACACAGACGTTTAAATAATTTTAAATGTCAAAAACAACTATAAAACCGACGTAAATAGTTTTACCTACGTCTCGAAATCAAACAAAACCGACGTATAAAACTTAGAAACCGCCGTGGTTAATAAATACTACGTTCACTGAATGAAAAAACTGACGTCTTAAACATATAACATGGCATATATTTACTTGAACAGACGTAAAAACAACAATAACCACGACCATTTATATCACCACAGACGTTGAAAATGATTTTGACGGCTTGAACACAAAAAAACGACGTGGTTAATATAGTACACGTCAGAAAAAAACTAAAACCGACGTCGATTTGGTACATAAACGCATAAAAAAGAGACCTTTCGACTATAATAGACGACGGTTTTATTAAAACACAGACGTTTAAATAATTTTAAATGTCAAAAACAACTATAAAACCGACGTAAATAGTTTTACCTACGTCACGAAATCAAACAAAACCGACGTATAAAACTTAGAAACCGCCGTGGTTAATAAATACTACGTTCACTGAATGAAAAAACTGACGTCTTAAACATATAACATGGCATATATTTACTTGAACAGACGTAAAAACAACAAAAACCACGACCATTTATATCACCACAGACGTTGAAAATGATTTTGACGGCTTGAACACAAAAAAACGACGTGGTTAATATAGTACACGTCAGAAAAAAACTAAAACCGACGTCGATTTGGTACATAAACGCATAAAAAAGAGACCTTTCGACTATAATAGACGACGGTTGAAATGAATTATAATGATATACAGAGCTATGAATTAATGTCATACAAAGCTTGCAGAATGAAAATGTGATCGGAATTAAAATGATATACAGAGCTATGAATTAATGTCATACAATTAACTGCATAACTAATGTCATACATTACAACAATCAATCAATCCATATATCTTCACACCCATCTCTAATGTTCTCACTCCCAAACTCACCCACTAGGTCATCAAATGTGTCAACATTTGGTATCCCTCTAGAAAATGGCTCACACTCAATTCTAATATCACCTAGCACATCATCACCAATAACATCATTATATTCTCTATTAGGCATTGATAACACTACCGACCAACCACGATGCATTGGGTCGTCAACATAAAATACTTGTTTGACTTGAGAAGCCATAACAAATTGGTCATTCCTATGTCCAATTTTACTCAGATCTACAAGGGTAAATCCAAGTTCGTCGACTACAAGGCCCGAAGTGTTATCTATCCAATCACACCTCAAGACTGGGATTCTAAACTTTTGGTAGTCAAGATCCCAAATTTCTTGAATAACCCCATAAAAACCCATATTGGAGACAATAGGGTTTTTATCCTTGGCACTAGCAACTTGCATAGTATGTGCAAGTAAATAAACTCCACTATTTTGGACAGTTCGCACATCATCCTGTGCCTTGGTGCTAAATTTGACACCATTAATAAGATAGCTCCTATATGATGGCACTACCATGCTTGGACCAGCTGCTAACCATCTCAAATTTTCTGATATGCCATTATAATCTTCCCCATTAAATTCACTTTGAACCTACAAATTAAACATATATATTAATTCAATCTAACATATATATAGAAAGAAAGAAAATTAAAATAATAAATTGAATATGTCATTCAATAACATATATACCTTAACACGTAGCCATTGAATGAAAGTGCTATTGTGCTTATCTTGTAGCCACTTTGTTCTCTTTCTAAATTTCAGATAAGTGGTCTTGATGTGGATCATATGTTCCCTACAATTGACACGAAAAAAACACGCATTACGGTCCCTTATATATAAGATAAATATAAGGAGTAATAATATTTAACATGGCTACATATATATGAAAAATTAAACTCATACGTACTCGATATAAGGTAGGACTTCCTCCGTATTCTCCAAGACATATAGATGTGCCTGGTTCAACAAGTCCATATCAACTAAGCCCACTGTGCAACCTGATAATGGCTTTGAAACTCCCATATTCTGGCTTGAAGGCACTCCAACTGTACTAACATCAGATAAATGGTCGGTACAAAACTCTACAGCTTCTTCAGCTATATACCGCTCAGCAATGCAACCTTCGGGACGAGTACGATTCTGAACATACCCCTTTAGCACTTTCATATATCTTTCAAACGGATACATCCATCTAAAATATACTGGCCCACATAGACGAACTTCTCTGACAAGATGTACTACTAGATGAACCATGATATCAAAGAATGAAGGAGGAAAGTACTTCTCAAGCAAACATAAAGTAACTACTACATCTTCTTCCAACTTATCTAGCTTGGAAACATCTACCGTCTTTGCACATAAAGCATTGAAGAAGAAGCACAATCGAGTTATTGCATACCTTGCAGGCTTCTCCAAAACAGAACGAATTGCCACAGGGAGCAATTGTTGCATCAAGGTATGACAATCATGAGATTTAAGGCCAAGAAGTCTTGAATCTTTTAAAGATACAAGATTTTTTATATTTGAAGAATAACCTTCAGGAACCTTCATACCATAAAAAGAATTGCAAACCGCTCTCTTCTCTGCTCTTGACAAATTCCAAGGCCCTGGAGGCAAGCGAGTACGTCTTTCTCCATACTCGGGTTGCAAATCAATTTTTACCCCCATGTTCAATAAGTCTAACCGAGCAGCAATCCCATCTTTATTTTTTCCAGGGATCTCTAGCAATGTACCAATGATACTATCGCAAACATTCTTCTCAATGTGCATAACATCTAAGGCATGCCTCACAGGGAGGTATTTCCAATACTCGAGATCAAAGAATTTTGATTTCTTCTTCCAACAAACTCTATCACCATCATTCTCACCAACACTTCCCCCAATTTTCGAGCCCCATATGTAATTAATATCTTCAACCATATGCAGCACTTCTTCTCCTGTTAATGGCTCAGGGGGCATGTCGTATTCAGGTTTCCCATTAAAAGCTGCACGTTGCCTCCTATATGGATGATTGATTGGTAACCACTTTCTATGCCCAATGTAACAAATTTTGTGGCCATTTTTCAACCTGTGACTAGGTGTATCATCGCCGCATATTGGACAAGCTTTATATCCTTTAACAACACAACCAGATAAGTTTCCATAAGCGGGAAAATCATTAATTGTCCACAGTAATGCAGCTCTGAGTGTAAAGTATTCTCCTATATGGGCATCATACACTCCTCTAATCCCATCCCACAGAGATTTCAAATCATCAATCAAAGGCTCTAAGTAGACGTCTATATCATTTCCGGGCTGTTCAGGACCGGAAATCAGTATAGTCAACATCATGAACTTCCGCTTCATGCATAGCCATGGTGGGAGATTATATGTAACTAACATAACTGGCCAACAACTGTATCTGCTACTTAAAGAACTGTGGGGATTGAATCCATCAGATGAGAGAGCCAATCTCAAGTTTCTTGGCTCATTACCAAAGTCGGGCCATTTTTCATCAACAAGTTTCCAAGACGGGGAATCCGCTGGATGAGACATATAACCGTCAACTGATTTTCTTGCAGCATGCCAAGTCAAACTCTTAGCTGTCTTATGTGATTGAAACATCCTTTTAAACCTTGGAATTGGAGGAAAATACCACACCACCTTCGCTGCCACACCCTCTTTCAAGAACCCATCCTTGGTTTCCTTCCACCTTGAGATACCACAAGTAGGACAATTAGTTGCATTCTCATACTCCTTCCGATACAAAATGCAGTCATTGGAAAATGCGTGGATTTTCTCATAACTCATCCCTAAAGCAGACAAAGTCTTTTTTGCCTCGTACATAGAGGAAGGTAGTGTATTTCCTTCTGGAAGAAATTCTCCTTGAAGTATCAATAATTCTGTAAAGCAAACATCACTCATCCCATGTTTTGCTTTCAAATTATATAACTTCACCAAAGCCGACAACTTCATGTACTTACTGCAACCAGGGTACAAGGGTTCATCACCATCCCCAATCACATTGGCAAACTCATAAGGATCAGATCCAATATTGGTAAACTCATAAGGATCAGATCCAATATTGGCAAAATCATTATCATCCATCCCTAATTCTTCAGAAACATAACTAAACCTACTTTGCTCATCTTCTTCCACATTTCTACTAGCATTGGTAGTCCATTCCCAAGGTTCTCCGTGCCATCTCCAAATCTTATAGCTTTGGTCAATTCCATTAAAGTATAAGTGTTCCCTTATAATTCCAACCCCAAACAATCGAATATTCCCACATTTAACACATGGACAACGAATCTCAGTTGTATTTCCAAGATTTTGTAACGCAAAATTCAAAAATCCTTCCACCCCTAACTCATATGCCTTCGATCTTCTATCCGCATGCATCCATGACTTATCCATCTTACACTCTATCAAATTCATATAAATATATATATATTAAAGTGGAAAGACCAGCAATGAAACACTACCTCATTCAAATAGCAGAGAACAAAATGAAAATTAAATATAAAACATGGAAAAGACGACGGTTTATAAAAATAATCGTCGTTTAATATACATTCCGACGACGGCATCTATAGTCACCGTCGTCATTAAGATACCCAGACCCAGAAATTTGAACGGTGTTCTGGTAGCCTAAAGACGACGTTTAATGGAGAAACAGTCGTCTTTAGGCTACCAGTTGCGGCTTAAAACGCAGACGACGGGAGTAAATGAACAACCGACGTATAATAAACATTTGGACGACGGTTTGATCCTTCAACCGTCGTCGTAGTTAAAAAAAAATAGCTTAAATCTCCCATCCCCATTCCTTTTCCAAGAACCCATGGCCAAACAAACATAAAAGAACCCAAACAGAGAGCAATTATTACAAGATTGCAAACACCAAAACCCTAATATAGCTACCAACGAAAACATTTATGGATTTAAGAAGAGATTAGGGTTGTACTTACATGGATATTGAGAGAGAGCTGCGAGAATATAACAACTGCTTCAGAGAGAGCTTGGAGAATCTACGTACCCAATGCTTTGAGAGAGAGCTTGGAGAATCTACGTACCCAATGAGAGATCTTGGAAAATCTACGTACCAAATGCTTTGAGAGAGATCTTGGAGAATCTACGTACCCAATGCTTTGAGAGAGAGCTGAGAGAATATAACAAAAGCTTGAGACAGAGCTGAGAGAATTAGGATTAAAGGGACTAGAGTTGTACTTACATGGATATTGAGAGAGAGCTTGGAGAACGAAAACTTTCAGACAAATTTATGTTGAAGAGAGAGAATGAACTATTTGAGGGTTAAAGGGAAATTCTGAAAATTTTAAGTCGCGGTCAAAAATTTTTAAGTACCGCATTTTTCAACCACGACGGTCAACACTTATAATGACGTCTAATAATTACTTACAACGGCGGTTATAATAAATTTCCGACGTTGTAAACACTAAAGACGTCGCTATTTTATAACTGACGTCGTCAACCGAATTCAATTAGTCTTTGTTAATGTAGTTGACCAAAAACAGCGGGAGAAAACCGGCGTCGTTTCAAAAAACCCTAAACCCTAAACCCTAAACCCTAAATTTTAAAATAATTTTTAAAAAATACACAAGTACGAGAAAAATGAACCGAAAATTGCTATGGATTCCTTACAACATTGCCTTCTACAATAGTAGGCTAAAATATGGATTTCATAATTTTGAATTTATGGGCACCAATGGATCACATAAACCTTAGGGTTATGTTATGTAAAGTATAAGGAGTACAATGCTTTGTCTCTAAATTTGTTTGAATTTTGTTATCATTTGAACTTTGAAAACTAAAATTACATTTTTCAGGCCTTAACGGGCAAGATATTGTCTCAATCAGTGCATAGAATTTGCCGGTATATTTTTCGGATTTTGTTTTGAATATATTATTAATATTAGTAATTAAATACAATAAAAAAATATTTCCAAAATTATATTTTTTAAAGCTTTAGGATAGAGACAATATTCCAATGCTTGGTAGTTTTCAGTATAATTTTTGGATATAGTTATGAATTTAATATGGATTTAAATAAAATATAAAAGTCAATAACAATTAAATTAAAAATGACTTAGCCGACGTTGTATCCCTTTACAACGACTTTAAACATAAAAAACCGACGTTGAAACTATATTTAAGAATATACACAGGATGAATTAATTATAAACCGTCATTTTAGTGTATGTAACGGACGTTGTTTAAATATATAAAGGCGGATATTTAATAATATCCGCCTTTGTATAATATTACAACGTCGTTAAGGTTATACTAACCGACGTAGTATATGAATACAAATTCATTTATAAAGGATGAATTAATTATAAACCGTCGTTGTTATTAATATTAAACGTCATTTTAGTGTATATACCTGACGTTGTTTATATATATAAAGGCGAATATTTAAGAATATCCGCCTTTGTATAAGATTACGACGTCGATAAGGTTATACTAACCGACGTAGTATATGAATTCATATTCTTTTCTGCAGGATAAATTAATTATATACCGTCGTTGTTATGTCTATTACACGTCATTTTGTTGTATACAACTGACTTTTTTTTTATACAAAGGCGGATATTTAGAAATATCCGCCTTTGTATATTATTTAGACGTCGATAAGGTTATACTAACGGACGTAGTATATGAGTACAAATTCATTTATACAGGATGAATTAATTATAAACCGTCGTTGTTTTGACTATTACACGTCGTTTTTAAGAATTACCGTCGATGTTATATTTCCATTTACTGCAAGACGACCATTGTGTACACGTATGAGACGTGTAAATTCGAATCAGACGTCGGTGTTTGGGAACTAAACAAATTTTAAAACAAAATTTAATTTTGTTGATTTTTGTTCTCTTGATTACAACAAAATATTTATGTACATTTTAAATAATCTAAATTAAACATTGTTCATAAATATTTATCTACATCAATTATCCTTCGGTAATTGCTTGTTCACGAATTCTGCCCATTCATGCCTAACTTCGTCAATATCCTTTTGTGTATACTGAAGTTTATCTTTTTTCTTGTCAAACTGCAAAATAAACCAAAAAACCGACGTGTTAAAAGAATACAAACGACGGTTAAACAAAAATATGACGTAGTAAAATAAAGAAAGTATATCTAAAATGTTGAGTTTTACCTTCTTCTCGAAATTTAGGTCTGGATCATGAATTATATCTCTCATGAATCGCATCACGTAATAGCCACACTCTACACTTGTTGGTTGTTCAGGAGTGCCGTGTAGATTTTTCCAAATGGCCTGCTGTTTACGTGAATTTTTGTTTATATGAATGTTAAACATTTTAATTGACCTGTTACAAGAAAACAAAGGGTGTTAAATACAAATAGTAACCGTCGTGGTAAATCAGTCAAAACGACGGAGTTTTTTAAACCAAGACGTTATATTTTGTTTAAAACGGCGGTAAAACCTAACCGTCGTTGTGTAACGTTATAACGTCGGTAAGAGTAAAAAACGTCGTATGACGAAAATTGAGCAGAAAAAATTAAAACGTTCTTAAATAAAACGCAAACGACGTGGTAGTTAAATTAAAACGACGTTTTTAAGAAAATACTGACGTGGTAGTTAAATTAAAACGTCGGTAATATCTTCCCGTCGTTATATTATATAATAACGTCGGTATTAGTAAAAACCGTCGTTTATTTAAATACTTTATAGGAAAAATCATAAATCAGAAGAAATCAACTTACGTATTCACTATATTTTTCATTTCGTCGTCAACCATGCGTTTTGGCAGTGAATTCATGTAATAGGCAGTCTCTGTTAATGGTCTCACAATTACCATCACCCAATGACCCCTGCACATAATGATTCATATTAGAAAGAAAAATATTAGAAGCCTGGATTATAAGGCAGTGAATTCATGTAATAGGAAAATACTTTAAATGGTACTAACCCTGGATTATAAGGGACCAAGAAAAATTGATTCCCATCTGCTGTATTCAGGCGGTTTGACAGGTTTTTTATTCGGTCTGATATTGATCCAGCTCCAGAGCTCACTAGCCCAGGGTCCACGAGGCCAACAAGGTTTACAAGATTTGCCATTTTTAAATAGTCAAATAGGAACCTAAATATATGAAAGTCAATTAAATGAGATTTTAATTTAAAAGAAAGGAAAATGTAAAACAAAATGGGATTAGGGAGAATTACCTCATGTATACTGATATCACTGTGGTTCCTATCTCAACCATTGAACCAAACTGCAAAACATCCTCAGTGAAGAGGAAGGTATCATGCTCAATGCCAAACACTTCCTTGGGCATGTGAATTGTTAGAGCCTCGTTACCATTAGGCAACAACTTGGTCTGGAAATGTTGGCATAAGGCTAAAAGAGGAGGTGGCATATCTAGCTTTGAGAGATCCTGTTTAAAGAAATTAATAAAGAAATATAAGTTAGTTTGTGTGTGAACTAAAATAAACGACTCTAACTAAACAAAAAAAACAGACGTGGTATATAATATAAACGACGGTTTCTAGTTAATACTGACGTTGTATTGAATTTATAACGTCGCTATTCTATAGAAAGGTCGTCTAATATAAATACAGTTAATGAAATCATGAAATAGACGACGGTTTATAAAATCGTCGTGGTATATAATGAAACACGACGTGTCTTGTAAGAAACAGACGTATTTACCGTCGTTATTTTAAATTTTAACGTCGGCTATTAAAAGGAGCGACGTCTTTTTAAAATTTAAAAAGCAGAAATATAAAATAGCAGAGATTTTACCGTGTCCTCTTTCTCTTTTGCAGCAGTATCAGCTTCAGGCTTCGGATCTTCTAATTCCAAAGCTAGGTGTCTGATATTAGTGGCCCCAGAGCAGCTTGCCTTATCAGACATTGGATTTTTTGGGCTTTGATCTTGAGGGGGTAAAATAATTGGAGGAATTGGAGTCCTTGGAGAAATTGGGGTTTGGAGCATCTGGCTGGGATCAAAATTAGGAACTAGTTGACGGATATATGCCAACAAAGTCTCCCTCTCTGCTCTGACTGCTTCCATTATAGTTTCCCTTGACTTCGCCTCAATCCTCAAGGTCTCTTCTCTGACTGCCTCCCTCACACTTTCCTTCAATTTGTCACCAAATTTCACTCTCTGCTGCTTCGGCAAATTGAAGAACTGAGTTGGGGTAACGCCAGCACCAGCTCCTCTGACTCTCCCACCATGCTCCGGGGTTCCCAAAGCCAGAGTCAAGATATCATTGCTCCCGGAGACAGTCAGAGTGCCTTCGGAGACTTGCTTTTGCAAATCATCCTAAAAGAGAGAAAGAGAGATTGTTAGAACCTGAGCAGGGTGTATGACAGATACATATACCGACGTTGTAAATTATAAACAACGACGGTTTTTATTAAATGACAGACGTGGTATTAATTTAAAACGTCTGTATATAAATACCGTCGTTGTTTATACTTTACAACGTCGGTATATAAAAATACGTCGTATATTCAAAATAAAACAGATTAAGACATAAATTAAAAACCGTCGTATATTCAAAGTAAGACGACGGATTATTAAACAAACAGACGTAGATGTACAATTCCATACGGCTGCACAAAATTACCGTCGTTGTATAATCATTCTAACGTCTAGATAAGATAAAACCGTCGTAAGTTTTAATGAAGAAGTGAAAAAACTCGATTGAAATATGCATTCTTTTCCAGAAATTGTGCACCACAAAATTCAGTGAAATAGACAGAGAGAGGGAGAGTGTGTGCGTGAGTAAACTTAAAACAAAAATGCAGTTCATAGAATAATTTAATCCGTCGTATTAATTCTATCTAGACGTCTACTTTATTCAAAAACCGACGTCCTATTCACTTTTAAACGTCCGTAAATTAAGCCCGTCGTGGAGTTCACTTTATAACGTCGCTTATGTAAATATAAACGACGTCTATACCAAAATAAAACACTCTGTTTTTCAAATTTAGAACAGAGTTAGTGAGACTTACGATTAGTTTTGCCTTCTCTGCAGCCTTTGGATCAGGGATGTTTCCTGATTTATCTTCTCTTGCTTTCTTCCACAGAACAGCTCGATCGATTTCTTGACCTTCGGGCATGGTTTCTACCAATTGGTCCGTCAAACCAACATACCCTTTTCTAGACAACCTATGGTTGTACTCCAATTTCTCCCTCCTCTCCTTCTGCTCAGCATGCTTAGCTTCAAAATCTGGGGTTAACCTTGAAGCTACGAAGGCATCCCATTGCGATTTCTCTATGAACTTATAAAGCAATGGGATTTCTTTTAATTTCTCCATGTCATGTGCGAATGGAAGGATATATTGCTTAGTTATGTTATACTTGAAATCCTTCCATTTTTTGGCGGCAGACTGCAAGACCAAGTTCTTGTAACTATCCCCAATAACATAGGACATTTGAACAGCTTCCCAAATCTGCTCCTTCACGTCCTTGGGTAATTGTTTCCATTTCTTGTCCACAAGAGGGACTCTGGTGCGTGCCAAAACACCAATGTAAGACTGCATCTCAACAGCAGCCTCGCCATGTGGTTTGCCATCTTTATTGAACTCAACCACAGGCTTAACCTTCTCAATTTTCCTCTTCACAACACGGCTCATTGTGCTGATACCGCGGCCAGATTTTGGCTCCTCAACAAATGTGGCTGTGCTCGAGTCTTTCTCTGAGGTTGAGGAATATCTCATCCTCTTCGAGGGTTTGCTTTGAGTTGATTTTTCAAGTTCCACTGAACCTGTTTTGGGTTCATCCCCTTGTGCCATTGAACCTGCTGTGGCCTTTGACGCTTCAGCTTCCTTCTTTTGAGATTTCGAAACCATTTTTGATTAATCTGCCAGAAAAACAACGTCGGTTATTAAAAATAAACGACGTAATAATACAAAACAACGACGGTAACACTAAAAAAGTGACGTCCTATTAAACGATCTCTTAGATCATGAATTAAAATAAGACGACGGTTTTTTATATTCCATGACGTAAATGTGCATAAACTACGTCGGTTATTAACAATAACCGACGTGGTTTAAAATTACAAAACGAGTGTTCTTCTCACACTAGACGACGGTTTTATCTTGTTTCCGACGTATTAATTGTCACACCATGACGGTTTTTAGCCACCGTCGTGCAGTTTGCATTACGGCCGTCGTGGTGTGTCCATTCCATCGTCGAAAACAAGACAGAACTGTCGTCTCTTGGCGTCGTGAGAGTATCTACTTATGTATTTAATCAAAACCAGTGAAAGATTTCTTCAATTTGACAGAATCTTGTTTCCAGACAACTACGGCATGCAAATGAAAAGTAAAAAAAGGGAAGAGAGTGAGAAAAAACCTTGAATAACACCGGCGTGCAAAGAAATGTTTCCTTCCGACGAAGACGAAGACCAAAATGGTGATTTGGACGATGAAGACGATGATTCAGACGATGATGCTAGGTCAGGTGACGAAAATGGTGATTTGGGAAATGAGAGGGAAACTACGATACTTTATCGGGAAGTGAAAACCGTAAAATATTAGGTCAGGTGACGACAAGTTTATATATTTTCCCAGAGTTCAATACAACGACGTTGTTATTAAAAAACCGCCGTATTATTTAGTTATAACGACGGTAGATAATTCATAAATGACGTGGTTATCACAACAGCCGAAAGACTTTTGGAATTCCGATGTGGTTATGACGGCGCTTTTTTTTATCTAAACTGACGTTGTACTTGTAATTTCAACGACTGTGTATTTTAATAAACCGACGTGGTTACTTTGCGGTTCTGAAAACGACGTCGTTCTCTTTTTAATACGCGCCAAATGACTTTTGAATTTCCGACGTGGTTATGACGGCGCTTTGTTTCTCTAAACTAACGTTGTACTTATAAATTCAACGACTGTGTATTTTAATAAACCGACGTGGTTACTTTGGTTCTGTTCTCTTTTTAATACTCGCCAAATGACTTTTGGATTTCCGATGTAGTTATCTTTTTAATACGCGCGAAATGACTTTTGGATTTCCGATGTAGTTATATCTAAACTGACGTTGATTAGTCAAATATGACGTCGCTATGTATATTAGAACCGACATGGATATTTACTTCATTTTGTTTAAATAGGATTTTTTTACGCGTTTTTTAACTCTCAGTTTTCAATTAGGGTTGCAGAATGATTCCTCACAAGAAATTGTCTTTCTGAAAGCAAATGGGTTTGCAGAATGATTCCTCACAAGACCAAGCATGGGTTTGCTACATCCTCCTGTGTAGCAAGGGTGAAACCAGCTTGAGAACCCGCGTGGGTGTTCCTGATGCTCGCAGAGACGGACTCAGGTGGTGGCTGTAGCTGGGAGTGGGCTTGAGGTTCAGAATGAGTAGGTGGTGTCTATTCATTCTGAACCTCAAGCCCACTCCCAGCTTCACCCCAAAGGCACAACCCACAACAGGTTCTAAGGCTGGTTCCACCTTGCTACACAGGAGTTTTGAAGTTGATCACTGTGGAAAAGGGGACTACAATGTAACCAGGAATCGAGGAGTGAGGGTTCACACTTTGTTGATTTTGATTTTGATTTTCAGGAATCGAGGCTGTGCAGGAGCTTGAGAACAAGAGGAAGGAGAGGGCCCAGCTTGCATATGAGAGGAAGAAACAGTTGAACATATATTTGCCACGATGTATTTGCCAAATTTGTGTTCATATATTGTGTAAATATTTAACACGAAGAGATTTGCATTTTAAGATGAAAATGTTGTTGAGGATTGAGAATTAAATTTTGTTTTGTGTTAAGAAAGATATTACCAAAATAAAAGAAAAATTAATTAATTTTAAAAAGCTATAAACATAAGACGGCGGTTTACAGAGAGGGCAGACGTATAAATTGAAAAAATACGACCGTAATTTGAACTTAGGACGTGGTAAATAAAAAGGACAGTAGTGTTGTAGGTACCGTCGTAGTATACTCCAAAATAATAAGTCGGCGGTTTACAGAGAATGCACCGTCGTAGTATACAGACGTTGATTCCACTATATTATACGACGTGGATTAAGAACAGTTGGTCGTGTTTAGTTAGGAGTTAACACGGCAGGTTTTTTGGTGAACTGTCGTCTTTATTTTCTACGTTAGTGTATTCATACCTGCTGTCGTTGTTTTTTGGTCAGATTTTAACACTGAAGAAATCCTTTTTTAAAAACGACGGTTTTTTATTTGTACGCGTCGTCTTTTAAAAATATTGAACAGTAAATCACTTATCCACAACGGTTTTTTTTTATACCGTCGTCTATTTAAATACAACGACGGTTTTATGTTATGCCGTCGTCTTTTTCTGGTCGTCTTTTTCCATTTTTGTAGTAGTGAGGGTTTCTTGGCGGACCAATTTTGGAGCTCTAGGAATGCAAAGGTTGTGAAGGGCACCCTCATGTCATGCCATGATATCAAAGGTCCAAGCCCAAGACACCAATTCGAGCCCAGAATTTTCGGAGGATCATATGCACGTGACGGAGGCCTTATCAGGAAAGCAATCACGAATTAGATAGTAACTCCAAGTGTTCCAAAGCAAGGAAGAATCAAGCATGTCAGAATATCCCAATCAATGCAATCCCACGGATTTAGGAGGGCTTCGAAAGGAAAGATTTTTAAGAAGAGTTGACATTTGGCCATTCAATGGCCAGCCCATGGGCTGACGAGCGCCCTATATAAACCTTGTTCGACGAAGACAGAAGACAGACAACATCAGACAGACAAACCTATCTTTCGTCTCGCACTTTTCTTTTCCTAGACTTAGGATTTTATTTTCAAGCACCTAGTGTAGCGAGCTCTTCCTTTTCCTAGTGTAAGTTTCAATTCTTGTTCAATTTATATTTTCATGTCATTTAGATTCAAGTTTATTTCCATTGCTTCGCTTTTCATTGTTATCGCACTTCAATTAAGTTCAATTTCAAGTCTATTTCATATTATCGTTCTTATTGTTCTTATCGCTTTTATTTTCATTCTCGCTTTATTTATCGCTTTGATTTATTTTATCGCACTTCAATTCTTGTCTTTACGTTTATACGCACATTTATTTTAATTGCATTATTTTTACTTAAAACCCTAAAAATCATAAAAACATCCGTACGAAACCTAACCATCCTCGAGCCCGAGGAAGTGAAAGAACCTAGGCCAAGAGGAGGTTCCTTGCTTGGCCGATCAATCGTTTGATCAGAAGTTAGAAGCGCAACACATCCATCTACTCACATTCCATTCAAGCCCAAATTTGGGGCTTGGTGGTGGCACGCCCCGCATTCAAAAGAAGAAGGACCAAAAACTCATTCAATCGGCCTACCCGGCCGAAAAGAGGGAAACAGCAACTAAGGGGCGAAAAGGATTCCCAGACAACTGGTGGTGGACCTAATCCAAATTTAGGGAATGGGGGTGGAGGGAGTAAGCAGCGTAAGAAATCCTCAAAGTTTCATAGGGTCCGACTGGGTGATGGCTCTGCTGCAGCGCTTTTAGATCTCAGAAATTCTGATCCGCAGCCAGATGCTGGTAATGAGCGATTAGATAGGAGCAGTAACTCAGCTGGAGGATTGCCTGTCCAAGGTGTCTGGCGAAAGGGAACTCAGAAACTCTTTAGCTAGAGGAAAGAGCTAAGCTATCAGATCTTTTGTTAAAGTGTCCTGCGTTTACAAATTGAACCAGTAGTACATGGAAAAGAGTTCGGAGGTGGTCCTCGTATTTAACCGACTGGGTTTGCATGCCGTGGCAGTTTTGAGGTTTTTCTTGATCTTTTGAAGGATCTTACCTGATTGGGCTTATATGCTCTCACATGATCACATCTTCATGTTTGTCATCATTATGCAAGTGTTCATATATACTCTTCAGAATGAGAATGCAAAGGTTTGAGACGATACAGTTTTGGTTAACGTTTCTGTACTTGAAATTGGCGTGATTTGTGTTATTTATATGTAAAGGTCCCAAAACTATAATTAACTGAAAAGTGCAATCGGGTGATTTTATGGAAGTGCTTTTGTAATATGGAAAGGTAAAATAAATAAATAAACGCTCTTTTAAGAATTTCTTTAATGTGATTCTTCCCCTTCCAATCTCAGCTTGTGGAGTTTACCCTTCTGCCACCCAAAGTAAAACTAGATTTCCTTCTCTGAACTCCCTCCCATGAAGCAATCTCGCCTGGACGAAAGCAGAGACAAAAGCCTCTCCTACCATATTTGTTTTCTGTTCTTTGCAAATACCTTTAGTGTGGTTGAAACTGTGAAACTTTTAAGATTTGTTGCCTAATAAAGCGATTTTCAGAATGTCCTATAGCTACCAAATTACTTGATCCGAATTTGATGTGGTAGACATAGGATGAATGGGTTGTGTTATTTCCTCTTCTAAGAGGGTCACTAACTGAAGATTGCACATAGAACAATAATGACTGTCCCTGCTCATAAAAATGCTTTGACAAGGACATTCTCGAGAGAATTCTCTTGAAAGAAAAGGGTACATTCGGATGGAAGGTTTTCAAATTGTAGCATTTTGGATTTGAGGTTTTAGTGTAATTAATTGATTAATCAAACTTTAGAAATTATACGTTATTATATCAATAAAGTCTAGATTTCAAAACTACCTATCAAAGTTATTTGAGATGGGCAATTCCTCCAATGTTACATGTAAATGTGTAAATGTAGTGACCCTTCAATATTTATGTATGCCCATAAAACAAGAAAGAATTCAATTTATTTGCATGATAACAAAAGAGTCGTACGGTTCTTGTGGTGGATGTTCTTTTAGTTTCATCCTCTTTGGTTAGCCATCAATCAAAGGTAGGCTAGCCACTGTAGACAGACTTTATGTGTTCTTTGTAATTCTTTCCTTGAGTCTCATGAACATTTGTTCTTTGTATAGAGGCTCACTCCGTAATTTTAGTTGCACAAAATAGTTAAAACTTTTTTATTACAAAATAATAAAATTTAATTTGTAAGGAGACAAAATTCTGAAAATTTTGGCCTAGACAGAAGCCCAAGCAAGTCTTGCCTTTGGGCTTGCCCAGTTTCGTGGGCCCACTTCTTGCCAATGGCAACTTTTCCTTTGTGAGGGTTGTTTTTGGAGCCTAGGCCCCCATTTTACCATGGCAAAAGGGGATGGGTGGAAGTGCTCTAACGCACTTGTAGAAGAAGAAGACATGACCGACCAAACACAAGCAAGCCTTCTACTCTCAATAAACCAAAATGCCCAAAGTATTAATTGAATAGGGTTTAGCCACAAAATTCTCTGAGCTAAGACTTTTCTCAGTATCAAAACACACAATACCTACCTCGTTTTCTCATAACCTATATTCCTATATTCATATCTTCTAAGATTCCTTGTTTTCCATATCTTCTAAGATTCCTACCTACATTAAAGTGTCTCATTCAAAAAAAAGATCAAACAAACAAAAAGGAATAGCCGTAAACTATGGTCTGTGTTTCACATTGTGCCCTTCTATTATTCTTTTATACAAGCGATGTTGGGCTTCAATTATTTGTCTGATCAACATGAGCTTGAGAAGTTCTTATTTGCCCTTTACCATCTTCTTTTGTCACAATTTCTATTAATTTAATCACGCACATAGCTTCTTTTTTAGTGACATTTTTGTTCATTCACCTCCACTTAATCCAAACCACAGTTACAATATCTCTCTCTCTCTCTCTCTCTCTCTCTCTCTCTCTCTCTCTCTCTCTCTCTACTTCCTTTCTTTTTCTCTGGTCACAATCGCTATGCAGAAAGGGTATCTGCATAATTTATACATCCTCATCATTTCAACAAACGGACGAAATACAAGACGTACGAGGGAACATTGGAGCTTTCCAAAAGTTATGGAGGAATAAATACCAAAGCAAAAGTCTTAAGGTTAAACTGGAATATGGTTCTTTAATTTGGGGGGAAAAAAAAAGAATAAGAAGAATATGGCTCTTCAACCGGAAAAAAAGGAATATGGTTCGAACACTACGTACTTTCCACTAAGAGCTTCCATAGTGAGAAGGTGTAAATTCGGGGTTGTAAAGCCGCTTTTACATCCCATTTGCACGTCTCCTGCATATGTAAATTATGCTTTTGCTCCAATGGGTGAAATGTACAAATCTAAAAAATGTAAATTTAATTTTCTTGTTTTGACTCGTTTTTGAGTAAGGGTGGATATAGGGCTGACGACTACTCTACAAATGTTGTAGTCTCTATAGTTGCCACGTCTAATTTCTGACCTTATTTCTTTTGGTCAATAGTGATGAAGTTTCCATTAAGATGATGAAAAGCAAACACATAGACTTCAAATGAAACCAGGAGTTCGTAGGCTAAAAGACACATCTAAAAGCCCCGAGACATAAAAAGAAAAGCAAACACACATAGACTGTTAAAAGTTGGTGAAAATATTGTAGTATTAAACCCATAAAAGATAGTGCAGCATGTTTCTTGGTCAGTTGTTGACTAATAAATGTTGTAGGCATGTTCAAAGGTTATTGTGAGGCTCGAGGGCAACTTGCCTCCTTGGTTCTCATGCAGCTAGTGGAGATAGCACATGCATCCAGCTCCATTACTTTTAGTGGTTATTAAAAGGGCAGAAGCTGGGCCATTGTTTTGGTAGAAGATGCAAGGTTGATACACGGGTGTGAGAGGAAGAACAGAGAGTGATCTTTGTGGGTGAGAGAGAGGTTCTTGGGAAATACTGTGAGTGGAGTACAAGGGTAGCTGGGTCTTGGGTTATGTTGATTTAACTCAAATGTATCTTGTACTGGTGTTATTCTCATAGTGAAGAAATTATCTCTCCGGGGACGTAGGCAGGAGTTTGCTGAACCTCGTTAAATCTCTTGTGCACTATTTTATTCCTTGTTTACATTATTTGTTCAACTGTGGTTTGTGTTGTGGAGTGTGTATTTCTGAATTTCAGTTTTTCGAAGGTGACAAAGCACAACAAGTGGTATCAGAGCTTTGGTTCGTGTGAGATTCAGATTTGTTCACCATGAGCACTACAAGCAACTTGCAATTTTCAGTTGAGCAGTTTAATGGGAAAGGCAGCTTTACTCTTTGGCAGAGGAGAGTAAAGGACCTCCTGGTCCAACAAGGTTTGGCTAGACCTTTGAAGGGAGCAGATGGAAAGCCTGAAGGAATGAAAGATGATAAGTGGGAAGAGTTGGAGTCGAGGTGTGTGAGTACAATACGACATTGTATTGCTGATAATATCATAAATAATTTTATGGATGAGGATTCTCCTCCTGCTTTGTGGGGGAAGTTGGAGAAGCTCTATATTGCTAAGAGCTTAACCAACAAGTTACATCTGAAGCGGCAATTGTACAAGCTGAAGATGGAGGAAGGTGGGAATCTCATGGACCACATGAACGTGTTCAACGGATGCATGGATCAACTGCGGAAAGTTGATGTTAAAATTGAGGAAGAAGATAAGGCCCTTTTACTTCTTACCTCACTTCCTGATTCCTATGAAAATCTTGTTACAACTTTATTGTATGGTAAAGATACAGTGAGCTTGGAACAGGTGCAGACATTATTGGTATCCCATGATATACAGAAGAAAAGGACTAGAGATGATGGGCAAGAGACTGCATTAGCTGTTCAAGGTGGGAATCACGGAAGGAAATCTGATGGTAAATCTGAGAAAGAGAACAGGCTCAGATCTAGTACCAGAGAAAGGGGTGTGCAGTGCTACCTTTGCAAAGAATTTGGTCACATCAAACGATTTTGTCCTTTGAAGAAGAAAAAGGATGACGCTGGTTCGAGTGGAAATTCTTATGTAGCAGAAGAAGATTTCGGATTTGTCCTCACGGTATCCGAAGGTGAAAATACTTCTCCTTGTGATGCTTGGGTTTTAGATTCTGGTTGTACTATGCATGTTTGCTCCAAGAAAAATTATTTTGACACATTCCATGCATGTAAGGGCGGTGACCTGTTTATGGGTGATGGACACCCTTGTAAAATTAAGGGATTTGGAACTGTCAAAATAAAGATGTATGATGGAGTGGTACGCACAATAGGCGATGTTGCATATGTACCAAAGGTGAGAAAGAATCTAATATCTCTTGGAAGATTGGACTCCTTGGGATGCAAATATTTTGTTGCAGGTGGAGCCATGGAAATCACGAGTGGTGGAATGGTCCTAATGAAAGGGAGAAAGTGTGATGGTTTATATTGTCTGGATGGTATTACCATGATGAACTCGATGGATTGTTGCTGGAAACGAGAAGCGCTGATTTGTTTTCAGGGTAGAGACAATGGTGAGGGAATAAAACCTGTTGATGGAGATGGGGGTGCATCGAGACCCTCCTCTGAAGCTATGTAGCAAAAGTAGCTTGGTGCAGCTACACATGTTTATTGGCCGTATAACATGAATGGAGATAGGACCGTGTTTATTGATTCATGTGTTGTGTAGCTGGTGTGTTTTGTAAAGGCCAATAGTTTAATATGGTACTAGTTTGTATAGTATTTTCACCAAGGTGGAAATTGTTAAAAGTTGGTGAAAATATTGTAGTATTAAACCCATAAAAGATAGTGCAGCATGTTTCTTGGTCAGTTGTTGACTAATAAATGTTGTAGGCATGTTCAAAGGTTATTGTGAGGCTCGAGGGCAACTTGCCTCCTTGGTTCTCATGCAGCTAGTGGAGATAGCACATGCATCCAGCTCCATTACTTTTAGTGGTTATTAAAAGGGCAGAAGCTGGGCCATTGTTTTGGTAGAAGATGCAAGGTTGATACACGGGTGTGAGAGGAAGAACAGAGAGTGATCTTTGTGGGTGAGAGAGAGGTTCTTGGGAAATACTGTGAGTGGAGTACAAGGGTAGCTGGGTCTTGGGTTATGTTGATTTAACTCAAATGTATCTTGTACTGGTGTTATTCTCATAGTGAAGAAATTATCTCTCCGGGGACGTAGGCAGGAGTTTGCTGAACCTCGTTAAATCTCTTGTGCACTATTTTATTCCTTGTTTACATTATTTGTTCAACTGTGGTTTGTGTTGTGGAGTGTGTATTTCTGAATTTCAGTTTTTCGAAGGTGACAAAGCACAACATAGACTTCATAATTTAGTACAAACAGATCACCAAATGACAGAATGCCTTGATTAACAAGAAACAGACCATAATTTAGCTATACTCCTTAGCTGTATCTATCACACAATAAGTTAATTGGCAAAAGTAACGATGCCATCCATGATCTTACACACAACCTCTTTAGACTCCTTGAGCTTTTTGATGCTCTTGATGAGCTTCTCGCGCTTCACTGCAATTGATGGATGTTCCTCCATCATCCTCTCAATCCCAACACCATGGTTAGGTCCCATTAACTCACTAACAATCTCCATCCCCAAGTCCTTGTCCACAAGGTTCGAAATACTCAGCTGCAAATGCAAAGCCATAGAATCAATCAACCTTTTCAGCACAACATTCCAATATGCATTCATCCTCATTTTCAAGTCGAAAGCTTCAGACAATAGAACATGTGGGTACTTCATTAGATCTCCAACTTCAACCATCCCAATTCCCTCTACATTTATTTTTATCTCAGTGTGAGGTCCAAGTCCTAGATCATGAGAATTACGAAGTACCTTTGTGATGAATGTTTCTTGTTCAGTCATGAGCCTATGCCATTCGGATACATATTCCGGATTACATGTATAATCAGTCAGCTTCTCCATTTCCAAAATCTCCGTCATCCAATGAATGGACCTTTCTTTCATCCTTTGAATAAGATTTTGGCATGCTCTTGTAGCAGACAGTTGAAGCTGATAATATTTTTCTGTTTTTCTCATTAACACAGACAAAACCATATTCTCAATATAATTCCAAACCTTCTCAACAAACCCAAGAGGTATGCCTGAAATCCCCTTCACTTTTCCCCGCAAAATTATAAGAAAAGCATTGCGCTGAACAAAATTGGGAAGGTTGATACCTTTTGCCTTCTCCAAAATCGCAATCTCCTCCACTAAGAAATTACTTTTGGAGTCTCTCGCATTGCGCTCGTGAAGTTGATATGAGCACTGATTAAGCATCTCAACCAGCCTAGCCGTGCAAGGCATTTGTTGGTCATCCGGGAACTCGTCAAATTCTCCCATCAAAAGAATCTTCTTAAGTGATTCTTTGGATGTTTCAATGATCTGCATAAAAGTAGCCATGGCCTCAGCAACAGTTGACAGAGTTTTCGGCAAGTTGTTGAGTTCTGTAAGGTAAGAATTCAGCTTGTCATTGATCTTCTTTACAATAACAGGCAAGTTTCTAGCTATGCTAGCAGCTTGAATTTGGACCAACTTGTCAGCCAAAACCTGAATTCCAACCATAGACTTATCAATCTTTGAAAGAAGGGGATGAGTTTTAAATAATCGATCCGCAATAGCCCTCGCCTCCTCATACGTTTCATCTCGAATCCGGTTCCTTACACAGACATAGCCAAGACCAATGTCCACATCATCAGCTGTAACCTTCTCCAGCAGTCCCTCTGGTGCCATATCAACCTTTGTAACCACAGCCAGAGTCCTCTCACCAGTTTTGTCCACACTCCGCGACATACTAATTGACTCACATGTGCTAAAATCAGTAGAAGCAGATAAAACATTCAAAATGATGCTCTCATCTGGTTTTATATACTTCATGATCATATCTTTGATTTGATCATAGATATTCTCAGGCTGGCCATGAACTGGAACTCTAGTAATTCCAGGGAGGTCAACCATGGTCAAATCAGGCACACCATTCTTCTTCACCAACAAGGTCAATGGGGTGTCTGAAATTCCCTTTTTGTCTCCTGCAATCAGATTAGTGGCATTCACAATGTCTTCTGAAATGTTTTCCTCATCAGTGTGCTCAACTCTGCCATTGTACTCCAGTGAAAGCTCTGGTTGAGGATCAGAGTGGTGCTGAAGCCTCATTACGAGAGGAACCCTTGTGCAGATACCTTGTCCACGCGGCAGGCTGATGCCGGCAAGGGACTCAAGAACACTGGATTTGCCAGATGACTGGTCTCCCACAACAACAATGGTGGGCAGCTGGATGCCTTCCTCCATAACCATGAGGATGCGGAGCTTGTCAATGGCATCAAGCATAGGGCGAATTTTGTCATTGTAGGATGAGACAATTGGCGCGTTGTTGAAAAGTAGCTGTGCTTTTGATGAGGAAGATGATGTGCCTTCTTGATCATCTTGTAAAATGGATGAGCTTGATGATCTGCTTCCTGAATCAGTTTGAGTTCTCCTTCCTCCCATTTTCTGAGATATAATTGAAAGCAAATCGGAGGAGGAAATCATTGACAAACCGGGAGAGGAGAAAAAATTGAAGGGGGTTGTTTTAGGCAAACTTGACCTCTGCCTAACAGAGAAATCATGGATAAATAGAGAAAAAAGATGCATGAACATGACATGCACAATGTGAAAGATGCAGACATAGGAATCTTTCACCTTAGTATGGGAATTTATGCTTTGGTTTTTGTTTTACATCGCAAGGAACCTTATGCTTTTGTACATCAAATAGTGACTGAAAATGCACGAACCAGTCACTTCAATAATGCATGACAAGTTACAACACAAAATGGTGTCTACACTATCAAAAGTATCAGTGAAGTTCTCTTCAGCGTTCCCACCATCACACAAATTTAAACGCAAGAATATACGAGTGAAGACTTTTAGACCATCTCCAAAGGTAAAAGACTTAAACCCGAAATTTCACCTCCAGAAATACAACTTTTCATCTATACATAGGACTCAAACAGTTTTTTTTCCCAATCTTATAGACTCAATCAGTTTTTCGGAAATCTTACAGCCACCAATTAATATACCAAGTTATTAATACCAACTATATTGCACATGACATAGCGATCTCATCTATTCTAATCACTCAAATTTGAAGACACATGAGAGTCCAAGATATCATAAAAGTCCAAGCGCCATTATTGTAGATACACCGGTCCATTTTCTGGAGTAATACTATCGCCCACTTGCACAGGGGTCAATCTCTTGTAATATATTTTAAAATATATGATATAGCAATACAATTACTGTAATTAGATTAGTGCTGATCCCCTCAGAAAATGAAAAACCTATGTGTAAGTGATTTTGTAATTTTGGCCCCTCCATGCTAAGAATCCTAACTCCGCCACTGCACTTGCATATTACATTTCGTGTTCTTAAGAAATCTACATATTATATTCAAGAATCAAGCTCAATCGCATAATAGTAAGAAAAGGAAAAGACTCAATATTTAGAGCACACTTGGAGCCCTAAGTGGTGTGCTCTCCAAGAGCATAGCATTTCAGGGCATGATGAAGCTGATCATCTAGTTTCATACAGGACTTGCACTCTTGCTTGTTTGAAGCCAAAAGAGAATTCTTATTAGGATAGGCACAATTCATATTTACATGGTTAAGAGCACAATAGGAAACGAGGGTGCATTTGTCGTTGACATCTTCAACGAGAGTGGAGTTTTTATCATAGGAAGTGTCACTTTGAGTAGTGCAAAAGCCCTGCTATGCTATGTGCTCATCTTTTAGAGTCTGCCTATGTAGTATTGGCTTGAATGAGTCGTATCTAAAATAATAAAAACTCAACTAAGTAATGAAGACGAGTGAAATTGTGTTTGGTGACGATTTGTTTAAATAACTTGTACAATTTTTTGAGCTCAGTATCTTCCTCTCATAAAAATCATGAACGGCTCAATTATAAGAAATTTGTTTGGAATGGTGTATCTTTGGATAATAATTCTTAAAGAAATTCTATCCAAAAACAAAAAACTGAAACCATTGTGTTTGTTTTAACGCCCTCTTAAAAAATAATTGTATATTTAGATTACTCAAGCGAGAATTTTTACTGTTGACAAAAAAAAAAGAGAAGAAACAAAAGACGTTGCAAATTACAACCTCTGTCGAACGGACAAGAAGGGCCCACTAGATCCCGCCGTTGAATCACCACCGTTCCGTTCAAACAGCCAAAACGAACTCAGCATGCCTCCAGCCACCAATCCGCTGACTTCTTCAACCGTTTCGAAAATCGGCTGCAACGGACACATCTTTTGCGCCAAATTTACAACCACATTTCACCAATCCGCTGCCTCCAGCCACCAACCGTTTCGAGCTCCACGCCACGTGTAAGTATGGAAATGATGAAGCTCAATGCATCCCGTGATCGAGAATGCACCGAATCCCAGCACCGTGCAATGGTAGGAAATATCTAGAAATTTCTCCAAAAGTGGGGCCAGCATTTGACCTCTAAGCCACGTGACTTTGACGACCCTCACCGTCTGATCCGATCCGTTTTCTAAGCGCTTTAATTTATTTATTTCTTCAACATTTTTATTTTCTCTCTCTAGATTTTTATTTTTCTCTCTCTAAGCGCAACCCAACACCCGGGCCCTCATTTTTCCCTCTCTTTCTCTCTGCAACCAAACCCTAAAAAACGCCAAGGAAATCTGAAATCCATTGCCATTGGATGATGCGAGAGAGCGCCGGTCGCCGCCGTCGAAGCCCAGAGAAGCAGTGGTGGGCGAATTATTCGGTGCGGGCGTGAGCATTGTGAAAATCGTGTGCAAACGAAACAAACGATTCCAATGGCTAAAGAGAAAGGGAGCAATTCTTGAAGATTGTTAAAAAGGAATTTGAAAATAAAAAAGATTGAGTTTTGTTCGTTGGGGGTGCTTAGCATGTGTGATTTAGTGGCCCGTACGGGTCGGCATCAGCAACGCTACGAGGCCGGTTGTCGCCTTGTTGCCGGGTACTTACATTTCTTCGAATCTATATTTTATATATTTGCATATGTGTATGTGTGTTTATTTGTTTGTGTATGTTTGATTTTGATTGATGTTGATGTTGTTTGTTTATGTGGTATTTTGGTGGTGGAGGTGGACCAATGTGTTTCCATAGTTGGAGAATTTTGCTTGTGATATGGTTTTCTGATTTTGTATAATATCTTTTGATTGGTTGATGCCTACCATTTGGATTTTTAAGTGGTGGGGATTAATGGGTTTCTTTTGTTTTATTGTGAGTGTTCATATATACATGTTTATTATATGGGGTAGGTGAGAAATGCTGTTTTATTAGGACAAGCAATGACCTTGTGTTATGTGAGAATGATCTATATTTTTTTCATCAGAAATCTTTGTCGAATCACATATGAACGTTTTCTTCCATTTGCAAATCTTTTTGGCCTTCATTAACTATGTCATTTACTGTTTGAGGATTAGGGAAACTAGGAATTTTTTAAAATGGTGATGCAGTAAATAAGATTATTTCGGTGATACGATTTGGGGAAATTGTCATTGAGGCAATGATTGTGGGCAAGGACCATACTTCTGAAGTACGAAAGTGGCCTTGTGAGGTGATTTCTTATTACATGAAGACATGCTGCAATCGGATAAGTCAAGGAGTTGAGTTGAACAAAAATTTGAAAGGAAATGATGTTGTTCCATTATTTATATGTCCACATTTCATGCAGAGGGCCTAGGGAAGTCAAAGCTTCTAGCCACCTACTTGGGCACGGCTTTCTGTATAGTATATTATACCGCGATCAGGAGTTTTTGTCATCTGCTGCTAATTTTTGTAGACAATGGTCCTGCCATCTGTTCTTTAAGAGGCTGCTCTTTTATTGTTGGGTGATCTGTGCGATTAGATGAAATAGGCTGTTTTAGTTTTCTCTGTGTTAAAATGATGGGCTGTCGATCACACATATAAAGGGTGAACTTGGTAGTATGACGATAAATAAATTGTTTCCCAGGGCCGAGAGATCATGCAGACATTCATATATAGATCAGATTCTCTTTTTTTTTTTTTTTTTTGTAACCGATCTTAAATTAGCTTTGATATTATTTGCTGGTACATTTATCTGTGTGACCAATTATTTTTTCTCTGATGTGAAAAAGCTAACTCAGTTAACCTTTGACAGGTGTATTCCATTTAGATACAAAAATTCTGATGAGACTGGTGATGCCAATTCTGAGAAGATTATTGAGGTGCTTATGATTAACTCACCTAGTGGACCAGGCCTTTTGTTCCCAAAGGTATTTCTTGTTTTCTGTTGGCATTTAAAATTGTTGGACTTTGTGAGATCTTTCTTTCTGAACTTTAGTTTTAGGAATAACTTATTTTTAGATATAATTTATTTTTCTTCTGTCGCCTTACTAATAGATACATGGTAAAAATGAGTTTAAAGGTGTGAAAAATGTCACTCTCAAAGTAATCTATGATTGATGGTTGCTGGAAGCAACTTGAGGTTGATAAGAGGTAAAACTATTGTCTTTTCTTGTATCACCTTTAGATACATTTAAGTACCAATATAATCACCCGGGGCTTTGAAAACTTAGAGCAGAAAATATCTGCCATTTTCTATTGGCTGTAAGTGTATCCCAGTTACCTCAGTTATCAACATGTAGGACGCATTCTCTTTTACCTGCTATTTGGGTGGGTTATTTTCAGAGGCTTCATAGAAATCGTCTGATTAGACCTTCTATTTTTCTGATCAAGTATGACAATGGTTTGTTTTTGGAGAAAAATGAATTTGTTAAGAGACGTGGGCAATAGTTCTATTGCATGATTCAATTAATTATTAGGCCCTTAGATGTATTTCCTCACTTTTGTTTTGACATCTTTAATTTTTAGCTGGCAACAGAACTATGGTTATGATTTATCATTTGCCCAAGATATGCAAATGTAGATATGGATGCTTTTGTTGTGATGTTATAGTGCCCTCTTTTATGATTGGAACTAGATTAACACTTTTGGACTTTTGTTCTTCTGATTTTAATTTCGTGAGAAGAAATATAGTCAACTGGTTCTGTATAATTCTGTGTTTATTGTTGAGTTTATTTAATTGTTTAGGTGATATTATGTTTGAAATGTGATGACTTCTTTGTGGACATGCAATTCGAAGTTAAGTTAACACTTGTAAAATTTACATGATCTGCATACCCATAGAGTTATACAATCTCTTGTGTTTTCCTTTGTTGTTTACCCTTTATGACATTCGAAGAAAGTGTGAAAAACTAGTGAGTTTTAACACTGGGGGTGGTAATTTGGATTTGATTAAATGAAATGAGGAACTACTAAGGAAAGTGAAAAATGACAGCACTTGGATGTTTCAGTTTTGCAGCTTCTTACAAATTGGGGCTTATTTTATGGTATATTCTTGCTTTATTGATTATTATTGTGTCCTGTCATGCGTATTGTAAGTTGGGTTGTGATTGTTCAAATGTGGAATGTATGTAGTGGGCCTGTGAAGTGCTCACATGTTCTTGTTTACTGTTGATTTGGGAGCTGTGATATATAGTGTATCGGGAAGTTGAAGGCAATGTGAATTTGAAATATTGGGAAGGTGTTGAAGCTGTACTTGAACATATGTTTACATTAGGAATGCTGGAGATATACTAATCAATTGAGACTTTATGTCTTTCGTGTTAAGCACAAGTTTAGAACAACTATTATGTGCTTCCGCCAGGTGGGATATATGTAACTCTTTTATTTCTGAATATGTTATCCACTTGCAGGGAGGCTGGGAAAATGATGAAACCGTTGAGGAAGCTGCAGTAAGGGAGGCTGTTGAAGAAGCTGGAGTTCGAGGAGAGCTAATGGTGATATACATCTCCTTAACTTTTATTTGTTCTAAGATTTATATCTGTGAAGGGGGTAGAATAAAGTTGTGTTATTAGCATTGAATATTTGCATGTGTTTTGATACTTGTCTTCTACCAAAAAAATTTATATTTGTTGTCCTGTCTTCCCAGTAGATGGTTAAAGCAGAGCAACTGTTAATCTTTTTGAATTTCAGGATTTCCTGGGGTTTTATCATTTTAAGAGTAAAACACACCAGGATGAGTTCAGCCCGGAAGGTGTATGTAGAGCTGCTATGTTTGCTTTGTTTGTCAAGGAGGAGCTCGAGTCGTGGCCCGAACAGAGCACCCGAAACAGAACTTGGCTGACTGTAGCAGAGGCAATTGTCAGTTGCCGGCATGCATGGATGAGAGAGGCCTTGCAGGATGGCTTCTCAAAGTGGCATGCAGAAAAGATGATAAGTGCAAGGAAGGATGTACATTGAGTTGCTAGTTGGGGTGTGAGGCTTAACAAAAGGTCGTTTCGGGTGCATGCTCATAAACATAAATACAGGTGCTGGAATTGGTTTTTTTTGGGGGCATTTTTCTATTTTTCAGTTGGTCATCAAGTAACAATCTCATAACAATATTAACTGTTCAAAATTACCTAGTCACTGCCCCTTAAAATTTATTTTTGTTTCCAGTTGATCTCTCTGATATTTGAACTCGGAGGGTCAAGTTTCAGCTTCCCTGTATAACATTTTCTGTTGCATAAATGTTTAATTGCCCTATTCTCTAATGGTGCATTATTGTAAAGTTGGAAACAAATTTCCAAAGTTCATTCTTTACAAAGCTTTTGCAAATTAAAGCGTTAGGTTGAAGGGTGGGAGTGGGACTCAAAGTTTTATAAGTACCTTTATAAAGCTTTTCAGATCTCATAAGATCCAACGGACAGAGATAAATTTGAACAATATGTACCATATATTTAAACAAAAATAAAAAAATCATTAAATTATGTGGAGGATGATGTGAATTTATAGCACACAAGTTTATTTCTTCATATCATGACAAGAGGAAGTGATTGACAATTACACTTGGGTTGAAAGCAGCAACTGCAAGAAGCACCTCATAACGTTCAAATCTAGCTATCACTTGCTCTTCCAAGGTCACCAAAGCTTCAATATAGTATTAACCAACATTATAGGTTTTTGTAGACACAGGAAAGGTGACCCGAATGGGATTCCCCTACCCAAAATTCTCATCATATAATGGAAATTTGCAAAACGTGTACAACAAAAGATATCGAATCCCATCCTACCAAGTCCAATTCAAATAGAGAGTCAAAACAACCCAGTGTTTGACAATCATCCTTGATGTCCATTACATCTTGTTCACTAAGGGCAGTCTGAAAGCAGAGAGAACATCATCCTCAGATCAACCCCGTCCTATAAACTTTGCGACTTTCATTCATATAGCCTTATTCAAGCCACAAAATACACGTACTACAGACACAAAAGTCGGTTTGTCAGACAATCCTGTTGAGGGAAAATTGTAAATAGCAAACAAATATCTCCCAACACACAAATGGGAGCTGTTCTTTTTTTTTTTTTCCATTAATGGGGTTGGGGAATTCAAACTTGGGATCTATTTCAACATCCGTGAGATACAACATTTCCTCCAAAATTATTAGGGGGAAGTGCGATGTGTATTGCTGTAGATAAGACAACTATACAACATCATAATAAACTGTAAACACCACAAATGAAGCATCACATTCTCCATAACATATAAAATGAGGTTACATAATTGTTTATTCATGAAACATTGATAAGCCTGTAACTACTGACAAATCACAGCATGCATTCAACGGACAGTTGAAATAACAAGTTTTTCTCATGACCTGCAGCACCGTTGTGCATGCATTTTAAGTTGTGTTTCAATCAAAGTTAGAGGCATTACCTGAAAACTATCATCCAAGTAAAGAATAAACAAGTGCTTTGGAGTCAGAAACAGGTTACTCAACCGCAAATGATTCGAGAGGAGAAGCAATAAATAAGTAAACTGATTCCCAACATACCACTCTCTTGATCTCAGAAACTCTCCAGAAGTTTTCAAATAGATTCATTTGTCTCCACATATAACAATTGCCAAATGACTCCTGAGTATCCCATTAAAGCTGGACCTTTTGTCCCTTAAGGAACCCAATCATCAGTCGCAGTTGCTGAGTTTTCTTTTCTTTTTTTCATAAGACAAGAAATCCCATACTTACGGAATCACAACGACCACGTAATGATGCTTACCCAGGCCAGCTGCTTGTGGAGAACAATTACAAACAGAGCAGGAATAAGGGTCTGAAAACCATTCCAAGATACCATTAATATAGCACGTACACACACATAAAAATCAAGAAAGTGTGTGAAACTTATATTTCATATGCTCTCTCTGCCATTGACTCAAAGAAAAGGTTAAGAGTTATAGGATTGGAAGATCGTTATGGTAGTGCACTCACTCTGGGTTCATGTCTTCGCAAGGCCACTAAGTAGAAAAATAAACTGAAACAGCAATAGAAGAGTAAACAAAAGAAACATATGGGTTAGAGAACTGATATCGTCTAATTTGAAAAGTAGACAAAATAAATTGTTGTTTTCACTCCTCTCCAGAATAGTTAATACTGAACCCCAACAGAAGCAAGATATGAGTGCATTCTATCAAAAGCAATTTTCCAAGCAAGACAGTGCAGCATCAAGGGGTTAAAAAGTTGCAACATCATACGTCCTGGATATCCACTTTTCCTTGGTATACACACAACAACTGAGGTACTTCACCCAGATAACTGTCAACAAATCTCTCCAAAAACTCCTTCTCCACAGGTCCAAACACAGAATATAAGCTCAGTTTTTCAGTATTTATCAATCCTTTCGACAACAAAACTCTAACAACCGAACACCTCGGGATGGTTCTCTTCTGCAAACTATAATTCAAAACATATGGGGACTTGAGAATTATTTCTGACGACCATCCCATCTTGTTCACTAAAAGATCCATTGTTTGCATTATTTTCTTCTCTGACAGAGCAATACACTCCGGGCGCCTCCTGAATGCAGAGAGAACATCAGCCTCCGACCAACCCCACCTGCTATAAACTTCACAATTTCGCTTCAATATCCGCTTATAATAAGAACGACACATTATGCTTATTGCCAACACGGAAGTCGACTTTTCCAGGTTAAAACCCATTTCCTTAACCTCTTTCACAACTTGGCGAAACTTTTCAGTATCATGTATCAAAGCATGCGTACAATGACCTAGCAACAGAGAAATGCATGATTTAGGCATACCTAATTCTCTCAAAATCGCGATATTTGGCACTACTTTCTTGGTGTGGGCTTGCAAGAAAATCGACGAGTTGTACTTGAAAACAGAAACGATATTTTTTTCAGGAAGCAGACTCCTCAGGAAATTATAAGTGGGCACAAGCTGTTTCTCCAAGCTTCTTTGCAAAAGATTTGGATTCAGAACCAGCGTTTTTGCGAGGTCCTCCCTTGAAACTCCAAGAGAGCTGAAAAACTCAAGCTTTGGCAAAAGGGTTTGCTCAGGCCTGGCTAAAAGAAGTTGTGGGCGGGTTTTGCAAAACTTTGAGATCTGGGTTGTAGAGAATCCATGATTTCTCAGAAGCCCCAAAACGGCGTCTGCATTTTCTGGGGACTGCAACTTGATCCACTTGGATGTTGAAATCGCATCTTCTGGCGACAACCCACATGAGGTTATGAGGTAATTGACGGTGAAACTGTGTTGGTCTTCTGAGATTTCTGAGGTGAACTGTCTGCAGAGTATCCGATTTTGAACAGAAAAATGTGAGGGTTTTAGATCCCCAGCAATCAATATTTCAGTTCTGGAAGGAAATGTAGAAGGAGATAGTAAACAAACCAATCTGAGGCTCTTCAACTTGGAGAGCGGTACCATGGCAGAGGTCGATGATGATTGTTAGGAGCGTAATGGCTAGAGAAAGAAAAAGACACGAAATAGAAACTGGAAATTGACAATATTCTCATTCATGCCAAGACAAAACTCAGCGCAAAGTTAAATACAAGGTATGATTCCTACACGTGTTCTGTCACAACACACCTTACGTCCTGGTCATCTGGATATTAGGTTATTGGCAAAAACATAAAAGATCCCACTAAGTAAGAGACAGGTGGATTGGGCCATAACCCAGCTACAGAGCCCATGATGGTATTGAACCCAACACCCCAAACGAAAATTCTGTGGTGCGCCGGCTGTACCGGTACACCCGGTGATCCAAGGGCTGATTTTGCATGTTAAAAATGGATGGCTGAGATTCAATGACTTAGTAACCTGTTGAGCCCTTTATTATTCAACATGTGCATCGCATGTGACTGTCTAAAAAGCAGGTTTAGAGGATGAAGACCACGCGCACTCTCCTATCTTGTTGCCCAAATTGAAAATCCTAACAGCCTCCACGAACTCCTCTCTAATTGCCCAAATCCAATCGTTTGCACCTCCAGGAAATCTTGTCTCTGCTTGCCCAATCTCTGTGCTTGCCGACGACGTTTTCTCTCTACTTCTCCAGGAACTGTTATATCTCACTTGCCCAAATCCATCCTAAGCGCCTCTGACTCTTGTCTGTGCTTGGCCAAAACGCATCTGCAGAAAGCTAATGCTCACAGAATTGAGGTCATCCACAAGAAAAATGAAGACAAAGTTGGCGACTCTGCCTAAGCGAGGTACTCAACTCTTCTCTCTGCTTGCCCAAAATTGATCTGCAAAAACGTAATCGTTACGGAATTGATGATGGCTCCAGCCTCCATGATGTAATGGTCACCAAATTGAGAGGTATTTAGTTGATTTGTTAAAATTGTGTGAATGATGACATTTGAGTTGGTGGAGAAAGGAAGTGTAAGGAGTAGCGTTGAAAATTTGGAAACATCAAGTAAGAGTTCAAACAACCCTCTTTTTCTGGTTTAGGAGTTGAATGTATTTTGGGTAATGAGTTCATGTAATTGCATGTATTTTGGTTACTTGCTTTTTTTCGTCTTTGCGCTATACATTCATTAGCTTTGTGTTTATGCTCTGAAGAGTTTGCCAATAGTCGAGCAGCATTTGCATTGCAAACATGCAATTGCATGATGGTGATGCAATGCAAGAGTGACTGTGCGCAAACGAATATAAGAAAAATGGATCATATTTTATTGTACAGGCATAATTAGACATATTTTTTACTATAAATCGAAGGGAGCAATTATCCGAAATACAAAGCATGATAAACGGTAAGGGGCAATAATCCGAACATATTATATTACAAAAGGACCAATTATTCGAAAATACCTAGTAATAAAAATTTTCATGTAGTACGAATCACATTAAAAAATATCCCTAATTTCATAAACCATAATGTGGTTAACCCTAATATTTAATAATAGCCATAAGGTCATAATGAAGTAGTTACTTGCTTTTCTTTGTCTTCGCACCATACATTCATTAGCTTTGCATTTTGAAGCTATGTGGAGTTTGCTCACAGGCGGGTAGCGTTTGCATAACACACATGCAATTGCATTTTGGTGATGCAATGCAAGAGTGATTGTGCGCATTTAGAACTTAGGGGTTAATTTTCGAAATTCTAATTTAGGGATTCATTCAATGCCTAATTTATGAGCTGTGGCTTTATGAATTATCAAGTGGACTACTTGTTTTTAATTGATCATTGATAATGGTATTATTGTAGTTTTTAATTGATCTTTGCATATTTCAGATTTTAGCCTTACAATTTTAGTGGCTGGGTGTGTAGACAGGTTATTAAATTCTTCTAGTATTAATGGAAGTTGTGTTACTAAATTACCAGTACCTACACTCTTGGTTGACATGGTTGTTCTGAATTGTAAGATTAGCTTATTATTCGATGGACCCACTTGCAGATATTAGGAAATGGAGTTATTAATTAAAATGAATGGGAATGTGCTTGTTTCTTATGCTATTAGATTTTATGTGAGTGTGATGCTAATCAGCCATTGAAATACACATCTTTTGGTGTTAATATTTGAAGTGTTGGAACATGGGAAAGTTGAAAATAGGCATCTTCATGAGATGCTTGAGCAAAATCTGAAGTATTACAAGAGCATTAAGTAGACCTCCCTTGATATGGCTTGCTATAAAATGTAAAATATGGATATGATTTCCTTGTTCTAACGGTGCCCCCGTAGATTATTTGTTTCAATTCATGATTCTCTTACACTGTATAGAAACATAGGATTGGTTTGTTTTTATTTTATCAGGAATTGTTTGTTTTTTAGAAAACGGAGAATATTGGACTGCTTCAGAAAATTTTGGTTGTTCTGTTCACTATTGCCTTCTTTAGGAAGCTTATATAAAGTACATGTGGAGCTTCTTGAGTCAGACAATTCCACATTGCCCCATTTTTTGCCAAACCATCTGATGATTTTTTAATGGTTCTTTTTGTTCCTAATCATGTTCCCGTAATATCACTTTGTATAGGAATAGTTACTTTTTCGGATTGGAATGCAGCTGTTTTTTAGTTTCATTGTTCTGTGTATTGCTATTATGGATGTTGTAGTTGTATCTGGTTCTGTATTGATGTTTTGGATGTTGTTTGGTTATATTGATTATTGGTTGGTTGATTAAGTTCACCCCTTGAGGTGTTTTGATGTTTGGTTTTGTCCCTCTTATTTAGTTTAACATTTTCTTTGTGCTTTATGTGTTCCACTTTTCCGATTTTCTCTTGCTGGTGTTCTAGGTTAGGAAGCTCTTTGCCAATTAGTATGAGTTTCTTAGGTCTTTTAGTTTTTGATTGCGGTTTGCTTGTCTCAGTTTCTATTTTTTTTTTTTTGGTCTTTGTTTCTCCTTTTTGCTAATTTCTTGTTTTGCCATCTCTTTTGCAGTTTTTTTTTCAATGACAGTTAGACCTAGTTTTTGACTTATGGAAGATTGTTGTCATTGAGAACCATCATCAATTTGGCGTGGGACAACATTCCATTCTGTCACAGGAAGTGTGCTGTAATTATATGGAAAAAAAAAACATGTAATTGAGGAACTATATTTTAGTCATGTAATTTAGTCCTCATTCAATGAAATTGAGTTCAATTTACTTGAGAAATTTCAGTCTTGAATCTGTTCTTTTTATATTCGCAAGTGTGTGCAATAGAAACATAGGTTTTTTTTTCAAAGAACAATGGAAAATTACTTTTACTTATATTATACATTGAAGAGAGAACATTGTATACGTTGTGTATTTTGTCCCTATATTCCCCCCTCCTCTTCTCTCTCTCTCTCTCTCTCTCTCTCTCTCTCTAAGATGGACTGTTGGAGTTTTTGTATTGTCACTGTATAGCCTCTTATTGCCCTAGTATTGCCATTATATAGCCTCCAATTGCCTTCGTATTGACATTGTATTGCCTTTGTATTGCCCTTAATTGCCTTTGTATTGCCCCCAATTGCCTTTGTAATTGAAGATAATGCCATAAGGAGTTTGTAACAATTTTCAATGTATTTTTCTGACTTTTAATTATTTATTTACGAATTAAAAAAAAAAAAACAACAAAAGAAGGATCAAAATGGACAGCGGTGCAATCACTGGAGGACAGTCATCAGACACACTGACTGCGCCCATTCAGCTTCCGCAATGTGTCACTCCATACAATTTAATAATAATTTTCAAGGATTTAACTTACAAAATTCATAATAAATTAAATAAAAATCCAAAAAATTCACCAAAAATTGGTAGGAACTCCTTGTGACATTCTTTACGCCCCAAAACTTCAAAAATATAATTTTGACTTATAAAATTTGAAAATGATAACAAAAACTCAACTTTGTTTCAAAACAAACCAAAACACTAAATTATAATCCATAACATAACACACGTGTTCTTTGATTTTAACGCTTACCATGAACTCAAATAGGTGGAATCATGATTTTAGACCTTTATAATCGACGATTATGTTATCAGGAGTTTGTAGCAATTTCCGGTGTATTTTTCTGATATTTAATTAATTTTTTATGAATTTAAAAAAATAAATTTGACAAAAGTATCAAAACTGACACGTGGCGCATTGACAGGAGGACAGCCATCAGACACAATGACTGCACCCCATTTAGCTTCCGCCATGTGTCGCCCCACACGATTTAATACTATTTTTCTAGGATTTAACTTATAAAATTGATTATAAATTAAATACAAATCCAAAAAATACACCGAAAATTGATGTCTAGACCTTAAAAATGCTATAATGACATGGATTTGCACACAGTCGCTTAGTAATTGCATATACTGATATGCAATTGCATGACACTACTTGCAAGTGCATCAGCCCTCCATTATAACATTATACAAATAATGCTCACAACCCACCCATGCATTTCTTTCTTGGGCCGGGATTCTCAATCCTTTTAAATCTCAATCCAAATCTTAACCAATGCTAACATTACACTTTGGGTAAATTACTCAAATGGTACTCAAACTTGTACGCGATTTACATTTTGGGGCCTCCATTAAATTATTCGTTCAAATTGTCCATCAACTCTATATTATTCGCTCCAATGGTCCTACCGTTACATTCTGTCAATATTTCCGTTAAATATGAGGGCAAACTAACTTACTTTTTCAAACAAACGGGCTATTTTTTCACACTAACGCAGGGGTTGCGTTCGTTGTATAAAGTTTCCCGTTCCCTGGAAAAATGAACCCAACAAACTTACTTTTTCAAACAAACGGCATATTTGTTTAAGCGAACACAAGAGGGGCATTCGTTGAGTAAAGTTGCTCGTTCCTGGAAAAATGGACCCAACCAACATACTTTTTCAAATAAACGGGCTATTTGTTCACACGAACGCAGGGGTTGCGTTCATTGAGTAAAGTTACATGTTCCCCAAAAAAATAAACCTAACCAATTTACTTTTTCAAACAAACGGACTGCTTGTTCAAGTGAACGCAAGGGGTGCGTTCATTTAGTAAAGTTGCTCGTTCCCCGGATAAAGGGACCCAACGAACTTACTTTTTCAAACAAATTGGCTATTTGTTCACGCGAATGCAGGGATTGCGTTCGTTGAGTAAAGTTACATGTTCCCCAGAAAAATCAACCCAACCAATTTACTTTTTCAAACAAACGGGCTGCTTGTTTAAGCGAACGCAAGGGGTGCGTTCGTTTAGTAAAATTGTCGTTCCCCGGAAAAATATTCTCAATCAACTTACTTTTTCCAACAAACGGGCTAGTTTTTCATGCTAACACATGAGTTGCTTTCGGTGTGTAAATTTGCCCGTTCCCCCAAAAAATGGACCCAATCAACTTAATTTTTCAAACAAACGGGCTATTTGTTTAAGCGAACGCAAAGAGGGCATTCGTTGAGTAAAGTTGCTCGTTCCTGGAAAAATAGACCAAACCAACTTACTTTTTCAAACAAACGGGCTATTTGTTCACGCGAACGCAGGGGTTACGTTCGTTGAGTAAAGTTACATGTTCCCCAAAAAAATCAACCCAACCAATTTACTTTTTCAAACAAACGGGCTGCTTGTTCAAGCGAACGCAAGGGGTGCGTTCATTTAGTAAAGTTGCCCGTTCCCCGGATAAAGGGACCCAACCAACTTACTTTTTCAAACAAACCCGCTGCTTGTTCAAGCGAACGCAAGGGATGCGTTCATTTAGTAAAGTTGCCCGTTCCCCGGATAAAGGGACCCAACCAACTTACTTTTTCAAACAAACGGGCTATTTGTTCAAGCTTACACAGATGTTGCGTTCGTTGTGTATAGTTGCCCGTTCCCTGGAAAAATGGACCCAACAAACTTACTTTTTCAAACAAACGGGCTATTTATTCAAGGGAACGTAAAGGGTACCTTCGTTCAGTAAAGTTGCCCGTTCACCGGAAAAATGGACCAAACTAACTTACTTTTTGAAACAAACGGGCTATTTTTTCACGCTAATGCAAGTGTTGCGTTCGTTGTGTAAAGTTGCCTGTTCCCCGGATAAATGGACCCAACCAACTTACTTTTTCAAACAAACGGGCTATTTGTTCAAGCAAACGCAGGGGTTGCGTTCATTGTGTAAAATTGCCTGTTCCCTGGAAAAATGGACCCAACGAACTTACTTTTTCAAACAGACGGGCTATTTGTTCAAGCGAATGCAAGGGGTGCGTTCATTGAGTAAAGTTGCATGTTCCCGGAACCAACTTACTTTTGTAAGAGGTTGCGTTCGTTGAGATCAGCTTTGAGATGTTTAGAAAATACGCTCAGCTTGTTGATGCTGGTTCAACTAAGCAGGGGTTGCATTACTTGGATCCTAACACGGATATCTATTTAGTATAATATGGTATAACATGTGGCTTTCTTTAGGCATAAGCTCTTATGTATGTATAAACATGATATTACGGATAAATGAATTATAACTATTTTCAAATAGATCGAGATTGGGGAGAATTTTTGAAATGTAAAGTCAATATTATCTATATGTATTCGGAAATCATGTGAAAGGGATGTTACTATTTTAGTTTGGATCTAAGAAATTCGATGAATTACCCCTAAACGTTCACATCATAATAGTGCTGGTTGATGAGAGTTGCTTCGAAAACAAAAAAAATAAAGGAAAATAAAATTTATTTTTGTTATTCTCCCAATTCCAATAAAATACAACTAGGTCTAGTTATAGTATGAGTTGGCGATCAGAACATATATGGATAGAACTTATAGCGGGGTCTCGAAAAACAAGTAATTTCTACTGGGCCTTTATTCTATTTTTAGGTTCATTAGGGTTTTTATTGGTTGGGACGTCCAGTTATTTTGGTAGGAATTTTGTATCTTTATTTCCTTCTCAGCAAATAATTTTTTTTCCACAAGGGATAAATGTCTTTCTATGGGATCACATGTCTTTTTATTAGCTCTTATTTGTGGTGTACAATTTCGTGGGATGTAGGTAGTGGTTATGATCGTTGGGGATTTCTTGAAAAAAAATCATCGCATATTCCTCCGATTCCTTATGAAAGACATTCAGTCCATCACAGAGGAAAAAATGGCAAAACAGAAAGTATTAATTTCTCTTCTATATCTTGCATTTATATTTCTATTATTTCGTAGGAACTTCCAATTCAAGAGATAGCTGTCCATATATTAATAAGGGATGTATGGATTCTTGAAGAATTTCATTATATCCCTTCTAAGATCATTAACTCTTATACATAGAAAAGGAGACTCAATCTTTTTATTGCGAATTTATATATAAGCTGTTTTCCTTCACTCATATAACTATTTGATTTAGTTCATCAACCCTATATAAGTCTAAAGTTGATCTGGAAATTTGACTTTTAGTGATGAAAAATCTGAAGAACACCGTCGCAGAAAATATTTAGCCACGAAAAATCTTATGAACATCCGTCGCTAAAACCTTTTGGTGACGAAAAATCTTCAAATTTCTGGGCAAATCAGCAGCTGAGTTTTTTGGGTTTTAGGTCCTTTTTTAGCTTCAAGTCGTCCTAAAATATAATGTAGGCCACCTGAGACCCCCAAACCTGGTCCAAATCATCATAATAATCATTCTAAACATGTCGGTGGCTTCATATTGACCTGAAAAACAACAAAAAATACATTAGGCAGAAAGTTTGATTTTGACCAAAATAAGAACCTACTTAGCTATGTTGCTATTTTCTGGCGTTTAACTTCAACCAATGACCAAAAAAACTTCTGTAACATATCTGAAACGTGCTTTTGTAACAACCCCTTGTATTTTTCTTTTGCTTCTTTTTTAAATCATTGTAACATGATATTTAAATCACAATAAAATTTACATTTAAAACTAAAAATACTCAAAATGAACTAAGTTATCTAGCACTTAGAAGATCACGAGCAACACAATGTAAGAAAACCTTTCTTTTGTTCTCCACGATCTTGACCTTAAATACAAGCAAAATAGAAAGAAAATAACTTTGTTAAAAGGCCTTGGGTTTTCATTTATGCAATGAAAAAAAGAGGCTTAATCAAATACACCAAAAATCTGACCAACAGAAGCTCTATATTTTGACTACCTAGTAAATTTTTGTTCACACAACAGACCCCCATCTTCCCTTTCAAGTTCTTAAAGTTGAGTTTAAACATATCAGCACCCTTCAAGTATTTGGAATTCAAGCAAACACTTACCAACATAAAGGGTACATATATGATCTCCGGGTTTCTACATGGCATATCTTAAGAGACTGAAATGAGTGCTTCATACCAGGCACTAATGCTTGCAATACAGGCTTCAGATAACCAACAAATTATTGAAACATCAACTTGCTCCAAGTCTTGTGTGAAGTTCCCACCACAATTAAATCATACACAATCAGAGGCCTCATGGGTATTTATATATATATATTTATATATATATATATATATATATATATATATATATATATATATATACAATCAGATCAAGAGGCACTATAACAACCCAGCAGAAACGCACAGTGGGAAAAGAAATACAAAATGTGAAAAAATTGAAACAACAATTCAAAATCACTAGTGATTAGCAATTTAGAGCACCAAAAATCACCTCACTCACATCATATAAACATGATAACGAATCCAAGTTACTGAAAAGCAAACACTATCATGCAATTGTGTCTAGCGACGAGAATCTGACTACTAATCCAAAGCCTAATACACCCTAAACCCCCTAAACACCACAACATCACATTGGTGACCTGGATTTGCACACAGTAGCTTAGTAATTGCATATACTGATATGCAATTGCACGACACTACTTGCAAGTGCATCAGCCCTCCATTATAACATTGCACAAATAATGCACACAACCCACTCATGCATTTCTCTCTTGGGCCGGGATTCTCAATCCTTTCAAATCCAAATCCAAATCTTAACCAATCCTAACATTACACTTTCGGAACATTCTACGCTCCATAACAAAATATTTAAAAACACAGTCAAACCTACCTACCTACCACGAAATCCCCTCACTTGCATAATTTAAAAACAAAACTATTTACTGTAATTGCATTCAGTGACTTGGAGTTGCATACAGGCGATTAGTAATTGCATATAGACATATGCAATTGCATGACAGTATTTAAATTTGCATGAACATTACAACCAAGAATGTAGGATACCCAGTTCACCTCACCACACTTTCACAATCAGAAACCCACTTCATCTCATGAATGTCAACCACCTACTTCCCCTCTTGCCCCAAGTTATCACCACAAAATTTCAATTAACAATAACATAAAACAAAGTGTTAACTTACTTTCACAATGAGCTAATACCAAATGCTTTCACAAGGGATCGATTGCAGATGAGAGGAGTGCCAACAACCCACCAATGACTGGAAAAACTCAATTCCAATTCCTATTATCAACCTGAAATGCTAACCCCTAAAATTAACACCAAAATCCAAACCCTAAAATAAGGGGGTTTTGATAATGATGACAAAGAAGAGAGAGATGTTGCAGAGAGGAGGAAGACCACGAAGAGGATGACTTTGAAGACCACGAATAGGAGTTCAAGAAGATGACTTTGAAGACCACGAATAGGAGTTCAAGAAGAGGAGTTGAAGAAGATATTGAAGACCACAAAGAAATCAGTTTGAAGTTCAACCAGATGTTGCAGAGAGGAGGAAGATCACGAAGAGGATGGCTGTGAAGTCCACGAAGAGAAGTATGAAGAAGATGACTTTGAAGACCACGAAGAAATTAGTTTGAACTTCAGCCAGATGAGCTTAGGGAAGAAGACGACGTTGATGCGCGTGAAATCTTTCACTTGTTGACCTGCTGCTAAGGTTTCCCTTGTTTTTAAAAACAAGCACAGTGACTGGCTGTACCGATACGCCCGATGCACCACAGAAGTACTCCACCCCAAACCCTTTAAAATCAAAGGCTGTCCTCTGACTTCCAAGTGAGGAAAACGCTGCAGCATCTCGTTAGCGTCTTCCCAAGTGGCATCCTCTGAATCCAAACCAACTCATTTAATCAACCGACGAGTGACTGGTTTATTCCTGTTAGAGAGATCCTAGTGTAATTAGGAGATTTACTTCCTAGTATATTAGGATTTTATTTATTTCTTTTTTTGTATAGATATTATGTAATTAGGACTTTATCTTATTTTCTAGTATAACTCTGCTAGGGTTTGTAACCTTGTATTATAAATACCTCCTTTCGGAGAATGAAAATATTCTACCCACTTTGTTTGACATGGCTTCAGAGCAAACTTTTCTAGTGACCTGTGTGTTGCGCTCACCCGTGTTCTAGCCTCATATTTTTTTCCTACCTGTGCCCTATGTGCCCTCCTGGGTTTGTGTGTTGTGTCGCAGTGTTTGTGTCATTCTTGTCTTCGTGCATCTGTCGTATTTGTGTATTTGCTGTGCTCCACTGTGTTCCGCTATGTACTCTGCCGTGTTCGTGCCTCTACTGTACTCGTGCCTGTCTTCGTGCATCTGCCATATTTGTGCCTATGTTGTGTTCAATTGTATACTCTGCCGTGATCTATTGAGTTTTTACTGCAATCATGGGTGATAACTCCATTATTGGTGTTGTTGCTGCTTCTTCTGCAAAATTATGTGGTTCTTACTTTATTCCAGGTACTGGCTCCAATACTTGGATAATTTACATTAGTGTTTCTGATCATATGACTTATGATGCTAAATTTTTTGATAAGTTATCTAGTAACACTTGTGACCAATACATAACTAGTGCTAATGGTTTGCCCTCTCCAATTATTGGCGAGGGCACAATCTCTCTCACTCCTACTTTGTCTTTGTCTCATGCGTTATTAGTTCCCAATATCTATTGCAACTTGTTATCTGTTGGTCGATTACTTGATACACTTAATGCTTCTGCTACTTTCTATCCTACACATTGCTTTCTTCAGGATCTCAAGACTCACGAGACTATTGGGCATGGTAAACGGATAGGGGGGTTATATTAGTAGATATTTATAAATAAACCCAATCCTAGACATGTATTTATAAAAAAACCCAAACACTATTTAAACATAGAAACACACCCAAAATCAACCCCACAATCAACAATTGTATATTTTTTGGGTGTGTTTATAAATGGGTTTTGAGTGTGTATAATGATGGGTTTTGGGTGTGTTTATAAAGTGTTTTGGGTGTTGGGTTTTTTTATAATTTCAGCCCCCATTTTGGGTGTTTTAGTGAAACTCCCTTATATTATTTGACATTGCCTTCTGCACCAGTTCGTGATCGTGTCGTTAATACTGTTCAAAGTTACCGTATCAAAGACAAATAACAAATTTGGTTATGGCATCGTCACTTGGGACACCCGTCATTTGGCTACCTTAAACGTTTGTTTCCATCTTTATTCCGATCTTGTGATGAGTCCAGTTTTAAATGTGAGACATGTATTTTGGCCAAGAGTCATCATGCTGTGTTTTCTTTGAGTGACAGTAAAGCTGCAAAGCCTTTTGATCTAGTACATTCGAATGTATGGGGACCTACTCGTGTGACTTCTAATGGATTCCGTTGGTTTGTTACATTTATTGATGACTGCACTCACTTAACATGGGTGTATTTGGTGAAGAATAAACATAATGTTGCTTCTATTCTTCCTGAATTTTGTGCCATGGTGTCTACTCAGTTTCATATTCGATTCAAAGTGTTTCGAACTGATAACGGAGGTGAATATGTGAATAATACCTTGACCCATTTCTTCCGTGATCAAGGCATTATCCACCAAACTACTACTCCATTCACTCCTCAGCAAAATGGTGTGTCTGAACGCAAGAATCATCAGTTACTTGAAGTTGCCCGCTCCCTTCTATTGGACATGTCTGTTCCCCATCACCTTTGGGGCCATGGTGTTTTAGTTGCGGCCTATTTGATTAATCGTACTCCTAGTCGGGTTCTTGATTTTAAGACTCCGCTTGATGTGTTGTGTGCCCATACTTCTCCGATTTCGGTCTCTAAGTTACCTCCGAAGGTGTTTGGGTGTGTTGCTTATGTTCATGTCTACTCCCATCAACGGAGTAAACTTGATCCTTGTGCTTTACGCTGCGTCTTCATTGGCTATTCTAATACTCAGAAGAGTTATAAGTGTTATCACCCTCCTACTCATAAGGTACATGTTACTTTGGATGTCACTTTTCATGAAGAAGTACCGTATTATGTTTCTCCCTCCTCTTCATTTCAAAGGGAGAGGGGGAGTGAATTGAAGAGTGTTGGAGTGGAAGATCTTAGACGTGAAGATGCATGTGAAGGAATTTCTCACGAAATGGAAACGATTGGTCGCGCGTAGGAAGCGACCGGCCGCGATAGAACCTGCCTGAAAATGACCAGTCGCGCAGAAGTTCACGACCGGTCGCATGCCCCGATGACTGATAACAATGACTGCTTGGAAGCGACCGGTAGCACAGAAGGTCACAACCGGTCGCAGGTTGATTTTTTGGAGGAATTTTGCTCTACCCCAAAAGAACGTGACAGTGATACTAGTGACTCTTGTGTAGATGAGATCGATATAAGACCCCCATCTGCCCTGCCATTTCTAGAGTCAAATCATGATACTGAGTCAAGTGAGGTAATGTCTGATGACCTATCTGTGTCTACTTATCAATTACCCCCAAGAACTACTCGTGGGAAACCCAAAGTACAATATTCTCCTGATCTACATGTCAAATTTAAATATCCCATTAGCCATTATGTGACAACTCATCTTTTATATAAGTCATATGTATCATATTTGTGTCAATTATCTAGTGTATCTGTGCAAACTAAGCTGCATGATGCTCTATCTAACCCCAAATGGACGGATGCCATGAATGTGGAAATGGATGCCTTGAACAAGAATTAGACGTGGGATTTAGTTCCTTTGCCATAAGGGAAGAAAGCAGTAGCATGCAGATGGGTGTTTACTTTGAAGCATAAAGCTGATGGTTCTATTGATCGTTACAAGGCTAGATTGGTAGCCAAGGGGTATACTCAGACATATGGAGTGGATTATCTGGAGACATTTGCCCCAGTGGCAAAGCTCAACACTGTGCGTGTGCTTTTATCTCTTGCTGTTAACCACGATTGGCCCTTATTGCAGTTTGATGTCAAAAATGATTTTCTACATGGTGACCTCCAGGAAGAAATTTATATGGATCTTCCTCCCGATATTCCTGTGACCTCTAAGGAGGGTGTTGCATGTTGGCTGTGGAAGTCAATGTATGGATTAAAGCAGTCTCCAAGAGCGTGGTTTGGAAGATTTGCTGCATCCATAAAAAAGTTTGGGTATGTGCAAAGTAACTCTGATCATACTTTGTTTTGAAGCGTCATAAAGGTAAATTGACGGCTTTAATTATTTATGTTGATGATATGATTGTGACTGGAGATGATCATGTAGAAATACAGAGTCTTCAAAAGTATCTGACTTCTGAGTTCGAGATGAAATCATTGGGTGATTTAAAGTACTTTCTTGGGATTGAAGTTGCCAGGTCTAAACATGGTATTTTTCTATCCCAAAGAAAGTATGTTTTGGATTTACTTGCAGAGACTGGGATGTTGGATTATAAACCGATTGATATCCCTAGTGAGCAGAATCATAAGTTGGGGTTATATCCTGATCAAGTTCCGACTGATAAAAAACGTTATCAACGACTTGTGGGGAAGTTGATATATTTAGCTCATACCCGTCCGAACATTGCATATGCTGTAAATATGGTGAGTTAGTTTATGCACTCTCCTAGTGTAGATCATATGGGGGCTGTGACTCGTATTTTAAGGTATCTGAAAGTAACTCCTGGTAAGGGATTGTTGTTTTCCAAATATGGTCATACAGATGTGGAAGGATATACTAATGCTGATTGGGCTGGTTCAGCTACTGATAGGCAACGTCCGGGTATTTCATGCTTGTTGGTGGTAACCTTGTTACTTGGAGAAGTAAGAAACAAAAAGTGGTGTCTCGATCTAGTGCCGAGGCCGAGTATCGTGGGATGGCTCACATGATCGTACAAAGCAAGTGGAGGTTGATCGAGATTTCATTAAAGAGAAGTTGGATGCGAATATTGTTTCCTTCCCATTCATCAACTCTAAGTATCAGTTAGCCGATGTCCTTACAAAAGTTGTCTCTTCCAGTATCTTCCTCAACTCGCTTGACAAGTTGGGCATGTGCGACATCTTTGCTCCAACTTGAGGGGGAGTGTTAGCGAGATCCTAGTGTAATTAGGAGATTTACTTCCTAGTATATTAGGATTTTATTTATTTCCTTTTTTTGTATAGATATTATGTAATTAGGACTTTAGCTTATTTCCTAGTATAACCCTGCTAGGGTTTGTAACTTTGTATTATAAATACCTCCTTTCGGAGAATGAAATATAATTGAAAATATTCTACCCACTTTGTTTGACAATTCCCACATTTGAATAGGCCCCTGTCCAAAATCTTTTCAAGTTCCCACTGCAGTGTGCCATCAGCATGAAGGGGTGGAAGCTGTGGTGAAGGAGTGATTGTATTTGTTACCAAAAAAAAGGAGTGACTGTATTTCCCACCTTCAGTTTCAGTAGTTGTGGATGCGAGTGTTGGCTGGCAAATCTAAGTGATAAACTACGGGACCAATGCGTGCCTGAATTTTGAAGGGTTCGTAGTAACGTGGGGAAAGCTTGGAATGATGAGTGTGACTGACGGTAGTTTGTCGATACAGGTCCCCCACGTGGAATTCACGGGTCAGTGTGATGCTGATCAACAAAGAATTTCATCCGTTCTTGTGCGACTTGCAAATTTTGACGCAATTGTTGGAGAAGGGAGTCACGCTCAATGCCAAGTCCACTACTTGAACTACAGTCGTATCGGGAGTATAATATTCAATTGAAAACGGTGCTTGGCCATACAACTCCTAATATGGAGACGTTTTAATGGCGAAGTTGGGTGGTGGAGTTGTACCACCACTCTGCTCACGAAAGCCACTGTACCCAAGTATGTGGTTTGTCCTGCACATAGCATCTCAGGTAGTGTTCTGGGGATTTATTGAGATTCTCAATCTGGCCGTTAGTTTGGGGGTGGTACGCAGAGCTGTGATATAGCTTGGTTCCTTGGGCAGAGAAGAAGGCCTTATAGAAATGACTAATAAACACCGGGTCTCAATCACTTACGATAGAACGAGGCATCCACCGGAATGAAGTGGCCATATTTTGACAAACGATCCACAACCACAAGAATACAATTTTTACCCTGAACTGATGGAAGTCCTTCTACGGAGTCTATACCAATGTCTTGCCATGTAGCTTGAGGATGGGCAATGGACGAAGCAGCCCTTGGGGATGAAGAGCCTCATATTTTTGTCATTGGCATACATCACAACTTGCCACAAAAGTGTTTCACCTGTTTTTTCAAGCCTGGCCAGTGAAAATTCCTTGTAATGCTGTTGAAGTTGTTAAGATTCTAGCTGTTAGGATTCCTTTATTCTAGGATTTATTCCTAGACGTGTTAATAACCCTCCTATACTTGAGGGACAAGGTTATCTTTCTGTTTCTGTTTTAGTCACTTACCACGATTCTAGAACCTGTATAATCGTGGGCTGTTATCTTATTTCATGTTTGATGTAAGGCTATTTAATAGCCAAGTTGGTTGTTTGGGTCTAATAAGAATTCTCTCCCAAGTTTACTAGTGCAATCATACTTTGTATTTACAAAGCTTTTCGATAACCTTGTTTAGTTTCAACATTTGGTATCAGAGCTCCATCACGAGGCCTGACTCAAACCTGCAGACACAGTTACCAGTGTGAGAGAACAAGAACATGACGTCTGAGAATAGTTTTGTACAACATGCCATTCCAAGGTTAGATGGGCGCTATGGTCACTGGAGTATGCTTATGGAGAATTTTCTACGTTCCAAGGAATATTGGCACTTGGTGGAGACAAGGATCGCTGTCGTAGCAGAAAGAGCTAATTCTAGTGACTTGCAGAAGAAGGCATTGGAGGAGCAGAAGCTGAAAGACTTGAAGGCCTACTATCTGTTCCAGGCCATTGATCATTCAATCCTGGAAATGATTTTGAAGAAGGACACTGCAAAGGATATATGGGATTCCTTGAAGCAGAAGTACCAAGGAACAGCACGTGTGAAGCGTGCTCAATTGCAAGCACTTCGAAAGGAGTTTGAAGTACTGCATATGAAGACTAGGGAAACTATCAACGACTACTTTGGCAGGACGCTCATTATAGCCAATAAGATGAGGCTTCATGGAGAAAAAATGGAAGATGTGGTAATCATTGAGAAAATTTTGAGGTCTATGACTTCAAAATATGATTATGTTGTCTACTCAATTGAGGAATCGCATGATTTGGATGCTTTATCCATTGATGAGCTTCAGAGCAGTCTTCTTGTGCATGAACAACGAATAAGTCAGCATGTTGTGGATGAACAAGCTCTCCAAGTAACTTCTGGAGTTCAACAAGGAGGAAGAGGTGGTGGTCGTGGCTCTCATCGTGGAAGAGGAAGAGGAAGAGGAAGGGGTAGATTTGGGTTCGACAAATCTACTCTAGAATGCTACAACTGTCATGAGCTAGGGCATTTTCAGTGGGAATGCCCTAAGAAAGCTAGTGATTCTAAGGCTAACTTTGCAGAAACAAAGGAAGAAATGTTGCTCATGGCGCAGGTGGATGTGAAGGAAGTTGAGATGGAGTATATTTGGTTTCTTGATTCTGGATGCAGTAATCATATGTGTGGCAGAAGGGAAGCATTTATCGAGATGGATGACAATTTTCGAGAGTCAATGAAACTCGGAAATAATTCCAGTCTCAGTGTACAAGGCAAAGGCAAGGTGCGAGTGGAGGTACATGGGATCGTGCTTGTGATTACAGGAGTCTTCGTTGTACCAGAATTGAAGAATAATCTGTTGAGTATTGGTCAACTGCAAGAGAGGGGACTCGCAGTGCTCATACAACATGGAAAGTGTAAGATTTTTCATTCTGAGAAAGGTCTAATTCTTGAAACTGAGATGACATACAATAGGATGTTTGTATTGGTTGCTCGCTACTCATTAAAGGAACAAAATTGTCTCTCCATGACAACCACAGATCAAGCACATCGTTGGCATTGTCGATATAGGCATTTAAGTTGGAATGGACTAAAAGTGCTACAACAAAATAATATGGTTAAAGGGCTGCCAAAGATCAAAGATTCTCAGAAAGTATGTGAAGACTGCTTTGTGGGAAAGCAGCATCGTGATTCTTTTCCAAGGGAGAGTGTGTGGAGGACTTCCAAGATACTATAGTTGATACATGCTGACATATGTGGCCCAATAAGTCCAATCTCAAATAGTAAGAAGTGATATCTCATCACTTTTATTGATGATTATAGTAGAAGAACTTGGGTTTATTTTCTGGAGGAAAAATCAGAAGCCTTTACTATGTTCAAAGCGTATAAAGCTAGAGTGGAGAAGGAAACAGGAGCATTTATAAGAGGTTTGAGGATAGATCGAGGAGGTGAGTTCACATTAGATGAATTCACAAATTTTTGCAATACGAATGGCATTCACAGACAGTTGACGGCTGCCTACACTCTTCAACAAAACGGCATTGTTGAAAGAAAGAATCGGACTATCATGAATATGGTTCGGTGCATGCTGTCACAGAAGAAAATTCCAAAAACTTTCTGGCCAAAAGTAGTGAACTGGGCAGTACATGTATTAAATCAAAGTCCAACCCTTGCTGTGAAAAACAAGACACCTAAAGAAGCTTGGAGTGGGCGCAAACCATCGATGGATCACTTTAGAGTCTTTGGCTGTCTATCTCATGCACATGTACCTGATAGCAAAAGAGTCAAACTTGATGAAAAAAGCCTCAAATGCATACTATTGGGGGTAAGTGAAGAGTCCAAAGCTTATAGATTGTTTGATCCCATTTCACAGAAAATTATTGTAAGCTGAGATGTGGTTTTTGAGGAAGATCAACAATGGAATTGGGATGACAGTCATGAGCAGATTATTTTAGTTGATCTTGAATGGGAAACTGATGAAGAAACAGTTACAGAAGATGAAGGAGATGAAGACAAATCTGGAGCTAATGAAGATATGGACCACAATGAGTCTGATGGTAGTGATTCATTAGAAGCATGACATATCATGAATGAAGGCAATTCAACTCCAGAGGGACGAACTCGAAGGCCACCACTTTGGATGAGAGATTATGAAACTGGTAAAGGTCTCTCTGATGAAGAACACGTGAACTTGGCTCATCTAGCCTTGTTTACTAATGGTGATCCCACTACTTATGAAGCTGCCATGCAAAGTGAGAAGTGGAAACAAGCAATGGATCGAGAAATAGAAGCCATAGAGAAGAATGATACGTGGGAATTGATTGATCTGCCATCCGGGGGAAAGACTATTGGAGTAAAGTGGGTTTTCAAGACAAAATTGAATGAAAATGGGGAGGTGGACAAGTACAAAGCTCGACTTGTTGCTAAGGGATATAATCAAATATATGGAGGGGATTTTTCTGAAGTGTTTGCACCGGTGGCTCGATTGGATACAATTCGAGTGGTTATTTCCCTTGCTGCACAACGGAATTGGAAGATTTACCAACTTGACGTCAAATCAGCTTTTCTGCATGGAGAGATTAATGAGGAAGTTTTTGTTGCGCAAACACCTGGTTATGAATAGAAGGGGAGCGAATCCAAGGTATATCATCTCAAAAAGGCACAATACGGACTCAAGCAAGCTCCACAGGCATGGTACAGTCGAATAGAGTCGTATTTCATCAAGGAGGGTTTTAATAAATGTCCCCATGAACATACATTGTTCATTAAGACAGCTAATGAAGGTAAAATTTTGATTGTATGTCTCTATGTTGATGATCTTATTTTCACTGGGAATGATGAGTTGTTGTTTGAGCAATTCAAAAGGTCCATGATGGTTGAGTTTGATATGATTGATCTCGGAAAAATGAGGTACTTCCTTGGCATTGAAGTGGTGTCGACAACGGATGGCATATTTATTAGTCAACAGAAGTATGCACAGGAAGTGTTAGAAAGGTTTAACATGAATCAATGCAACTCAGTGCATAACCCTGTGGTTCATGGATTTAAGCTTACTCGTGATGAAGGAGGAGTGGGAGTTGATAGCACGCTTTATAAGCAAATGGTTGGAAGTCTCATGTACTTAACAGCTACACGCCCTGATCTTATGTTTGTTGTAAGTCTAATTAGTAGGTACATGGAGCATCCTTCTGAGTCTCATTTATTGGCAGCTAAAAGGATTCTAAGGTACGCGAAAGGCACTGTTGGTTTTGGGATAGTCTATAAGAAGGGAGTATGTGAAGAGCTTATTGGCTACACGGACAGTGACTATGCTAGTGATCAAGATGACAGAAAAAGTACTTCAGGTTATGTCTTTATGATGAATTCAGGAGCAATTTCATGGTCTTCGAAGAAGCAACCAGTGGTTACTCTTTCTACTTCTGAAGCAGAGTTTATTGCTGCAGCTTTGAGTGCGTGTCAATTAGTATGGTTAAGAAGAATTTTAAGAAGTTTAAACTTGAGGCAAACTGGTCCGACAGTGGTTTATTGTGATAATGTCTCAACCATTAAGCTTTCAAAGAATCCGGTAAATGCACGGTCGTAGCAAGCACATAGACGTGCGGTTTCATTTTCTTCGAGACCTTGTCAAAGATGAGGTAGTGGAGTTGTTGCAGTGTTTTACTCAAGAGCAGATTGCAAACATCATGACAAAGCCGTTGAAGCTTGAAGCGTTTCTGAAGCTGCGAGATTTAATGGGTGTCTACAAATACCCTGGAATAAACCGAATATCAATGGTATTCAGTTTAAGGGAGGATGTTGAAGTTGTTAAGATTCTAGCTGTTAGGATTCCTTTATTCTAGGATTTATTCCTAGACGTGTTAATAACCCTCCTATACTTGAGGGACAAGGTTATCTTTCTGTTTATGTTTTAGTCACTTACCACGATTCTAGGACCTGTATAATCGTGGGCTGTTATCTTATTTCCTGTTTGATGTAAGGCTATTTAATAGCCAAGTTGGTTGTTTGGGTCTAATAAGAATTCTCTCCCAAGTTTACTAGTGCAATCATACTTTGTATTTACATTCAACAAATGCGCTCATATGTTCGTAACTGTCCAGAGTGGCTAGTTGCTGGAGAGTTGTGGAACTCCTCCATAATTTGATCCCTCCACTTTGAAGTAGGGTGGACATATATTTTGTTTTGTATAAGAGGCAATTGTTCTGCCAAGAAAAATGTGGTTTAGTAGGAGCTTGGGCTTGCAAAGCCTGAATAATGTTCATGGCTTCTGTGTCGTTGAGGCAATCGGCTTTTATTTGTGACACACTATCAAAAATGGGTGTTGATAACCCCATGATGGCCAACAATTGTGGTTTGCAAGACAAGGCATCCGATCGATAATATCGCAATATGAAACTAAAAAATAAATGAAATTTGTTGACAAAATGCACTTTTGCAAACAAGGGGATTCAAACCCCTCTCTCTCCCATCAATACACTGCGCCTTATACAACACGCTGCGACTGAGTTTGTTCTACGACGTGTGATATTTATATGGTCTTTAAAATTTCTACAAGCTAATATTATCAAGGATAAATTTCCATTAAAAAAAAATTCCCCTAATGATAAATTTAGGCATATTTTTGAAGTTATTTATTATTTTATTATGGAGTTGTTTTTTTGTTGGTTATATATTATGAAGTTGTATTATTATTCACTATTGAGTTTTAATATTGTTCATTATATGTGATACTAAGTTTTAACTTTAATATGAATTTTTTCTATGTGGTACTAAGTTACTCATATATTTTATTTTTGTTTTTTTTGTCAAGCTCTTATATCTTATCATATGTAATATATTGTAGTAAATTATTATAACTAAAAAATTATGGTGTGTTTAATTTTCTTTCACTAATTACTACATATTTTCTAAAGACACAGTGTTTGTCAGGTCGCTACATAATCAACTTAAATCACTCAAACCAACCATACCATGCATTTTATTCCAATTTTTTGTGATAAAATAATAGATAATTGACTAAATAAACATCCTCTAAAGTTTCAATAAAAATTTCCAAGTTTTTCTCACAATTTCCGTGATTTTTATTCAATTTTTATCTATATCGATATTTCCTCGATATTTCCATTGATATATCCGTGTTTTTGGACCACCGATATTTCCGAAACTCTCGATATTATTTTAGACCTTGGTATGGTCTCAAGTGTTGAACTGCAAATACAACTGACATCATCTCCTTGTCGTACAAAGATAGGCTTTTGTGCTTATCTGAGAGAGCTTTACTCACATAAGCGATTGGATGTTTGTCCTGGTACAGAATGGCTCCAATTCCCACATTAGATGCATCACACGCAACCACGAATAACTTGGAAAAATCTGGCAGGGCTAGCACAGGGGTAGTCATGAGAGCATCGATCCTTGAGGTTCAGAAATGCTGACTCGGCTTCTGTCGTTCATGCAAAATTATCTTTTTGCAGCATATGAGTTAGTGGCCTGGCTATCGGGCCAAAACCTTGTACAAACTTCCTGCAGTATCCGGCTAGTCCCAAAAATCCTCTCAACCCCTTGACGGTAGTGGGTTTAGGCCACTCCTCTATACCTTGCACTTTGATTGGATCCACTGCCACTCCAGCTGCAGATATGACATGTCCCGAATATGCCACAGATTTTTGAGCAAATGCACATTTTGAGAACTTCACCTTCAGCTGATGAGCTCTCAATACCTCGAAAACATGAGCCAAGTGTGTAATATGCTCAGTTAAAGTTCTGCTATAAACTAATATGTCATCGAAGAAAACCAAGACATATTTGCGTAAATAGGAACGAAAAATTGAGTTCATCAGAGCTTGAAAAGTGGAGGGAGGCATGACTGTGAACTCATAGTAACCCTTGTGCATGTAAAACTCTATTTTCGGAATGTCCTCTTCGTACATACGGATTTGGTGGTATCCGAATCTAAGATCAAGCTTGGTAAATATGGCCGCTCCCGGCAACTTGTCTCATAACTCATCAATTAAGGGGATAGGAAATTTATCCTTAACGGTTATTTGATCGAGGGCTCTGTAATCAACACATAACCTCCATGTGCCCTCTTTCTTTTGAACTAATACGATTGGAGATGAAAATGGACTGCAACTGGGTCTAATTATTCCCATTTTCAACGTTTCCGACACTTGAGCCTTAATCTCTTGCTTCTTAATATGGGGATAACGATAGGGTCTTACATTCACAGGACCAGCACCAGGTACAAGAGGAATCCTGTGATCTATTGAACGTTGAGGTGGTAAGGCCACTGGTTCAACAAATGACTCTTGATAAAGCTCTCGTATATGTAGAATTTCGGGTTGGGAGGGTGGAATGGGACAAAACAAAAGTTATAGCTTGGAGGTATCCTCTTTTGTCTTGTAGATTTGCTTTAGCTAATTGTGGCTGTATCAGCCTTGCTCCTCCTGTGTTCATTATCATTCCCACAGTCAATAATGACAGCTTTACAAATATTTGCAACAATGATATTTTTGCCTCCTGTAAACAATATTTGACAGTAAAATTGTTCTATTTGATAATGTTTTGAAAGGCGAGGTGAGGCGTTTTTGGTTGAGCACGGTGAGGCGTAAGCCTTTCTAACATTATGTTATGGGACAAATAATATAATACAATTAAATTGTACAACTAATTTTTATTGAAGCAAAATAAAATTAAGTAATATATTAAGAACCAAAAGCTTATATTACTGAACTCACATAGTTGTTTATTTATCAACCGTTGTAAGACTAATTCTTGAAAATTCACAGCATGCATGGAATGAGCACAGTGAACAGAATGTTTTAAAATTTCCTTTTCCTGCCAGTTCCAGTAACAAGTTCAGGCTTCCTCTCATAAGTTTGCGTGAACACTTTAGCAGCAGGAAAATCGTATACACAGTTATTTTCTTATGACCTGCAGCTGCAGCACTCAATGGCATGCGTGCTAAGTTAAAGTTGTAATCAAAACTAGAAGAACTCCTAGAAAGATACCATCCAATAAAAAAGTAAATTGATCCACGGCATGCCTCTCACTTGAGATCAGAAAATCTCCAGAGGCTTTATAACAGATTCATTCGTCCCCACCGATAACAATTGCCAGCTGACGGAAAATTGTAAATAGCACAAAATACAAGTACTAGAGACACAAAAGTCAGTTTGCCAGATTAAATCCTGTCGAGGGAAAATTGTAAATAGCAAACAAATATCTCTCAACACCCAAAGGGGAACAGTTTTTTTTTTTTTTTTTTTTTCCATTAATGGGGTTGGGGAATTCAAACTTGGGATCTATTCCAACATCGGTGAGATACAACATTTCCCTCAAAATTATTAGGGGGAAGTGCGATGTGTATTGCTGTAGATAAGACAACTATACAACATCATAAAAGACTGCAAACACTACAAATGAAGCATCGCATTCTCCATAACATAAATAATGAGCTTACATAATTGTATATTCATCAAACATTGATAAGCCTGTAACTACTGATAAATCACAGCACGCATCCAACGGACAGTTGAAATAACAAGTTTTTCTCATGACCTGCAGCACCGTTGTGCATGCATTTTAAGTTGTGTTTCAATCAAAGTTAGAAGCATTACCTGAAAACTATCATCCAAGTAAAGAATAAACAAGTGCTTTGGAGACAGAAACAGGTTACTCAACCGCAAATGATTCAAGAGGAGAAGCAATAAATAAGTAAACTGATCCCCAACATACCACTCTCTTGATCTCAGAAAATCTCCAGAAGTTTTCAAATAGATTCATTTGTCTCCACAGATAACAATTGCCAAATGACTCCAGAGTATCCCATTAAAGCTGGACCTTTTGTCCCTTAAGGAACCCAATCATCAGTTGCAGTTGCTGAGTTTTCTTTTCTTTTTTTCATAAGACAAGAAATCCCATACTTACGGAATCACAACGACCACGTAATGATGCTTACCCAGGCCAGCTGCTTGTGGAGAACAATTACAAACAGAGCAGGAATAAAGGTCTGAAAACCATTCCAAGATACCATTAATATAGCGCGTACACACACATAAAAATCAAGAAAGTGTGTGAAACTTATATTTCATATGCTCTCTCTGCCATTGACTCAAAGAAAAGGTTAAGAGTTATAGGATTGGAATATCGTTATGGTAGTGCACTCACTCCGGGTTCATCTCTTCACAAGGCCACTAAGTAGAAAAATAAACTGAAACAGCAACAGAAGAGTAGACAAAAGAAACATATGGGTTAGAGAACTGATATCGTCTAATTTGAAAAGTAGACAAAATAAATTGTTGTTTTCACTCCTCTCCAGAATAGTTAATACTGAACCCCAACAGAAGCAAGATATGAGTGCATTCTATCAAAAGCAATTTTCCAAGCAAGACAGTGCAGCATCAAGGGGTTAAAAAGTTGCAACATCATACGTCCTGGATATCCACTTTTCCTTGGTATACACACAACAACTGAGGTACTTCACCCAGATAACTGTCAACAAATCTCTCCAAGAACTCCTTCTCCACAGGTCCAAACACAGAATGTAAGCTCAGTTTTTCAGTATTTATCAATCCTTTCGACAACAAAACTCTAACAACCGAACACCTCGGGATGGTTCTCTTCTGCAAACTATAATTCAAAACATATGGGCACTTGAGAATTGTTTCTGACGACCATCCCATCTTGTTCACTAAAAGATCCATTGTTTGCATTATTTTCTTCTCTGACAGAGAAATACACTCCGGGCGCCTCCTGAAAGCAGAGAGAACATCAGCCTCCGACCAACCCCACCTGCTATAAACTTCACAATTTCGCTTCAATATCGGCTTATAAAATGAACGACACATTATGCTTATTGCCAACACGGAAATCGACTTTTCCAGGTTAAAACCCAGTCCCTTAACCTCTTTCAAAACTTGGCGAAACTTTTCAGTATCATGTATCAAAGCATGCGTACAATGAGCTAGCAACAGAGTAATGCATGATTCAGGCATACCTAATTCTCTCAAAATCGCGATATTTGGCACTACTTTCTTGGTGTGGGCTTGCAAGAAAATCGACGAGTTGTACTTGAAAACAGAAACGATATTTTTCTCAGGAAGCAGACTCCTCAGGAAATTATAAGTGGGTACAAGCTGTTTCTCCAAGCTTCTTTGCAAAAGACTTGGATTCAGAACCAGCGTTTTTGCGAGGTCCTCCCTTGAAACTCCAAGAGAGCTGAAAAACTCAAGCTTTGGCAAAAGGGTTTGCTCAGGGCTGGCTAAAAGAAGTTGTGGGCGAGTTTTGCAAAACTTTGAGATCTGGGTTTGAGAGAATCCATGGTTTCTTAGAAGTCCCAAAACGGAGTCTGCTTTTTCTGGGGACTGCAACTTGATCCTTTTGGATGTTGAAATCGCATCTTCTGGCGACAACCCACATGAGGTTATGAGGTAATTGACGGTGAAACTGCGTTGGTCTTCTGAGATTTCTGAGGTGAACTGTCTACAGAGTATCCGATTTTGAAGAGAAAAATGTGAGGGTTTTAGATCTCCGGCAATCAATATTTCAGTTCTGGAAGCAAATTTAGAAAGAAATAGTAAATAATCCAATCTGAGGCTCCTCAAGTTGGAGAGCGGTACCATGGTTGAGGTCGAAGACGGTCAATTCCGAAAATTGAAAACCCCCAAGCCAGGTTTTAGCGATTACAAGTTGATAACTATATCAAAGGTGGGCTATTGTTGGAGTTGATGTGGTGGTGCAGCAGTGCGCGAAATTTTAAAAGATTTTTTATGTGGACAGACCGGTACTTTGACGAAAGAATACTGCTATTTTAACTAAGGTGGGCACCGGCTGGTTCGATTCGGTATTTTCACTTTAAATTGAAATTAAAATCGGTATTTTTTTGGGAAATAGCCTTAAATGCCACCCGTTTGTTAGTTTTAAGTGGAAATACCATCCCTCCCCAAAATTTTTGCAACTACCACCTATAAATACATACTTATTGCCCACTTATCTCCCAGCTAACACTTTTGGTCAATTTTTGGTTTTTTTCTCTCTCTCTCTCTCTCTCTCTCTCTCTCTCTCTCTCTCTCTCTCTCTCTCTCCATCTAGTTAACTATGCCTCTTCTCACGAAGAAGATCAAGAACAACCTACAAAACCCACAGCTTTGCCCTCAAAACCCAGTTCATCCCCTTACTCTCTGTTTTCTTCTCTACCCAAATCCAAACCCCAACTTCATCTCTCTTCGAATCCCTTCTGCAACATAAACAAACCCAAACAAAACCATCTTTTCTGAATATGAGAGCATGTCTTGGCATTAGGTGGCCGTTGTTTGAGCATTTTGGTCCAATTTTGGGGGGTTTTGAAGTTAGGGTTTACATGCCCTCTTCAAGAACAGCTTATGCAGAAAATGAATTGTTGGGAATATGTAAGTTTTGATGTTAAATTGAATTTGATTACTAAAATTGGAATTGTGATTGATTTCGTCTGTATTTTGTGTAGAAAGTGAAGTATTGGGATTGATTTTGTTTGTCTGAAACAACAAATGTGTTTGTTCTTTGTCGATTGATTCTTGCAATTGGTATTGGGATTTTCTATGAACTTGTTATGATTATATCATAGTGAGGTAGCATTGTTGATTCGCTATTTGCAATCGTATTGTGATTTTATTGCGGTTGTATTGTAGTGGTATTGCTTTTGTATTGCTATGGTATTGCTGTTATATTGATTTTTTTTCTTCTGTTTTATTGATATGTTACTATAATTTAATAGGAATATATGTTGATATCATTTTTCTTTATTCTTGGCTGAAGTATTATTTACGATCTCTCTCTCTCTCTCTCTCTCTCTCTCTCTCTCTCTCTGCTCTTCGTATTTTTCTCAACATTTATGTGTTAATTTAATGCCTGGTATTGTTTTGGAACCATAATCATTCTCATTCTCATTGTTTCTTTAAAAGATTGCTGTGAAATTGTTACTCCATTTCCTTCAAGTCAACAACATCTTTTACATCCTCAACTTTTACAGAAGCCTCTCCGCCCTTCCTTGCTCGAGGGTATTTTGACGATGTAGGAGTGTAAAATGTGATTCCATTAAGGGCGTTGTGTCCTTTTTGTAATATGTTGTAGATTATGAATATATAGTGGGAATGTGGAGTTTTTGTATTGCCATTGTATTGCTCCCCTATTGTATTTGTATTGTCATCGTATTGCCATTGTAGTGTTGTGGTATTGCCTGGTTATTGCACTTATATTTGTTTCTTATCACCTGTTTTTTCAAGTCTGTTTTGTGAAGGAACTTATAAGGATATTTTGTAAAAGAAAACGCTTGATTGTATTAGTTTATTTTGTAAAGGAAACTGTCAGATCATTATTCATTATCATATAAATAAGGTACAACAAGCACCGTATATGTATCTCTTCAATATGATTGATTCATGTTCAGCTATTGGTGTAAGAATGCGATTCCATTAAGGTGTAAGAATGTGATTCCATTATTGATTTTTTATTGATTATTTATTATTGTAAGAATGTGATTCCATTAAGGACGTCACGTCCTTTTTATAAATCAAACTCATAGTTGCTTTCCCTGCAACAAATTATATTAATTAAGAAAACCAACCAAAAAGCAATAAACAAAAACAATACGAAAGTAATGGCACGTAGATTATAAAGTGGTAACAAACATGCAATACAAAAGCAATACGATAGCAATAAACAAGCAATAAAGTGGCAATATACAAGCAATAAAAACGAAATACAAATACAATAAACAAGTTGGGCGTGGCTTTTCTTTTTCTTGTGCAATCTGAAAAGAAAAGGGGAAAGAAACAGAAATTGTCAACACAAAACTGCAGAAAAAAAACAGAAAATGATTATATCAGACATTTCCCCTTACATTTTTCCTGGTAATGATATATACCCTATGAAATTGGAGACATTGTTGACACTGAAAGTAGCTGAGGCATGCATCATTTTGCAAACACAATGATGAGATTGAGATATGATGCACATTTCACAATTTCCACCTTATTATAATGGAATTTAAAATTATAGATACAAAATTCTATACTGATAATGATAACCACCCCAAGCTAAGGACGGCTCGGCATAAATTAATACAACTTCAGTCAGACTATGGCATTATATATATCCCTTGAAATACAATATACAAATTGCTGGCTCAAAGAAGAGTAACAAAATTTTGATTCCAAATCCAGCATTTCAATACAATGCTGGAGGAAGTTGCAACAAATTGATGACTATAAGTCTACGTCCATCTTAAAGATAAAATTCTTTCCACCATCTTGGAGGCCTGACATAATGCTCTTTGATAGTCACCCACCCTTCTCTAAAAAAAGTTCTTCTTTCCTCTGCAGGAAAAAAGAAAGAAAAACCAAGATCAAGATCAATTGTCCTCCAAAAATATCGCTTAATTCTGAAGGAACAAAACTTTGTGTCATGGTTACTGCAGATGTATTCTGAGGGCCAACCGTCTCCCATTCATCTTCTTCTGCAGAAGATACTAGAGATGATTTGAGCCCATTAATACTCAAGGGATGTCCTTCAAGCTTAAGTACTTCATCATGCATCTAATCCATAATGAAGCTAAGGAACTCCTGAGCACCATCTTGTCTGAAAAACAAAAATAGTTTCACAAAATAGAAAGTAGAATATAGACATGCCGACATAAATATTTACACTAGACAGAGAAGAAACTAAACAATGCAAATTTAACCCTTTGGTGATTACTCTTGAGGTGTTCTAGGTTTCTTCTTTCCTTGGTCCATGAAAATATTGGCGAATTCAGAATAGTACAAAAGATTGTTAACCTATTTGTTACAATATTTTACCGATCACAAGTTAACTTCTAAAATATCTCAGTCTAACCCATTATTTCACATTAAATGGGTTGCAACAAGTGTAATAAACCACAAACAGATAAATAAATTGGAAAAAAGTGTAACATGTTTTCAGAAAATAAACAATTTAAGTGGAGACATTGTAACAACAGACATTTTAGTCATGAGCTATGTCAGGCAGTGGCACTTTTCCAAGCCATCAGACAAATTGTAAAGCATGAGAATTATCAATCAAGCCTAATAATACTGAAGGAAAACCATTACCTATCAATACAAGATTTATGAAAATCACAAAGTAACAAAATTGCACTACATGTCTGACCTTTCTTGTTTATTTGGAAATAGTGAAAAGATATTAATATAAGGAAAGAAAGGAAATAGTGCATAAGGGATTTAAAAGAAAAAAAGTGGCAGGGAAGGACAACTTTTGTGACTACAAATAGATGCATGTGTCTAAATCTTTTTGCAATGATCGTGCCTTACAAAAATAGAGTTCTTTTTCTCTAAACAAAAATATCTTAAAACAAAGGAAAGAAGGAAATGGAGTAACAATTTCACAAGAATCTTTTAAAGAAACAATGAGATTGACAATGATTATGGTTCCAAAACAATACCAGGCATTAAATTAACACATACATGTTGAGAAAAATACGAAGAGCAGAGAGAGATCGTAAATAATACTTCAGCCAAGAATAAAGAAAAATGATATCAACATATATTCCTATTAAATTACAGTAACATATCAATAAAACAGAAAAAAAAAATCAATATAATAGCAATACCATAGCAATACAAAAGCAATACCACTACAATACAACCGCAATAAAATCACAATACGATTGCAAATAGCAAATCAACAATGCTACCTCACTATGATATAATCATAACAAGTTCATAGAAAATCCCACTACCAATTGCAAGAATCAATCGACAAAGAACAAACACATTTGTTGTTTCGGACAAACAAAATCAATCCCAATACTTCACTTTCTACACAAAATACAGACGAAATCAATCACAATTCCAATTTCAGTAATCAAATTCAATTTAACATCAAAACTTACATATTCCCAACAATTCATTTTCTGCATAAGCTGTTCTTGAAGAGGGCATGTAAACCCTAACTTCAAAACCCCCCAAAATTGGACCAAAATGCTCAAACAATGGCCACCTAATGCCAAGACATGCTCTCATATTCAGAAAAGATGGTTTTGTTTGGGTTTGTTTAGGTTGCAGAAGGGATTTGAAGAGAGATGAAGTTGGAGTTTGGATTTGGGTAGAGAAGAAAACAGAGAGTAAGGGGATGAACTGGGTTTTGAGGGCAAAGCTGTGGGTTTTGTAGGTTGTTCTTGATCTTCTTCGTGAGAAGAGGCGTAGTTAGCTAGATGGAGAGAGAGAGAGAGAGAGAGAGAGAGAGAGAGAGAGAGAGAGTTGAGAGAGGAAGAGAGAACCATGAGATAGAGTTGAGAGAGAGAGAGAGAGCTGAAAGAGAAACCAAAAATTGACCAAAAGTGTTAGCTGGGAGATAAGTGGGCAATAAGTATGTATTTATAAGTGGTAGTTGCAAAAATTTTGGGGAGGGATGGTATTTCCACTTAAAACTAAAAAACGGGTGGCATTTAAGGCTATTTCCCTATTTTTTAATCGGTCTGGTTCAGTCTGATTTTAGTGAAAAAAAATATATATATATTAGAAAACTGACCAATCTGGTTTGAATCGATTTTGGTCAGTTTTTTTTTATTTTGAACCGGATTATTATTTTATTTTTTCAAAGTAATTTTTTATTATAAATTTCAACTAAAATTTTAGTTTTTTGGGCTTGAAAATTAACAAATGATCCAATAGCATACAAAGAGAGATATTGGGCTTAGAAAAGAGATGTTTTGAAGTTTGACTTGAGAAAATGTTAGTTATGAGATTAAAAATGTAGTATTGGATTGTTTGGGCCTAAATTTGGCACGCCCAGTCTAAAAGAAAAGGCCCACATCATTTTTCAGGCCACTTGTTTGGACCTAAAATTTACGCCCTCAGCCTATCGACACGCCCAGCCCGAACGAGCCAAAGTAATGCACACGGCCCAATTATTGGAAGCCTGGAAGCAATCAAAATCAGGAGGAGACTTGGGTCGCTTGGGCCTCAAAGGAACTCAGATTGGGCTCGAAGCAAATTGGACTCAACTAAATCTTTAAATTAGAACAGACTCACGTGACCCCTGACTTAGAAAAGTCAACAATTTCGGTTGAAATTAAAGATTGAATAGGGGCAGGTATAAAGAAGGACATCTCTGGAAAAAACTCTGTTTCCAGGAGATCAAGTTCCGTTTTGTTTATTCAAAAGATATCCTCCTGCACCAGAGAAGGCACCATTTTCAAAGGATAAGCAGACTCTGTTTCTGTGAAAAGGAAATAAGTGGGAAACAGGGAGTTGTTCAAAAACTGGGAACTTACCATCACAAGCTTTAGACTGTTGCAAAAGCAGTTGAAATGGAAGAAAAGTATGGCACCCCATCAAATGCAGGGAAATGATCACTTCAAGAACTGATTGATAAGTGCTTGCTTGCCAGAAAATGGATAGAACTCCCTTTCTTTTCTTTTAAAAACTAAAGATCTTTTGAGATTGTTTGCCGCCCAATATTAAAAGAATTAGAACTCCCGCTCTCAAAGGCATTTCTTATAAATACAGGAGAGAGTGAACAGAGTAAAGACAATCAATCAACACAACCAAAAACTCAGTCAAAAGACAAACACTCAAAATGATCACTTGATCTCAGAAAATCTTCAAACAGACCCAGAGTCTGAAACATTTCAATTTCAAAAGCTTCACGACAAGCTTGCAGAATCATACTGCTTTTCTCCCAGCAAAGACAGCTAGAACATTGCGTCTGATTTGAATCCTAGTTCACAAAATAGCAAAACGAAATTCCTCTCGTTACAAATTTGGTTCAGCAAAGCCAAGGCAAGCAGAGTTTGAGTTTTCACAAATACAAAAACCTCAACAAATTTATGGAAAGCCCTGACTAAGCAGCACAGGTACCACAGTACAGTTCCAGCTTAAAGTCCAGCCACTTCTGCCCCTTTCAGACTGGAGAAGTCCCAGTTCTGCCCATCCAAAAGCCTTCCAGGGCTTGAAATAGATTAAAGCTCTGCCAAACTCAAGCTTTGGTATCGATTTGCAGCTTAAGCCTAGCAGTTGAAGTTGTTGAAAGTCCAGTCCAGCCCAGAACAGAGGCCTCCATCCAGACATAAATGAAAACACAGCCTTGTTTTTGTCTTTTTATAGTCAGTTTTCCCTTTTGAACCTTGTAAAGGGGAGTTCTGCCTGAAAACGATTCACTCTGTTATCATTTATTTTGGCTAGAACTACCAGTTTTATACTGAGAAAAATTATGAAGTCCTTACCAGTCTAAGGCATAGAAAATAACTTACTTGGGAGATATTCCTCACCCAAATTCACAATCGCTTGTTCAAAAATTAGTGACTTGGGGCGCAAGTTATCTATTTTTTAAAGAAGTCTGCTAGGATTTTTATCGCTAGCAGTAGACCCGGCAATATCGGACACGACCCGTTAACACGACACGAATTCGCACGAAAATAACAGTATTTGGGTTGAGCTTAATGGGTCGGGTTGATAACGGGTGGACCCGTTAGTCACCCGTTAAGCTAACGGGTTGGGTCAGTATTATTCGCGAATCACCCGTTAACCCGTTAAGAGCAAGGGCATTTTTGTAATTTTCGTTATAAAATTAACCTAGGTTGAATTGAAGCTTCTGTTTTGTTATTCCCTCCTCGCGCCGCTCTCTGTCTCTCTCAACAGAAAAAAAAAAACTCTCTCTTTCTCGCTAGATCCAAACCAAATCATCAACATCAACTACCTTTCCTCTTATCCAACGAAAAGGTATGAAAATCTCAAGTTATTTATGTGTTTTATTTTTCATTTATGCATTATTATATCAGTACCAAAGTGAGTTGGAAGGATTGCTTTCTTTTCTGCCGTTTGTCTTTCTTCTCTGTCTTTCTCTTAGCAAGTACAAATTATGATTCATTGATTCATTCAATGAGTTATTTGTATTATATTTCTAATTTGAGGTGTTTTCACTTAATAATTCCCACAAAAATATTGTTTATTTTTTAAATGGGTGAAATGAGTTAAGCGGGTGAAACGGGTGAAAAATGACCCATTAGCCATAACGGGTCGTGTCGTGTTATTCGCGAATTTGTGCGGGTCGTGTTTGGGTCTAGTATTTCTGACCCGTTAGCTTAACGGGTCGTGTTCGTGTCAACCCGTTAAGAAAACGGGTTGACCCGTTAACGACCCAAAACCCGCTAAAACGACTCGTTTGCCAGGTCTAGCTAGCAGTGGCACGCTTGACACACAAACAAAGTTAATTTATTGACCAACCATGGTCCTTGGATTAATGGGGAATTTTGCCCTACCATCACAGGAAACAAATCAAAACGGGTGAACATGGATTTAAATAATTTTGTAAAAAAACATAATATAATACACAACCGGTCCGATCGGGTCCATTTTGATTTGGTAAGGTGTGAAATCGAAATTGAAACCGAAACTAGTCTGGTTCAATTTGATGTCGGTTTGTTGACTTTTTTAGTCAATCAATTTTTTTTTCCTATATTTTCCATCCGGTAAGGTTCGTTGTTCCGCTTTTCCGGTCTCCATGTCCATCCCTAATTTCCACTCTTGTTCTATTTCTCACCCACTTTATCTTTAAAATTTTTAAAACAAATTTACCACTTTGTAAAATGACTTCTATAAACTTAAGGAAAACAGTTATGATGAATCTTTTCATAAGCTACAACAAGGCAAAGAATAAAAAATTAAAAGATCCAGAAAATCGAAATATTAGACTAAAACATTTATCTGATCCGTCAAATACAACTTGATCTTCTCCAAACATGAACTATTAATGATTAGCAAAGAGAATTTGCTTGAATCAATAATTAAATGGTATTTTAGGAATAATAGTAGGTGGAAAGATAAAATTGTATATATATATTTTTTTTTCAAATTTTCATGATAGGTGGGAAAATAAAGTGGATGAGGAAATAGGATAGGGGTGGAAATAATAGCACTCTTAATTAAACAAGGGTGCAAGGTGTTAAAAAGTTGATTGAGATCCACTAGTGTATTGGTTTGGAGTAAATGCTCCATCAGGCAAGATCCCTAGGTTCAAGTCTTAGTATTCGTGTAGTGTGTGTGAGTTTAGTATATTATCAACCCTCTTAATAAAAAAATGTTCTAAAAAATACAAAAAGTTGAATGAAACCAATGCTTGTATTTATTAATCAAGAAAACACACAACTATGATGCAGGGTTGGGAATAGGATAACTAGGGGAAGAGTAGTTCATATGATTCCCTGACTCTTGTCTTCTCTCATTCCTGATAAGTGAGCGTGTCAGTAATCAAATAGGCTCAAAATTTGAAATGGGATTAACTAGGAAGCTTGTCTTGTTAACAATTGTGATACCAATTCTATCAAAATAAACATTAATACGTTTTTTTTTTTTTTTTTTTTTTTTTATACAAACGATATTCTACTCTCAATTAATCTAAATTACAAGGAGGGAAATTCGAACTTAGGTGCCCAGAGCCTTCGCATCCTTCATGAAGATGGCAGCCATTTTTCCCTCATCGTCATCTTCTGAAGCTTCCTCAGTCTTCTTCTTCTCTTTCAAATCAGGGATTGGAATTCCCTTTTCAACCAGATTCCACAACCCATATGACTATATTATGGTTACCATCTTGATTCTCTAGAACTCATAGTTCTCACCGGAGAAGATCGGAGTTCTTACTTCTGAACTTCCAGATCCCACCATCTCTGATCTCAGGTAAGCCACGAACGAGCTGTATTTTAGATTTTTATCGAACTTAAGCAATTTCACAGAAAATCGATTGAGCTCTGATGTAGCTCGATTGCACAGATTGAAAAACGCCCAGACTCAATAGAACGAACCTGGCTCTGAGGCCATGTTAGAGTTTTGTAGTCTTGCTGGGTTATGAAATGCTCAAGACAAAAGAGAGGAATAGAAGAATAATGAAAATGCAGAAAAGAATGAGAATGCTCTGCTTCTCCCAATCTGAGAATGCAGAGAGAGAGTATATTTCTTATCTGAGCATGAGCACACACAACGTGTACTTCATGACTGTTTGCCTTAGCTGGATACACACAAGCATCATATTGTATCTCAGCCATTCATTTAGCTATACTAAGATCTCTACACGTGGCTTATTTGAGCCTTACATTTTGGAGCCTTTCACCTGTCATTTTGAGAGACTAAGTGCATTCACTATTGTAGTTCTAGGCTTATGCTAATCAGCTCATTTACTTACAGTTCTACATAGATGACCTATTCGATTCTGACTTGGATTATGTTTAAATGACCTACTAGAGTTCATTTAAATGAAGCAAACATTAGAGAATTGAATTCCCAGTAAGAAGAGAAAAGGAAGTAAACAGAGAAAAAGGAAGAGAATCGAGAACAGTAATTTGCATTTCCATGATGAAAGGCAATTCAACTCCTAGAGCAAATTCTCCAAATGCATTTCCATGATGAAGAGGCTCACAATGTATGTAACATTTCCTGATGAGAACAGTAATTTGCAAATTAAACTGAGGTGCAGAGAATCCACAATCTGAATGATAAAATGTAAACTGATCAATAAATATTTATATGCAGAGATTATGCACCAGTATTTCGATAACAAATTAGGAGAATTTTCTATGAGAAAACAGAACTGTTTGGTAACCATAGTATCAGAAAACTGAAAGATGAATTCTGTAACATACATCATTAACCTCTCACCCTTCCATATTTGCTGTCATATTTTCTCAACCATTTATAGAGTAGCTTGTCTGCAGCAAAAGGTGTATGATTCACAGCATGCTGTAGTACGTTAGTAACATTTGTTTATAGGGAAAAACAAATGTTACTAACTCACTACTCACATCACATCTCACCTTGACTGTTTAGCTGATTATTCCTTCTTGTGTGCCACCAAGAAAAAAAAAAATATTGCTCCACAAAACAATGAAACACTTCTAAATAACCAAATAATAGTTAATAGATTGGGGAATGAATCAGACTAACAGATCAAACATGGATTGTACCCTCAATGCCCTACTGAGTCAAAGCAGCAATACCAGAAAACATACATTTCTAGTTCCCATTTTCAGGTGGTTAGCTTGATAATGCTTGTACAATAATATACCTCAATCCTCAGTGTCACATTTTCCCGAGAAGACAATGCAGATATAAAAACAATTAAAATGAGATGTTCACAGCATGAATGCCTACCAAATGCCATTCCATTTTAATTCTCAGATGACTCCAATAATGTGTAATGCTGTGGATAAAATAACTATACAGCTTCAATACAAAGCTGCAAAGCAGCACAATCTCCATAACCTAAATACTGAATTTACATAGTTGTTTATTTATCAACCGTTGTAAGACTGTAACTATTGAAAATTCATAGCATGCATAGAATGAGCACAGTGAACAGAATGTTTCAAATTTTCATTTTCCTGCCAGTTCCAGTAAAAAGTTTAGACTTCCTCTGTGTGTGTGTGTATTATATATATATATATTGGGACTATTCATTGGAACAATGACAAGTCAGCTGGCAATAGTTATCGGTGGGGACGAATGAATCCGTTTTAAAGCTTCTGGAGATTTTCTGTAATTTTCACCACTTGTCCAATTGCCAATAGTAATCACCAATGCGATCCTTAATTTCAAAACGATCAAATTCATCACGTATACTCATTCATATATAAGGAAAGGTGTTAAAACTGATGGTGCTGTTGTCCTTGGAACTCCAGTCGTGCCCGCCCCCCAACCCCATGTATACTGAGATAAGCATAAAAAATGCCTTGCTCCAGGGATTCCGATAAGCTAGTCATTACGTGTACATTTTGATTGCAGGCTTTGAAGTCACTGAATTGTACTTCTTGGTACTGTTAAATGAATATATATTTCTCAGATTTTTGCAATAAGTTTAAATTGGACCCCAACAGAAGCAAGACGTGTGTATTGTCTCAAAAGCAATTTTCCAAGCAAGACACTGCAGCATCAAGGTGTTAAAACTGTTATAACATCATACATCCTGGAATTCAACTTTCCCTTGATACACATTCAACAACTGAGGTATTTCCTTGAGATATGCAGTTACAAACTTCTCCAGGAAGTGCTTCTCCACAGGCAGCAACACAGAACCCAAATGCAAGTTTTCATCTATAACTCCTTTCAAAAACAAAACCTTAACAACCAAACACCTTGGGATCAGTCTCCTCTTTAAACTCAAACTTACGATCACAGGATATTGGGCAATCTTTCTTGACGGCCATCCCATGTTGTTCACTAAAAGATCCATTACGTCCATTACCTTCTTCTCCGAGTGAATCATACACGGCGGATACCGCCTGAAAGCAGAGAGAATATCGTCATCGGACCAACCCCAACTACTATAAAGTTCCCAATTTCGATTCCATACTGACTTGTGCCTACCACACAACACACGTAGAGCAGACACGGAAGTGGCTTTTTCCAGATTAAATCCCATTTCCTTGACCTTAGCCACAACTACACCAAACCTTTCATGCTTTAGCATCAGAACATTAATATAATGAGCTAGCAACAGAGAAATGCATGATCGGGGCATACCTAGTTGTCTCAAAAGATCAATATTTGGCACCACATTTTTGGAGTGGCCATTGAAGAAAAACCACGAGCGGCCCTTCAAAAGAGAAAGAGCCTTTTTCTCAGGAATCCAACTCCTAAGGAAATTATAATCGGGTAAAATCTCTTTCTCCAAGCTTCTTGACAAAATCTTTGGACAGAAAGCCAGAGTTTTGGCAAGGTCCTCCTTTGAAACTCCGAGAGAGATAAAAAACTGAAGCTTTGGCAAAAGGGTTTGCTCAGGATCGGCTAAAAGAACTTCTGGGTGTAACCTGACAAACTTTGAGAGCTGGGCTTCAGAGAGTCCATAGTTTCTCACAAGGGCCAAGACGGAGTCTGCTCTTTCTGGGGTTTGCAACTCGACCTTCTTGGATGCTGAAATTGCAGCTTTTGGAGACAACCCACATGAGTTTATGAGGTAAGTGACTGTGAAATTGTGTTGGTTTGCCGAGATTTCTGAGGTGAAGTGTCGGCAGAGTAACTGATTTTGAAGAGAAAAATTTGAGGGTTTTCGATCTCCAACAACAAACCTTTTAGTTTTTGAAGCAAATGTAGAAGACAGTATTGAATAACCCAATCTGAGGCTCTTCAACTTGAAGATCAATGCCATGTTTCGAAGTCGATGATAATCAATTTCTATTGGAAAATCGAAAAACCCTAGTTGAAACCTGCGGCCTGAGCTAAGTTGATTTTGGAATGCTATCCTTGTTGCAATGACCTCCAGAGTAGAAGTAGAAGACGCTGGGAATGAACTGCGGCGCGGAGACAAAAAACAGAGCAGCTGATTTCTGGCTGATCTTGGCTTTCGTTTTGATACGGATACCCAACTTTCTCCTAAGTTAACCCAGCTTGATGTTTACACCCAACTCCTTTTTAAAAAAATGTAAATTTTAGTCACAAGGCTAAAATTGTTATAAAACTAAAGGAATTGAGGAGAGTAACTAGAGAAATTGAGCTGTAATAGAAATGCTCTGATATTTTCATTAATTCTTTCTCTCTTTTTTTATCTCTCTTACAATGAAGGGAGGACGTCCACTTATAGGGAAAGTTTCTTGGCTTCCCGTGAGTGTGCAGTGGATCTCCAAAATCTTCCTCCAACATCATCTTTATATTTTTCATTATTTCCAAATGCGTGGGCTCCACTCAAGACTTTTACAACACTCCCCCTTGGAGACCACCATGTATGAAATATGCCTCGTTAAAAACCTTGCCAGTAAAACCCAGTGGGACAAAAACTGGTCAAAGGGAAAAAAGAGTACATAACCATGTGTAACATAAAATTCTGTGTATATTGACACGCGTGCTACACTGCCTCGTTAAAACCTTGCCAGGAAAAACCCAGTGGGATAAAAACCTGGACGAAGGAAAAATAGTACAGTGTGTGAAGGTCTTTATTGATAACACGCTCCCCCTGATGCTTGACAAAGTATCTTTAAGCCTTACTGTTTATCATCTGTTGGCATTGCTTCGGTGAGTCAATCTTGTAATATTGTTGGACGCTCCCCCTGAAGAGTATCTCCCCCTGATATCTTCATGACTATCTTTCTAGAGAAAAGATCTTTCGGATTGAGTGAATGATGTAGCCACCAATAATTCATGTAATTGAGTAAGTAAATATATTTCTAGTGAGCTATTTCTATGTAAATCATAGAAATTTCCAAAGTCCGCTTATCTTAACAAAACCTGGGCTATTTGTAAGTTCACTTGAAAAGAATATGCCCGTATATGGTGTTATGCGGAGAAAGTATTACATATGCCTCACATCATCCCAAAGTGATGGCGACGGAGCTGAGCTCTATCTGGAAAATACAATATCCGGTCCAATATATTTCCGGAAAATCATTTAAGTGCCCAACGGATAATCCACACAAAATGCTTCAATACTTTCTTAGTATAAGCAAGAATCTCGTTGGCATAATGCTCGATCTTCAAGCCGAGACAAATGTTACTTGAACTTTTCAAGAGTTTTAACCAAGTATTAACTCTTCACGAGTTTTGATCAATTATCAACTCTCCAAGAGCTGTAATGTGTTGCAACCATATCGTAATTAGTGTACTCACTGAGGCAATTTATACATATTAGTATTGAGTACAAAATTTGTGCTTCAGGCACACGTCCTTCAAGGACTTGCTTCTTGTAATTTCAATCCTTCACGGATTTAAGAGGTTATACTTCATGACACAGTATATAACTTTATATCCAGCTATTTGTTTTGCTTATACATCTTTAGGGAATCGCTTCTGGCGATATGCTCCGTGCATTTAATAACCCTTAAAGATAATATGTTGGTCTCAGTAAATGTGCAATAGGAAGACACAATTGCATCTGTAAATATGGAGAAAACCAACATTTCTTGTTTCTGCCAGAAACATTGTGCCATATAAAATGGGTATATTCCATTTTATTCCGAACACCCAAGTATAACTTTCAGTATTAACATCTTTTGGGGTTCGTACTATGGGTTTATTCTTTCACGTTCATTCTCATCTGTAATGGAATTGCCTCTTTCCATTTTGGCCAATGATATTGTCGACATTTAATAATAGAACGTAGTTCCAATCAACACAGCCCATTGATGATTTGAGTAGCTACTCCAAAACCAAAATTTTCATTCATCAATTCATGATCCCACCATTCTCATGTGCATGCGCATGCATCAATTATAAGCATTTCTTTGCTTTTGGGTACCCAAGCCACTTCAGGGGGCTTTTATTGTCTCTTTTCAGATAGACATCTCTTATAAGATCAATTATGTGAGAATGTGGATCATAACCTCCAGTGGAGCGTTATTTTACAGTAGGGCGTGGATAATCTCCATTTAAGGAGTTGGAACATTTAAAACCCATATATCTGTCATGCTATAGGCATGCCACAGATTAATACATACATGTCAATTAATTGTCCTTCTGGAACTTGAAACCATATAATTTGCTACGCATCAAACGTGCACTGTATGAATATTGACATGTTAAAGGATTGTCCTTCAGGGACTTCAATCCATATCATTTGCTACGCAACAGGCGTGCATCATATTGATCACTGCTATACCCATATTCTATTCTTATGGGACTTTAATCTGTGCAGTGTATTATCAATGTATCCAACTTGCAATCTGTGAAATTTGCATTAATAATCCATGGATACATATCAGAATGATACAAGCCATTCTTCTGGAATGGTCATAATACAAGTCGTTCTTCTGGAACGATCTATAATGCAAGGCATCCTACTGGAATGGTCCTCTGCACGGCGTTCTTCCAGAACGGCCTTATCTCCTCATTTGGTCACGTTTAAGGATGTAGTACAAAATATCAAAATAATAGTACAAGCATGAAATAACGTAAGTATTTCTTACATCCTTAGGTGGGAGAAACTTTTCTCAAGTATCACTCAAGCACGTATCGGCTCTGCAAATATGATGTGGCACTTGATGATCTAGTTATATCCTGCAAGAGCAAAAATCACAATCCTTATATCTTTGTCAAAAGTATAACCCTCAGTGCTAGGATCACTGCATGGATTCTTTCTTCGGATGTTCATTATAAGGAAATAGAATCCTAGAGAGTTATAAAAGAAAGAAAAAATACAAAAGTTGTGATATTGATTGCAAGGTAAGGTAAGCAATCAAGGAAGGAAGCTGGTGGGAGCAGACAACAAACTCTCATCTCTCCTAGTCAAGGAGAACTTCAGGAGATCAGAGCATGTTGTCACTCTTGCAGTTCCCTGATGTAGCGGAAACGTGATCAGGGATAATCTCGCTTCCAGAATGGATGATCAGAGATAGTCTCGCTTCTAAAGCACATCAAGGGCTCACTAATATGAAAAATAAGTAGATATTGCATCATTGGATATGAAGAAGAAATTGGAGGAAACTGAGTGTGTTCTGCAAAGAAAATTTCGTTAGTAACATATTTATACACAAATAGGAGGAATAAGTAAATCCGGTGAATTTCAAATTAACCGTAGAGATTTGCGAGATTCTCGGGAGCTTCTGAAAAAGTAACTCCGTGAAATCCGCAAAGCAAGATCGGCTTTGATGAAAATAATCCTGAAAACGCCGAAAGTGCCGACAGACATTACTGGAGACCACGTGAAGTTTTGGAACCTGGGAAAAGAAAAAGAATATGGGGATCCGGGGAAATATTGGGATCCTGGATACGGTGCCATATTTCCACCTATAGATATTGCCTCTGCAAGATCTAATTGGAGTAACTGCGTTTCAACTCAATTCCCTTTCATTATCTGAAAGTTTAGTTTTTCTAAGGCTTTCCTCAAAACCTTCTAAAAATGGCTTCCTCTTCTTCCCGCCCAAATCAACTTGATTTAAATGTTGACCCCAAAACAACTCGTGACATCAAAATCTGGCAGCCAACCTTTGCATTCCAAAACCGTCATCTTACGGTTAATGATTCTGTGATGATGGATGATTCGATTGCTGTCACAGTAGCTAGGAATTTTCTTATTCCTATGGATGAAATGCTGTTATTATCGAGGTCTGATGAAGAGGCTATTGATGACTCAATGGCTTTCAGCGTTCAGTGTGCTGCTTCTGTTTCTAACATGGCTAGTCGTTTGCGTGTTAGAGCAAACGAGATTCAGGAGCTGAACACTGAAAATTCGTCTCTTCAGAGAAAACTTCATGAGTCTCAACAGGAGGTTGAGAAACTTAAAGAGGAGAATAATGCCTTGTTGAAACTAGTGAGTTCATACTCCACTGATACGCAGACAAGGCTTGACATGCTGCAGATTTCCAATGAAAAGATTCTGGAAGAACACGAGTGGCTCATGGCTAAGCTTAAGAGGCGTCGTCCTCTTCCTGCAGAGGCTTCCAGAACATAATGGAATTTTTATAGATTTTACAGAGCCTGCTCCTTTCTTGCAGGTGAAGAAAATCTATCTGTTGTATGCTCCTTTTCTGTTATAATAATTGGGCAAATTCTTAAACTTGCACCTGTAGTTTTTACGTCTTTTCAAAATGACGGTTAGGAACCTTGTGCCTTATAGGTTCAAATAACCACAACAAATCTCTCAAATTACATATTTCAATGCATGTGAGTCCGGAACTTCTGGCCCGGGCTAAACACGACTTCAAAATTTATTTGCCCTCTTCAAATGGGCATGAAATATGAATTGAGTAAAAGCCATGATAATATTGCAATATAGTAGTGAAGAACATTAACTACTATATACCCAAAACTTCAGGTTCAGGATCTCTCATATATTTGGATCCATGGGTTTCCGGCCCAGATCATATAATATACCAAAATATGCGGGGAGCCTCAATTCATCCTTTGAGGTTTATCATGATATTATCCATTTCACGGTGTATTCTTAACAACCGGAATTCACAAAACATATTTCTTCCTTGAGGTGTCGATTGTAACAGAATCGAACTTTATCAAATTCATCATTTTCTTCTGCCAAAGAAATATGTGGTGTTCCACAATTTGTAATAATACCTCAAGGGTTGTCCATTTAACTGTTGGAACTTCAGGTTCTCAATATTGCCAGATTTTGAACTTCAAGCCAAAATCACATATTCTCATGGTATGGACATTTTTATAAATTCCTGTACATATTTCCGGACTTTAAGCCCTCACATAATTGTCCATATTTTGAGGAACTTCTGGCATCTCATTCAATTACTCATCCATGAGTTTAAGGAACTGCAGGTCCCCTTTTGTATATAGTGACGGCTTACCCCAAATGGTTAATATTTATCCATATGTCACTATTCATGTATGCAGTACTATTCATCAGATCATGAATACGTATCTATTCATGCGTACAGTACATTTGCCAGTACAGTTACTATTCATGTGTACGGCACCATTAACCAATACGGTACTGTTACATTATCAAGGAACTCCAGGTCCTTATTTACATGTCAAGGATCAAGGATCTTCAGGTCCGATCTCTTGTTTACAAATACAGTACCGGAGAGACTGCCAGCTCTCATATCATTATCATCATCAAGGATCTTCAAGTCCTGATGTAGTTGCATGATGAGGATCAAGGAACTTCTGGTCCTGATCTGTATACTGTAAAAACTCATCATACTGCACAATTAATTCATAAAATAAATTGCTGGCAAATAAATTGCTGGTATGGACGATAAACCCGCACCATACTTTAAATATATGTAAATGTGCGGTAAAGTAAATTCATAAATTAAATTGCTTGTTGTATGGACGTTAATTCCGCACCATATTTTAAATAATAAAGTAAATGTGAGGTAAAGTAAATGTACTTGTATGGGCACTAATTCTACTCCATACTTTTAAATGAAGGCAGTTGTGTGGACGATAAACCCGCGCCACACTTTTAAATAATACTGTTGTATGGGTAATAAACCTACACCATACAATAAATAGAGTAGATGTGGGAATAAAACCACCACTAAAAATATAAGAAGTGAAACCGTCCATAAGGTTATTGGTGGGTTCTTATTAACACCACGTTCAAATAATATAATATAATAGTGTATTGTCATAGCCCAGTAAAGTTTACGTGGGCCTTATATGAAATAATATATATGCATCATACTATAATAATATTATATGGTGGAATTATATCATATATGTAATTATGCGGAAAGAGACTAGTGCATGATTATCATGCTTCTCTTTTCCACCTGCCACCAGCACACACCTGCACTTAATATTGAAATAAATAATATTAATAATGAAATAATCTGAAAAGATGAAAGGAAGCTTATCCTTTTGGTGGGTTTGCTCTACACCAAAGCGAAAAATACTATTTCTTCCTTTTTGGTGGGTTTGCTGTTCTCAAAACAGGCTTTAGCACTTCTCGTCCTTTCACCTCTGCCTCATGAACTTTCACAACAGCATTATGATTGTGCTGTGCTTCCCCAACAGCTCCTTTTAATGGAGACTCAGAGTTCTTGGGCTTCTTTGGTCATGATGTCCTTGGCAAACCTTTGCTACTTTGGTGATCCTTTGAGCAAGCACAGTTAGAGTAGCAGAACGGTGGCCACTCAGTGGCTGATACTGAAAACAAGGCTGGGTTTGGTGGAGGTGTTGAGGAAGTGTATGGTGAGTATTGTGCCACGGAGGATCAGGTCCTTACACCATGGACTGCCTCTGTTTCAAGGTGATACAGACAGCTCTTTGTGAAGCTATGAAGAGTGACACACAGAGGGAGAGATAAAGAATGAAAGGGCTGAGACAGTGAGAACAAAGCTTCACAGAAGCTGTATTGATATACACAGAAAGAGCATGAGCAACTCAATCAAACCCAAGAAAGAGAAACAATAAAGCAGAGTGTTTTGATCGAATATCCCTGCTGGTATTTTAGAGATATTCGTGCTGATAACGTGTTATAAAACTAAAGGAATTGAGGAGAGTAACTAGAGAAATTGAGCTGTAATAGAAATGCTATGATATTTTCATTAATTCTTTCTCTCTTTTTTTATCTCTCTTACAATGAAGGGAGGACGTCCACTTATAGGGAAAGTTTCTTGGCTTCCCGTGAGTGTGCAGTGGATCTCCAAAATCTTCCTCCAACATCATCTTTATATTCTTCATTATTTCCAAATGCGTGGGCTCCACTCAAGACTTTTACAACAAAAATACGGTTTTTAATTTTAGTCACTCCTTTTTAAAACTCCATGAGGTTTCAAATATTACATGAATATCCCCTAGTGTTTTAAATTATTTTCACAAAACCCCTAAGGGTGTTGGTGTAAATAACTCATAGAACAAATTCTCAATTTTGGGCATAAACACCTTGAAGGCCTCATAGACATTAGGTTTACAATGAAGAGGATAGATCCAATCCAACAACATTTAGCATATTGCTCTCATTTACAAGGTTCCAATTGAAGACATTTTGGAAAAGAAACTAGGACTGATTTGCACCACCAGATCAATCTAAGACCACAGATTGCTTAAATTGGAAAAATAAAAATAAAAAAACTTGGAAGAACTGAGATTGGCTATTCTAGGGAACATGTCATCTCCTTTCAACAAAAATACTCCAATCTCTTACATATATGCAAACAAAAACTTTGAGAATGGCTTTGCTTCTGAAGCCATCAGGCATGAAATTGCCACTTCGGACCATGTTGCCAGTTGCAATAACATTGCGCGTCAGCGGCCCTCATGGTCAGCTGTGATTCCTTCACCATATATCTTTGCAGGTGTTGCAAATATGTATAGAAAGAGGTTTTTACCGCAAAATATACAGCTGACCAAATCCTTGTTCAACTCCGGTGTCAACTTGAACTGCTGAAGGACAGATTTAAGTAAGCAACCACCAGAAATGAAGCAAAGGAGAAAGGACATGACAATACATAACACAGACAAAACAATCTATCTCAATTGGGTGTTCAAATAAAATAAATAACGAGGGATATGACAATATTAATCCACAAACAAAAAATCTCTCTCCATTTGAGTGTTCAAAAGCACAAAGTGTATGTTTCATATCCCATATATGACTAATGTAATGTGACAGACCTGTCAGTGACGACTCCATATGCAGAGTATTTGATGACACCACATATTGCAACTTAGCCACTTATAAGAGGCACTTCCAGCATCCAATAGAAAAAATGTTTACTCCTTGTGTAGATCAATTCAGTAATTTTCCATTGCACTATTCTAGAAAAACCCATTGGCTTAGAAGACAATTCAAGGTCCATTTTCGGTCTGAAATGCTGATGAAACAATGCATGCAATGTATGAAACCGCTTGGTTTGATCCTACAAATCCAATTTGGAATAAGAAAATATATGGTAATAGGAAAGCAACAAAAAAGTGAACCATATTAAATCTTGCTGACAAACTATTCTGATAGCCCCTTACAGAAGAAGCAAGCACAGAAAGGCATTTACAGTGAAGCAGCTAAGGTGAAATTTATGATTACAGCATCTGCTTCGACTCTGAAATCATGCATGGTTGCCTACATGAGTTGCTTTGACCTCCAAACAAGGGAAAGTTTCTCAAGTCTGCAAGTACACATCCAACATTTCAAGTCTCATCAAATAGAACTTTGCAGCTGAAGGAATGATTTGGGGCAAAGGAAAGAATTTATCTACACAAGATATTATATGCATATCTACACAAGCATATATATATATATATAAAGCTACTAGGTAAAGCAGCAGCTGGACCAGGGAGATGGGGCAAAGGAAAGTCACCTCCATTGAACCATGTAGTTCTCCATTCTGTGAAGCTAACTCCTTTTAACAGTAGAAAAACAATAAGAGAATAATCAATTTAATAATACAGTCATAAAGGCCTCAGCTGATATGCCAACTACTATTAATCTAAAGAGTCATATAAAAGTAACCAATATGCTTTGGATCACAATTTCCATTCATGACTCGGTTCCTTATACCACGTGAATAAATTTCCTATGTCAATCTTTTCAGTCTAACAAAACCTTTTGGCATGTATGTACATGGCAGTCTGTACTACTGATTTTTAGTCTGTAATACGATAACCGCTGGTACGAAATTGTTTTTGTTACTACTTATTTTTATATTTAGAAAATACTAACAAATAGAACAACTATCTTACAAACTTCCAAAGCATAGTACCTAACTTTTTTAATCCAATTGTTGGAAAAATAGAATAAAATTAGGTGCTACGAAATACATTAACTTTTCAGAAATTAATCTGCAAGTTCGATTCTCTGATATTTTAAATTCTCTCTTGTTATTTCCCCTTCCCCACCCCAACCTCTCGGTCATTAAAAAGTTATGATGGTGATAAAGACTAAAAGACTGAAAGGAAAAAAGTGTAAGAAAGTATACCTCCACAACTTCTGCTAAAAGATCTAATTGCGACTTTCGATTTGTCAAGCACTCAGAACTACAAGAGCCTAACATATCTACAAAAGCTTCAAGCTGGTAACAGTATAAAGAAGATGAGACGGCATGCCAATTGGGACGGAAGTACAAATGCGAGTTTTGTGCCATGTCACCTATGTCAAAAGTAGGCGTCTTCAGTTCAAAATAAGCAATAAGTATCAATCAAAACCTTTTCTTTTTGATAAGACACATGGTTTCATAAGAAGGAGAAAAAACATCACAAAACAGGGGACAAGTTATCTACTGGATAAGCTAGACTACTCAACACAACCGCAAAACAGAGATTAAACATCCTAACATTAGTACATGAACGGAATTTAAATACAGGAGCACTGATAAAATTTAAACACAGAGAAAAGGAGAGAGATGACAAACAAAGCTTAAACAAGTTTAATTCACTAGGAATGAATGTGTGTGCTCCTTGTGCACTGCAACATTATGAATGATAAATATCATGCTCACATCTTCAAAAAGATAATAACAATCATGTAGTGCCACTTTTATCTCACAACTTAAGTTCACAGGTTATGAAAGAATACCTAAAATGATGTCCATTCGATGCCTGTTTGCAGAAATGAGTCAAATTGAAATATTCCAGGTGGGCCTTTCTGTTTCTTCTTGCTGTGACAATTGTTTTTGCAGAAAAACAAAAGGCTATATACAATGGTGAACCCTGCTCAGGGAATGCCACATAAAGAAACCTTGCAAATGTAAAGCTCCCCATGGTATGTTGTCCTGCAAAAAGACTTCTAATTATTTAGCTTTGAGATTTAAATAGGACACCATTTGGGATCAGCAGAACAAAACAACCCCAATGAGAAATAAAGTAAATAGAACGAAATTTTACTGAGCAAAATAATAAATAATAATAGAAATCAGATTGAGTTTTTGTGTTGAGCACAAGTTGATTTTGATCAGATGTGTGAAACTATTTAACCAATATGAGAACGCGAGCTTAGGTACAATTAGTAATAAAAGATAAATGCTATGATTTTTTTGGCAACTGTAAAAGTTGATGGGATGCAAAATTGCTGGCAGAACCCTTTGCATAAAGACTTGGTTATTCTCTGATATGTAATAAGATAATACAATGAACTTGGGGACATACAAATAGTAACAAATATGTAACTCAGTCTATTTGGACACTGAATTTGAGCAATCAAACATGTATTTGGGTTTTTTTAACAGAGAAAGAATGTGTATTTTGGTTTTTGGATTCAATTAGAAGAAAACCAGTTAAGCCAGTTATTATTTTGAAACATTGGATACATTGGATACAAGGAATGTGAGAGAGAGAAAGAGAGAGATGGCAGTGGGCCCCAGTTTGGAAGCTGAGCCAATAAAGTTGACAAAGTAGAGTTCTGGGTTTTCAAAAAAAACCAAAAAACCTTGGATCATTTATCGGGATGCAAGGAATATGAGATATTTTAGCCCAATCTTTTCCCGTCTTATTCTCATACCTTTTCTCCAGGCCAGAACATTTGTAGATCGGCAGTAAAGAAAGAGATGGCTGCAAACCCTCTTTTGGCATGAATTGGAGAGAAGTGAGGTGTTGAAGTTGCAGAAATTTGAGACTAGGACAGCTTTCCATTCATAGGTGTTGAAGAGAAGTGAGGTGTCCCTTTCTGTCCAAAGATTTCAGACTAGGACAGCTTTCCATTCATAGGTGTCCTAGAGAAGTGAGGTGTCCCCTGCCACCAATTGTAAAGTTTTCAGAACTACAAGAGCAAAACATATCCAATTCCTGGATGTCGGAATAAAATAAATTTGGCACCAGGAAATACATCAACTATTTAGAAATTAATCTAATTGTGAGAGATTTCAAAGTTCTCTTATTGCCTTCCCCTTCCCCACCCAACCTCTCTGTCATTAAAAAGTTATGCTGGTGAGGGAGGCAAAAGAATGGAAGGAAAAGAAATAGTAGAATGTACACCTCCAGATCTTCTGCTAATAGATCTAATCATGATTTTCCATTTGTGAACCGACTTTTGTGATCAGAACTACAAGAGCAAAGCATATCTACACAAGCTTCAAGCTGGTAACAGAATGAAGAAGATGAGAAAGCCACCTATACCAATGGGGAAGGAAGCAAGGATGCAAGTTTGTGCCATGCCACCAATGTCAAAAGTAGGCTTCTGCAGTTGAAAATAACCAATAAGCATCGTTGAAAACTGTTCTGTTTTTCGACCAAAAACAAACTGTTTTGTTTTCTTTCTCTTTTTTTTTTTCATTAGGAACATGCTTTCATTAGGGAAAGAAAAAAGGAAACATTACAAAACAGGGCACAAGTTATCTACTGGATAAACAAAGACTACTCAACTAAAACCGCAAACCAGAGATTAAACATCCTAACATTACATGAATGAATTTAAAAAACAGCAGCACTCCAATCACAACATGAATGAAATCTAAAAGCACGGAAAAGTTCAATTTAAACTCACAGGTTAAGCTCACATGTTATCTATAGGCATCAAATACAATTTAAACTAGCTCAAATGAGACTCAACTTAAGCTTATGAGAAAGTACCTAAAAATGCTGTACATTCGATGCCTGTATGCAGAAATGCGTCAAATTGAGATATTCCAGGCAAGCCTCTCTGTTTCTCCTCGTTGTAACAATTGTAAGGCTATATACAATGGCAAACTCCTCGTCTGGAAATGGCATGCAAAGAAACCTTGCAAATGAAAAGCTCTCCATGAGAAGGTATGCTGTCCTGCAAAAGACTACTAATTATTCAGCATTTGAGACTTAACAACACCAATTAGAAATATAGTAAATAGAACGAGATTTTTATTGAGAAAAATAATAATAGAAATCAGATTGAGAGTTTTTGTTGAGCACAAATTGTTTTTTCTGGAAAATGATTTTAATCGGAAAATAACAAGAGAGTACATAAAATCTCTGATATGTAAATAATACAATGAAATTGGGGACATGAATTTGGGAAATCAAATATGTATTTGGGTTTTTTATCAGAAAAATAATATGTACTTTGGTTTTTGGATTCAATTGGAAGAAAACCAGTTAAGCCAGTTATTTGAAGTACATACCTGAGTTTGATTTGAGAGTGGAGAGTGAAACCTCGGATGCAAGGAATGTGTGAGAGAGAGAGAGAGCTCATATCATATGATCACTTCTTCGCCTATCTTGATGCATGGAATGTGAGATATGTTGGCCCAAGCTTTTCCCGTCTTCTTCTTATACCTTTTTTCCAGGGCAGAACAATCAGAGATGCTCAGAAAAGAAAGAGAAGTGAGTTGTTTAAGTCCCTTTGCGTCCAAAGATTTCGGACTTGAAAGTTGACTGATCTCGAGGCGTTGAAGAGTGGTAGGGAGTAGCTGTTGCTTGAGCAACGTCTCCAAGATTTCGTCACTTCCCCTGCCACCAATTGCAAATTTTTCAAGGGAGACAAGTCTTTGCAAACCCCACTTACAGTAGTCTCCCACTGATGAAGATGGAGCACTCAGTATCTCACAATTCTTAATGCTAAAATCTCGGAGGTTGGGAGGCAACCCCCCATCTTCTGCAATTGACTCCAGATTTGGAAGATTATCCATCTTCAATTCCCGAAGGGCTGTGAGGGTGTGAATGCGTTCAGGTAATGACTTCAACTTCTTGCAACCGATGAATTCCAATTCATTCAGGTTGGGAGTGGGCAATCCTCCCTGGGGAAAACACACCAGATTTGAACAGTTTGAGATACTGAGACGACTGAGATTCTCATCAACTCCTTCTTCTTCAAACAAGGAAAAGGATTCCAAATTCTTACAATCCCAAAAGTGAAGCGACGTCAATTTGGGAAAAATGCCCAACGGGAAGGACCTCATTGAATCACAGCTATGCCATATCGTCAAATGCCCGAGCGATGTTAATTTGGCCAACATCTCATGAGGTAATTCTAATCTCCTACAAGTGCATATATAAAGATATGTCAACGTAGTGGGTAGCCCATCTTCAGGGAACGACGACAGGGTTGGACAATTAAATAGGCTCAAACTTTGAAGACGATTGATGTTGGGCAAGCACTGTATGTCTTTAAACCTCTGAATCTCAAGTTTGGACAGGAGCTTTGTCTCTAGTAATGATAACACACCGCCAGGTGTTTGTACATCTGTTTGGAATCCTCCTCCTATTATCAATTCTTCAAGAGATTTGTAATCCATGTTAACACTAGTAGCAGTAGTGGCCCTTTGTTCATGTAAAACCCCACACCCTTCCACTGTAAGTTTCTTAAAGCAAGGCAGATGACAAGGCAAGCTTCCTCTCAGCTTCGGACAGTCCCATAGTACGAGCTCCTGGAGACAAGGAAAGTCTGCACCTCCACTTCCACTTGGTACCCATTCCTCCCACTCTGCCATCCAACTAAACTCCAACTTCTCCAGTGATTTAAATGGCTGAATTACAGAAGATCTAGTGCTGCCATAAAACTCAACACCAATCGTCTTAACAAGTTTCATTTGTGTTATACAGAGCTCTTTGAGGGTAGGTAGCCCCCCAACTGGTGGCAGCAACGAACAATTACTACAAGCACTAATACGCATGACTTGTATGTTGGACAAGGACGAGCTGCCTAGCCAATTCGGGAAATCTTTTCCACCATACCCACTGATGGTTAGTTTCTCCAGATTCACCCAAGGCTGGAGCTTCTCAAGTACATCTTTCTCCTTTTGGGAATCATCCGCGTCCTCATCACCCCATCCCAACTCTAACTCTTTGAGATCTTTCTTATCCTTCAAATTTGCTTGCAAGGCATCCCTAGGATCAAGTACATTTCGTAGCTGCAAAATTGAAAGTTTTCCTCTAAGATGTGGAAGCTCCCCCAATTCTCCAATAGTCGACCCAGTAGATTTGCCCAGGATAAAAGCGGGCAATGTTCTCAAGCTTCTCAATGTACTCATTTGCATTGGCATCTCTGCAATTTTAGTTCCACTCACGTCAAGATGATGCAAATTAATTAATTCCGACATGTCTACAGGCAATTTAGTAAGAGACTTGCAACCCCCCAACATTAATTTCTGTAAATTTATCAATTTTCTCAAGTCTGCAGGTAATTCAACGAGACGGGAACAATTTGACAATAATAATGTCTGCAAATAGTAGAGGCTGCAAAGTACACTGGGTAATGTTTCAACTGCAGTATTTGAGAGATCCAAATAGCGCAAGTGAATGAGCTCTTTAATGGAATCAGGTAACTCGGTGACATTCGCATAACAGGACAATGACAACACTCGTAAACATGTTAGTGATGGCAACAAATGATGTAGAACCTTTATACTTACATAATATCTTTCAAAACTGTAATATGGTTTTAAAGAGAGAGATAGGAAGGTACGCAAAAACTTAGCCCCTTTTAATGGCTCAAATTTAACAGCAACATCTTTTTTTTCTCTAGCATATGACAAATGGCGAACTCTTTCTACTTCATGTGATTCCCTCCCTTCCCACCTGGAACAAAATCCTTTAGACATGAACATAGCCAAGTCATTGATGAGATCATGCATAACGAAACTTGATTTCCTCGACGTTTGAAACAGTGATCGGGATAACAGTTCATCAAAATATTCCTTAGCTACTTCTTCTATGCTGTTCCCATTCTCCGCTTGGGGAATTAAACCTTCCGCCATCCAAAGAAAAACAACATCTTCTCTATTCAATTCATAATCCTTTGGAAAAATAGAACAATAAATAAAGCATCTTTTCAACTTAGCTGGAAGATAAAGGAAACTCAATTCTAGAGCAGGAAGAATGTCACTTGTCTCGCGAGGTAACTCCCAAATACTGTTGTTTAGTACTCTGTTCCATACCTCGAAGTCTAGCTTGGAACGTAACATACCACCAAGTGTTTGTGCAGCTAAAGGCAACCCATTGCACTTGCGTGCAATTTTCTTGCCGATTTCTTCTAACCTTGGATATGCACTACAGCTTACATTTCCAAACGCATATTGTGCAAGAATTGACCAACAATCTTCATGCGACAATGGTTCCAATTCCGAGGTTTGAATAGGAACATTTTGCACGAAAGATGCTACATTTTTGTTCCGTGTTGTTATGATGACTTTACTTCCCCTTGCCCCTGAAGTAAAAGGAGTTCGGAGGACATTCCAATCAGCATATTTCTCATTCCAAAGGTCATCCAATACAAATAAAAATTTCTTCCCCCTCAGTTGTTTGCTTAGCTCAACTTGAAGCAAATTGAGATCTATTGTATTATCAGTTTTTGAAGTGACAGACTGAAGAAGAGTTTTAGTTACCCTGATAGCATCATAATCTTCTGAAACACAAGCCCAAGCCTTAAGGGTAAAATGCTCTTCCACCTCATTGTCATTGTAAAGCATTCGAGCAAGGGTTGTCTTGCCAACCCCACCCATGCCAACAATGGGAATGACAGACACATTTTCCTCGCTTGCATCATCGGATAACAACTCTTTTAATAAATTTTGTTTGTCCTCGTCTCTCCCATATACACAAGGTTCATGAACCAAGGAAGTTGTTGGAGTTCTTTGTGAAACCTTTCTCCCACCTTCTCTCAGATCAAGAGCAACTTTCAGTTGTACAAAATTTTCTAATCTTTGTAACAACTCTTGTATCTTAGCATTCATCCTTCGATAAAATTTATTACGAGAAGTAGGGAGGAAGGTAGACACCTTACTTGTGAAATTGTCGGTTTGCGCATCACCTTCCAGCTTGCATCGCAAAGCTTCATAGTTGATCTCATCCAGCAAGTCTTCCGCATCAAAGACAGCGTGTTTGAGGTCGTCAAGCCACTTTCTCACAGTTGGTTTGTCAATTTGCTTCTCCTCTGCATCATCGAGCACTGCGTTCAAGGTCAACAGTGTAGTCTTCAGTTTCATGAGGAGTGGTTCATTGAGTTTCTTGTGCCGAAATAAGTCGACGAACTCGCGTGAAGCAATTCTGTCACAAATCACTTCGATGGAAGCAGAAATAAGGGCCTCTCCGATCAAAGCTCCAGCCATTTTTCTCTTCTTTTCTTTGCAAGGGAATTGGATGAAGCAATTCTTTTCTCAGCGAGCACAACTTGGAATTACAGGTAAGGCAGTATGAAAGCTTTTTTTTGGTCAAGAGTATGAAAGCTTTTGTGACTGTAATTATATATTATGTATTTAACAAGTACCGTTTGGTTGGCTGTCTTGTCAGTGTTCGAGTTTTTTAGCGCAAGTGATGATAATTTAAATTAATTTTTAAAAATGTCTTTCTCTGCGATGACAAGTTTTTTAAACTTTTCTTTGCCCTCACATGAGGGATGGGTCGTCATTTCCATTAATTAATTCAAATTGGATGCTGGGGGATGACAAGACAAGAACGACAATTCAACGGTCCTCAAGTGGACCAAACTCGAATGCCGTTGATCTCTTTGTGAATCTACGGCTCTTAACAAATTTCAAAAGGTAAGGCTGTATGAAAGCTTTTTGTGATTGTAGTCCGTAATGGAGAAAGCCCGTAGTATATATTTTCCGTTGGGTGGCTGTGCCTGTGACTATTCTCTTGGGGGTACAGAGTTTCCAAACTTCTGCGGCCCTCACATGGGGGATGGGATCGCCATCGTCGATAATGGAGAATGATGCCTTCATTTTCTTCATCATAAAGTAAAAACAAAAATATAAAAATTCAGATAAAATATTCTCCAATTTATAAAGAAATCGATTCATATTTATTTGAAGTTCGATAAATAAAAATAAAAATTTGTGTATCATATCATATGTCTTTCATTTCATTAAGAAGCTGAAATTTGGTGAAATTTGCTTTACATATGCTAAGAATCATTCTTAGAAAATTAATAGTATTTGGAATTATAGAATGCGTTGATTTTTAGGCCAACGCAAGTCTTGCATCGCATTTCCTCTTCTTCTTGTCTTTCATTCTTTCTTGTTTTCCCTGCTTTGTTTCGGCTTTCGTATGGTTTAGCAGTGGTTAGTAAAATGGTTATGCTCATCTTGACAGAAAATATATCAATTTATACATGCCCTTTGATGGACTAAAAAGGGGGGTTGCTTTGAAAAATATTGTTAAGTTTTTATGTTGAACTTATTGACTAATTTTCCTTTTTTTATTTATTATGTTTCAGTGAAGAAGATAATTGATCAAAGTTACACGCAAAAGGAGATTGATGAAATGTGTGGTAAAGGAGCAGAATTTTTAGGGGTTTATACATAGACCTTGGGAGTCAGTTTTATGGGTAGAGAAGAATTCTTTTGTATTTTGGTTAAATTGATGACAAAAATTTACGCTCAACAGATGCTTGTGATGAAATATATTTTGAAACATGTTTTGAGAATTGAAAAGTCTATTAATTGCGAATGAAACAACCCAAAAAAAGAAGGATATAAACATACAAATACCATTACAAAATATCACCACTTAGACAACGGTAACGAAATTATCCTGTCATCTAATTACCATTAAGACAGTAAAAATTAACAAATAGAGGACGGTGATCTACTGTTGTCTAAATTGATAAATAGACAATGATAATCTCGTAAAATCATCGTCTAAGTAATTAACAGATAACGATAAATCACCGTCATTTAAAAATTTGTGAAAATATAATATATATATATATATATAGTAACCAATCAAAAGATGCTTAAAGTTGAAAAGCTTGAAGTATTGTCATATTAGTTTAGTCAATGCACTAGTTCTTCTAAAGCTTTGTATTCTTCTCTAGCCCTTGCTTAATGTTTTGCTTTCCTCTCTGGCATCTATCATCATTTCAATTAATTAAGCATTCCACCACCACCTAATCTCTCTCTCTCTCTCTAAATAAGAATTCTTAATCCATTTTGATTCAGACACAAAAATGGATTAAACAATGACTGCACTACTTACTATGCACCGTCCTGCACAGTTCCAATTGTTAAATGCAAATTGCAATATAGAAGCCATGTGAGAGGACCAAATTTTGAGTGACTCTTCCATTATATACTTTATTATTGTTTTTTTATATGAGTAACAGAGTTCGGCTTCCGTAACGTTTATGGACAGATGTTAAAATATTAGATAGGTGATACGAAGAGATAGGAAATTTAGGGCCAGTTTGGCATTGTTGTGCTGTGAAAATAATCGCTGTTAGATTTGCTGTGAGAGAAATCAGTTATAAGAGAAAGCAGTTTGGCGTTTGGTAAAATTTTTGTTAAAAGTGTTGTTGATATTGATTTCAACAAAATCAAAAAATAATTGTTGCATAATCATTAAACCCAACGCCTCTTCAAAATTGATTTCTGCATAATCAGAAAATGACAGCACCTCATTAGCTGCTTTCCCTTATAACTTTCTCTCACAGCAATTTTTAACAATAAGTGATTTTCTCACACTTTATCAAACGGGTTGGGCTTCCCAAAATTTTTTAAAAATCACTTATCACCCCAAATAAGCAATGCCAAACGGGCACTTATAGACTCGTATTTCTTACAGTTGGAAGTCTATGAAGCAACTTAAATGCCAGCTGGTGCTACCATTTTTGCCCTTTTATCAAGCCAATAAAATTAATGAGAGAAATGAGGAGAAATAAGTAACTTTAATATAAGTACTTTTTTTTTGGGAGATTCATTATTATACTAAATATAGGAGCTCAAATTATAAAAATATCCTATATGAAATGGACTTTAGAAACACACCCAAAGCTCATTTACAACATAACAAAAAGGCTTTTAACTTCTTTTAAATTACAAAATTGCCATTGATTTATTAAAACAAACTCAATCCCAAAACATATAAAAAAGCCCAAAACACTTAATAGAGCATCAAAGTAATTTAATAATCAAAATTAAATTCAATAGGGCCAATTGTCATTTTTTGGGTTTGTTTATAGAAATTAAATGGTGTAGGGTTTATTTATAGTTTTAGTGCTAAAAATGGGTATTTTACCAAATATCTATGTTTTTTTTTGGGAAAAAATGGTTTAAAGAATTTATCTTGCATTTTCGGATTTTTTTATTTTATTTATTTTAAAGAGAGCGCATATGGATGAGAAAGGAGGCCCCGTGCTGCTGTGTGCATTGCTTGAAAATTTGAGTGAGGAAGAAATTTTGAGTGACTTCCGTTTTAACCAAATGAGGTTTTTCATTTCTCTCATTAATGTTCTCGGCCTGGTAAGAGGGCAAAAATGATAGTTCAGTTTATAGCAATAGCTGGCAGCCCGTTTTAGATTTCTCGGTCTTGTGTCCTGCTACGGTGGTAAGTTGTGCTTGTGTTTGATCAAAAGAAGATATCGAAGAAGACAAAAGGAAAAGCTAATATTAATAATTAAAGCATTTTGTTTTATAATAGCCATGCCAATACTAATTTAAAATTCGTCTTCCAACATGGAAATTGGTGATCACGCTCTTTGGAAATTTTGATCAAGGTCAAAACTGGTTAGATTTTTCTGATCTCTCCGAGAGAAGAGAACAGAGCTGGAGGGCATAATGGCCAATTCACTGCTCAGAAGTCAGCTCAAAAAAGCAGATCATCACTTAAGCGGGGGCAAACCTGTCATTTCACTATTCCTAAGCTACAGTTTAGAAACAGTAACTCGTATTCAGTTTTAGTATATATATAATTTGAAAGTTGTCAGATGAGAGAAAGAAATAATTTTACTTGGCACGTTATTTTTTATTTTATTGTTTGGCCTGTTATGAAGTCTGACATCGTATGGTTTTTAATATTTCTTTTATTTGCATTGGATGCTTCCTTTTGCTTTTTTACTTTTTTATTGATGGTTTGCTTTGTAATTGTAGCCGTTGCTTCTCCCTTTCACATGGGGCGACCTTCCTTCTTGTTTATATATCTCAACAGTGACCAGCCGGTCATGCTGGTCTCGTCAAAACAATTCGTCGTTGTGCTTTTCACACGTCTCTGAGTCGACTGGGACAAGTGGTTTGGCCAGAGGAGATTGAGGGGCGCCATGGGCAGACCGATCGCTCGTAATTATCACTTCACGTGATGGATACTATCAAAAGACACCACTTGATAAACTTTTTGACATGATTGCATATTTAGCATGACAACATATATGTTGTAGTAGAGTATTTCAATCATATTGAAGTTTGTCTTAAGTAAGTTTGTGTAGGAGCTCTGTGTAGCTTTCGCTGTTTCACATCTCCAAAAAATGTCTTTGACACATTGATGGGTATGATTTTAGATATCGACGGCAAGACAAAGGACACGATCAAAGTGTTGAAGTGAGTCTCCTAATTAATCAAGGAGATTTATTTCCTTGATTAATTAAGGGATTTACTTTCCTTTTTTTATATAATTGTCAAATCATTGTATAATTAGGAGATACTTTCCTAATCCTTTACTATATCTAATTCCTTGTAAAGCACTCGTGCAAACTCTTATATATACCTCCTTATAGAGAAGAATAAAATAAGAACCTAACATATTCAAACTCATATTCATATTTTAGCACAAAGCTCGTCTTGATTTGGAAAGAATGGGCATACAAAGAAGTTTATGGATGAATAAAAACAGTGATAAAGCTAGAAGGGATCTTGCATTTTTTTTTCTTCCATAAAACCGAATGAAAAAAAAGAGTTTTTAAAGTTTGTATCGTCTGTAAAGTTTCCCGATGGATATGCTTCTAATATCGCACGTTGCAAGAATGTTGACGGAGGTAAATTTAATGGACTAAAGAGCCATGACTGCCATGTGTTTATGCAACGCCTACTTTCTGTGGGTATTCGACATCTATTGCTAGAAGATGTAGTGAAGCCAATCATGCTGTTGTCCAGATTTTTTTCCCAACTGACGGCAAAAACGTTGCGAAAGACGGACATTAATCATCTGCGCCATGACATTGTCCAAGTCCTATGCAAGTTTGAGATTATATTCCCTCAAGTTTTCTTCACAAGTATGATTCACGTGATGGTTCACTTGCTAGAGGAGGCATTGCTTGCTGGTCCAGTCAACTATCGCTGGATGTATCCAATAAAAAGGTATATAATCCTCATCATTTGTGTATGCATCATTATCCCACTCTTGGTATTTGCTAATTTGTATCATATCGTTTTATATTTACAGGCTTCTCAGAGAGCTGAAAAAATTCGTACGCAACAGAGCGAAGCCCGAAGGATCAATTATAGAGGCTTGAGTTCAATATGAGGCACTTACTTTCTGCGGAATGTATTTAAAAGATGTGGAGACAGCTTTCAATCATCCTCAGCGCTATAATGACGAAGGTGTGCGAAATGAGAAACTTTCTGTTTTTGCCTAAAGCGCACAACCATTTAGAGATCCTGTACAAGGAGAGTCGTTTGACAAAAATGATATGGAGGTAGCCCATTGGTTCGTACTCAACAACTGTGATAAGAAAATGGCATACTTAGATGAGCATGAAGAGATGATGAAGCGAGAACATCCATCACATTTGTATGCCAAGAAACACCGTGAATTGTTTCCACGATGGTTTTTTCAATATATAAGTTATAAGTGTTTTGTATTTGACATATATATTGTAGTATTTAATTTTCTCAAACTAACATGTGAATGTTTTTTTTAATCATATTAGGTGAATAAGTTGAAATCATCGAATTCCCCCACTTATAGTGAAGAGTTATATAACTTGGCATTCGGCCCAATTTCCACTGAATTGTTCTCGAGTTGCCATGTTAACGGCGTCAAGTTTTTGGCGACTGCACGAGATGACAAGTTGTGTACGCAAAACAGCGGTGTCCATGTCCCAGGTGGAGGCGAAAGTACGGACATTGATTTCTATGGCAAACTCACAACTATCGTGCAATTGCTTTACAAAGACCGATACCAATTGATCATGTTTAAGTGTCGGTTGTTTGATACAAACCCAAATAGGCAGTGAAGTGTTAAAATTGACCATGGCTTACTATCTGTGAACATTAACAGGACTTGGTATAATGACGACCCTTACATTTTGGCAAACATGGCAAAACAGATTGTGTATCTAAATGACCCTAAAGCCAGAAGCGGTTGGAAAGTTGTTCAGCAGATGGATTAGAGAAACGTGTATGCTATACCAGAATTAGACCCATCTGACAACGACGACAACGTCGCTGACCAAAGTTTAGAATCTTCCATGGAAAATGATGCAGATACACTTCGAGATACAAATGTTATATAAGAATCGTTTCAGCTTCAAGGAGTGTCCTCAATCGAAATGCCAATTCAGTCAATTACAATTGACCTCGGTAATCTTCCGCGATATGATATTGCAGTGGGCCCTACCAATGACTAGGAGGAGGAGGAGGAGGATTGGAAGACCGAAAGTGATGATAGCGACGAGAACGAAGGTTATTATAGTTCAGATAATGAATAATGCCATTTATTTTCGACTTGTCATGTAAAACATAGTAAATGAAATTTTTTGTTTAATTTTATTATGTTAGTGTACAAATTTGTATAATTTGCGGTACATTTTCTAATGCACTTTGTAATATAATTGTACTTTGTCATTTTTATCATTTTCTAATGTTAAGGAGAACTATTCGTTGCTTTTCCGTAATTGTATCCAATTGTTTTTTTTTTCTAGTTTTTTGTTCCATGTATGTCGACTAGTTAATTAAACATATTAAAAGATAAATGATATTCGTAAAATAAATATAAAAATAAGTACTTAAAAGTCTATAAAACTCTATGACAAAAGTGTATAAAACTCTTTAAAAAATAAGTTGTTGTTTTCATTATAATTTGTAAAGACTTTGCGCGAAGAACAATAGAAATGTTCGTCACTCAAAATGCGGGAAAGATTTTACAAAATAAGTTGTTGTTTTCATCATTTTTTGTAAAGGCTTTGCGCGACGAACAAAAGCAAGTATTCGTCGCTCAAAGTGCGGGAAATATTTAAAAAAATAAGTTGTTGTTTTCATTATTTTTGTAAAGACTTTGTGCGATGAACAAGAGCAAATGTTCGTCCCTCAAAGTGCGGGAAAGATTTTAAAAAATAAGTTGTTGTTTTCATTATTTTTTTAAACACTTTGCGCGACGAACAAGAGCAAATATTCGTCGCTCAAAGTGCGAGAAAGATTTTAAAAAATAAGTTGTTGTTTTCATTTTTTTAAACACTTTGCGCAACGAACAAGAGCAACTATTCGTCGCTCAAAATGCGAGAAAGGTTTTAAAAAATAAGTTGTTGTTTTCATTATTTTTGTAAAGATTTTGCACGACGAACAAGAGCAAATATTCATCGCTCAAAGTCCTTACGAAATGAAATTATAAAAAAATATATTTTTTAGAATCTTATCCGCACTTTGTGCGGCGAAATCTACTTTGTCACATTTACCTTGTGTAACGAAGTAAACTGTTTTGTCGCGCAAGACTATCTTGTGCGACGCGTTAGCTTTCTCTCGTCGCGCAAAAGGCTGCCTTTTGTTTCTATTGAGTGATTTAGCAGTTAATTACTCTCTTCAAAAAAATTTAAGTCCTAAAGGTCCATTAAACTTCAAATTTAACATCCATATATCATTATTATATAATTAAAGTGCTACACATATAAACTTTTATCAACTCTATCTAACATGCTTCCATAAAACTCATTGAAGTTTTTTATTTTGAAACACATCTCTCAATCAAGATTTTAAGTTAATTCAGCCATGGCGTGTTTTCATGACACTCCAACATCTTCAGCTCATGATAAAGCTTTGAAATACATCATAAAGCTTTTGAACTTCAAGTCTTCAACCACGACTTTTCTTCGCAAGATGATGCTTTCTCTTTAGTGATGACTTCTCTTCGCGCATGTTTTAAATTGTTGCCTTTTCATCATTAATTATTTGTATTATTTGAGAATACTTGCAGATTTTTGAATATGATTCATCAGTAATTTTTATAATCATTCTTGTAAAAAAAAAAAAAAAAATCTAAACCCTATCTTGCGAGACGAAGCTGTTCGTCGCGCGAACCACCTTTGCGCGACGCCATGGCTCCTATTCGTCGCACAATGGGGCTTTGCGTGACACCAGGACTTCCTACGTCGTACAATGTTACAGTGCGTTTGGATGAGGAAATTTAAAAGTACAAAGGATTTCATAAATGACGGAAATTAATGTTTTAGAATTTGTAAAGTTTCTTGTTTGGGTGATGGATTTAAAACACGGAATTTAACCTTTATTTGTGAAGTTATCTTTTTTTAAAACTCAATCTCTCTTGGGATTTTAGAAATAACGACTTTTAGATAGAATTTAAAGTTGGGATTTATGATCACCAAATTCCATGTTTTATCCCACGCGGAATTTCCAAATTTCTATTTTTTTTAATCCAAACACGGGAATTGGTTCATGTCAATTTAGAAATTTTGAGTTTTGTCCAAATGCACCATTATAGTTTTTAGGGTTTAGGGTTTTGCGCGACGCCAGTGCTTTTCAAGTCGCGCAAGGTGGTGAAAATATTGGCCGGCGGTGGCGAAAATTTTGGCGGATTTATTACTTTGCGCAACGATTTTTTTCAGACGTCGCGCAAGGTGGCGAAAATTTTGGCGGAATTATTACTATGCGCGACTACGTTTCTGTTGTTACGTCGCGCAAGCTTTCCTTGCGCGACAAGTTGGATTTCGTCGTCGCCCAAGTTCACAAAAAAAATTTCTCAAAACGACGCAACTTTGATATGCGCGACAAACTTAAGTCTTCGTTGCACAATTCGCGAATTTTTTTCTAAAAGTTGCAGAGTCGTCTTCTTCGGCTCTCATCTTCGTCTCTCTTCGGCCCTCCCTCCATAACCGTAGCATCCAACCACCTCAACCCACGAAACCAACCCCAAATTTCCACCGGGCCGCCACCCTCTTCGAACCCCAGCCCTTCCCCGCCAGTTTCGACCGGATTTTGACCGGTTCTCCCACTATTTCTCCGGGCGCGTGCCTGATGTTAAATTGAAAAAACCTAAATTTTGGCCAGATTTCGGGATGAAATTCCGGCCACTTCCGGCCCTTTTATGGCCTATGAACAAGAACAAAAGTGGCTCTAATCTTTGTCCTCAACCTAGGGTAGGAAGATTGGCCCTTGATTTTGAGATTTTTCTGGCGATGGTTATCACTTTAGACACCCATGCGCCGGTGCGTGTGGTGGCGCGTGGGTACTGTAGCAACCCAACACTATGTCCCGATGCGATCCCCTAGTTGTCATGAGCGCGTAGGTATGTTCGAATTCCAATTTGGATATCGTTTGAGCCTCGAACTGATTTCGCCTATTGTGCGATTTCTGGGTTTGATATGTTCGGACCGTTGGATCGAACCCAAACTTACGTATGTTGTACCTTGTATTTCTAGGATCGTATAGGATTCGACGGATCATGGATCGGAGTCCCGGATACTCCGAAATCGCGAACCCTAGGACAAGATATGATTTACTTAATAAATTAAGATTCTTAATGAAATTATATATGCTTAGTTGGTAAATTGGATTAATTTTTATGTTTGTTAATTAATGAAGATTTTTATATATTTTTGTTTTATTAGACGTTGGCCCCATTTTAAAAAAATTTAAATAAATGTTTAAATGGTTTTAGACCACATATTAGAGTAACTAAGTTTTTAACTTTGGATGCTTGTTCAATTGTGTAGATGTCAAACCTTATTAGAAGTCGTAAGGCAGTGACGACTGCACAGAGTTTGCCTCCCTCGGCTACGACGTCAGCTGCCACTGCTCCAGCACAGGTGCACGACATGCCGGTTTGTCACGAGGTCTCCCATGCGCTGGCGTCATCAGAGTCTTCAGTGGCGCAACCTGTTAGTGCCAGGCGGCGTCATCGCCCCCCAGCACGACCGACACCACTTCGACCTCCGCTGCTGGTGCATCGGAGTCACAACCAGGTAAAGATTTCCTTCACCTCTAGCTGTTTCGGACCAAGATTTTAGTAGGATTTGTTATTTAATGTTAATTTTATATTTCTTTGCAGCCAAGAAGAACACCCGGGGACCTTGTCGCCAGTTGAAGACGGCGAAGGTCACCCGGGTGACCAACAGTCGTATCAACATCGGATACGACGAGCGACATCAGGCTGCACCAACGGCGAACTAGCATAGCTCATTGGCCCACGATATTGGTCACATCGTTTGGACTTATTGCCCGATGAAATGGAAGTCTTGGAAGGTCATGCCTAAAGAGGTGCGGATCGAGGTGTGCGGATAGGTTTCGGTATGTATTCTACCTTTTAATTGTTTTCCCTTCAAATTTTATATATTTTTAATACTTAATGTATGTAATGAATTTATTGCAGACGAACTACAATTTGAGAACATGGAGGACGAGTTGTTGGCGTACGTCAACAGTCTCTTTGCTGAGAGGTACAAGCAATGGAAGAGCGACTTGCACCACCATTTTCAGGCATATGATGATCCGCAGGTCACTTTTCAGGAGGGTTGCCCGAAGGAGCTTGAGGGGTGGGAGAATAGTTGGGAGTGGCTCTGCGGTAATTTTCAGGAGGCCGCTTATGTGGTATTTTTTTTTATATTAAGTTGAAAATTATTACACGTTTCTTACTAATGTTTATTTAATTTTTTATATTTCATTTGAATTTCAACTAATACGTTTTATTTTTTGTATAATAGAAAAAGGCCAAAGCAAATAAGGCCAATAGGGAGAAGAAGACTATTGAGCCCATCCAACCCGAGCATGGCCACCACACCTTTGCCCCTGTCGACAATGTCCAGACCTCCGAGCCACATTTGCCAGACGACCAAGTAGATTTTGGAACTTCTTTGATTAGTTTTTTACTTTTTTCATTTCATTTTAAACATTTCTTTTGCACTATACATTTATATTATGTGATTAACAAAAATTTCTCTTCATTACATTTTTTTAATTACAATTTCATTATATTACCAAAGAAAAAAACCAAATTTTTTTTTTTTACAAAATTTTTAAAAAAAGTACAATTTAATTTAATTAAAATATATTTTATTTTTGCGCGACGAAATGTTCTTCGTCGCGCCAAATCACTTTTTTACAAAATACAAAATCGTAAAACAAAATTTTAAAACAATATATTTTATGTCTGCGCGACGGAAGTTTTCGTCTCTCTAAATGGATTGCGACGAATACAATTTCGTCGTGCAACTTGTCGTCGCGCATATATTTGCGGCACGAACCCTTCTCTCGTCCCTACATGTTTGCGCGACGAAGATCAATCGTCGCTTTGTGTTCTTGCAATGACTGTTGCGCGACCAATTGTCCCTAGATGTAGAGTCATGCCTGAACTTTTGGTGCAACGAACGAATTTGCGCGACTACAAGTTGACTTTTGTGCAAAGTCTTTCTGTCGCGCTGACATTTCACTACTACAAAAATTGAAATAGACGACGGGGAAACGCCGTCGTCTTTTTCTTTTTCAAACCGTCGTTAAATCGACAGTCATCTTTTTGAAAGTCAAACTACGACGGTAATTCACCGTCGTCTATTATATGTAAAAACGACGGTTTTTAAAAGAACCGTCGTCTATTACATGTAAAGACGACACTTTTTCTGAAAAAACCGTCGTTTATTGAATGTAAAGACAACACTTTTTTTTATAGAACCGTCGTCTATTAAATATAAAGATGACACTTTTTCTGAAAAAACCGTCGTCTATTTAATGTATAGACGACACTTTTTCTGAAAAAACCGTCGTTTGTTATATCCAAAGACGTCTATTAAATCTAAAAAAGACGGTTTTGTTCCAAAAAACCGCCGTTTATTATCTGTAAAAATGATGTACTAATTTCATTTTAGATATCCTAAAAAATTATTTCTTTCATAAAACTTGAAGATTCAATTGTAATTACATTGTTTACCAATCTTGATTCCTACTATATCCATACAAAATACCATATTTATAACATTATAATCTATAATTACAAAATACCATATCCAAAGCATTAACCTATGGTTGTTGTATCTTCCACAATTTGTACTTGTTCTCCACATTCAGCTGTCATCTTGGAGTAGTGTTCTAAGTCATCTTGGTCAAATGGATCTTATATTCTTCTAAGTTGTCATCTTGGCCTTTGAGCTGCACTTGATATAAGCTGCAGCACCTATTTGCCATGTCATCTTACCTAAGCAATCAAAAACCACAATAAGATTACATTATCTTGCTATCATTTTAACTAACAAAAAATATGCATAAGCTTATGCAGGAAAAGTTCATTTGTAACACAATACAGAAGAACATTTTGACTAACTTAGAGTTTCTTTTGTGACGTGGATGGCGAGCTTACCAAGAAGGCGCGATGGAGATCTGTCATCGAACCTCAAGCGACATCGAAGACCAAATCTGATGTTCTAGGATTTTCCCATCTCGCAAGGTCTCTAGATCTGTTTTCAAGGTCATCTTAACTAACAAAAAATATGCATCATCTATACAAGCATAAGCTTATGCAGGAAAAGTTCATTTGTAACACAATACAGAAGAACATTTTGACTAACTTAGAGTTGCTTCTGTGACGTGGATGGCGAGAGCTCACCAAGAAGGCGCGATGGAGATCTGTCATCGAACCTCAGGCGACATCGAAGACCAGATCTGATGTTCTAGGATTTTCCCATCTCGCAAGGTCTCTAGATATGTTTTCAAGGACATTGTCGTCGTTGACTGTGAATATGGCGTCGATGGCGGCTAGTGATGACTGATGCGAAGAACGATGGCGTTGATGGCGTCGCTGCGTCGATGGCGTTGACGGCGTCGCTGCTTCGATGGCGTCGATGGCTGGTAGGTACGTATGAGGAGTAGAAAGGTGAGAGATGGAGTGTTTCAGATAGCTCAGGAGGGTTTCAAGAAGAGAGGAGCTCAGGAGGTTTCAAGGAGGGAGAGATAAAGTTTTCAGAGACGGGGGAAAATCTGAAAATTTGTCGAGCGCGAATTCACTTAAGTGGCCTTTTTTTAGCGTGTTTTAAAAGACGACGCTTGTTAATGAGAGATAAGGTTTTCAAAGACGGGGGAAAATTTGAAAATTTGTCGAGCGCGAATTCACTTAAGCGGCCTTTTTTTAGCGTGTTTTAAAAGACGACGCTTTTTATAAAAAAATCGTCATCTTTACATATAATAGACGACCCTTTTAAAAAAAAAACTGTCATCTTTACTTCATAATAGACGACCATTTTTATAAAAAAAAACCGTCGTCTTTACATATAATAGACGACCCTTTTCATAAAAAACCGTCGTCTTTACATAATCCGTCATTCGTTTGTTTTAAAATTAAGTCGTTTATTATGATTTACAACGTCTTTAATTTCTTAACGCTGACGTGGTTTGTGGGTTTTATTAATAATATTTTATTCTATTTAATTCGAAATATTCATAATAAATTTAAAATAAATCCAAAAAATGCAACGTCAACTCCTATGAAGTCATTGAGATATTTTCTTCCCCCTTAAGCTTTAAAAAATTAAGTTTGAGTTATACAAATTTAAAATTACCACCAAAAAGAAAAATGTTTTCATGAGTCACAACATCACTTATACTTTAATGGTTTAGGGTTTAGGGTTTAGGGGGATAAAGGTTTATTTTTGGGGTTTAGGGTTTATGGTTAATATATATTAGGCCGTAAAACCATAATCCCTTTTCTAAAATTATTTAAACATATATATATAATTTAGGGTTTATATTTTATGGTTTAGGGTTTAGGGTTTAGGGTATAGATGTAATAAGCGTCATGTTTATTTATATTGTTAACGACGGTTTTTTTGTTTTCCGTCGATGATTATCGAAGAGCGCATTTCTAAACCGTGGTTTCTTTAAAATGACGTTGTACACACATAATAACGTCATAGTTTTTTAAAAAGCGAGGTAAAAGGTTTTTCAAACGACGCTATTTTTCAAACCGTCGTCTTTACATATAATAGACAACCCTTTTCATAAAAAACCGTCGTCTTTACTTCATAATAGACGACCTTTTTTTATAAAAAAAATTGTCGTCTTTACTTCATAATAGACGACCCTTTTTATAAAAAAACCGTCGTCTTTACATATACTAGACGACCCTTTTTATAAAAAACCGTCGTCTTTACTTCATAATAGATGACCCTTTTCATATAAAAAGGGTCGTCTTTACTTCATAATAGACGACCATTTTTATAAAAAAACTGTCGTCTTTACATATAATAGACGACCCTTTTCATAAAAAACCGTCGTCTTTACTTATAATAGACGACAGTTCTTTAAAAAAAACCGTCATCTTTACATATAATAGACGACAGTTCTTTCAAAACAACCATGTCTTTACCAAAAAAAGGACACTTGATTTTTAAAAGACGACGCTTGTCATACATGCTGTCGTTGTTTTTTGGTTAGATTTTAACTCTGAAGAAAACCTTTTTAATAAGACGACGCTTTTTTATTTGTGTGCGTCGTTATAAATTTTTTTTTACAGTACCTCCGTGTTTTAGTTGTTTAAGTCACTTATCCACGACGATTTTTTCTTACCGTCGTCTTTTTTAAAACAACGACGGTTTTTTGTTCTACCGTCGTCTTTTTCTGGTCGTCTTTTTCACTTTTTGTAGTAGTGTTTGTGCGACTTAGTTGCACTTTGCGCGACCAACTGTCCTTCGTCGAGCAAACTGTAAAATGTAGTAGTGTTGGGTGTTATCTGCGTGCTTGCTGTGTCATTTGGTTTGTTGATTGAGTTAGCTGGTGTGGGTTTTTAGTTCTACAACTGGTATCAGAGCTTGTAGGCTCAAGAAGGATGGCAAACAGAAATGAGTTTGTGCAGTGCCCAGTGGGCAGGATTGATGGGAAGGGAAACTTCCAGTATTGGCGTTCTCAGATGGAGCTTATCTTCAAGGTCATGAAGTACACCGATGTTGTGATAAATGGGTTTAATGACCCAAGAGATCAAGCCGCCCTCACACAAAACCAGAGAGAAGATATGGTGAAAAAAGGAAGAAAGATAATAGGGCCTTAATGTATATCTTTGGTGCAATTGATCCAGCAGTCTATGAAAAGATCGCACATGTCTCTACATCTAAAGAGGCGTGAGATGTGCTAAAGAAGGTACAGTTGCAAACCTTGAGGAGATAGTTTGAACTTTTGCAGATGGAAAGAAAAGAAAGCATCTCTAATTATTTCTCACGTACCTTGTCCTTGGCTAATCAGATGAAAGCCAATGGTGAGGATCTGAAAGAGCTCCAGATTGTGGAGAAAATACTTTGAACCTTCACAGATAGGTTTGAAGGCAAAGTTACAGCTATTGAGGTGACACATGATCTGAGTACCGTGACAGTGGATGAGTTGCAAGTTTCACTGCAAGCTTATGAGCAAAGATTAACTGAGAAGTCAGAGATTGGGATTGAAGAAGCATTGAAGGCCCAAATGAACTTGAAAAGGGAGAAGAATGACTCTAAGAATGAGGAGTCCTGCAATGAAGCAAGATCAAATGGTAAGAATCATAACTCAAATTACAGAAGGGGTCAGAATAGATTTGAAAACAAAAGAGGAAGAGGAAGAAACAACAATTGGAGCCAAGCCCATGACAAATCCAATGTTCAGTGTTTTAATTGCCAGAAATATGGCCATTACAAAAATTAATGCAATTCTCAGAGGTTTGAAAATAAGGGGCATCATGCTAAGGTTGCAGAAGATGGAAAGGGGAATGAAGAGACTTTGTTGCTGGCTTTTAATGTTGTAAGTGATGATGAGAAAAACAAGTAGTTGTTGGATACTGAATGCAGTAATCATATGTGTGGGCATTGTTCGCACCACTTTGCAAAACCCAAGGGAGGTGTCGTATAGCAGTGTAGCTCGGAAGTCCGAGTGTCGTATCCACAGAGAGCAGTGTAAAGAAAATAACAAAGATGAAAAAGAACAAGTATGATTGAGAGGTAGATTTATGCAAGATTTGATTTAGAGAAAATCTAATTGATTAAAACACTAAGGCATTGGGTTTCCACTTTTAACATAAGCATGCAACTCTTAATAATTTGATCCACAAAATATTTTCCAATGTAGTTGTTCAAAATAATTAAAGCTCTTTTTAATTTCCTTTAGAAGTATTCTAAGCATAACTTGTACCATTGGCAACAAACTATCAAAAAATAATCTTCATCAAAATTCAATTAATCTTTAGTAATTCTCTTCTCTTTTAAAAGCATGAAAGTTTTTACTACACAATGGGAAAAACATGATTGAACCCATGAAATAGATTATCAAACATTCATCAATTAATTAAAAAGAAAACTACAAATTCCATTTGAACAAAAACTACAAATTCACATTAAAGCTTACGTTTGGATCAAACTAATAAAAATTACACACTTATATTAAAAGCTTTCTCCCTAGCCTTAGCTAGGGAGTTAGTTCCCCATAATAAAATTAAACTAAAAACAGAAATTAAAACTTAGAAAGATGGAGGGAAGAGAGAAAGCTCAAGAGTTGTGGAGCTTGGGTGTGATTTTACAATGCCATAGCTCCTCCTATTTATAGGAAAATGGGAGCAATTCTAAATTCATTAAATCCCTCCATTCATGAATTTAGTATGTATTCCACTTGCCATCAAACCAATTGCCAATTTGCTTCCATTACTTATTCCATAGTGTTAATGACTCCATTCTCCAAATTCTTCATCTTCTTCAATGTACAACCGTAACCCATCTCTTCATTGTTTCTTCTTTTGGCATGAGTGTGGCACTTCATGCATTCTTTTCAATTCTTTTCTTCTTCATTGCTCCATCCATTGCTTCTTTTCCTTTCTTTTATGCCTTGGTGTGGCACTAATCTTCATCATTCATTTGGTCATTCCCAACTATAAATTGTTTAATGCCACCAAGTCTCTCTTTGATAATTCCTCAACCTTAAGACAAAATAATGAAATCATCAATTATGTAATGGGTATGTAAGCAAGTGCAAAAGTGAAAAACAAACCTAATTAACTAAAATTGTAAGAAAATCAATTACTAACAAATATATTTAGGGATAATAAATGTGATAGTTTATGTGCTCATCAAATACCCCCAAACCTATAATTTGCTAGTCCTCGAGCAAACTAAAATTTAAAAACTAAGCATAAATGAAAACTAACTAAGCCACTTTCGTAGGGATCTCGATTGCATTTAGCGTATGCAATAAGCCTTTAAACCCCTAGGTTGCCCTAGTGGACGAGTTGTAGTCTCGTGAGGGTTTTCAGGGATGATACCCACAAACATCTGAAATTTTAAGTAACTCTCCTGCCAAATCATCATCAAGAATGTTAAAGCTCAAAAACCAAAATTCTCAATTCATGAACAAATTTAAAAGAGCGAACACAAATCCAAAACTTTAAGTTCTCCCAGTCTAAAGTCAAAGTCATTTATCACCATTAATAAACTTTTCATTTGCTTTCTTTGGTGTAAAGTGAACTAACACAGTTGAGAAGACAAAAATTCAATCATAATCACACCATCCTTGCTATCTTAGATTTTATTTTATTTTTTATTTTTTTAATAATAAATATATACATGCAATTATGTGGACTGTGCAATGTTTAGCTCTCTTAAGCTTTCTAATTAACCCATGTAGCAAGTGTTAGGCCAATGACTCTCAAACACAAAGGCTTTAAGGCATTAGGTGTTGAAACACCCCGATGAGCTTAATAACTCGAGTTAAAAAGGCTACAAAGCTAAACAAGTCACACAAGCTTTTTTTTTTTTTTTTTAAGAACTTCACGGTTTGACGCGAACACTCACTACTGATTAGGCAAGAGGCCCGGTTACTAAGTGAAAGTTCTCTTTTTATTCTTTTTATTTATTTTTTCAAGACAACAAAGATAAATACAATCAATCTCAAACTCTATCTTCTCAAGCGCATTAGTGTGAGTGTGAATTTTTGAAAGCCTAGCTCATAAATCATTCATTGAGTAGAAATAAATGAAAAAGACTAAAGACTGGATTAGTTATCGTATCGCTCAAGTGTTCTCAATTTTAAATTCATGCATGAATATCAAATCTTAATTTAGTGCAAGTATGTTTTGACGACAACAAGCATGAAGGTTTTTTTTTTTTTTTTTTTTTTTTTTTTTTTTTTTTTTTTGAAATAAAATTTACAAACTAACAAATTGCCAAAAATAATTCCACTTCCCCCCAACTTGAATGAAACATTGTCCTCAATGTGTTATAAAGGAAAAATATGAGAGACATGTTGGAACGAAATTATAACGAGTGGGATAGAAGTCACCTAAATGCTGAAAAGTCTTTGAATAATTTTCTCCCTGAAAATAATTGGGTTTAGAAATGGATACCATAGGAGAAGTGTCAACTTCATTGTTTGGCAAAGACTTAGGGAACAATTTCAATTTCACTTTAGGAGCCTCATATACACTTGACATCATAGGCTCATCATATAAAGGTGGAAGTTTGTCAGTTTGGGGTTTCCAGCCAATCCCTTCATGTACCTGTAAAGAATCAAATAATGAACCAATTTCAGTAATTTGTGAATTTCTTGTTAAATCAGAACCATTAGAATTCATTTGAAATTTTTCTGCACAAGAAACAACACTACTTTTCGCAAATTGATCATGCGACAAAGTTGAGATAGAATTCACAGATTCAGGTTCATCTTCCTCCCCAAATGACTGTTTATAAACATTAAAAACATTAACTTCCATAGTCATATTTCCAAAACAAAGTTTCATGACTCCACTTCTGCAATTAATGTTAGCATCACAAGTAGCCAAGAAAGGACGTCCTAGAATCACAGGAATTTGATTATCAGAATTTGAAACATGTGCAGTGTCCAAAACAATAAAATCAACAGGATAATAAAATTTGTCCACTTGGACCAACACATCTTCAATAATCCCTCGCGGTGTCCTTACTGATTGATCAGCCAATTGCAAATTTACCTTTGTAGGTTTAAGCTCACCAAGGCCTAGCTGCAAGTACATTGAATAAGGCAATAAATTTACACTGGAGCCCAAATCAAGTAATGCACGATCAATAAAATTATTTCCAATTACACACGAAAGAGTAGGACTTCCAGGGTCTTTATATTTTGGAGGAATTTTATATTGTAACAATGCACTCACATGTTCAGTTAAAAAGGCCTTTTTCTTCACTTGGTGCTTTCTTTTGATTGTGCACAAATCTTTCAAAAATTTAGCATATGATGGAATCTGTTTAATAGCAGCTAACAAAGGAATATTAACTTTGACTTCTTTAAAAACATCCAAAATTTCAGAATTTTGACTCAATTTCTTTGGAGGATTTAAAGCTTGAGGAAAAGGAGCAGGAAAATGATATTCATTTGATTCACTCAATTTGGACTTGTTTAGTTTATCATTATTCTTAGATTTTTCAACTTCCTTTGGTGAAGGTGTGCTATCAATTATTTTACCACTTCTAAGAGTAATGACAGACTTAGCATGTTCAATTGAGGTTCCACACGAATTAACATTCGTTGGATTTGGTTGAGTTTGGGAAGGAAATTTTCCTTTTTCATTTATTGCAAAAGAATTTGTCAATTTAGAAATTTGGCTTTTAATTTCTTTATTTTCTTCAACCATTTGACCAAACAAGGTATCATACCTTTGATTTTGCTTCTGTTGTTCCTGCATAAATGCTTGAAGAGTATCGCTCAAAGATGGTCTAGCATTAAATGTATTAGTTGCAGGAAATTGATGATTGAAAGAATTTCTCTCACTTACCTGAGGTTGTGAATCATTGCTCCAACGAAAATTTGGATGATTTCTTGTTGCTGGATTGTAAGTGTTGGAGAAAGGAGAATATTGTTGTTTGAAGTTTCCAACCGCAGCACAACGCTCCTCATAAGCTCCTTTCATTTCCTGAAAAATTGGGCAATTTTTAACAGTATGACCAATCTCATAACAAGAATCACATACTTGATTAACATCAGCTTGAAAAACAGGTTGAGGCAAATTTGATTTTTCTGTTTTCAAAGCAGCTATCTCTTTAGTCAAAACCTCAAATTTTAATTTCCAATCATCTTCTTCTTTTAATTGGTAAATTCCTTTATTAGTAGAAGATGTGACAATTCTTGAACGATCAGTGGTTTCAACTAGACTGGGGACAGTCCATTGATGAGCTTTTTCAGCAATTTCATCCAAAAATTCTAGGGCATCATCAGGGTCTTTTTGCATAAAATTTCCATTACACATAGACTCAACAAATTGGCGATCACGGGGGAGAAGTCCCTCATAGATATAACTAGCAAGACGCCAGTTTTCAAAGCCACGGTGTGGACACAAATTCAAAAGCTCTTTAAATTTTTCCCAAGTTTGATACAAAGTTTCATTTTCCTTTTGAGAGAAATTTGAGATTCTTTTCTTAAGAGCAATTGTCTTGTGATTAGGAAAATATTTGTTGAAAAATGCTTGAGTCATTTCCCCCCAAGAACCTATGGATCTAGCCCTTAATGAATACAACCAACTTTTTGCTTTTTCTTTTAAGGAAAATGGAAAAAATTTTAACCTTATGAAATTAAGCCTATCAAGTTGAACATTGTAAAAAGTGCCAATAGCCTCTTCAAATTCCCTAACATGCACATAAGGATTTTCACTTTCCATGCCATGAAAAATAGGTAGTAATTGAATCATTCCAGGTTTGAAATCATAATTTGGCATGTTAGGTGGAAACATGATGCATGAAGGATTTGGTGCACGAATAGGATGCAAAAATGTCTCTAAAGTCCTAGGTGCAACTACTTCTCTTATTTCATCATTCACAATCTGAGCATTAACATCTCGTTCATTATTCGCAATTTCTTGTTCAATATGTGCAATTTCTGCCATGCTTTCAGATTTGTTGGATATTTCAGTTGAAGAAGTTGAAGCAGAATTAACAGTTGCAGACTTTTTGACAAATCTTCCTAGATGATCTCTAGGTCGCATAAAGTAAATAAATAAATAAACAAAAACAAAAACAAAATAAAACAAAAAATTAAAAAAAAATTAAAAAAAAAACTATTAACAATAAGATGAAAGTTGGAAAGAGTGTACCATATGTGAAGAATTTCACATAACCAGCAAACCTCTGACCAAGGGGATCTCTGTACTCTTTGACAAGCCGCTCCCCGGCAACGGCGCCAATTTGTTCGCACCACTTTGCAAAACCCAAGGGAGGTGTCGTATAGCAGTGTAGCTCGGAAGTCCGAGTGTCGTATCCACAGAGAGCAGTGTAAAGAAAATAACAAAGATGAAAAAGAACAAGTATGATTGAGAGGTAGATTTATGCAAGATTTGATTTAGAGAAAATCTAATTGATTAAAACACTAAGGCATTGGGTTTCCACTTTTAACATAAGCATGCAACTCTTAATAATTTGATCCACAAAATATTTTCCAATGTAGTTGTTCAAAATAATTAAAGCTCTTTTTAATTTCCTTTAGAAGTATTCTAAGCATAACTTGTACCATTGGCAACAAACTATCAAAAAATAATCTTCATCAAAATTCAATTAATCTTTAGTAATTCTCTTCTCTTTTAAAAGCATGAAAGTTTTTACTACACAATGGGAAAAACATGATTGAACCCATGAAATAGATTATCAAACATTCATCAATTAATTAAAAAGAAAACTACAAATTCCATTTGAACAAAAACTACAAATTCACATTAAAGCTTACGTTTGGATCAAACTAATAAAAATTACACACTTATATTAAAAGCTTTCTCCCTAGCCTTAGCTAGGGAGTTAGTTCCCCATAATAAAATTAAACTAAAAACAGAAATTAAAACTTAGAAAGATGGAGGGAAGAGAGAAAGCTCAAGAGTTGTGGAGCTTGGGTGTGATTTTACAATGCCATAGCTCCTCCTATTTATAGGAAAATGGGAGCAATTCTAAATTCATTAAATCCCTCCATTCATGAATTTAGTATGTATTCCACTTGCCATCAAACCAATTGCCAATTTGCTTCCATTACTTATTCCATAGTGTTAATGACTCCATTCTCCAAATTCTTCATCTTCTTCAATGTACAACCGTAACCCATCTCTTCATTGTTTCTTCTTTTGGCATGAGTGTGGCACTTCATGCATTCTTTTCAATTCTTTTCTTCTTCATTGCTCCATCCATTGCTTCTTTTCCTTTCTTTTATGCCTTGGTGTGGCACTAATCTTCATCATTCATTTGGTCATTCCCAACTATAAATTGTTTAATGCCACCAAGTCTCTCTTTGATAATTCCTCAACCTTAAGACAAAATAATGAAATCATCAATTATGTAATGGGTATGTAAGCAAGTGCAAAAGTGAAAAACAAACCTAATTAACTAAAATTGTAAGAAAATCAATTACTAACAAATATATTTAGGGATAATAAATGTGATAGTTTATGTGCTCATCAGGCATAAGGATTTGTTCAGTGATTTGAATGAGTCTGTGCAGTCTATGATCGCATTTGGTGATCATACAAAGATTCCAACCAAAGGAAAAGGGAGAATCATTATCAAGTTAAAGGATGGCTCGTCTAATTCCATATCAAATGTCTACTACGTTCCTGGTTTGCACCATAACTTATTGAGCATGGGACAGCTGTCAAAGAAAGGATATGACATCCGAATTGTCAATGGAGTTTGTACAATCCATGGTGCCAATTATGGACTAATAGCAAAGGTAAAAATGACTCCAAACCGGCTGTTTCCATTGTATCTCAGTTATCATGAATTACCTTGTTTTAGTTCAATGATGGTTGATGATAATTGTAGCATCCCAACCAAAAATATAATGATTTGTGAATTTAATTAATTTAATAAAATATGAATTTACAATGTTACCCTCGGGGTAGGGGTAATTTGGTCATTTTTCAATCCAGAAGGATTTTGGGAAAATGAGTGGTACTATTACATAAATCGTACTGAGATGAGTCCATAGACACATAGTGGGCTCGAATCGGAGTTGTAACGAAGAAGTTACGATCAAAAAAACGTAGTGGCAAAACTGTAATTAATTCGAAGTGGGTTTAATAAAAATATGAAAAACCCCTCTTCTCTCTCTCTCTTGTTGCGACCCTGCCCCCTCGGTGAACAGCAGCGAAGGTTGTTTTGCCACCACCGCCGCTACATGCCGCCATTCTTGGCGGTACCGGTCCCAAAATAATCGGCCTTTCTCCCTCCACCAGTTCCCCCCCTTCCTCGCCGTGATCCACCGCTCGTATAGCCGGAATTTGCAGAAAACGGCCGAATTTTTACATAAAACTTCCGAAGCTCGTTCAGACGCCTCCGGCCACCAAATCTTTCAAACTTGGTATGATTTTTCATCCTCTCAATGTGTTCTAGTTGCTGATTGTGTTATTTAGGAGCAATTTCTGGGTTTTGGAATGGATTTAAGAGATAGAAGTTTGGCTGATTTCGGCCACTTCCGGTCACTTTTTGGGGTTAGTCCAAGAACAAAAGTTGCTCCACTGAATGTGCTGATCATGTAGGTATTGGTCTTGACCGGCGGTTTTGAGTTTTTCCGATCGCCGGAAATCGCTTTGGACACCCATGTGCTGCCGGCGCATGGGCCACTTTTTGGCCGGTTTTTGCATCCTAAAATGATCCCCATGTCGTCTCGAGCACGACAATATGCTCGGATATGAATTTGGTTATCGTTTGACCATCGATCTGATATCGCATATTAGGCGTTATCCTGATTCGATATGTTCGGACTTTTGGATCGACTACATTTCAATATATGTTGATCTGGGCATCCCTGGGATCATGTAGGAATTCGCGGATCGTGAATCGGAGCCTCGGATGTTCCTATTCAATAACTTAAAATTTGCGTTAAACGATAACCGTCTGATCGTGCGATCGTGTGCGATCCGACCGTTTGGTTAGGACCAAACTTACAGGACGTGTATTCTAAACCTTGTTGAACCCATAGGAACATCTGGATCCGAAATCGAAGATCATGGGCTCCGTGGGCCCGATTGACCCATTTTGGAAAGTTTGACCAAGTGTCTTCTGTTCGCACCACTTTGCAAAACCCAAGAGAAGGTGTCGTATAGTAGTGTAGCTCGGAAGTCCGAGTGTCGTATCCACAGAGAGTAGTGTAAAGAAAATAACAGAGATGAAAAAGAACAAGTGTGATTGAGAGATAGATTAATGCAAGATTTGATTTAGAGAAAATTTAATTGATTAAAACACTAAGGCATTGGGGTTCCACTTTTAACATAAGCATGCAACTCTTATTAATTTGATCCACAAAATATTTTCCATTGTAGTTGTTCAAAATAATTAAAGCTCCTTTTTAATTTTCTTTAGAAGTATTCTAAGCATAACTTGTACCATTGGCAACAAACTATCAAAAAATAATCTTCATCAAAATTCTATTAATCTTTGGTAATTCCCTTCTCTTTTAAAAGCATGAAAGTTTTTACTACACAATGGGAAAAACATGATTGAACCCATGAAATAGATTATCAAACATTCATCAATTAATTAAAAAGAAAACTACAAATTCACATTAAAGCTTAAGTTTGGATCAAACTAATAAAAATTACACACTTATATTAAAAGCTTTCCCCCTAGCCTTAGATAGGGAGTTAGTTCCCCATAAAATAAAACTAAAAACAAGAATTAAAACTTAGAAAGATGGAGGAAAAAGAGAAAGCTCAAGAGTTGTGGAGCTTGGGTGTGGTTTGAAGGCTTGTAGAGCTTCCTATTTATAGCCTTAAATCTCAACAACTAGGGAAATATTAAAATCTAAAATTCTCATCTCATTCAATGCACAACCGTAACCCTCATCTTAATATTTCTTCTTTTCTTCAATTGATGCTCCACTTCTACTTGCTTTTGTTATTCAATCCTTTCTTTTGGTTAAGTGTTGCACCAATTCTTCATCATTCATTTGGTCATTCCCAACTATAAATTGTTTAATGCCACCAAGTCTTGTTTGTTGCTTCATCCACTTCATGTTTTTTTCTTTCTTACTCTTTTATGTGGGGTGGGTATGAACATAGCCAATGAACCTCAAAGTCTAGCTACAAAGAGATAAACACACAAAATAATATCAAATAAAATAAAATTAGTTACTAACAAATATAATGTAGGGATAATAAATGTGATAATTATGTACTCATCATCTTCCGAGGCTATCCCATCCTCCGAAACACGTAGTTGGACCTTCGGAATGTCTCGTAGCTCGTGCTTGTACTTGAAACCCGGGAAACTAGGATTTTAATTTAAAGTTCTCATTCGAAGTGTTTTATATTAATTTCGTACTCGTATTCTGAAATAGGTACTCAGGCTACTCGCACGCAGCAGGCGGGACCCTCTCAGAGTCAAGCAGCGTGGGACTACTTGTGAGTGGACATTGTTTTCAAATGATAACATTATTTTTAAGACAGATAGCTGAGCATGATGATGTAATGGTTTATTGAGTTTATTATTTAATTAATTGTTGAAACATGATATTTCTTTATATTTTTGAAATTTATTTGGGTTTCGGCATATTGCAAGTATCTTGAGTTGATATATAATATTTTCTACAATTCCTATCTATGATTGGTTTTGTGTGGGGTACGTGGGATGTTCGTTTGAGTTTGTGGAAAGAGAGTGGATTATAGTTATGTCAGTTTGAAGTGCTATAAGCACTACCTTATGTACCTCCTCGGATTTGAAACTTTGGATTTGGAATGTTGAGATACTTGGATATGTTGGAACCTGGGCACCCTTAACGGGGTGTTTCGTAGACCCTTAAAGGGGTAGTCTGCGCGTGTAGGACTTGTCACAAGCGTACGAGTATTGAGGATTCTGTTGTACGTGCTGGTGAGCTTAGTCCCAGTTGGATGGCTCGTTCCCTAGCCACATGGTCAATTGAGGATTCTTCCATGTGGACTAGTTAAACAATCCCCCGGTTGGATTGTTTCCCCTGTACAAACTAGGTGATTTTATTTATATATATTTATTATATATCTCTTAACTTTTATATACTTATGTATGTATTTATATATATATATATATTTATTCGTTCTTATTTTTCGGTGAGGATACTTCCTCGCTCACCGTGCCAACGGGCACGCATTTCGAGAGATTAGTTTGGGTATAATAAGGAAAAGTTTGGATGGGGTTGTTTATTAAAGTTTCAGTATGGGAGTTCGGATTTCATTATGGTTTTGACCCAACTAAATATATGTATATTTTGCTCAATGACTTTCGTATTGGCATCATTTGGGTTGGTGACTTTGTAAGGACTGGCAATTACTTTGGCATTTTTGTGATTAAGTACTATTGTTTCTACCGGGGGGTGAGTAGAAATGACTTTTGAACCATCTTCTTTTTCCTATTTTTCATGGGTTAAAGTGTCTAGCTTTTGATTCATGTATTTACTTTCGACAAAGTCTAAGTAAAATAGTTCTGTTTTTACTTTTTTCGTGTAGTCTTTCCATTCATTGAAAATTTCTTTTCTTTGAACTTTAGGGAAAGAATCATGGTATTTGGCTTTTCGGGTGGCATTTTCAGGGGCATCAAAATGTTGTTCTAACTTAGACCAATGAATTTTAAACGGCTTAGTTAGGGTTCTTAATTGGCTATCGACAGATAAAACTTCTGCTTCTAAATCAGTTTGTGTTGGGGAATCAGGTAACTTAGGGTTGTCTACCTGGGCTTGACCATAACATGGCTGAACAACTTGGTTTTTCTTTCTTAACTTATCTAATTTAAAATCAATTAGGGCTTTTTCTAATTCTAAATCACGCTCAATAGTAGAAGACGACTTTGCAGATGAGTGTCTTGCTGGATACTTAAAGGACTGACTAGGCGTGGGCAACTGCTCAAGTTGGACTGTGGACTTAGTTGGTGGTTGTTTACCAAAACTTATCTTAACCGTACCATCTAAATACTGTTGAATATAGTCTAAGTTATTTAAACTATGTTGAACAGGCATGGGGGGACTTTCTGTTGTTAAGAACCAATCTGATGGTAACTTAACATCGGACCACTTAATAGTGTGAGGGACTTTAATGTTGGCTTGACTGTTGACACTCTGAATGAGCAAAGTTTGTTCTTTAGGACTTTTACTTAATGCTTGGAAATTCATGTTTGTACCTGTGACTTTATAGTAAATCCTATATATCAAAGCTAAGGGTTGACTACCAGGCAAAACATTATAACCGCTTGTTTGAATGTTTAGGGATAACGTCTTAAGAATATGAGGATCGCTTAGGCTTACAGTAAAATCGGTGTAACAGTCAAAATGAATTGGACCGTTACACAGGCTGGACTCAATGATTCCCAAGGCACTATCCTAGAAATCTGGAAATCTGGCAGTTCTTAAACAAAGAAGAATAGATGTGTTCAGACCTAACTTAGTTAAGGGCTTAACTGCAACTTGGACGAGGCCAATATGCAGGAAATTATTACCATCTTTCCTATGTTTCTTAATGGACTCAAGGTTTAATAATTGACAGACTTCATTTTTCTTGCTTAAGGCATAAACTTGTTCTACCGTGTTGACATGGGTAGTGGACTTAAAGGTTTTCAAAGACCATTGTTTCTTATAGATTTCCTTAGTGGAGACTCTAGGTATGTTCCAGGTTCTGAAATCTAACTCATTGCTTGACTCAAACTCAATTTGTTCCTCATTTACTATGTTTGGGACTCGACTCAGGCTTCAATGTAATCATAGTAAGTGTAAGGAAGGGAAGACTCAAGAATTCTTACAGTAGAAGGGGACTTTTTCCAATCAGATTGGCTTAGGATCTGGCGTATGTAGAGAGAATGGAAGACAATCTTAGTGGGGTCTTCTCTGTCTTTGATTGGCCTAATGTCAATTGAACGGGTCTCAAGGAGAACATCTCTATAGAAGGATAGAGACTTAGAGGGATGAACTGGAATAAAATGGGAATTCTGGGGAAAATAGGCTTTTGCAATGGAAACTGGGTTAGACATAAGGTGATCCACTACTACAAAAAACGAAATAGACGACGGGAATCCACCGTCGTGTATCATGTTTTAAAACCGACGTGAAATCGACTGCCGTCTTTTAACACATAAAATAACGACGGAAAATAACCGACGTCGTTAATATATTAAACGTCATAAAAAAAAACTAAAACCGACGTCTATTTCATACATAAAAGCATAAAAAGACAACATTTGACTATATTAGACGACGGTTTTAGTAAAACACAGACGTTTAAATAATGTTAAATGTCAAAACCAACTACAAACCCGATGTAAATATGTTTATCAACGTCTCTAATTAAAACAAAACCGACGTGTAAAACGTAGAAACCGTCGTGGTTAATAAATACTACGTTCACTAAATAAAAAAACTAACGTCTAAAACATATAACATGGTAAATTAGACGTCACTTTTGTCAAAAAAAGTGACGTCTTAAAGATTTAACATGGCATATATTTACTTGGATTGACGTAAAAAAACAACTAACCACGACCCTTTAGGTTACCACAGACGTTGAAAATTATTTTGACAGCTTGAACAGAGAAATAAACGACGTGGATTTAATATTACACGTCGGTTAATTAAAATACTTGTCATGTTTAATCCATTTACTATGGCCTAGGAGTCACATTTTAGGACGTTGTTAGTAATTTACAACTTCGGTGTTTATAGACTTTGACGTGGTTGGCATTTTAAAAGTCTCTTTTGTGAGCCACTTAGACGTGTGTAATCTCTGAGACGTCATTGCTTTTAGCCTAACCGTCGTTAAGAAGTAAGGAAACGCCTTGAATTATGGATTTGATGTCGGTTATTGTAAAATGAAGGTCATGGTTAGACTTTACTATGTCCCAAGAATTCAATTATTCGACATTGTTATATCCTTACTACGTCGGTGATTTATTTATTCCATGACGTGGCTAGTCTTTGTTAAGTCTCTTTTATAACCTTTTTTGACGTGTGTATTCTCCGAGATGTCAATTGTTTAATTATAACTGACGTGCAACAATGTTTTTACAACGTTAATCATCAATTGATTATATCCGTAAATTCGTCTGTTTGAGCTCTGCCGTCGTGTTATTCTTTATTGTTCGTCGTTGATTATTTTATTTACCGTCGTTATTTTAAATATTTATTAACCGTTTTGAAATTAATTTTAATTAACCGACGTGTTTTCTTTTTCAAATGGCGGTTTTTATTTCATTTTTGCGTTGTCATTCCACGTCGGTTGTGAAAACCCGACGTTGGTTGTTTTGTAGACGTCTCTTTTTTTAATTTTTGTAACTTGACCGTCGTATTTTCAGCTTTAACCCATTTATTTTTAATTTTTGATTTGTCGTGCCCAAAGCCTGCAGAATGAAAATGTGATCGGAATTAAAATGATATACAGAGCTATTAATTAATGTCATACAATTAACTGCATAACTAATGTCATACATTACAACAATCAATCAATCCATATATCTTCACACCCATCTCTAATATTCTCAGTCCCAAACTCACCCACTAGGTCATCAAATGTGTCAACATTTGGTATCCCTCTAGTAAATGGCTCACACTCAATTCTAATATCACCTAGCACATCATCACCAATAACATCATTATATTCTCTATTAGGCATTGATAACACTACCGACCAACCACGATGCATTGGGTCGTCAACATAAAATACTTGTTTGACTTGAGAAGCCATAACAAATTCGTCATTCCTATGTCCAATTTTACTTAGATCTACAAGGGTAAATCCAAGTTCGTCGACTACAAGACCCGAAGTGTTATCTATCCAATCACACCTTAAGACTGGGATTCTAAACTTTTGGTAGTCAAGGTCCCAAATTTCTTGAATAACCCCATAAAAACCCATATTGGAGACAATAGGGTTTTTATCCTTGACACTAGCAACTTGCATAGTATGTGCAAGTAAATAAACTCCACTATTTTGGACAGTTCGCAAATCATCTTATGCCTTGGTGTTAAATTTGACATCATTAATAAGATAGCTCCTATATGATGGCACTGCCATGCTTGGACCAGCTGCTAACCACCTCAAATTTTCTGATACGCCATCATTGTCTTCCCCATTAAGTTCACTTTGAACCTGCAAATTAAACATATATCTTAATTCAATCTAACATATATATAGAAAGAAAGAAAATTAAAATAAGTTCAATATGTCATTCAATATCATATATACCTTAAAGCGTAGCAATTGAATGAAAGTGCTATTGTGCTTATCTTGTAGCCACTTTGTTCTCTTTCTAAATTTTGGATAAGTGGTCTTGATGTGGATCATATGTTCCCTACAATTGACACGAAAAAATCACGCATTACGGTCCCTTGTATATAAGATAAACATAAGGAGTAATAATATTTAAAATGGCTACATATGAAAAATTAAACTCATACGTACTCGATATAAGGTAAGACTTCCTCCGTATTCTCCAAGACATATAGATGTGTCTGGTTCAACAAGTCCAGATCAACTAAGCTCACTGTGCAACCTGATAATGGCTTTGAAACTCCCATCTTCTGGCTTGAAGGCACTCCAACTGTACTAACATAAGATAAATGCTCAGTACAAAACTCTACAGCTTCTTCAGCTATATACCACTCAGCAATGCAACCTTCGAGACGAGTACGATTCTGAACATACCCCTTTAGCACTTTCATATATCTTTCAAACGGATACATCCATTTAAAATATACTGGCCCACATAGACGAACTTCTCTGACAAGATGTACTACTAGATGAACCATGATATCAAAGAATGAAGGGGGAAAGTACTTCTCAAGCAAACACAAAGTAACTACTACATCTTCTTCCAACTTATATAGCTTGGAAACATCTACCGTCTTTGCACATATAGCATTGAAGAAGAAGCACAATCGAGTTATTGCATACCTTGCAGGCTTCCCCAAAACAGAACGAATTGCCACATGGAGCAATTGTTGCATCAAGGTATGACAATCATGAGATTTAAGGCCAAGAAGTCTTGAATCTTTTAAAGATACAAGATTTTTTATATTTGAAGAATAACCTTCAGGAACCTTCATACCATAAAAAGAATTGCATACCGCTCTCTTCTCTGAGTGTAAAGTATTCTCCTATGTGGGCATCATACACTCTTCTAATCCCATCCCACGGAGATTTTAAATCATCAATCAAAGGCTCTAAGTAGACATCTATATCATTTCCGGGCTGTTTAGGACATGAAATCAGTAAGGTCAACATCATGAACTTCCGCTTCATGCATAGCCATGGTGGGAGATTATATGTAACTAACATAACTGGCCAACAACTGTATCTGCTACTTAAAGAACTGTGGGGATTGAATCCATCATATGAGATAGCCAATCTCAAGTTTCTTGGCTCATTACCAAAGTCGGGCCATTTTTCATCAACAAGTTTCCAAGACGGGGAATCCGCTGGATGAGACATATGACCATCAACTGATTTTCTTGCAGCATGCCAAGTCAAACTTTTAGCTGTCTTATGTGATTGAAACATCCTTTTAAACCTTGGAATTGGAGGAAAATACCACACCACCTTCGCTGCCACACCCTCTTTCAAGAACCCATCTTTGGTTTCCTTCCACCTTGAGATACCACAAGTAGGACAATTAGTTGCATCCTCATACTCCTTCCGATACAAAATGCAGTCATTGGGACATGCGTGGATTTTCTCATAACTCATCCCTAAAGCAGACAAAGTCTTTTTTGCCTCGTACATAGAGGAAGGTAGTGTATTTCCTTCTAGAAGCAATTCTCCTTGAAGTATCAATAATTCTGTAAAGCAAACATCACTTATCCCATGTTTTGCTTTCAAATTATATAACTTCACCAAAGCCGACAACTTCGTGTACTTACTGCAACCAGGGTACAAGGGTTCATCGCCATCCCCAATCACATTGGCAAACTCATAAGGATCAAATCCAATATTGGCAAAATCATTATCATCCATCCCTAATTCTTCAGAAACATAACTGAACCTACCTTGCTCATCTTCTTCCACATTTCTACTAGCATTGGTAGTCCATTCCCAAGGTTCTCTGTGCCATGTCTAAATCTTATAGCTTTGGTCAATTCCATTAAAGTATAAGTGTTCCCTTATAATTCCAACCCCAAACAATCGAATATTCCCACATTTAACACATGGACAACGAATCTCAGTTGTATTTCCAAGATTTTCTAATGCAAAATTCAAAAATCCTTCCACCCCTAATTCATATGCCTTCGATCTTCTATCCGCATGCATCCATGACTTATCCATCTCACACTCTATAAAATCATATATATATTAAAGTGGAAAGACCATCAATGAAACACTACCTCATTCAAATAGCAGAGAACAAATTGAAAATAAAATATAAAACATGAACAAAACGACGGTTTGATCAAAATAATCGTCGTTTAATATAAATTCAGACGACGACATCTATAGTCACCGTCGTCATTAAGATACCCAAACCCAGAAATTTGTACGGGGTTCTGGTAGCCTAAAGACGACGTTTAATGGAGAAACAATCGTCTTTAGGCTACCAGTTGCGGCTTAAAACGCACACGATGGGAGTAAATGAACAACCGACGTATAATAAACATTTGGACGACGGTTTGATCCGTCAACCGTCGTCGTAGTTAAAAAAAAACAACTTAAATCTCCCATCCCCATTCCTTTTCCAAGAATCCATGGCCAAACAAACATAAAAGAACCCAAACAGAGAGTAATTATTACAAGAATGCAAACACCAAAACAAAAAAGAACCCTAATATAGCTACCAATTAAGAACCCATAGCTACCAACGAAAACATTTATGGATTTAAGAAGAGATTAGGGTTAAAGGGACTAGGGTTGTACTTACATGGATATTGAGAGAGAGCTGAGAGAATATCACAACTGCTTGAGGCAGACGACGGGAGAATATACCCAAAGCTCTGAGAGAGAGCTGAGAGAATATAACAAAAGCTACCAATTAAGAACCCATAGCTACCAACGAAAACATTTATGGATTTAAGAAGAGATTAGGGTTAAAGGGACTAGGGTTGTACTTACATGGAGATTGAGAGAGAGCTGAGAGAATATAACAACTGCTTGAGAGAGAGCGAAAACTTTAAGACAAATTTATGTTGAAGAGTGAGAATGAACTATTTTAGGGTAAAAGGGAAATTCTGAAAATTTTAGGTCGCGGTCAAAAATTTTAAAGTACCGTGTTTTTCAACGACGACGGTCAATACTTATATGGACGTCTAATTCTTACTTATGACGGCGGTTTCTACACAAGACCGCCGTTGTAAACATAACGTACGTCGCTATTTAATAACCGACGTCGTAGACCGAATTCAATTAGTCTTGGTTTATGTAATTGACCAAAAACAGCGGGAGAAAACAGGCGTCGTTTCAATAAACCCTAAACCCTAAATTTTACAATAATTTTAAAAAAATACACAAGTATGAGAAAAATGAACCGAAAATTGCTATGGACTCCTTACAACAATGCCTTCTACAATAGTAGGCTAAAATATGGATTTCATAATTTTGAATTTATGGGCACCAATGGATCACATAAACTTTAGGGTTATGTTATGTAAAGTATAAGGAGTACCGTGCTTTGTCTCTAAATTTTTTTGAATTTTGTTATCATTTGAACTTTGAAAACTAAAATTACATTTTTCAGGCCTTAACGGGCAAGATATTGTCTCAATGAGTGCATAGAATTTGTCGGTATATTTTTCGGATTTTGTTTTGAATATATTATTAATATTAGTAATTAAATACAATTAAAAAAAAATTCTAAAATTATATATTTAAAAGCTTTAGGATAGATACAATATTTCAATGAGTGCTTGGTAGTTTTCAGTTTAATTTTTGGATTTAGTTTTGAATTTAATATGGAATTAAATAAAATATAAAAGTCATTAAAAATTAAATGAAAAATGACCTAGCCGACGTTGTATCCTTTTACAACGACGTTAAACATCACAAACTGACGTCATATAATTTTAAGACGTCGAAACGAATAGAAAACGATGTCTTCTTTTGGATAACCGACGTGGATTATTGTATTACCACGTCATCTTATTTTAGATCACCGACGTTGTTTATCTATACAACGTCAAATTTTTAATAATAACCGCCTTTGTATATTATTAAGACGTCGATATGGTTATACTAACCAACGTAGTATATCGGTACAAAATTCATCTGTACAAGATGAATTAATTATAAACCGTCATGTTTATGACTATTACATGTCGTTTTTAAGAATTGCCGTCGATGTTATATTTCCAGTTACAGCAAGACGACCATTGTGTACACATATGAGACGTGTAAATTAGAATCAGACGTTGGTTTTTGGGAACTAAACAAGTTTTAAAAAAATATTTAATTTTTTTGTGTTGGCGCTCGCAAATCTCACGGCCTGGTGCTCCGGGCCGAGGGGATATGCGTCAACACGTGACGTCTTTCTTTTGGATGTGGTGCGGTTGTGCGCGGGCGTGCCAGCACGGTAGACCGTGCGTCGAGAGAGTGAGGTGTTTGGATAAAATGGTTAAGTGGTGCGCCTGTTTGAGTTCGACTTCTAATCAAACGATTGTGGCCGAGAGAGGAACTGATCTCGGCCGTCAGGTTCACGGCCTGAGCTACAAGGCTGTTTAGTGGTGGCGTTGATGATGGGTTTTGGGCGGTGCTCCGGCGCGGTTCTCAGAGAGCGACGGTCGTATGATATATGGGGTGGATGAGAAAATAACAGAGATGGTACTCCGGCGCCTTGAAGATCAAGGGTCGTATGATATATTGACGAATGGATTTTCCTTACAATCTATCACTACTCCTAAGAAACAAAGTAAAGGTATTGAAAGTGCATTACAAGAAATGAAAGATAGGAAAATATAATTTGCTCCGTGGGAGGCTTTTGGTTTGGTGTTTGAACCCTTTGAATGTAGCTTGAACTTTAGTATTTATAGGAGGAGTCCTGGAGGGATAATCTAGGCTGAAAGATCTGCGTGGTGGAGCCTGATCAGAACAAGTGGGTAGTCAAATCGGCATTTGGGATCGTGAAGTATGGTGGTGTGACCCCATGAATCCTGGTAAATCTCGGCCGCCGCCTTGATCGTGGGTTCTGCACCCCTGGCCGTGGAGACGCATTTAATGCTCTGATAGTTGATGACCTAATCTCTCAAGCTGTAAGAATTTTTGTAAAAATGTTTGCGCCTAACCACCCTGATTTCCTTCACCAAACCCTGACTTCAGTCACTTCCCTTCTTTCCTCGTGCATTAAATGCTTTTTTGCGGCTAGTGGGTTTGCTGCAAACAGTCAGAAGCGTTACTTCATTAAATGAAGTGTGGGACCTTATTGTCACGTGGTGATTTAACTTTAATATCTTCGGCCGTGTCTCTTACGCCCTTCGGCCTCGGCCTATAATACCGCGGTCTTGAGGCCGAGAGGATTCCGCCTTCGCAAATGCCTAACGAACGCCACGTTTCAGTTTATGGGCAGGTGCTAGGGCCGAGAGGAAGTCCTTTCGGTCAGTTTTACGACCAAGATTTATTACGCACAAACATTTTGATGGTTGTTCGGTTGATTACAACAAAAATATTTATGTACATTTTAAATAAACTAAAATAAACCTAAACATTGTTCATAAATATTTATGTACATCAATTATCCTTCCGTAATAAGTTGGTCACGAATTCTGCCCATTCATGCCTAACTTCGTCAATATCCTCTTGTTTATACTGAACTTTATCTTTTTTCTTTTCAAACTGCAAAATAAACCAAAAAACCGACGTGTTATAAAGATACAAACGACAGTTTTAAACAAAAATTGGACGTAGTAAAATAAAGAAAGTATATCTAAAATTTTGCATTTTACCTTCTTCTCGAAATTTAGGTCTGGATCATGAATTATATCTCTCATGAATCGCATCACGTAATAGCCACACTCTACACTTGTTGGTTGTTCAGGAGTGCCGTGTAGATTTTTCCAAATGGCCTGCTGTTTACGTGAATTTTTGTTTATATGAATGTTAAACATTTTAATTGACCTGTTACAAGAAAACAAAGGGTGTTAATGACAAAACAAAAAATTTAAATACAAATAGTAACCGTCGTGGTAAATTAGTCAAAACGACGGAGTTTTAAAAAAAATAACGTGATATTTTGTTTCAAACGGCGGTAAAAAATTACCGTCGTTGTGTAACATTATAACGTCGGTAAGAGGAAAACGTCGTATAACAAAAAATTGAACATAAAAAATTAAAACGTTCTTAAATAAAACCCAAGCGACGTGGTAGTTAAATTAACACGACGTTTTTAAGACAATACTGACATAATAAATTAATTAACACATCGGTAATAACTTACCGTCGTTATATTGTCATTATAACGTCGGTATTATTAAAAACCGTCGTATATTCAAATACTTTAAAGGAAAAAAAATCTTAGATCAAAAGAAATCAACTTACGTATTCACTATACTTTTCATGTCGTCGTCAACTAAGTGTTTTGGCAGTGAATTCATGTAATAGGCAGTCTCCGTTGCTGGTCTCACAATTACCATCACCCAATGACCCCTACACATAATGATCCATATAGGTTAAATAGTACTACAAAGAAAAATATTACAAGCTTAGGAAAATACTTTAAATACTAACCCTGGATTATAAGGGACCAAGAAAAATTGATTCCCATATGCTGTTTTCAAGCGGTTTGACAGGTTTTTTGTTCTGTCTGATAGAGATCTAGATTGAGAGCTGACTAGCCCAAGGTCCACGAAGTCAACAAGGTTTACCATATTTGTCATTTTTAAATAGTCAAATAGGTACCTAAATATAAGAAAGTCAATTAAATGAGATTTTAATTTAAAAGAAAGGGAAATGTAAAACAAAATGGGATTTCTAGAATTACCTCATGTATACTGATATCACTGTGGTTCCAATCTCAACCATGGAACCAAACTGCAAAATATCATCAGGTAAGAGGAAGGTATCATGCTCAAAGCCAAACACTTCCTTGGGCATGTGAACTGTCAGAGCCTGGTTAGTAGGCAACAACTTGGTCTGGACATGTTGGCATAAGGCTAACAGAGGAGGTGGCAAGTCTAGCTTTGAGAGATCCTGTTACAAGAAATAAATAAATAAATATAATACAAACGACTCTAACTAAACCCAGAAAACAGACGTGGTATATAATATAAACGACGATTTCTAGTAAATACTGACGGAGGAAAGGTTATAGACGTCGGTAAATACATAACCGTCGTTGTGTGCAATTTATAACGTCGCTATATTATACAAAGGTCGTCTAATTAAAATGCAGTTAATGCTATCATGAAATAGACGATGGTTTATAAAAGAGTTAGACGACGGCAAAAAACACAATCGTTATTTTTAATGTCCAATAATTTGCAAAACAAGTAAAAGCGTCGGGGTATTTAACTCAACACGACGCTTCTTGGAAGAAACAAACGTATTATTGTTTTCCAACGTCGGTAAATATATACCTTCATTGTTTTAAATGTTAACGTCGGATATTAAAAAGAGCGCCGTCTATTTAAAATTTAAAAGGCAGAAATAGAAAATAGCAGAGATTTTACCGTGTCCTCTTGCTGTTTTCTAGCAGTATCAGCTTCAGGCTTTGAATCTTCTAATCCCAAAGCTAGGGGTCTGATACCAGTGGCCCCAGAGCAGCTTGCCTTATCAGACATTGGATTTTTTGGGCTTTGATCTTGAGGGGGTAAAGTAATTGGAGTAATTGGAGAAATTGGGGTTTTGAGCATCAGGCTGGGATCAAAATTAGGAACTAGTTGACGGAAATATGCCAACATAGCCTCCCTCTCTGCTCTGACTGCTTCCATTATAGTTTCCCTTGACTTCGCCTCAATCCTCAAGGTCTCTTCTCTGACTGCCTCCCTCACACTTTCCTTCAATTTGTCACCAAATTTCACTCTCTGCTGTTTCGGCAAATTGAAGAACTGAGTTGGGGAAATGCCAGCACCAACTCCTCTAACTCTCCCACCATGCTCGGGGGTTCCCAAAGCAAGAGTCAAGACATCATTGGTCCCGGAGACAGTCAGAGTGCCTTTGGAGACTTGCTTTTGCAAGTCATCCTAAAAGAGAGAAAGGGAGATTGTTAGAAACTGAGCAGGGTATAAAACATTTAATAAACCGACGTTGTAAATTATAAACAACGACGGTTTTCTTAAATTACTGACGTAGTATTAATTTAACACGTCGGTATTTAAATACCGTCGTTGTTTATAATTTACAACGTCAGGAGATAAAAACCCGTCGTATATTCAAAATAAAACATATTAAAACATAAATAAAAGACCGTCTTAGTATTTAAAGTAAGACTACGGACTATTGAACAAACAGACGTAGGACTTAATTGTAAGAAGGTTTATTACATTAAACCTACTGAAGTGATCTTCTAATCAACTAAGGATTGCAAAGACTTATTGTTTATCAGGGACTCAAAACCTATCTCGATTAGGAAGCCTCTAAACAGTGTTTAAGAAGGATGGCAAATAGAAATCAGTTTGTGCAGTGCCCAGTGGGCGGGTTTGATGGGAAGGGAAACTTCCAGTATTGGCGTTCTCAGATGGAGCTTTTCTTCAAGGTCATGGAGTACACAGATGTTGTGATAAATGGGCTCAATGACCCAAGAGATCAAGCCACCCTCACACAAAACCAGAGAGAAGATATGGTGAAAAATAGGAAGAAGGATAGCAGGGCCTTAATGTATATCTTTGGTGCAATTGATCCAGCAGTCTATGAAAAGATTGCACAAGTCTCTACCTCTAAGGAGGCATGGGATGTGCTAATCAATAGCTATATTGGAAGAGAGAAGGTAAAGAAGGTACGGTTGCAGACGTTGAGGAGATAGTTTGAACTTTTGCAGATAGAAAGGAAAGAAAGCATCTCTGATTATTTCTCACGTACCTTGTCCTTGGCTAATCAAATGAAAGCCAATGGTGAGGATCTGAAAGAGCTCCAGATTGTGGAGAAAATACTTCGAACCTTCACAGATAGGTTTGAAGGCAAAGTTACAGCTATTGAGGAGACACATGATCTGAGTACCTTGACCATGGATGAGTTGCAAAGTTCACTGCAAGCTTATGAGCAAAGATTAAATGAGAAGTCAGAGATTGGGATTGAAGAAGCATTGAAGGCCCAAATGAACTTGAAAAGGGAGAAGAATGACTCTAAGAATGAGGAGTCCTGCAATGAAGCAAGATTAAATGGTAAGAATCATAACTCAAATTACAGAAGGGGTCAGAATAGATTTGAAAACAAAAGAGGAAGAGGAAGAAGCAACAATTGGAGCCAAGCCCATGACAAATCCAATGTTCAGTGTTTTAATTGCCAGAAATATGGCCATTACAAAAATGAATGCAATTCTCAGAGGTTTGAAAATAAGGGGCATCATGCTAAGGTTGCAGAAGATGGAAAAGGGAATGAAGAGACTTTGTTGCTGGCTTTTAATGCTGTAAGTGATGATGAGAAAAACAAGTGGTTGTTGGATAATAGATGCAGTAATCATATGTGCGGGCATAAGGATTTGTTCAGTGATTTGAATGAGTCTGTGCAGTATGTGATCACATTTGGTGATCAAACAAAGATTCCAACCAAAGGAAAAGGGAGAATCATTATCAAGTTAAAGGATGGCTCGTCTAATTCCATATCAAATGTCTACTACGTTCCTGGTTTGCGCCACAACTTATTGAGCATGGGACAGCTATCAGAGAAAGGATATGATATTCGAATTGTCAATGGAGTTTGCACAATCCATGGTGCCAATCATGGACTAATAGCAAAGGTAAAAATGACTCCAAACCGGTTGTTTTCATTGTATCTCAGTTATCATGAATTACCTTGTTTTAGTTCAATGATGGTTGATGATAATTGTAACATCCCGACCCAAAATATAATGATTTGTGAATTTAATTAATTTAATAAAATATGAATTTACAATGTTACCCTCGGGGTAGGGGTAATTTGGTCACTTTTCAATCTGGAAGGATTTTGGGGAAATGAGTGATACTATTACGTAAATCGTACCGAGATGAATCTGTAGACACATAATGGGCTCGAATCGGAGTTGTAACGAAGAAGTTACGATCAAAACAAACGTAGTGGCAAAACCGTAATTAATTCGAAGTGGGTTTAATAAAAATCTGAAAAACCCCTCATTTCTTTTGAACCTTGTATGATTTTTCATCCTCTTAATGTGTTCTAGCTGCTAATTGTGTTATTTTGGAGCAATTTCTGGGTTTTGGAATGGATTTAGGCCATAGAAGTTGGGCCGATTTGGGCCAATTCCGGTCACTTTTTGGGGTTGGTCCAAGAACAAAAGTTGCTCCACTCAATGTGCTGATCATGTAGGTATTGGTCTTGACCGGCAGTTTGGAGTTTTTTTGTTCGCCGGAAATCGCTTTAGACACCCATGCGCTGCCCGCGAGTATGGCGGTGCGTGGGCCACTTTTTGGCTGGTCTTTGAGTCCTAAAATGATCCCCATGTCGTCTCGAGCATGACGATATGCTCGGATATGAATTTGGTTATCGTTTGACTGTCAATCGGATATCACATATTAGGTGTAATCCGGATTCGATATGTTCAAACCGTTGGATTGACTTTATTTCAATATATGTTGATTTAGGCATCCCTAGGATCATGTAGGATTTTGCGGATTGTGAATCGGAGCATCGGATGTTCCTATTCAATAATTTAAAGTTTGCGTTAAACGATAACCGTCCGATCGTGCGATCGCGCGCGATCCGACCGTTCGATTCGGACCAAACTTGCAGGACGTGTATTCTAAACCTTGTTGAACCCGTAGGAACTTCCTAATCCAAAATCGGAGGTCGTGGGCCCCGTTGGCCTGATTGACCCATTTTGGAAAGTTTGACCGAGCGTCTTCCGAGACTATCCCATCCTTCGACACACGTAGTTAGACCTTCGGAACGTCTCGTACCTCGTGCTTGTACTTGAAACCCGGGAAACTAGGATTTTAATTTAAAGTTCTCATTCGAAGTGTTTTATATTAATTTCGTACTCGTATTCTGAAATAGGTACTCCGGCTACTTGAACGCAGCAGGCGGGACCCTCTCAGAGTCAAGTAGCATGGGACTACTTGTGAGAGGACATTATTTTCAAATGATAACATTATTTTTAAGACAGATAGCTGAGCATGATGATGTAATGGTTTATTGAGTTTATTATTTAATTAATTGTTGAAATATGATATTTCTTTATATATTTGAAATATATTTAGGTTTCAGCATATTGCAAGTATCTTGAGTTGATATATAATATTTTCGAAAATTCCTATCTATGATTGGTTTTGTGTGGGGTACGTGGGATGTTGGTTTGAGTTTGTGGAAAGAGAGTGGATTATAGTTATGTCAGTTTGAAGTGCTATAAGCACTACCCTATGTACCTCCTCGGATTTGAAACTTTATATTTGGAATATTGAGATACTTGGATATGTTGGAACCCGGGCACCCTTGACGGGGTGTTTCATAGACCCTTAACTGGGTAATCTGCGCGCGTAGGACTTGTCATAGGCGTACGAGTATTGAGGATTCTGCTGTACGTTCTGGTGAGCTTAGTCCTAGTTGGACGGCTCATTCCCTAGCCACATGGTCAATTGAGGATTCTTCCATGTGGACTAGTTAAATAATCCCAAGGTTGGATTGTTTCCCCGGTACAAACTAGGTGATTTTACTATATATATATATATATATATATATATATATATATATACGTTCTTGTTTCTCGGTGAGCATACTTCCTCGCTCGCCGTGCCAATAGGCACGCATTTCGAGAGATTAGTTTGGGTATAATAAGGAAAAGTTTGGATGGGGTTGTTTATTAAAGTTTCAGTATGGGAGTTCGAATTTCATTATGGTTTTGACCCAACTATATATATATATATATATATATATATATATATATATATATATATATATATATATATATGGTTATATCGGTTTTGAATGCATATGGTTTTCGGCATCGTTTTTCTAAACGGTGGGGTTATATTATGTTGGTTTCAACTGTGAACTAAACTTTATTTTTGCCCACTCACACTTTTCTGTTCTGCGCCCCCCCCAGGCAGTAGCTATATTCGAATCAAGCGACTGAGTCGAGATCTCTACTTCCGAACTCAGAGCCTCCGTAGGTCTCTTTTATCCGTTTTATTTCCGTTGAACTTTGTAATCTGAATTCAGTTAGATATGCTCTGTTATCGCCCTATTAGGGTTTGATTTGAGGCCGGAGGCCTTTGTTGTAAACTGTTTATTTGTATCTAAAGCATGCTAACTGTTAGGATATATAAATGTGTTTTTAACATCTTTAAAAATTTGGGAAATGTCCAATTTTCAAGGAGACTCTGCCGAATTTTCGACAGAAAGTCTCGTTCTTTAGTAAGTGGGCCCGACATCGGTTTGATGCCGGAACTTTCACAGGATTCGTCCCGGATTCCGAGGAATTCGGGGCGGGTTCTATCAATAATTGGTTATGGCACATGCGATTTGGGCATTTAAATTTTAACAGTTTAAATCTCCTCGCTCAGAAAAAGTTGGTGTTTGGTTTGCCTCATATTTCTGTGCCTAATGATTTATGAGAGACCTGTGTCCTTGGTAAAAAGCATAGAGACAGTTTTCCTAAAGGAAAAGCCTTTAGAGCTCAAAGGCCTCTTGAAGTGATACACTATGATTTGTGTAGTGTTTAAACAACCTCACATGGTGGTGGAAAATATTTCATTACATTTATTGATGATTTTAGCAGGAAGACTTGGGTGTATATTTTAAAAAACAAATCTGATGCTTGTGACACTTTCAAGAATTTCATGGCTTATGTTGAAAAACAAAGTGGTGAAAAGATAAAAGTATTGAGAATTGACAGAGGCCAAGAATACATTGTTTGTGATGAATTTTTAGAGAAGAATGGGATAAAACATCAATTGACAGCCAGGTATACGCCTCAGCAAAATGGTGAAAAAACAGAACAATTATGGATATGGTGAGATGTATGCTGAAATTGAAGAATCTGCCTAAGCATTTTTGGGCAGAAGCTGTTGCTTGTGCTGTGTATATTTTAAACAGGTCTCCTAGTAGAAGTGTGAATGGAATAACTCCTTATGAAGTTTGGAGTGGCAGGAAGCCAAATATTCAACATCTTCGTGTGATTGGAAGTATTGCTTATTCCCATGTCCCAGATCATATTAGAAAGAAACTTGATGAGAAGGCAGAAAAGTGCATTTCTATTGGCTACAGTACAGTCACAAAAGGCTACAAGCTTTATAATCCGAAGATAGAGAAGGTTATAATAAGCAGGGATGTCACTTTTGATGAGCAAGGAACTTGGGATTGGTCCTTGAATGAAAGCAAACCAGCAACATATTTTCCAGCAACTGACAATTATTATTTTGGAGATGAACAACATGTAAATGAACCAGAAATTCAACCCCCAATGGCTCAATCTCCAACAGCTCAAGAACCACAAGAAGTTGAGCCACGAAGGTCAACACGTGAGCACCGATTGCCATCTCGCTTCCAAGTTATCAATTGGGTACAGGAAATGTTTCCTCACATGAGGAAATTGTGAACTTCGCCTTGTATGCAGATTGTGATCCTCTGTCATTTGAGGAGGCATGTGAACATGAACACTGGATTAAAGCAATGGGTGAAGAGATTCATGCAATTGAAAAGAATGACACTTGGGAGCTTACTTCTCTTCCTGAAGGAAGGACACCTATTGGAGTTAAATGGGTATACAAGACAAAGTACAAGCCGAATGGAGATGTGGATCGTTTCAAGGCGATGTTAGTAGCTAAAGGCTACAAGCAAAAACCAGGTATTGATTATTTTGAGGTTTTTGCTCCTGTTGCTAGGCTTGATACTGTTAGAATGGTTATTTCTCTTGTTGCCCATAATGCTTGGAAGATATTCCAAATGGATGTAAAATATGCATTTTTGAATGGAACCTTGGAAGAAGAGGTTTATCTTGAGCAACCAGCAGGTTATGTGAAACAAGGGTAAGCTCACATGGTGTATAAGTTGAAAAAGGCTTTATATGGCCTTAAACAGGCTCCAAGAGCTTGGTACACCAGAATTGATTCTTACTTCATGGAGCATAAGTTTCAAAGGTGTCCATATGAACATACTTTGTATGTCAAAAATAATCAGCAAGGGGATGTTGTTACTGTTTGTCTGTATGTGGATGACTTGATAATTACAGGCAATAATATGAGATTGGTTGCAGAATTCAGGGAGGCTTTAGCATCTCAATTTGAGATGACTGATATGGGGTTGATTTGTCATTTTCTTGGTATTGAGGTGAAACAAACTGAGCAAGGGACTTTTATTTCACAAAGGAAGTATGCTGGTGACATCCTCAAACGTTTTAGAATGGAGTCATGCAAGCCAACCTTAACACCAGTTCAAGAAAGACTGAAGCTGCAGAGAGAAAGAGCTGGAAAGTTGGTTAATCCAATATTTTTCAAATAGTTGGTTGGTAGCTTGCGTTATTTGACTGCTACTATGCCAGATATCACATTTGGTGTTGGGCTTATTAGTAGATTTATGGAAGCACCAAGACAGTCACATATGCAGGTAGCAAAAAGAATTTTGAGGTGTGTCAAAGGCACTCAAAGTGATGGTATTTTCTATTCAGCTAATTGTCATGTGAAGCTTGTAGGATATACGGACAGTGATTGGGCTGGTGATGTTGAGAGTGAAAAAAGTACTTCGGGCTACGCATTTCATATTGGTTCTGGAATGATTTCTTGGTCATCAAAGAAGCAGCAAGTTGTGGCCCTTTCATCTACTGAAGCAGAGTATATTGCAGCCACAAATTCTGCCTCACAGGCAGTATGGTTGCGCCAATTACTTGGTGCTCTTCATCATGAACAAAAAAGCCCCACAATAATTCAGCGATTGCACTGGCAATGAATCCTGTTTTTCAAGGGAGGACTAAACATATACATGTGAAATTCCCCTACATTCGTGATTTGGTGAATGACAAGGTGGTTGAAGTTCAATATTGTCCAACTGGAGAACAGATTGCAGACATATGTACAAGGGAGATTCACTATTATACCCAATATAGGAGCCCAAATTATTAAAAAAACCCTATATGAAATGGATTTTAGAAACACACTCAAAGTCCATTTACAACATAACAAAAAGGCTTTTAACTTCTTTTAAATTACAAAACTGCCATTGATTTCTTAAAACAAACCCAACCCCAAAACCTCATAAAAAAAAGCCCAAAACACTCAATAGGGCATCAAAGTAATTTAATAATCAAAATTAAATTCAATAGGGCTAGATATCATTTTTTGGGTTTGTTTATAGAAATTAAATGTTGTAGGGTTTATTTATAGTTTTAGTGCTAAGAATGGGTATATGATTAAATATCTACAAAGGGTCTCAAGATAGATGTGTTTATGAAGCTGAAGAAGATGATGGGGATGGAGAGCTATGATGAGCTTGGTTTAAGGGAGGCTGTTGGAAGTTAAACCAAGCCCATTACAAGCCCAAGCCCTATTATCAATATTTTATTGTACCCTAGTAAATGCATCGGGATATTTTCCTTGTGCCCAGTGGTTTTTTAATTTCTCTAGGAGAAGAGGCATGCTCCCGGTTTTGGGGGTTTCCAAGTCTGTAGACTGCTTTCTCTTGCTTTGTAGCACATCATCTCTAAAAAGGTGGTGTTGTCTCTATTTTGTATTCCAAGGGTGTGGTGTTGCCGAACACATATAGAGGAAGCTGTGTATTTTGTCCTTTGAGATTAATTCAGGACTTGATTCTCTCCTTTGCTCTGGTTCTCTCTATCTGTCTTGTTATTTCAGTTTTGTGTGTGAGAGATGTAAAAGATTCTTGCTTGATTTTCCTTGGGTGTTATCTGCGTGCTTGCTGTGTCATTTGGTTTGTTGACTGAGTTAGCTGGTGTGGGTTTTTAGTTCTTGTATTCACTAATACATGGGGTATTGAAATAATTCAAATTCCTAACTTCCCCATCATTTGCACACGCATAAGGAATAAAAAATTATAAGAGTTCCACTTTAAAATTTGTAATCGAATACTCTCAAAATCGAGAATAAGATCAACTAGGGGAAAAGTAGTTCATTTGATTCCCTAATTCTTGTCTTCTCTCATTCCTGATAAGTAAGAGTGTCTGTAATCAAATACGCTCAAAATTAGAAATGGGATTAACTAGGAGTAGTACTTGATCCGATTCCAATTCCCTCGATTATACTATCTAAATATTTTATTCATAGATTTTCCTAACCCTTAAAACCCTATACGCTAAAATCAGGAAAGGGATCAACTCAGGGAGAGTAGTTGATCTGATTCCAATGACTTAATTACCCAATCTAAATTCCCCGATTCATAACTTCATTCATTTGTAAGACATAAACATTAACTATATGTCTGTAAACCAAGATTAGAAGAAACAGAAATGAAAAAACACTCATAAAAGAGAATTGTGCTTTTTTTTTTTTTTTTGGACTAAGGATAATGAAACCTGTTTCCAAATTGGGTTTCATTTGCCATTCCCAAAGTCATGCAAGCATAAATTTACATTTTTCTATGACCAATTTTCTTTGTTAACATTTGAGATGCCAATTCTATCCAAATAAACATTAATTATGTTTTTTTTTTAATACAAACGATATTCTACTTTAAATTAATCTAAATTACAGGGGGTGTGGGGTGAGGGAGATTCGAACTCGGGTGCAAAGTGAGCGTCACATCCTCTCTAGCAAACTTCGCTAACCCCATGTCTACTTCATTACGTTATCCTTGCATGCTTCTAATGTAAGTGTAGAATTGAAAAATTAAGCATATATATTTTTTTAATTTCTGCATAAATCAAACATAGGAAAATAAAATAAAATGATATTTCAAGTTAATTTATCAGTATAAAAGATGGAAAAAGACTCTTCTAGTTTCCACTCCATCCCCTCATAAAAGACACTAGAATTGATTTCCCACAAATCCATTTTCTTTGAACCAAAGGGATCCAAGTTCCCCCAATCCATAAAAGAATATAAAAAAAACCTTGTTCCAAAGGTGAAACCGAGAAAGAGCCTAAAGATATGAAAAGTACTACGCCTAGGACCGTCTCTAAGATTTGATCACGGTCATTGTACTCTAATTCCCGCGTAAAGGCTGTCCAGCTTCGGACAAGAGTGCAGAAAGATGATCAATCCCCCTTCGATCTTGTATGAAAGGGAGACTCCAATAGCAATTCCTCCACAGTCAAAGACAGTGAATTCAACAAGCAGAACAACACCCACGCCATCATTAAATGTTGGAAATAAGTGGTAGAGTAATTTGGGTTGAGGTTGGGAGAAGAAATTGAAGGGGTTGCAGTTAATTTGGGCTTCTGCAGAATAAGCTCCTTCATCATTGCACTCAAATCAACTGAGACATCATCTTTGAGCCGCACAGCGAGTGGAATTCCTTGGTCCAGAGGGAGCTTGAAGTTTTTGTGGTGCTGAGGAGTTGGAGAGGATGGTCTGAGTGTTTTTCTTGAGATGATCTCTACCTTCTTTTCTGTGTCACCGGTTTCCTTTCACTGCTTTGATTTGCAGCTAGCTTCCTCCAATATGCTTATATAACCTTTCGCGAGGCTGTGAAAATTACATGCTGTGGGCCCCAAATCCTCGAGAATGCATGCATGTGTACACCCCTTGTTTCACATGGGCTACTCAAAGATTGCAAAAATGACATTTTTGCCACCTGGAAACAATATTTGACAGTAAAATTGTTCTATTTGAGAGCTGGATTATGTTTAAATGACCTATTCGATTCTGACTTGGATTATGTTTAAATGGCCCACTAGAGTTTATTTAAATGAAGCAAACAGTAGAGAATTGAATTGCAAGTAAACAGAGAATGCTGTAGATAAAATAACTATACAGCTGCAAAGCGTCACAATCTCCGTTGTAAGACTGTAACTACTGAAAATTCACAGCATGCATAGAATGAGCAGAGTGAAAATGAATCCGTTATAAAGCCTCTGCAGATTTTCTGATCTCAAGAGAGAGGCATGCCGGGGATCAATTTACTTATTTATTTTCTTATGACCTGCAGCTGCAGCACTCAATGGCATGCATGCTAAGTTAAGTTTCAATCAAAACTCGTCTTTAAATAAGTAAAGAGGTATACAGATAAGTTAAATTAAAGGTGTTAAAACTGTTATAACATCATACATCCTGGAATTCAACTTTCCCTTGATACACATTCAACAACTGAGGTATTTCCTTGAGATATGCAGTTACAAACTTCTCCAGGAAGTGCTTCTCCACAGGCAGCAACACAGAACCCAAATGCAAGTTTTCATCTATAACTCCTTTCAAAAACAAAACCTTAACAACCGAACACCTGGGGATCAGTCTCCTCTTTAAACTCAAACTTAGGGCCACAGGATATTGGGCAATCTTTCTTGACGGCCATCCCATGTTGTTCACTAAAAAATCCATTACTTCCATTACCTTCTTCTCCGATTGAATCATACACTGCGGATACCGCCTGAAAGCAGAGAGAATATCGTCATCAGACCAACCCCAACTACTATAAAGTTCCCACCTTCGATTCCACACTGACTTGTGCCTACCACACAATACACGTAGAGCAGACACGGAAGTGGCTTTTTCCAGATTAAATCCCATTTCCTTGACCTTACCCACAACTACACCAAACCTTTCATGCTTTAGCATCAGAACATTAGTATAATGAGCTAGCAACAGAGAAATGCATGATTGGGGCATACCTAGTTGTCTCAAAAGATCAATATTTGGCACCACATTTTTGGAGTGGCCATCGAAGAAAAACCACGAGCGGCCCTTCAAAAGAGAAAGAGCCTTTTTCTCAGGAATCCAACTCCTAAGGAAATTATAATCGGGTAAAATCTCTTTCTCCAAGCTTCTTGACAAAATCTTTGGACAGAAAGCCAGAGTTTTGGCAAGGTCCTCCTTTGAAACTCCGAGAGAGATGAAAAACTGAAGCTTTGGCAAAAGGGTTTGCTCAGGATCGGCTAAAAGAACTTCTGGGTGTAACCTGACAAACTTTGAGAGCTGGGCTTCAGAGAGTCCATAGTTTCTCACAAGGGCCAAGACGGAGTCTGCTCTTTCTGGGGTTTGCAACTCGACCTTCTTGGATGCTGAAATTGCAGCTTTTGGAGACAACCCACATGAGTTTATGAGGTAAGTGACTGTGAAATTGTGTTGGTTTGCCGAGATTTCTGAGGTGAAGTGTCGGCAGAGTAACTGATTTTGAAGAGAAAAATTTGAGGGTGTTCGATCTCCAACAACAATCCTTTTAGTTTTTGAAGCAAATGTAGAAGAAAGTATTGAATAACCCAATCTGAGCCTCTTCAACTTGAAGAGCAATGCCATGTTTAGAAGTCGATGATAATCAATTTCTATTGGAAAATCGAAAAACCCTAGTTGAAACCTGCGGCCTGAGCTAAGTTGATTTTGGAATGCTATCCTTGTTGCAATGACCTCCAGAGTAGAAGTAGAAGACGCTGGGAATGAACTGCGGCGCGGAGACTAAAAACAGAGCAGCTGATTCCTGGCTAATCTCGGCTTTCGTTTTGATACGGATACCCAACTTTCTCCTAAGTTAACCCAGCTTGATGTTTACACCCAACTCCTTTTTAAAAAAATGTAAATTTTAGTCACAAGGCTAAAATACGGTTTTTAACTTTTCACGTCCTTGAGCTTTACCTCAAAATGAGGGCTAAAGACGTCATTTCCAGTTCCTCAACCCCTTCTTGCTCTTCTACCTCTTCAACTCGTTGCCACCATAGCCATCACCACCATCACAAGGGCTTTTCTCAACCAAAAAGCTTTGACATCTTCGACACTCTCTAGAACGAGAGCACTCATCTTCTACCACAAGTCTATTGACTCAGTAGTACACAGTTGAAGCTAATCCCACGATCGGTTTAACCACCTGCCTTTGTCCTCTGTGAAGTACCACCAGTCGATGCCCAGGAAAATCCGGTGTTGGCCAATGCGATGAGGAATCAACGTGAATTCGACGCGGTGGACGACAGCCATGATGACAATGAAGGAGAAGGTGAGATGTTGCCACCATTATGGCTAGGAGTTTAGCCCACTCGCCGATGCTCGAGTGTTTTGTGCTGGAAGGTGTGGGGAGAACAATGAAAGGCTGAGATCTCAGGTAGGTTCGCAATGCGATGTTGCGGCAAACATGTTTTCTTGATTGAGGACGAATCCTTAACGCCTTCTCTCCCCCACCAAAAGTCCAATATACCCCTAACAACAACATCATATGCCATTCACATGGTCAAAGTAAATAAAAATCCAAAAACCTTCTATCTTAGAATATAACGAAGTTAATTTACACTAACACCCTCTCGAGGTTTTCGGTATTTTCACAAAACTCCATGAGGTTTCAAATATTACACGAATATCCCCTAGTGTTTTAAATTATTTTCACTAAACCCCTTTTTATTGATTGTTTATACAAAAATTGATGATTTCATATTTTAAAAAAACTTATACAAATGAGAAAATTAACCTCAATAATGTATGTGCAAGCTAATCTCAAAGACTAACTTTGTCATTTGGAGAAAATTTTCATATAAAATCATTAATCTTTGAACGAAAAATCAACGAAAATGAGTTCTGTGAAATCAATTTAAAACCTGTATTCATGTAATATTTAAAACCTTAGGGGGGTTTTATGAAGACACCGAAAACCTTAAGGATGTTGGTGTAAATAACCCATAGAACAAATTCTCAATTTTGGGCATAAACACCTTGAAGGGCTCATAGACATTAGGTTTACAATGAAGAGGATAGATCCAATACAACAACATTTAGCATATTGCTCTCAATTACAAGGTTCCAATTGATGACATTTTGGAAAAGAAACTAGGACTGATTTGCACCACCAGATCAATCTAAGACCACAGATTGCTTAAATTGGAAAAATAAAAATAAAAAAACTTGGAAGAACTTAGATTGGCTATTCTAGGGAACATGTCATCTCCTTTCAACAAAAATACTCCAATCTCTTACATATATGCAAACAAAAACTTTGAGAATGGGCTGTGCGAAAAATTAACACCCATTTCACCGTCAATCATCCCCGTCCCAACCTCGACCAATTTCCTTACTAGAGCTTTGCTTCTGAAGCCATCAGGCATGAAATTGCCAGTTGCAACAACACTGCGCATCAGCGGCCCTCATGGTCAGCTCTGATTCCTTCACCATATATCTTCGCAGGTGTTGCAATCATCAGCAAATCTGAAAAGAAAATATTGTTGTTGAAAATCATGTGAGATACTTTCAATATATGTACACTGCGTTTACTAGATTCTCAAATTTGAAAATCATGTGAGATATTCCAAAAGTCAAAAGATAATCAAATAAACAACAGAGGACGAAAGAACACTCCTGTGACTTTTAATCTTTAGATTGAAGATGAGCTATACAGATTCAGTGTCATTGTTCTAAGATGCAGCCATTTAAAAGTTAACGTGGAACTGTGAAAGTTTTTCATTATTTATCGAAAATATACTGTGTTCTTTATTTGATCAACGTTAGATGACAACAAAGTTTCCAATTTTGGATCATCGGACCAGGGTGTTGACTGGGTTTAGACTCTAAACGAGTAGTTAGCACCATATTAATTCATCAACTGGTTAGCCTTGGAGTGTAGATAAACTTAAAATTATATATAAGAAGTGTATAAATTGAAGGTATAAATCTACTTGATGATGACTTTCTTACCTCTCTGCAGAACAGAAAACTCTGTGAATCCTTAAGTAAGTCATGAATTTTCCATTGCACTTGAGATATCTAGAAAGGTCTATTGACTCAGTAGACAGTTGAAGGCTGATTTTATGTCTCAAATGATGATGAAGTGACCCATGCCATGTATGAACATGCTTGGTCTGTTCCTAGAAGTCCAAATTCGAATCAACAAATTAATGATAATAGGAATTTATTTTTCATGTTTAGGTTCTAAATGCACCATAGAATAATGCTGATAAATTAATCTACGTAGACAGTTACAAATGTGTATAGAAAGAGGTGTTTACCGCGAAATATACAGCTGACCTAATCCTTGTTCAACTCCGGTGTCAACTTGAACTGCTGAAGGACAGATTTAAGTAAGCAACCACCAGAAATGAAGCAAAGGAGAAAGGACATGACAATAAATAACACAGACAAAACAATCTATCTCAATTGGGTGTTCAAATACAACAAATAACGAGGGATATGACAACATTAATCCACAAACAAAAAATCTCTCCCCATTTGAGTGTTCGAAAGCACAAAGTATATGATTCATATCCCATATATGACTGATGTAATGTGACGGACCTGTCAGTGACGACTCCATATATTGCAACTTAGCCACTTATAAGAGGCACTTCCAGCATCCAACAGAAAAATGTTTACTCTGTGTAGATCAATTCAGTAATTTTCCATTGCACTTCAGATTCTAGAAAAATCCATTGGCTAGAAGACAATTCAAGGCCCATTTTCCGTCTGAAATGCTGATGACGCAATGCATGCGATGTATGAAACTGCTTGGTTTGATCCTACAAACCCAATTTGGAATAAGAAAATTTATGGTAATAGGAAAGCAACAAATAAGTGAACCATATTAAATCTCGCTGACAAACTAATCTGATAGCTCCTTACAGAAGAAGCAAGCACAGAAAGGCATTTACAGTGAAGCAGCTAAGGTGACATTTATGATTACAGCATCAGCTTCGACTCTGAAATCATGCATGGTTGCCTACACGAGTTGCCTTGACCTCTAAACATGGGAAAGTTTCTCAAGTCTGCAAGTACACATCCAACATTTTAAGTCTCATCAAATAGAACTTTGCAGCTGAAGGAATGATTTGTGGCAAAGGAAAGAATTTATCTACACAAGATATTATATGCATATCTACACAAGCATATATATATAAAGCTACTAGGAAAAGCAGCAGCTGGACCAGGGAGATGGGGCAAAGGAAAGTCACCTCCATTGAACCATGCGACTAGTACAACTTCCTGCCTTGTTGAAGAAGAATGGGATGAATGGACTTTTGAAAAATGGTATGAAAGAAGATGGCATATGTAGTTTTTCATTCTGTGCGGCTAACTCCTTTTAACAGTAGAAAAACAATAAGAGAATAATCAATTTAATAATACAGTCATAAAGGCCTCAGCTGATATGCCAAGTACTATTAATCTACAGAGTCATATAAAAGTAACCAATATGCTTTGGATCACAATTTCCATTCATGACTCAGTTCCTTATACCACATGAATAAATTTCCTAAGTCAATCTTTTCAGTCTAACTAAACCTTTTGGCATGTATGTACATGGCAGTCTGTACTACTGATTTTTAGTCTGTAATACGATAACTGCTGGTATGAAAATGTTTTTGTTACTACTTATTTTTATATTTAGAAAATACTAACAAAATAGAAGAACTATCTTACAAACATCCAAAGCATAGTACCTAACTTTCTTAATCCAATTGTTGGAAAAATAAAATAAAATTAGGTACTACGAAATACATCAACTCTTTAGAAATTAAGCTGCAAGTTTGATTCTCTGATATTTTAAAATCTCTCTTGTTGTTTCCCCCTCCCCACCCCAACCTCTCTGTCATTAATAAGAATGAAAGGAAAAAAGTGTAAGAAAGTATACCTCCACAACTTCTGCTAAAAGATCTAATTGCGACTTTCGATTTGTCAAGCACTCAGAACTACAAGAGCCTAACATAACAAAAGCTTCAAGCTGGTAACAGTGTAAAGAAGATGAGGCGGCATGCCAATTGGGACGGAAGTACGAATGCGACTTTTGTGCTATGTCACCTATATCAAAAGTAGGCTTCTTCAGTTCAAAATAAGCAATAAGTATCAATAAAATCCTTTTCTTTTTGATAAGACACATGGTTTCATAAGAAGAAGAAAAAACATCACAAAACAGGGGACAAGTTATCTACTGGATAAGCTAGACTACTCAACACCACTGCAAAACAGAGATCAAACATCCTAACATTAGTACATGAACAGAATTTAAATACAGGAGCACTGATAAAATTTAAACACAGAGAAAAGGAGAGAGACGACAAACAAAGCTTAAACAAGTATAATTTACTAAGAATGAATGTGTGTGCTCCTTGTGCACTGCAACATTATGAATGATAAAAGTCATGCTCACATCTTCAAAAAGATAATAACAATCATGTAGTGCCACTTTTATCTCACAACTTAAGTTCACAGGTTACGAAAGAGTACCTAAAATGATGTTCATTCAATGCCTGTATGCAGAAATGCGTCAAATTGAAATATTCCAGGTGGGCCTTTCTGTTTCTCCTTGCTGTGACAATTGTTTTTGCAGAAAAACAAAAGGCTATATACAACGGTGAACCCTGCTCGGGGAATGCCACATAAAGAAACCTTGCAAATGTAAAGCTCCCCATGGTATGCTGTCCTGCAAAAAGACTACTAATTATTTAGCTTTTGAGACTTAAATAGGGTATAATTTGGGATCAGCAGAACAAAACAACCCCAATGAGAAATAAAGTAAATAGAACGAAATTTTACTGAGCAAAATAATAAATAATAATAGAAATCAGATTTAGTTTTTGTGTTGAGCACAAATTGATTTTGATCAGATGTGTGAAACTATTTAACCAATATGAGAACGCGAGGTTAGGTACAATTAGTAATAAAAGATAAATGCTATGATTTTTTTGGCAACTGTAAAAGTTGATGGGATGCAAAATTGCTGGCAGAACCCTTTGCATAAAGACTTGGTTATTCTCTGATATGTAATAAGATAATACAATGAACTTGGGGACATACAAATAGTAACAAATATGTAACTCAGTTTATTTGGACACTGAATTTGAGCAATCAAACATGTATTTGGGTTTTTTTAACAGAGAAAGAATGTGTATTTTGGTTTTTGGATTCAATTAGAAGAAAACCAGTTAAGCCAGTTATTATTTTGAAGTACATACCTGAGTTTGATTTGAGAGTTGAGAGGGAAACATTGGATACAAGGAATGTGAGAGAGAGAGAGAGAGAGAGAGAGAGAGAGATGGCAGTGGGCCCCAGTTTGGAAGCTGAGCCAACAAAGTAGAGTTTTGGGTTTTCAAAAAAACAAAAAAAACTTGGATCATTTATCCGGATGCAAGGAATATGAGATATGTTAGCCCAATCTTTTCCCGTCTTATTCTCATACCTTTTCTCCAGGCCAAAACATTTGTAGATCTGCAGTAAAGAAAGAGATGGCTGCAAACCCTCTTTTGGCATGAATTGGAGATTGTCACACCAACTAATATATAGCCTTTGAAGAGAAGTGAGGTGTTGAAGTTGCAGAAATTCGAGACTAGGACAGATTTCCATTCGTAGGTGTTGAAGAGAAGTGAGGTGTCCCGTTCTGTCCAAAGATTTCAGACTTGTAATTTCATTCATGAGTGTGAAGAGTGGTAGGGAGCAGCTTTGCTCGAGCAACATCTCCAAGATATTGTCACTTCCCCTGCCACCAATTGTAAAGTTTTCAGAACTACAAGAGCAAAACATATCCAATTCCTACATGTTGGAATAAAATAAATTTGGCACCAGGAAGTACGTCAACTATTTAGAAATTAATCTAATTGTGAGAGATTTCAAAGTTCTCTTATTGCCTCCCCCTTCCCCACCCAACCTCTCTGTCAGTAAAAAGTTATGATGGTGAGGGAGGCAAAAGAATGGAAGGAAAAGAAATATTAGAATGCACACCTCCAGATCTTCTGCTAATAGATCCAATCGTGACTTTCCATATGTGAACCGATTTTTGTGATCAGAACTACCAGAGCAAAGCATATCTACACAAGCTTCAAGCTGGTAACAGAATGAAGATGAGAAGCCACCTATGCCAATGGGGAAGGAAGCAAGGATAAAAGTTTGTGCCATGCCACCTATGTCAAAAGTAGGCTTCTGCAGTTGAAAATAACCAATAAGCATCGATGAAAACTGTTCTGTTTTTCGACCAAAAACAAACTGTTTTGTTTTCTTTCTCTATATATATGTATATATATATATTTTTTTTTCCATTAGGAACATGCTTTCATTAGGGAAAGAAAAAAGGTAAAATTGCAAAACAGGGCACAAGTTATCTACTGGATAAACAAAGACTACTCAACTAAAACCGCAAACCAGAGATTAAACATCCTAACATTTTATGAATGAATTTAAAAAACAGCAGCACTCCAATCACAACATGAATGAAATCTAAAAACAGAGAAAAGGATATAGATAACTTGATCAAACAACTTAAGCTCACAGGTTATCTATACGCATTAAATACAATTTAAACAAGCTCAAGTGAGACTCAACTTAAGCTTATGAGAAAGTACCTAAAACTGTTGTACATTCGATGCCTGTATGCAGAAATGCATCAAATTGTGATATTCCAGGCGAGCCTCTCTGCTTCTCCTCGTTGTAACAATTATAAGGCTATATACAATGGCAAACCCCTTGTCTGGAGATGGCACGCAAAGAAACCTTGCAAATGAAAAGCTCTCCATGAGAAGGTATGCTGTCCTGCAAAAGACTACTAATTATTCAGCATTTGAGACCAAACAACACCAATTAGAAATACAGTAAATAGAACGAGAGAGATATTGAGAAAAATAATAATAGAAATCAGATTGAGAGTTTTTGTTGAGCACAAATTGTTTTTTTCTGGAAAATGATTTTAATCGGAAAATAACAAGAGACCAGTAAACAACAGTGCCAAATGTAATTGACAAAAATCTCTGATATGTAAATAAGATAATACAATGAACTTGGGGGTATAGAAATAGTAACAAATATGCATCTCGGTTTATTTGGCGACATGAATTTGGGAAATCCAATATGTATTTTGGTTTTTGGATTCAATTTGAAGCACATACCTGAGTTTGATTTGAGAGTTGAGAGTGAAACATCGGATGCAAGGAATGTGTGTCAGAGAGAGAGAGAGCTCATATCATATGATCACTTCTTCGCCTATCTTGATGCATGGAATGTGAGATATGTTGGCCCAAGCTTTTCCCGTCTTCTTCTCATACTTTTTTTCCAGGGCAGAACAATCAGAGATGCTCAGAAAAGAAAGAGAAGTGAGGTGTTTAAGTCCCTTTGCGTCCAAAGATTTCAGACTTGAAAGATGACTGATCTCGAGGCGTTGAAGAGTGGTAGGGAGCAGCTGTTGCTTGAGCAACGTCTCCAAGATTTCGTCACTTCCCCTGCCACTAATTTCAAACTTTGCAAGGGAGACAAGTCGTTGCAAACCCCAGTACTCTGCCACTGATGAAGCCCTCAGTCTCTCACAATTCTTAATGCTAAACTGTCGGAGGTTGGGAGGCAAACCCCCATCTTCTGCAATTGACTCCAGATTTGGAAGATCAAACATCTTCAATTTCCGAAGGGCTGTGAGGGTGTGAATGCGTTCAGGTAATGACTTCAACTTCTTGCACCTGATGAATTCCAATTCAGTCAGGTTGGGAGGTAAACCCCCATCTTCTGCAATTGACTCCAGATTTGGAAGATTATACATCTTCAATTCCCGAAGGGCTGTGAGAGATCTTCCCTGGGGAAAACACACCAGATTTGGACAGTCTGAGATCTCCAGATCACTGAGATTGGCATCAACTCCATCTTCTTCAATCAAGGAAATGGATTCCAGATTCTCACACTCGCGAATTACAAGCCAACTCAATTTGGAAAAAATGCCCAAGGGGAAGATCCTCATTGAATCACAGCTATTGGATATATACAAATGGTCAAGCGAGCTTAATTTGGCCAACATCTCATGAGGTAGGAATTCTAATCTCCTACACCTGATTATACGAAGTGATGTCAACGTAGTGGGTAGGCCATCTTCAGGGAACGACGACAGGGTTGGACAATCACATAGCTTCAAACGTTGAAGACGATTCATGTTGGGCAAGCACTGTATGCCATTAGAATTCGAAATCCGAAGTTCGGACAGGAGATTCATGTTGGGCAAGCACTGTATGCCATTAAAATTCGAAATCTGAAGTTTGGACAGGAGCTTTGTCTCTAGTAACAATGACAAAAGACCTGTTTGGCATTCACTTATTCCCAATTCTTCGAGAGATTTGGGAACAGTAGTGGCCTTTTGATCATCCAAAACCCCACACCCATACACGCTAAGCTTCTTCAAGCAAGGCAGATCACAAGGCAAGCTTTCTCTTAGCTTTGGACAGTCCCGTAGTGAGAGCTCCTGGAGACGAGGAAAGTCTGAACCTCCACTTCCACTTGGCACCCATTCCTCCCACTCTGCCATCAACCTAAACTCCAGCTTCTCCAGTGATTTAAATGGCTGAATTACAGAAGATCCAGTGCTGCCATAAAACTCAACACCAATCGTCTTAACAAGTTTCATTTGTCCTACATAAAGATCTTTAAGGGTAGGTAATTGCCCAACCGGTGGCAGCGACGAACAATTACTACAATCACTAATACACATGACTTGTATGTTGGACAAGGACGAGCCGCCTAGCCAATACGGGAAGTCTTTTCCACAATACCCACTGATGGTTAGTTTCTCCAGATCCACACAAGGCTGGAGCTTCTCAAGTACATCTTTCTCCTTTTGTGAATCATCCGCATCCCATCTCAACTCTAACTCCTTGAGATTCTTATCCTTCAAATTTGCTTGCAAGGCATCCCAAGCATCAACTACATTTTGTAGCTTCAAAATTGAAAGTTTTCCTCCAAGATGTGGAAGCTCCCCCAATTCTCCAATAGTCGACCCAATAGATTCGCCCACAATAAAAGAGGCCAATGTTCTCAAGCTTTTCAATCTACTCATTTGCTTTGGCATCTCTGCAATTTTAGTTCCACTCACATCAAGATGATGCAAATTAATTAATTCCCACATGTCTACAGGCAATTTAGTAAGAGACCGACAATTTCCCAACATTAATTTCTGTAAATTTATCAATTTTCTCAAGTCAGGAGGTAATTCAACGAGAGAGGAACAATTTGACAATATTAATGTTTGCAAATTGTAGAGGCTGCAAAGTACACTAGGTAACCTTTTAATTGCAGTATAGGAGAGATCCAAATAGCGCAAGTGAATGAGCTTTTTAATGGAATCAGGTAACTCAGTGACATTCACATAACCTGACAATGACAACACCCGTAAACATGTTTGTGATGGCAACAAATCTTGTAGAACCTTTTTACTTACATAATGATTCATGTAAAGGTAATGTGGATGTAAAGAGATAGGTAGGAAGGTACGAAAACACTTAGCCCCTTTTAATGGCTCAAATTTTACAGCAACATCTAATTTTTCCCTAGCATATGACAAATGGCGAACTCTTTCTACTTCAGGTGATTCATTCCCTTCCCACCTGGAGCAAAATCCTTTAGACATGAACACCGCCAAGTCATGGATGAGATCATGCATGACGAAACTTGATTTCCCTGACGTTTGAAACAATGATCGGGATGACAGTTCATCAAAATATTTCTTAGCCACTTCTTCCATGTTGTCCCCATTCTCCGCTTGGGGAATTAAACCTTCCGCCATCCAAAGAAAAACAACATCTTCTACCTTGAATTCATAGTCTTTTGGAAAAATTGAACAATAAATAAAGCATCGCTTTAACTTAGCTGGAAGATAATGATAACTCAATCCTAGAGCGGGAAGAATGTCACTTTTCTCGTAAGGTAACTCCCAAATGCTGCTGTTTAGTACTCTGTTCCATACCTCAGAGTCTAGCCTCAAACGTAACAGACCGCCAAGTGTTTGTGCAGCTAATGGCAACCCATCGCACTTGTGTACAATTTTCTTGCCGATTTCTTCCAATCTTGGATATGCACTACAGCTTACATTTCCAAACGCATGTTTTGCAAGTAATGACCAACAATCTTCATCCGACAATGGTTCCAAGGGTGGAGTAGGAACATTTTGCATGAAAGATGCTACATTTTTATTCCGTGTTGTTATGATGACTTTACTTCCCCTTGCCCCAGAAGTAAAAGGAGTTTGGAGGCAGTTCCAATCAGTAAATTTCTCATTCCAAAGGTCATCCAACACAAATAAAAATTTCTTCCCTCTCAGTTCTTCACTTAGCTTAACTTGAAGCAAATTCAGATCTGTCGTCTTCCAAGGTTTTGAAGTCACTGACTCGAGAAGAGTTTTAGTTACCCTGATAGCATCATAATCTTCTGAAACACAAGCCCAAGCCTTATGGGTAAAATGCTCTTTCACCTTATTGTCATTGTAAAGCATTCGAGCAAGGGTTGTCTTGCCAACCCCACCCATTCCAACAATGGGGATGACAGACACATTTTCCTCGCTTGCATCATCGGATAACAACTCTTTTAATAAATTTTGTTTGTCTTCATCTCTGCCATATACACAAGGTTCATGAACCAAGGAAGTTGTTGGAGTTCTTTGTGAAACCTTCCTCCCAACAACTTCTGTCAAACCAAGAGCACCTTTCAGTTGTACAAAGTCTTCTAGTTTTCGTAACAACTCCTGTATCTTAACATTCATGCTTTGATAAAACTTATTACGAGAAGTAGAGAGGAGGTTCCGAACCTTCTTGGTTAATTTGTCCGCTGTTTGAGCATCACCTTCCAGCTCGCATCGCAAAGCTTCATAGTTGATCTCATCCAGCAAGTCTTCCGCATCAAAGACAGCGTGCTTGAGCTCGTCAAGCCACTCTCTCACAGCCGGGTTCTCTATTTGCTTCTCCTCTGCATCATCGAGCACTACATTCAAGGTCAACAGTGTAGTCTTCAGTTTCATGAGGAGTGGTTTATCCAGTTTCTTGGGCCGAAATAAGTCGCTGAACTCGGGTGAAGCAATTCTGTCATAAATCACCTGAATGGAAGCAGAAATAAGGGCCTCTCCGATCAAAGCTCCAGCCATTTTTCTCTTCTTTTCTTTGCAAGGGAATTGGATGAACGTAACTTGGAAATACAGGTAAGGCAGTATGAAAGCTTTTTACGTATTTATCTAAGTTCCGTTGGGTGGCTGTGAGTAAGTGTTTGAGTTTGTTAGCCTAATCATAATTAACTTCTAATTAGCGTGTAATATTAACTTTTAAAAAATCTCTCACTTTATTCTCTGGGGGGACAAACTTTTCAAACTTTTCTGTTGCCTCACATGGGAATGGGGTCGTCCTCGTCCACGTGGATAATGAATGATGCACATGTGAAAAGCAGTCATGCCTCGTTTTCTTCTTCAAAAAAGTAAAAACAAAAATAGAAAATTCAAATAAGAAATTCACTAATTTATAAAGAAATCGATTCATATTTGAAGTTCGAGAAACAAGATAAAATAAAATAAAAAATAAAAAATAGAGTATCAATATACTTCCAGCAACTTCAATAATGTTCACACACGAAAGCTTCTTCTCGCTGAGAAAGTTCAAATTGTGTTGGTAGGTGGGACCCACAGAGCCTGGTTCGGACTGTTGGAGGATGACATTGACAAGACGACAACAATAATTCTACTGTCCGCAAGTGGAACGATGCGCCAATTTCAAAACGTACAGTAAGGGGTTAAGAGAAGAAAAGTAAGAAAGTGAACAAAATCAAGTAAGCTATTCAAAGACGGGACCGGACAAGACATATTTCAAAAATCATATGAAGACAATTGAGAAAAATCATAGAATGTGAAAATTGTTATAAAAGTTGTTTGTGGACCATTACAACAAAGTTGTTAAGAGTATTCACAATGGTCATCTCTATATTTTATTTTTCTTCGGTGTTCATATGTTCATATGTATTAAGTGCATATACTAATAGGACCGAGTGATTTATTCTTAAATGATCCAACAATTGTGAGTTTATGACGTATTCTCCTGAAAAAAATAAAAACAAAAATAGAAAAATTCAGATAAGAAATTCACAATATAGAAAGAAATTGATTCATATTTGAAATTCCAGAATAAAAAAAAATTAAAATTAAAATTAAAAGAGCATCATATCCTTCCAACAATTGGACCCACACGGCTTAAGGGACTCTTTTTCTCCTGGGTTGGACTATTTCGAACTTGGAGTGGAGGATGACAAGACAAGATAACAACGACAATTCTACGGTCCGCAAGTGGAACGATGCACTAGACTCCAGTGCCGTTGATCTCTTTGTAAATCTACGACTCTTAACAGATTTCAAAACGAAAAGTAGAAGAAGAAAAGTAAGCTATTCAAAAGCATATTTCAAATTAGGGCTGGTAATGGGTCATGTCGTGTCGTGTCGGGTTCGTGTCTTGTCAGGATTATATGCGTGTCAAGAACACTAAACTCAAACCCAACCTGTTTAATAAACGTGTCATTTTTAGGTCGACCCATTTATTTCTCATGCGGGTTTCGAATCATGTCCAGTTGACCCGCTAAGTGGTAGCAAATAAAAATAAAAATAAGTGTAAATTTTGATAAATTAATTAAGTAATTGCATTTTTTATTCTTTATATAAAATAATTATTGCATTTTGCCTCTCTATATATATATATAAATTGAGAATGAGAAATAAAAGAAAAGGAAGAAAAAACAAAGAAATGAGTTTGCGGGTTACATAGGTATTTTAGCGGATTGGGGGGTTATATAGGTATTTTAGCGGATTAGCGGGTTGACACGTTTAATAAATGGGTTAAACAGGTGTTGGGTTGGCAGGTTACATAGGTATTTTAGTGGGTTGGCAGGTTACATAAGTATTTTAGTGGGTTGGCAGGTTGCATAGGTATTTTAGAGGGTTGGCGGGTTATATAGGTGTTTTAGCGGGTTGGAGCGTTGACCAGTTTAATAAGCGAGTTAAACAGGTGTTTTAGCAAGTTGGCGGGTTGACTTGAAACCCACCCGTTTATAAACAGGTCACTGGCGGGTTGACCTAAAAATGAACCCTTTTTTAATCGTACGGGTTCGTGTCGTGTTTTTTCCGTATGGGTTTCGAATCGTGTAACGGGTCGTATCGAAAATTGCCACCCCTATTTCAAATACCATATATATAAAGTAAATTGAGAAAAATCATGGAATGTGACATTGTCGATAAAAGTTGTCTGTGGAACATTAGAAAGTTGGTTGTGCATCACAATGGTTGTCTCTATATTTGATTTTTCTTCAATGTTCATATGTATGAAGTGCATATGCTAATGCACCGAGCCGAGTGATTTGTTTTTAAATGATCCAACGGCTGTGGGTTCATGACTTAGTAACATGCCTTTTTATTTTTTTCCAGGAATATACCTAATCATTTGTTGAATGCGGTAGAGTAGTACCACTTTTAGCGTATGAAGATATGTGAATTGTAATTTGTTGGTACATAATTTATTTGCAGTTTGCTTCCTCCATTGTGTTTAACATTTACCTGTTGCTTGGGCATGGCAGTTTTCTAAGTTATAAAAACACTCTTCAGTGGGTTTTGGAGAAAACATCTACCGGGTGCTTCTAAAAGAATGTATTAACTAACAAGATTAAGGGTTCAATTTGTACATCAATATAAATAACCTCATATATATATATGTATATTCCTCAAAAGCTTGTCAACTGCACAACACCTATGAAACACGTATGGCAAACTGCCACCTCTCTCTGCCTCCGTTGTGTCCCCTATAATTAACAGTAAGGCAAGATAATTTCCCCCCGTTTCCTATCTATCCATCTCTTGTACTCTTCTGTATTAACAAATAAATTATCCCTTCAGAGCCCATTACAACAAAGTTATAGTTTCGGAGCAGATCCGATCGCATTGTGCGGTCACAATGGCATTCGCACTTATCTGCACAAGCCGAGAGAGGGCAAGAACCCCTGAAAGTGGAGGAGCCAATTGAGAAGAACATAAGTTGGATGAGTTGTGTTACGTGCTTTTATCAAGAGCAACATCTGCAGGATCTCCGATCCATGGCCTCCCTTCTCTCCACCGGAACTTAATTCTTAACTTTCCATTTGCATCCACCCCCACTACCTGTACTTTGCTTGCATGAGTCTCCATTCCCCAACCCCACCGTGGGGTCACCAGCCCTTCTCTAACCCTCACTTTGTCCCCAACTTTAAATGGCCTAACCCGTTCTATTTCTGACGCCTTGCAAAGCCACAACCTCTCTGTGAAGCAAAATGCCACTCAGAGCTCCTCATTTTCCATGCGGTGCACCACCCCAACGCTCGAACGACTCACCTCTCCCCACTGGTGGTTGGAGTTGAAACTGATGCTTTAACCCTAACCCAGTCTCCAATGTGAAGCTCCTCTTCCTCCACAAGCTCCACTTCCGATGGATCCAACATCCAAGCTTTTGAACCAGCTGGGGTGTATATTATCAGCTTGCCATCAGCATCAATTGTGGATATAGTTCCAAGACTTGCATGGCTGTGGCCTGACGACCCAAATCTTGGCTGCTTGACAGATAGTTTAACCCTAACCTTCTGGCCAACCATGATCCTGTTCACCCTAGCAAGATCAGAGGTAGGCCCAACCCATTTTTCTTGCTCCCCGCAATATCCTACAAAAGTGGTTCCATCCCATTTATCGCCGTCATATCCCAATCCTTGCACCGCTCCAACACTGCCCGGCCCAATGGATTTCCAAATACTTGCATGATCTTTTAATTTCACCCACTCTCCAACTTCAAAAATCTGCTCTACTTCAAGATCCGCAGGATCTCCTCTCCATAACCCTGGCAAACCAGAGAAAGCCACTCTGACTTCCCCATCAGCATGAACGCTAGTTATGATGCCTCGAGAATCAGGTTGAGCCCCTCTCCAGCCCCATCTTGGTTCAACTAGTCCAGTCCGGAACCGAACATACTGCCTTATTTTTAAGCATGGAACCTTTTCAACATCCGTGTAATGAGTTATCCACCTGCCTTTACGAAAACAACAAGCTAACTCCAGATAACCTGTATCTTGTACACTATGCACAACAGCTAAACTTTCCTTTCCAATGCTGTTCCAATCATAACTTGGTCGAGTTCCCAGGCTTGGTTTAGAACGTACCCAGTCACCAACTTCAAATCCAGAGAGTCGTTCTGCATCTGCAGGAGAAACTTCCCACAAGCTCTGTCGACCAGGCACTTTTACCTACATCAAATAACCAAAACCTCTTCTCATGTACAGTGATATTTAATGAGGACAAAGGTCCTCTTGACATAGTTGCAGAAGTTGTCATGCACCAGCAGAAAATAACAAATGGCTCTACAACTTATTTTGCTGATAAATAAAGAAAGGGCAGAGACCGGTGAGGAAGACATGAGAGAAAAGATGAATCATAAAGCTAAATCCCTCATCTCTCTCATCTCCCTCTCCTCCTCTCTCTTTGATTTTATTTTTTAAGAAAAAATTCATTTGTCGAATGGGCCCAAAGCAAATGAAACTTCAATGACTGTAACAGCCCGCTTATTTAAAATTGTCCCCAGCCAGTACATTATCATAACAATTGAAATAAAGAGGCGTGCAAGGGAACGACTCATGCAAGATATTGCCTGTGTGTGTGAGATGAGATTTCTTACATTCAAAGCTCCATCCATGTCAATTCTAACTATTTTTCCAACAGTTGCTGCACTTTCATTTGACCATCCAAGTCGTGGCTGAGTAATAGATGACATCACATGAATCTCTTGCCCTAATTCAAAAGGGGGTACCTTCTCCACATCTGTGACAGAACAAGAAAAAGGCTTCACTACTACAAAAAACACTTTGCGCGACGAAATAAGTTTGTTGCGCAAAGTACAATTTCGTCGCGCAAAGTTTGCGCGACGAACTTTTGGTTGTGCAAGTTTTGTCGCGCAAAACCCGTCTCCGCAAGTTTGCGCGACGAAAATTACTATTCGTCGCGAAAAGTATCTTTGCGCGACGAACACTAACGTCGCTCAAAGACACTTTGCGCGACGAATAGTAACCACTTTGCACGACGAATTCTAACTACTTTGCGCGACGAATAATAGCAACCTTGCTCGACGAATAGTACCACTTTGCGCGACGAATATTATCTACTTTGCGCGACAAACCTTAACGTCGCGCAAATATACTTTGCGCGACGAATCATAATGTCGCGCAAAACTTTGCGCGACGAAATATTTATTTATTTTTTAAAAAAAATTTAATTAAAAATAAACTAGTTAGTTTGCGCGACGAAATATTTTGTTGCGCAAGGATTTTGACATTTTGTTTTATTATTTCTCTTATATTAATTTCATTATATTAATTTTTTCAAATTTTTACTTTTTAAATTTAATTTAATTGAATGATTTTATTTTTTTAATTACTTTAATTTAAATTGACATATTCAAAATAAAATTACATATGAAAAATAGTGGTAAAATTATCCAATATATATAATATTCAAATGTACACATAAATTAACAAAGTACAATAATAAAATCTACAAGCCTATTGTGATGGTAGTGGCGGAGGATATGTTTTTCGACTTTAGCCGTCAAAGTCTCGACAATTCCCTACAAAAAAAAAAAAAACAAATATTGTCAAATATCAAAAAAATAACATAAAATAATAACAAAAAATTGGCATAAACTCAAAACTAACTCTAAAAAAACATATTATTGAAAAATATTTAACATTTGGAGAGAATATACCATTTGACAAGATTTTGAGTGAGTGAGAATGAGAGGGAGAAGTGAGTGTGAGAGAATTAAAGAAGATAGTGAGAGAGAGATGAAAGAGTGAGTGAGAGTGAGAGTGAGAGATGATGAAAAGAGAGATAAAAGAGTGAGTGAGAGTGAGAGATAGTGAAGAAAGAGATGAGAGATTAAGTGAGAGGAGTGAGTGTGAGAGAAAGGGTAGGATTTGGGGAGAGGGAAAGTGAGAGGAGTGAGTGTGAGAGAAAGGGTAGGATTTGGGGAGAGGGAAAGAAAGAGGAGAGGTAAGAAGAGTAGAAGACATTGAGAAAATGGTGGAGGAGTTATGTTGGTTTTAAAAACCGGATCACTTTGCGCAACAAACTAATATATTGGTCGCGCAAAGTCTTTTAAAAAAATTTCCCATTTTTGGTGCCCGCCCAAATTTTTAGGGTTTTGCGCGACGAAATTTTGGTCGCTCAAAGTTTTGCGCGACCAAAATATTCCCGTGTCCCATTTTTGGTACCCACCCAAATTTTTCAAGTATACTTTGCGCGATGAAATACTATATATTGGTTGTGCAAAGTCGTAAATTTTTTTTAAAAAAAAATTTCCCATTTTTGGTACCCGCCCAAAATTTTCAAGTATACTTTGCGCGACGAAATACTATATATTGGTTGCGCAAAGTCGTAAATTTTTTTTTTTAAAAAATACCCATTTTTGGTACCCGCCCAAATTTTTAGAGTATACTTTGCGCGACGAAGTACTATATATTGGTCCCGCAAAGTCGTAAATTTTTTATTTTTTTTAAAATATCCATTTTTGGTACCCGCCAAATTTTTCGACTATACTTTGCGCGACGAAATACTATATATTGGTCGCGTAAAGTAGTAATTTTTTTTTTTTTAATTCCCATTTTTGGTACCCGCCCAAATTTTTAGAATATACTTTGCGCGACGAAGTACTATATATTGGTCCCGCAAAATCGTAAATTTTTTATTTTTTTTTAAATATCCATTTTTGGTACCCGCCAAAATTTTTGACTATGCTTTGCGCGACAAAATACTATATATTGGTCGCGCAAAGTTGTAATTTTTTTTTTTAAATTCCCATTTTTGGTACCCGCCCAAATTTTTAGAGTATATTTTGCGCAACGAAATACTATATATTGGTCGTGCAAAGTCTTAAAAAAAATTTAAAGCTACTAATAAATATATATACTATTCAATTTCTTAAGTGTTATACGTACAAAATAAACAAATTTAAAGCTACTCAACGATCCAACCGTCAAACTTCTTTGTTTATACTTCGAGATCATTTACGCCAAAATTCAGAAAAAATAAACATTAAGAGATCAATTAATGGGACAAAACATTTCGACGGTTATAAAAGAAAAATCAAGATTTAACGGTTATTTCAACTCTGATTTTGATGATTTTTTACAGCTACACTCAAGAGCAACATCAGCAGGATCTCCGATCCATGGCCTCCCTTCTCTCCACCGGAACTTAATTCTTAACTTCCCATTTGCATCCACCCCCACTACCTGTCCTTTGCTTGCATGAGTCTCCATTCCCCAACCCCACCGTGGGGTCACCAGTCCTTCTCTAATCCTCACTTTGTCCCCAACTTTAAATGGCCTAACCCGTTCTATTTCTGACGCCTTGCAAAGCCACAACCTCTCTGTGAAGCAAAATGCCACCCAGAGCTGCTCATTTTCCATGCGGTACCACCCCAACACTCGAACGACTCACCTCTCCCCACTGGTGGGTTGGAGTTGAAACTGATGCTTTAACCCTAACCAAGTCTCCAATGTGAAGCTCCTCTTCCTCCACAAGCTCGACTTCCGATGGATCCAACATATCCAAGCTTTTGAACCAGCTGGGGTGTATATTCTCAGCTTGCCATCAGCATCAATTGTGGATATAGTTCCAAGACTTGCATGGCTGTGGTCTGACCACCCAAATCTTGGCTGCTTGACAGATAGTTTAACCCTAACCTTCTGGCCAACCATGAGCCTGTTCCCCCTACCAAGATCAGAGGTAGGCCCAACCCATTTTTCTTGCTCCCCGCAAAATCCAACAAAAGTGGTTCCATCCCATTTATCGCCGTCGTATCCCAATCCTTGCACCACTCCGACACTGCCCGGCCCAATGGATTTCCAAATACTTGCATGATCTTTTAATTTCACCCACTCTCCAACTTCAAAAATCTGCTCTATTTCAAGATCCGCAGGATCTCCTCTCCACAACCCTGGCAAACCAGAGAAAGCCACTCTGACTTCCCCATCAGCATGAACGCTAGTTATGATGCCTCGAGAATCAGGTTGAGCTCCTCTCCAGCCCCATCTTGGTTCAACTAGTCCAGTCCGGAACCGAACATACTGCCTTATTTTTAAGCATGGAACCTTTTCAACATCCGTGTAATGAGTTATCCACCTGCCTTTACGAAAACAACAAGCTACCTCCAGATAACCTGTATCTTGTACACTATGCACAACAGCTAAACTTTCCTTTCCAATGCTGTTCCAATCATAACTTGGTCGAGTTCCCAGGCTTGGTTTAGAACGTACCCAGTCACCAACTTCAAATCCAGAGAGTCGTTCTGCATCTCCAGGAGAAACTTTCCACAAGCTCTGTCAACCAGGCACTTTTACCCACATCAAATAACCAAAACCTCTTCTCATGTACAGTGATATTTAATAAGGACAAAGGTCCTCTTGACATTGTTGTTAGATTGTGCGCACGTGCACACACACAAGTACTAAGCTTATATAGTTGCAGAAGTTGTGATGCACCAGCAGATAATAACAAATGGTTCTACAACTTATTTTGCTGATAAATAAAGTGCTGATCTATTTAATAAGCATATTTGTCATTTATTTCTTGTTTTCTGCTTCTTTAGTTAAGGACAGAAGGGCAGAGACCGGTGTGGAAGACATGAGAGAAAAGATCTCTTTAATTTTATTTTTTTAAGAAAAAAATTCATTTGTCGAATGGGCCCGAAGCAAATGAAACTTCAATGACAGTAACAGCCCGCTTATTTAAAATTGTCCCCAGCCAGCACATTAATTTGTACATCAATCTAATATGTTATATGTAATGATATGCGATGAATCTGATATAATAACAATTGAAATAAAGAGGAGTGCAAGGGAACGACTCATGCAAGATATTGCCTGTATGCGTGAGAAGAGATTTCTTACATTCAAAGCTCCATCCATGTCAATTCTAACTATTTTTCCAACAGTTGCTGCACTTTCATTTGACCATCCAAGTCGTGGCTGAGTAATAGATGACATCACATGAATCTCTTGCCCTAATTCAAACGGGGGCACCTTCTCCACATCTGTGACAGAACAAGAAAAAGGCTTGCTCCTGAAGCAGAAGGCGACACCCATATCACCATCTTCCTCCAAGCTATGAATTATCCCAACACTGTTCCTTGTAATATCCTCCCATCCGTATTTGGGAGAGGGCACTGAAGCTTTAACTCTAACCCAATCCCCTACCTGCTCATGGTGGAAATACCAACATGCAGATACAAAGCAGCATGTTAAAAAACTACCCTGTTTTTTTTTAAGATATAATAAGAATAAACAATTAGATATTACCTTGAAGTCTTCCACCTTCTCCATGTCAGAAGGATCGGCCTGCCATGGTATTGGTCGATTAGGAATTTCAATTACCAGGAGGCCATCATTCTCTATCTCACTTATTCTTCCAACACTATGGTGTGTCTCACCACCCCATGCATACCTAGGTTCTGCAACAGATCGCTTCACACATACCCTGTCACCAATCTTCAAAGTCAACAATGTATTAGTGTTTGAAAAGAATACATAAAAAACATCAGGAGATGTAATAAAATTATCAATTATCACTTTACAACATATCTCACTCACCCTGAATGGGATTACAGGTTCAACCTCCTCTGGTTCACAATGCCATGGACTTGGAAGATAGCTCAGTTCTAGCAAAAGACTACTATCAGGTCTTATACAATACACAATACCAATGCTCCCAGGTGTAACAGAACCCAGTCCATGCTTTGCTGTTGTAAGAGTAGGACGAATACGAACCCAGTCCCCAACCTTGAATTCTTCAACTCTTTCCATCTCCGCAGGATCAGCTTTCCATCCTCTGGAGGCTCCAGGAAACCCAACGCGTAGGATACCATCATCATCAACACACAATACAGTACCAATACAGTACCAATACCATCATCATCAACACACAATACAGTACCCTAAACCCTTCACGACGCGAAACATGCAAGCATTAAAAGCCCCCGTCGTAAATAGTATTCCTCAATCACGGCGTGCATGAACGTCGTAATAAAAAAACTTAAGACGGCGTTCCCCGTGAGCCGTAATTCAGTTAAAGCAATTACGACACGCTTTGCGCGCCGTAAAAGAGTAATTCATTCTCATTTACGACGTTTAGTGCACGCCTTGCTTAACTTTAATTTTTTTAAAAAAATTATTAATTCCCTGCCTGCTCCTATTTCATATTTACAATATACTTATATCATCTATTACTTCCCTGGATACAAAATTTCACAAAACGAAAAGTAGTAATGCAACCAAACTTGAAAGAAAGAACCATTTCATTGAAAACTATACTAATCATAATCAATTCCAAATACAAACTCTATAAAGTATTAAAGAAACACATAATAGTGCTGCCAAATTTACAATTAACTTGTACACAGCCTCCAACTCATTCACTCATAATAGTGCTGCCAAACCTACAACGTAACCTATGCAAAAACCTCATGATAGCACTGGCAGTAGACATCATCTAACAAGAATGAAACTCACACTTGATCTGCCACCTGCATTTTGTTTGAAAACTCATTTTAGCAACTTAACCATTGTAATTAGAAGACATATATTATGATTGAAGTACGCATTATTAAGGAAAATGGTGGAAAAATATTTGTCTCCTGTATATCCAGAAAATTATGTGTATGCCTTTTTATCAACACAGCAAAAATGGACAGAGGCAGAACTTAGAGATTTTACCTCTAATGTTTCCTTTGCTGCCATATCATCCAAAAGAAGTATGTCCTTTGCGACTCTAGAATGAATACAACCTGACCAAGATATGTTCAGCCTTATAGCCATAACTCACTAGAAAGAGAAAGGCACTAAATCCCTTAACAACGATAACAACAAATAATATATGAAAGAAAAATGTGCCACATGAAAGTTACCTGATCTATACTAAATTATGCAGATTGAAATTGTTGCATTTGATGGGTATTCTGGAACCCGTCGGAGCCATCTAGAGCCTGATAAACAAAAAAATTGCTGAAGTTAAACATGAAACTACAAGTTCCTAATATAAAGTACATAACTTTTTGATTCTTATATGAATTGGAACATTTCAACAAGATTTTACCTCTCTCAAACTATGAATAACAAGTTGAATTTGTCTCTGAAGTGTTTCCTCTGCCATTAGATGAACATTTCAGCAACAAGTTGAATATCTATCAAACTATGAATAACAAGTTGAATTTGTCTCTGAACATTTCAGCAACATAAATGCTTACAATCAAAGAACACATATGAGATATAAAATCTCTTAGCTGAAATGGTTTTCAGCAGCTTCGCATATCTTATCAACTTTAGCCTCAGATAAACCTTTGATTCCAGTCAAGTTCTGCCAAACAGAAATCGGAGTAAGGAATCGGACCTTAACATGCTCAATATAAGAAATTAGAGTTTAAATTCGTTTTACCTTCTTCATATGCGTCATCAAGCCATTGCAGGTGTAGATCCTAGCGTCTTCAAACTTCTTAATATCTCCGGCATTGATTCCCTGAGCAATCATTGCACAAAACCCATGCGTTACTATTAGAAATTCGATTCCTCAGTTTTGAAGCAAAATTCGCTCAACACTTACGTCTACAGAATCGGGGAAAACTAGTTCGATCTCACCGAGAAATCTAACTGAATTACTTAAACGAAGAGATACTCATATATTTCTGGAGTTCTTTTATTAAGAAAAACAGAGCAAATCAAACAGAATTTTACAAATACGAAAAGAAAATTGAAATCCGATTCAGCGCTGAACACTGAATCCAAGACGTACAGAGATCGAGCTTGAAACAATGAATATTTAAATAAATCAAGAAAAATAGTTAACGATATCAATTTTTCTGAATTTACACGAAAATAATGTGCCGTATAAATCAAGAATTAAAGACAATGAGGCCTCTAACCACATGAATGCAGTAGGGAACATGATTCTAAACTATAAGAAAACTCATAATCAAGCATTGGGGGTTAGGGCTTTAGAAAATCGCACCTTGGGACTGTCACTGAGCATTCAACTTTGAAGAAATAGGGCTCGAGCAATAGTCTTCTAGCGAACAAGGAGCTGGAGCTCTTGAATGGTCCAGCGAGAGAGAATCCTAAAATTGTGAGAGAGGGAGAGGGAGAGGGAGAGAGAAGTGATGAGAATGTTCTGGTCTGAAGGAAAACTAAAATGAGGGAAATTAAAAAAATATCATATTTTTAGTGGGTTTTCAAATATAATTAGGGGGTTTCGTTAAAAAGCGAAAAAAAAAAAAAACACTCAGGGCGTACTTAGTTGCACGCCGTAATAGATAAAAAAAATTTAGACTTTACGACGTATATCTAAACATGCCGTAAAAAGACACACAAATTATCTTTTTAAGGCGTGCTTTTACATGTCGTAAATATCAGTTATTAACAACACGCTTTATCATCTTTTTAAGGTGTGCTTTGCCATATGCCGTAAATATTAGATATTAACGACACGCTTTTTGTGCGTGTCGTAAATCTCAAGTCGTAAAAGCTCCAATTTGGTGTAGTGCAGACACATAGAGGAAGCTATGTATTTTGTCCTTTGAGATTAATTCAAGACTTGATTCTCTCCTTTGCTCTGGTTCTCTCTATCTGTCTTGTTATTTCAATTTTGTGTGTGAGAGATATAAAAGATTCTTGCTTGATTTTCCTTGGGTGTTACCTGCGTGCTTGCTGTGTCATTTAGTTTGTTGACTGAGTTAGCTGGTGTGGGTTTTTAGTTCTACATTTGGTATCAGAGCTTGTAGGCTCAAGAAGGATGGCAAACATAAATGAGTTTGTGCAGTGCCCAGTGGGCAGGTTTGATGGGAAGGGAAACTTCCAATATTGGCGTTCTCAGATGGAGCTTTTCTTCAAAGTCATGGAGTACACAGATGTTGTGATAAATGGGTTCAATGACCCAAGAGATTAAGCCATCCTCACACAAAACCAGAGAGAAGATATGGTGAAAAATAGGAAGAAGGATAGCAGGGTCTTAATGTATATCTTTGGTGCAATTGATCCAGCAGTCTATGAAAAGATTGCACATGTCTCTACATCTAAGGAGGCATGGGATGTGCTAATCAATAGCTATATTGGAAGAGAGAAGGTAAAGAAGGTACAGTTGCAGACCTTAAGGAGACAGTTTGAACTTTTGCAGATGGAAAGAAAAGAAAGCATCTCTGATTATTTCTCACGTACCTTGTCCTTGGCTAATCAGATGAAAGCCAATAGTGAGGATCTGAAAGAGCTCTAGATTGTGGAGAAAATACTTCGAACCTTCACAGATAGGTTTGAAGGCAAAGTTATATCTATTGAGGAGACACATGATCTGAGTACCTTGATAGTGGATGAGTTGCAAGGTTCACTGCAAGCTTATGAGCAAAGATTAAATGAGAAGTCAGAGATTGGGATTGAAGAAGCATTGAAGGCCCAAATGAACTTGAAAAGGGAGAAGAATGACACTAAGAATGAGGAGTCCTGCAATGAAGCAAGATCAAATGGTAAGAATCATAACTCAAATTATAGAAGGGGTCAGAATAGATTTAAAAACAAAAGAGGAAGAGGAAGAAGCAACAATTGGAGCCAAGCCCGTGACAAATCCAATGTTCAGTGTTTTAATAGCCAAAAATATGGCCATTACAAAAATGAATGCAATTCTCAGAGGTTTGAAAATAAAGGGCATCATGCTAAGGTTGCAGAAGATGGAACGGGGAATGAAGAGACTTTGTTGCTGGCTTTTAATGCTGTAAGTGATGATGAGAAAAACAAGTGGTTGTTGGATACTGGATCCAGTAATCATATGTATGGACATAAGGATTTGTTCAGTGATTTGAATGAGTTTGTGCAGTCTGTGATCACATTTGGTGACCAAACAAAGATTCCAACCAAAGGAAAAGGGAGAATCATTATCAAGTTAAAGGATGGCTCGTCTAATTCCATATCAGATGTCTACTACGTTCCTGGTTTGCGCCACAACTTATTGAGCATGAGACAGCTGTCAGAGAAAGGAAATGACATCCAAATTGTCAATGGAGTTTGCACAATCCATGGTGCCAATCATAAACTAATAGCAAAGGTAAAAATGACTCCAAACCGATTGTTTCCATTGTATCTCAGTTATCATGAATTACCTTGTTTTAGTTCAATGATGGTTGATGATAATTGTAACATCCCAACCCAAAATATAATGATTTGTGAATTTAATTAATTTAATAAAATACGAATTTACAATGTTACCCTTGGGGGTATGGGTAATTTGGTCACTTTTCAATTCAGAAGGATTTTGGGGAAATGAGTGATACAATTACGTGAATCGTATCGAGATGAGTCCGTAGACACATAGTGGGCTCGAATCGGAGTTGTAACGAAGAAATTACGATAAAAAAAACGTAGTGGCAAAATCGTAATTAATTCAAAGTGGGTTTAATAAAAATCTGAAAAACCCCTCATTTCTCTCTCTCCCATCGCGACCCTTCCCCCCGATAAACAGCAACGACGGTTTTTCCACCGCCATTCTTGGCGGCACCGGTCCCAAAAGAACCGGCCTTTCTCCCTCTACCAATTCCCCCCCTTCCCCGCCTCAATTTGCTGCTTGTATAGTCAGAATTTGCAGAAAACGACCGAATTTTTACGTAAAACTTCCAGAGCTCGTTCGGACGCTTCCGGCCACCAAATCTTTCAAACTTGGAATGATTTTTCATCCTCTCAATGTGTTCTAGCTGCTGATTGTGTTATTTAGGAGCAATTTTTGGGTTTTGGAATGGATTTAGGTGATAGAAGTTTGGCTGATTTCGACCCTCGATTCCAGCCACTTCCGGTCACTTTTTGGGGTTGGTCCAAGAACAAAAGTTGCCCCACTCAATGTGCTAATCATGTATGTATTGGTCTTGACCAGTGGTTTGGAGTTTTTCCGATTGCCGGAAATCACTTTGGACACCCATGCGCTACTAGCACGTGTGGCGGCGTGTGGGCCACTTTTTGATTGGTCTTTAAGTCCTAAAATGATCCTCATGTCTTCTCGAGCACGACGATATGCTCGGATATGAATTTGATTATCGTTCGACCGTCGATCGGATATTGCATATTAGGCGTTATCCGAATTCGATATGTTCGAACCGTTGGATCGACTTCATTTCAATATATGTTGATCTAGGCATCCCTAGGATCGTGTAGGAATTCGCGGATCGTGAATCGGAGACTCGGATGTTCCGATTCAATAACTTAAAGTTTGCGTTAAATGATAACAGCCCAATCGTGCGATCGCGCGCGATTTGACTGTTCGATTCGGACCAAACTTGCAAGACATGTATTCTAAACCTTGTTGAACCCATAGGAACTTCCGGATCCGAAATCGGAGTTCGTGGGCCCTGTGGGCCCGATTAACCCATTTTGGAAAGTTTGACTAAGCGTCTTCCAAGGCTATCCCATCCTCCAAAACACGTAGTTGGACCTTCGGAACGTCTCGTACCTCGTGCTTGTACTTGAAACTTGGGAAACTATGATTTTAATTTAAAGTTCTCATTCGAAGTGTTTTGTATTAATTTCGTACTCGTATTCTGAAATAGGTACTCCGGCTACTCACACGCAGCATGTGGGACCCTCTCAGAGTCAAGCAGCATGGGACTACTTGTGAGTGGACATTATTTTCAAATGAAAACATTATTTTTAAGACAAATAGCTGAGCATGATGATGTAATGGTTTATTGAGTTTATTATTTAATTAATTGTTGAAACATGATATTTCTTCATATTTTTGAAATATATTTGGGTTTCGGCATATTGCAAATATCTTGAGTTGATATATAATATTTTCGAGAATTCCTATCTATGATTGGTTTTGTGTGGGGTAAGTGGGATGATGGTTTGAGTTTGTGGAAAGAGAGTGGATTATAGTTATGTCCGTTTGAAGTGCTATAAGCACTACCCTTTGTACCTCCTCGGATTTGGAACTTTGGATTTGGAATGTTGAGATACTTGGATATGTTGGAACCCGGGCACCCTTGACGGGGTGTTTCGTAGACCCTTAGCGAGGTAGTCTGCGCGCGTAGAACTTGTCACAAGTGTACGAGCATTGAGGATTCTGCTGTACGTGCTGGTAAACTTAGTCCCAGTTGGATGGCTCATTCCCTAGCCACATGATCAATTGAGGATTCTTCCATGTGGACTAGTTAAACAATCCCCCGGTACAAACTATGTGATTTTACTTATATATATTTATTATATATCTCTTAACTTTTATATACTTATATATGTATTTATATATATATATTTATTCGTTCTTGTTTCTCGGTGAGGATACTTCCTCGCTAGCCGTGCCAACGGGCACGCGTTTCTAGAGATTAGTTTGGGTATAATAAGGAAAAGTTTGGATGGGGTTGTTTATTAAAGTTTCAGTATGGGAGTTCGGATTTCATTATGGTTTTGACCCAACTATATATATATATATATATATATATATGGTTATATTGGTTTTGAATGCATATGGTTTTCGGCATCGTTTTTCTAAACGGTGGGGTTATATTATGTTGGTTTCAACTGTGAGCTAAACTTTGTTTTTATCCACTCACACTTTTCTGTTTTGCGCCTCCCACGTAGTAGCTATATTTGAATCGAGCGACTGAGTCGAGATCTCTACTTCCGAACTCAGAGCCTACGTAGGGCTCTTTTATCCATTTTATTTCCATTGAACTTTGTAATCTGAATTCAGTTAGATATGCTCTATTATCACCTCGTTTGGGTTTGATTTGTGAGGCCGAAGGCCTTTGTTGTAAACTGTTTATTTGTATATGAAGCATGCTACATGTTAGGATATATAAATGTGTTTTAGCATGTTGAAAAATTTGGGAAATGTCCAATTGTCATGGGAGACTTTGCCGAATTTTCGGCAGAAAGTCTCGTTCTTTAGTAAGTGGGCCCGGCATTGGTTTGATGCCAGAACTTTCACAGGATTCGTCTCGGATTCCGAGGAATTCGGGGCAGGTTCTATCAATAATTGGTTATGGCACATGCGATTTGGGCATTTAAATTTTAACAGTTTAAATCTCCTCGCTCAAAAAAAGTTGGTGTTTGGTTTGCCTCATATTTATGTGCCTAATGATTTATGTGAGACCTGTGTCCTTGGTAAAAAGCATAGAGACAGTTTTCCTAAAGGAAAAGCCTTTAGAGCTCAAAGGCCTCTTGAACTGATACACTATGATTTGTGTAGTGTTGAAACAACCTCACATGGTGGTGGAAAATATTTCATTACATTTATTGATGATTTTAGCAGGAAGACTTGGGTGTATATTTTAAAAAACAAATTTGATGCTTGTGACACTTTCAAGAATTTCATGGCTTATGTTGAAAAACAAAGTGGTGAAAAGATAAAAGTATTGAGAATTGACAGAGGCCAAGAATACATTGTTTGTGCTGAATTTTTAGAGAAGAATGGGGTAAAACATCAATTGACAGCTAGGTATACGCCTCAGCAAAATGGTGTGGCTGAGAGAAAAAACAGAACAATTATGGATATGGTGAGATGTATGCTGAAATTGAAGAATCCGCCTAAGCGTTTTTGGCCAGAAGCTGTTGATTGTGCTGTGTATATTTTAAACAGATCTCCTAGTATGGAAGAACTCTTATGAAGTTTGGAGTGGCAGGAAGCCAAATATTCAACATCTTCGTGTGTTTGGATGTATTGCTTATTCCCATGTCCCAGATCATATTAGAAAGAAACTTGATGAGAAGGCAGAAAATTGCATTTCTATTGGCTATAGTACAGTCACAAAAGGCTACAAGCTTTATAATCCGAAGATAGAGAAGGTTATAATCAGCAGGGATGTCACTTTTGATGAGCAAGGAACTTGGGATTTGTCCTTGAATGAAAGCAAACCAGCAACATATTTCTCCAGCAGCTCAAGAACCACAAAAAGTTGAGCCATGAAGGTCAACACGTGAGCGCCGATTGCCATCTCGCTTCCAAAATTATCAAATGGGTATAGGAAATGTTGCCTCGGATGAGGAAATTGTGAACTTCGCCTTGTATGCATATTGTAATCCTCTATCATTTGAGGAGGCATGTGAACATGAACACTGGATTAAAGCAATGGGTGAAGAATTCATGCAATAAAAAAGAATGACACTTGGGAGCTTACTTCTCTTCCTGAAGGAAAGACACCTATTGGAGTTAAATGGGTATACAAGACAAAGTACAAGCCAAATGGAGATGTGGATCGTTTCAAGGCGAGGTTAGTAGCTAAAGGCTACAAGCAAAAACCAGGTATTGATTATTTTGAGGTTTTTGCTCCTGTTGCTAGGCTTGATACTGTTAGAATGGTTATTTCTCTTGCTGCCCATAATGCTTGGAAGATATTCCAAATGGATATAAAATCTGCATTTTTGAATGGAACCTTGGAAGAAGAGGTTTATCTTGAGCAACCAGTAGGTTATGTGAAACAAGGGTAAGCTGACATGGTATAAAAGCTAAAAAAGGCTTTGTATGGCCCTAAACAGGCTCCAAGAGCTTGGTACACCAGAATTGATTCTTACTTCATGGAGCATAAGTTTCAAAGGTTTCCATATGAACATACTTTGTATGTCAAAAATAATCAGCAAGGAGATGTTGTTATTGTTTGTCTGTATGTGGATGACTTGATAATTACAGGCAATAATATGAGATTGGTTGCAGAATTCAGGGAGGCTTTAGCATCTCAATTTGAGATGATTGATACGGGCCTGATGTGTTATTTTCTTGGTATTGAGGTGAAACAAACTGAGCAATGGACTTTTATTTCACAAAGGAAGTATGTTGGTGACATCCTCAAACGTTTTAGAATGGAGTCATGCAAGCCAACCTTAACTCCAGTTCAAGAAAGACTGAAGCTGCAGAGAGAGAGAGAGAGCTGGAAAGTTGGTTAATCCAACATTTTTCAAACAATTGGTTGGTAGCTTGCGTTATTTGACTGCTACTAGGCCAAATATCACATTTGGTGTTGGGCTTATTAGTAGATTTATGGAAGCTCCAAGACAGTTACATATGCAGGCACCAAAAAGAATTTTGAGGTATGTCAAAGGCACTCAAAGTGATGGTATTTTCTATTTAGCTAATTGTCATGTGAAGCTTGTAGGATATACGGACAGTGACTGGGCTGGTGATGTTGAGAGTGAAAAAAGTACTTCGGGCTACGCATTTCATATTGGTTCTGGAGTGATTTCTTGGTCATCAAAGAAGCAGCAAGTTGTGGCCCTTTCATCTACTGAAGCATAGTATATTGCAGCCACAAATTCTGCTACACAGGTAGTATGGTTGCGCCAATTACTTGGTGCCCTTCATCATGAACAGAAAAGCCCCACAACAATTTATTGTGGCAATGAATCCTATTTTTCATGGGAGGACTAAACATATACATGTGAAATTCCACTACATTCGTGATTGGGTGAATGACAAGGTGGTTGAAGTAATATTGTCCAACTGGAGAACAAATTGTAGACATTTTACAAGGGAGATTCACTATTATACCAAATATAGGAGCCCAAATTATTAAAAAACCCCTATATGAAATGGACTTTAGAAACACACCCAAAGTCCATTTACAACATAACAAAAAGGCTTTTAACTTCTTTTAATTTACAAAACTATCATTGATTTCTTAAAACAAACTCAACCCCAAAACCTCATAAAAAAACCCAAAACACTCAATAGGGCATCAAAGTAATTTAATAATCAAAATTAAATTCAATAGGGCTAACTATCATTTTTTGGGTTTGTTTATAGAAATTAAATGGTGTAGGGTTTATTTATAGTTTTAGTACTAAGAATGAGTATATGACTAAATATCTACAAAGGGTCTCAAGATAGATGTGTTTATGAAGCTGAAGAAGATGATGGGGATGGAGAGCTATGATGAGCTTGGTTTAAGGGAGGCTATTGGAAGTTAAACCAAGCCCATTCCAAGCCCAATTATCAATATTTTATTGTACCCTGGTAAATGCATCGGGATATTTTCCTTGTGCCTAGTTGTTTTTTTATTTCTCAAGGAGAAGAGGCATGCTCCCGGTTTTTGGGGTTTCCAAGTCTGTAGACTGCTTTCTCTTGCTTTGTAGCACATTATCTCTAAAAAGGTGGTGTTGTCTCTATTTTGTATTCCAAGGTTGTGGTGTTGCCGAACACATATAGAGGAAGCTGTGTATTTTGTCCTTTAAGATTAATTCAAGACTTGATTCTCTCCTTTGCTCTGGTTCTCTCTATTTGTCTTGTTATTTCAGTTTTGTGTGTGAGAGATGTAAAAGATTCTTACTTGATTTTCCTTGGGTGTTATCTGCGTGCTTGCTGTGTCATTTGGTTTGTTGACTGAGTTAGCTGCAGGGCCGGCCCTGGGGGTAGGCAAGAAGGGCCTTGGCCATGGGCCTCCAATTAAGGGGGCCCCAAATTTTTTTATATTATATATATATATATATATATATATATATATATATATATATTTTATTGTCCAACTAAAAATTAAATTTTTTTTTATAAAAAAAACAGAAAGTCAGCGTTGTAATTGAACGAGGAAGGCTGTTCCTCTTCCCATTCAGAAACTCTTTGTTTCCTACGCCACACAGCCAGCCAAGAGCAACAACTCCTTTCCTAATTATTTCTCCATGGAGCTCTATTTAATCCATCGATCTCTTAATAATCCACCATTATATTTTTCTTTGTTATTCCCATCTCGCTTCAATCCATTATCCATATCCTTTATTTTCAGTTTCTGTCATCTTTCTCATATCAGATTCATATTATAACCCTAAGTTTCAATCTCACCCAAAAAGCTCACAAATTGTCTTTGAGATTGATGGTGACCAAGAGGGGAGGAGCATGAGAAACTGAAAAGGTAATCAGATTTATAATTTTTTCTTTATATTTGTTCCTACCCAGCAAACTATTGTTTCAATTCAATTTCCAATAGGAACAAAACACAGAGAGATACAGAGTGGTAATCAGATTATTGTTCAGATTTTATTCTTGTCTAACTTGTTTTTTGTCTCTACGAAACTCCGCAAAGGATAATTATAGATTCATACTGGCACTCTAATTTGACTTTTCTAGATATCAAGCCGCTAACTTACAGCATACAGCTAGCTAACTTAATTTGGATTTGTTTCTAAGGCAAAACATCCTCTGCCTGGTGGAGATAATCTCCCAAGTCTCCTTATATAAGTCGCTATAAAACTGCACAATGACATCTACTAAACTTTTCTAACAAAATCTTGCATATATGTTATCATTGCAGATGTACAGGAATCAGGTGGAGGTATGGAGTAGAGTTTCTCAAAGTGCTAGAAGATCAAGGATTTTTCAGTGATTGATTGTACTTTTAATGTTACAGTTTTTACTTTTTTGATTGTAAATGGTGCAAAGGAAATCAAGCAGCTATTTGATAAAGGGAAAGCTTCAGATATTTGCACATTGTAATGGGATGGATCTCTTATTGGCTGCCTGTTTGGGAGGAAGAAGGCTACAGGAAGATTTTGTACCCATCTAAATTTGCTGCAAACCATTTCATATGTTGTTTTCAAAGCTGATTTTGCTAAACTCATGTGATGAAGCTTGAAGCCAGAAGCTAATCTTAAGGGAAAGGGTTTAGTATTTTGAACAGACACTTAGTTTTAATGTATCTTGACATGTTCCCATTATTGGTTGTTGGAATGTTGGTTTGTAAATTTTTAATTTCCTTCATGATATTAAATATGTAATCAGAATTTTTTTGTTTTATATGGAGATATGGCTACACTCTACATAAAATCATTTTATTTGTTGTTTTCTTTGCAATTGTATATATACTAAGGGAAGGGGCCTCATTTAGTTTATTGCCTAGGGCCACGGAAAAGTCAGGGCCGGCCCTGGTTAGCTGGTGTGGGTTTTTAGTTCTACATTAGACATGCTCAGAGGCGGAGCCACAGTGGGGTCAGTGGGGTCACACGACCTCTTGGAAGCCATGGAAATAAGCTTAGAGGTCCCTTGGAGCTGCTGGTGCGACCTCTTGGAGCTGCACACCAAGTGGTCGACGAAATGACTGAAAGAAGAAGTGTGAAGTGTCTGCAAGCTGTAGAAGAAGGCTGCATGCGAGCGGGACTTTTTTTTTAAAAACAACCTGGGCAAAACGACGTCATTTTGGCCCAATTTTTTTAAATGACCTGGCCAAAACGACGTCGTTTTGGGCCAGGTCTGAAATAAATAAAAATGGCAAGCGTATCCCTTCTCTTCTAGCCAGATACAGAGCCGATTCCATTCTCTGTCTCTGTCTCTGTCTCTCTCTTTCTCTCTCTGTGTTTTTGTGCCTGAAGAAGAAAACCCAGTTGGGATTTTGTAGGATTAGGGTAGTTCTTATCTTCAAGGAGGAAATGAAGAATATTCTCTCTTGATTTTAATATGAATTTTCAAAGTGTGGTTATCAGAATTTCAGAAATAAAAGAGGGAAAAAATGGCACATGTTGTTGGAGGAGGTAGACAGAGATAAACACACCGCAGATATTGCTGAAGCCCATAAACCTGGCACGTACTCCAATAAATATTGTTTTTCTCAGTCTTTTCTTCTCACTTCATGGACTTTCTTTGACTATTTTTCAATTATAGAACCAGTGTAGCTCTTGCCACGTTATGGACTATTTTAGTTTTTATTTTTTTGGTTGCTTTTTGGGTATTCCTAAGATTGGAGGTTTGTGTATTGCTATTATCTCAGTCTGACAATTTAAGATTTTGAGGTTCACGGATGATCCTAAATCAAGGTGAGACTCACTCATGTTTGTTTGTGAATTTCATCTCACATTTCCAAGAAATTTTCTCAATAAATTGAAGTGATGTCTACTCATGTTTGTGAATCTCACCTCATCTCATTTTTTCATAAACTTCTGTTTTGACTTTTCGAAGTGGAGTATTTAACTTGAAATATTTTTCAATATTATGTGGTAAATTACCAAAAAAATCATTAACGAGTTGATTCTAAAAACGTTCCAATTTACTTTCGTGGTCCCAAAACCTTATTAAACATTTCTCTTCTTTATTTTTCTGATTTTGATATAAGTGATTTAAACTAGAAAAAGGGGATTCGAACTCAGATACAGAGTGGGGAGCATAACCGCTCTACCTAACTTGTCTAAGCCCATATCTGCAAACATTTCCCCTTTTAATACTACCAATAATAAGATATGATCAATTTAACAAGATTCATGCTTGGACTTTTTTCTTTGAGATTTTCTATTTAAACCCCGCACTTTTCTTTGTTCACTCCAATACTTAAATCATTGTTGTAAGTTTTATTATTGTGTAAAAAGACAAAAAAGGTTGTAATGATGTTTCCGTTATAGCTTGTACTGTTGTTTCCGTTATGAATTATGAATGAAAGTACTATGATTTCATTTTCAATATTTTTTTCCATTCTAAATTTTTATTGGGACTTTTACACTAAGACCCCTTGTGGTAAGATTCCTGGTTCCGCCACTGGACATGCTATCAGAACAACACAATGATATAATCTCTTCTTCTCACATTGTAGGAGAGATAGAAAAAATCCCCGATTTACAAGTGCCTCCATTAGATCTTCAGATATCCATTCCTGGGGAAGGGCCTCCAAAAAGTCACGTAATGTCTTGCCACTGTCATCAAAGTCAAAATTTTAAATTGGTTAATATATTAGATAGCTTACCCTGTGCCTTGGCACCTTTATGGAGTTCCCAATCAGTTTCCTAATAGATAAATGCAAAATTTCAAAGGCCTAATAGTCATTAATAACTTGTTCACAACCTGGTATTTTTATTAGTCATCATTTTTGTTTCTTACAAACAATTAGATGTACAAGTTCAAACACACTTAATAGTATATAAATTTGTAAGAAGAGAATCTCTTGCAAATGACGGTAAAGCCACAAAAAAGAGCAATGCCTTAATTGGCACTTGCCTGTGATTTCTGGCTTCAACAGAAGCATCAGGACGGCGACGAAATTTCGTTGGATTTGGTTGCCGGACGGCAACGAAATCACTAACTGAAATTGAGTGTGCGTGGTGGAGAGAGAGAGAGAGAACCAGAAAATCTGGTTTATGTTGCGAGGGAGAAGAAGAGAAATAGGAAATGCCGGTTACTGCAGCACGTACTGTAGTTACAGTGCAAATTTAAAAATTCCACTTTCGTCCTTTTCGTTTCTAAACCTTTACACGCTCGTTACAACTTGGAATTAAGCGTGCCGCCTGTCTACAAACTCGTGAGAGTGAGTTTGTTGCAATGAAGCCACTAATTTCCCCAAAATCATTCCAGAACAAAAAGTGACCAAAGTGCCCATACCCTCTAAAGGGACAAAATTATAATTTCACAAATAGAAATAAATTGATTAAAACAATTAAATTAGGTCGGGATATTACAGATACGTTCCAAAATATCATTGACCCAAAAAAATGATAATATCCTCGATATTTCATTGATATTATCGATATTTTATATTATGGTTTAGAGTATATTGCTCCAACAGGCAAGGGCCTAGGTTCGAGTCCTAGCATTTGTGTAGTGTGTATGTGAGTTTAGTATATTATCACCCATCTCAATAGGAAAGGTCCTAAAAAAAACGAAAAGTTGAATGAGACCAATGCGCTGACGTATTTATTAATTAGGAAAACAGGAATTTTTGAACGATTTATCGTTTCTCACTATCTCTACTTTTTATTATTATTTGAGTACAAACGATAGTCTAAACTAAAGGATATGAGGATTTTACACATACACACACACACACACACACTCGCACACAACTATGATGCCATGGGAATTTGAACGTTAGACCTCTGGTATACAAGTCAAGGCCTTTTATCACAGGGTTAGACCCCCTTGGCTCTCACTATCTCTACTTTAACTAGCACATAAGAAATTAAAATTAAAATTATCTCTATTTTAATTCATGTATTCACTAATACATGGGGTATTGAAATAATTCAAATTCCTAACTTCCCCATCATTTGCACACACATAAGGAATAAAAAATTATAAGAGTTCCACTTTAAAATCTGTAATCGAATACCCTCAAAATCGAGAATAAGATCAACTAGGGGAAGAGTAGTTCATTTGATTCCCTAATTCTTGTCTTCTCTCATTCTTGATAAGTAAGAGTGTCTGTAATCAAATACGCTCAAAATTAGAAATGGGATTAACTAGGAGTAGTACTTGATCCGATTCCAATTCCTCGATTATACTATCTAAATATTTTATTCATAGATTTTCCTAACCCTTAAAACCCTATACACTAAAATCAGGAAAGGGATCAACTCAGGGAGAGTAGTTGATCTGATTCCAATGACTTATGTTGGTACCATATCTGACCCTCCACTCATTCAGTGACACGTGGATTGATGAAACTCCCCAACTGCCCAAGGCTCCTAACGATCGGTATCGGCTACCGATGGTATGGCTTCAAAGCAGCGAACGGTCGATGCCACCTAAGCGGAGTCCACAATCGGTACCACCTACTGATTCTACAGAATCAACTTCGAAGGGCCCGCCCGAAATATCTAAAGACTCGTGTCAACCTTATAGGGCCCTCTCACGAGTCCCACATCGAAAGTGAGTACTAAGAGCATACCAAATGCCCTCTATAAAAAGGCCCATTCACTACAATACAAGGGTAAGACTTTTCAGCTTGACTTTTATACTAAATATATTGTCAACAGCAAAAGCTCTCAGAAAACAAACTTACTTTGGCATCGGAGGGTTTTAGGCTGGTTCCACACCGGTTCCATAGACCTTACGAGTCTCGGCTTCCTTCTATTCAAAATCAGCATCCAAGGACAAGAAGAATCTACATCTAGCACTCAATCGATCTCTAGATCGTCCACATCACTTGTAAGTTGCACTCATCTCTACCCGTTCAGTTTTAGTGCCAACAACTTAATTACCCAATCTAAATTCCCTGATTCATAACTTCATTCATTTGTAAGAAATAAACATTAACTATATGTCTGTAAACCAAGATTAGAAGAAACAGAAATGAAAAATCACTCATAAAAGAGGATTGTGCTTTTTTTTTTTTTTTTTTTTTGGACTAAGGAAAATGAAAACTGTTTCCAAATTGGGTTTCAGTTGCCATTCCCAAAGTCATGCAAGCATAAATTTACATTTTTCTATGACCAATTTTCTTTGTTAACATTTGAGATGCCAATTCTATCCAAATAAACATTAATTATGCTTTTTTTTTTAATACAAACGATATTCTACTTTAAATTAATCTAAATTAGAGGGGGTGTGGGTTGAGAGAAATTCGAACTCGGGTGCAAAGTGAGTGTCACATCCTCTCTAGCAAACTTCACCAACCCCATGTCTACTTCATTACGTTTTCCTTGCATGCTTCTAATGTAAGGGTAGAATTGAAAAATTAAGCATATATATTTTTTTAATTTCTGCATAAATCAAACATAGGAAAATAAAATAAAATGATATTTCAAGTTAATTTAGCAGTATAAAAGATGGAAAAAGACTCTTCTAGTTTCCATCCCATCCCCTCATAAAAGACACTGGAATTGATTTCCCACAAATCCATTTTCTTTGAACCAAAGGGATCCAAGTTCCCCCAATCCATAAAAGAATATAAAAAAACCTTGTTCCAAAGGTGAAACCGAGAAAGAGCCTAAAGATATGAAAAGTACTACGCCTAGGACCGTCTCTAAGATTTGATCACGGTCATTGTACTCTAATTCCTGCGTAAAGGCTGTCCAGCTTTGGAAAATAGTGCAGAAAGATGATCAATCCCCCTTCGATCTTGTATGAAAGGGAGAATCCAATAGCAATTCCTCCACAGTTAAAGACAGTGAATTCAACAAGCAGAACAACACCCACGCCATCATTAAATGTTGGAAATAAGTGGTAGAGTAATTTGGGTTGAGGTTGGGAGAGGAAATTGAAGGGGTTGCAGTTAATTTGGGCTTCTGCAGAATAAGCTCCTTCGTCATTGCACTCAAATCAACTGAGACATCATCTTTGAGCCGCACAGCGAGTGGAACTCCTTGGTCCAGAGGGAGCTTGAAGTTTTTGTGGTGCTGAGGAGTTGGAGAGGATGGTCTGAGTGTTTTTCTTGAGATGATCTCTACCTTCTTTTCTGTGTCACCGGTTTCCTTTCACTATGCTTTGATTTGCAGCTAGCTTCCTCCAATATGCTTATATAACCTTTCGCTAGGCTGTGAAAATTACATGCTGTGGGCGCCAAATCCTTGAGAATGCATGCATGTGTACACCCCTTGTTTCACATGGGCTACTCAAAGATTGCAAAAATGACATTTTTGCCACCTGGAAACAATATTTGACAGTAAAATCGTTCTATTTGAGAGCTGGATTATGTTTAAATGACCTATTCGATTCTGACTTGGATTATGTTTAAATGGCCCACTAGAGTTTATTTAAATGAAGCAAACAGTAGAGAATTGAAAAGGAAGTAAACAGAGAATGCTGTAGATAAAATAACTATACAGCTTCAATAAAAAGCTGCAAAGCGTCACAATCTCCGTTGTAAGACTGTAACTACTGAAAATTCACAGCATGCATAGAATGAGCAGAGTGAAAATGAATCCGTTATAAAGCCTCTGGAGATTTTCTGACCTCAAGAGAGAGGCATGCCGGGGATCAATTTACTTATTTATTTTCTTATGACCTGCAGCTGCAGCACTCAATGGCATGCATGCTAAGTTAAGTTTCAACCAAAACTAGAAGAACTCGTCTTTAAATAAGTAAAGAGGCATACAGATAAGTGAAATTAAAGGTGAGATTAAAATAGGAAAAATAATATCAATTAACATAATCATTTGCATCAACAGTTTCTGTCGTTTTCACCACTTGTCCAATTGCCAATAGTAATCACCAATGTGATCCTTAATTTCAAAACGATTAAATTAAGCACGCTTTACTTCAAAGGAACTATGAATATACATGCATTCGGTTAAATTAAGCACATATATTAAAACTGATGGTGCTGTTGTGCTGGGAAATCCAGTTGCCCCCCCTGAAAATGGTGACATGTATACTGATATAAGCACCGAAAATGCCTCACTCCAGGGATCCCGGTAAGCTAGTCATTATTATGTGTACATTTTGATTGCAGGCTTTGAAGACACTGAACTGTACTTCTTGGTATTGACTTCTAACTTGAATAGACAAAATTTTGTCCTTTTCACTCACCTGCAGAGAAGTTTAAATTGGACCCCAACAGAAGCAAGACACTGCAGCATCAAGGTGTTAAAACATCATACATCCTGGAATTCAACTTTCCCTTGATACACATTCAACAATTGAGGTATTTCCTTGAGATATGCAGTTATTTCTCCAGGAAGTGCTTCTCCACAGGCAGCAACACAGAACCCAAATGCAAGTTTTCATCTATAACTCCTTTCAAAAACAAAACCTTAACAACCGAACACCTTGGGATCAGTCTCCTCTTTAAACTCAAACTTAGGACCACAGGATATTGGGCAATCTTTCTTGACGGCCATCCCATGTTGTTCACTAAAAGATCCATTACTTCCATTACCTTCTTCTCCGAGTGAATCATACACTGCGGATATCGTCATCAGACCAACCCCAACTCCAATAAAGTTCCCAACTTCGATTCCATACTGACTTGTGCCTACCACACAATACACGTAGAGCTGACACGGAAGTGGCTTTTTCCAGATTAAATCCCATTTCCTTGACCTTAGCCACAACTACACCAAACCTTTCATTCTTTAGCATCAGAACATTAGTATAATGAGCTAGCAACAGAGAAATGCATGATTGGGGCATACCTAGTTGTCTCAAAAGATCAATATTTGGCACCACATTTTTGGAGTGGCCATCGAAGAAAAACCACGAGCGGCCCTTCAAAAGAGAAAGAGCCTTTTTCTCAGGAATCCAACTCCTAAGGAAATTATAATCGGGTAAAATCTCTTTCTCCAAGCTTCTTGACAAAATCTTTGGACAGAAAGCCAGAGTTTTGGCAAGGTCCTCCTTTGAAACTCCGAGAGAGATGAAAAACTGAAGCTTTGGCAAAAGGGTTTGCTCAGGATCGGCTAAAAGAACTTCTGGGTGTAACCTGACAAACTTTGAGAGCTGGGCTTCAGAGAGTCCATAGTTTCTCACAAGGGCCAAGACGGAGTCTGCTCTTTCTGGGGTTTGCAACTCGACCTTCTTGGATGCTGAAATTGCAGCTTTTGGAGACAACCCACATGAGTTTATGAGGTGACTGTGAAATTGTGTTGGTTTGCCGAGATTTCTGAGGTGAAGTGTCGGCAGAGTAACTGATTTTGAAGAGAAAAATTTGAGGGTGTTCGATCTCCAACAACAATCCTTTTAGTTTTTGAAGCAAATGTAGAAGAAAGTATTGAATTACCCAATCTGAGCCTCTTCAACTTGAAGAGCAATGCCATGTTTAGAAGTCGATGATAATCAATTTTTATTGGAAAATCGAAAAACCCTAGTTGAAACCTGCGGCCTGAGCTAAGTTGATTTTGGAATGTTATCCTTGTTGCAATGACATCCGGAGTAGAAGTAGAAGACGCTGGGAATGAACTGCGGCGCGGAGACAAAAAACAGAGCAGGTGATTTCTGGCTAATCTCGGCTTTCGTTTTGATACGGATACCCAACTTTCTCCTAAGTTAACCCAACTTGATATTTACACCCAACTCCTTCTTATAAAAATTATAAATTTTATTCACAAGGCTAAAATAGGGTTTTTTACTTTTGACGTCCTTGAACTTTATCTCAAGTTTTAATTGAGTTCCGAATTTTTTTTTAGGCAGTTACATTGGTGAACTCAACAGGTAGTTCCAATCAAATTAAGTCCTCCTACCGTGATAGTCCGTCAATTTGATCGTCAAAATGAAATGAGGGCTAAGAATGTCATTTCAAGTTCCTCAACCCCTTCTTCTTCTACCTCTTCAAACCCTTGCCACCATAGCCATCACCACCATCACAAGGTCTATTCTCAACCAAAAGCTTTGACATCTTCGACACTCTCCCGAACAAGAGCCCTCATCTTCCAATGACTGACCCCACTCCCATTTCTACCACAAGTCTATTGACTTAGTTGACAGTTGAAGCTAATCCCAACGATTCCGAAGCGGCCTCACGATCGGTTTAACCACTTGCCTTTGTCCTCTGTGAAGTACCACCAGTCGATGCCGAGGAACATCCCGGTGTTGGCCAATGCGATGAGGAATCAACGCGAATTCAACGCGGTGGACAACAACCATGATGACAATGAAGGAGAAGGTGAGATGTCGCCACCATTGTGGCTAGGAGTTTAGCCCACTCGCCGATGCTCGAGTGTTTTGTGCTGGAAGGCGTGGGTAGAACAATGAAAGGCAGAGATCTCAGGTAGGTTCACAATGCGATGTGGCGGCAAACATGTTTTCTTGATTGAGGACGAATCCTTAACGCCTTCTCTCCCCGCACCAAAAGTCAAATATACCCCTAACAACAACATCATATGCCCTTCACATGGTCAAAGTAAATAAAAATCCAAAAACCTTCGATCTTAGAATATAACGAAGTTAATTTACACTAACACCCCCTCGAGATTTGCTTCTGAAGCCATCAGGCATGAAATTGCCACTTCGGACCATGTTGCCAGTTGCAATAACATTGTGCGTCAGCTGCCCTCACGGTCAGCTGTGATTCCTTCACCATATATCTTTGCAGGTGTTGCAATCATCAGCAAATCTGAAAAGAAAATATTATTGTTGAAAACCATGTAGAATACTTTCATTATATGTACACTGCGTTTACTGGATTCTCCAATAGTCAAAAGATAATCAAATAAACAAGAAAGAACGCTCATGTGACTTTTAATCTTTAGATTGAAGATGAGCTATACAGATTCAGTGTCATTGTTCTAAGATGCAGCCATTTAAGAGTTAACGTAGAACTGTGAAAGGGTAAATGTGTATTTTTATTTTTCATTATTTATCGAAAATATCCTGTGCTCTTCTTTATTTGATCAACAAATTAATGATAATAGGAATTTATTTTTTATGTTTAGGTTCTAAATGCACCATAAAATCATGCTGATAAATTAATCTATGTAGAAAGTTACAAATATGTATGGAAAGAGGTTTTTACCAAATCCTTGTTCAACTCCGGTGTCAACTTGAACTGCTGAAGGACAGATTTAAGTAAGCAACCACCAGAAATGAAGCAAAGGAGAAAGGACATAACAATACATAACACAGACAAAACATTCTATCTCAATTGGGTGTTCAAATAAAATAAATAACGAGGGATATGACAATATTAATCCACAAACAAAAAATCTCTCTCCATTTGAGTGTTCAAAAGCACAAAGTGTATGTTTCATATCCCATATATGACTAATGTAATGTGACAGACCTTTCAGTGACGACTCCATATGCAGAGTATTTGATGACACCACATATTGCAACTTAGCTCCTTATAAGAAGCACTTCCAGCATCCAATAGAAAAAATGTTTACTCCTTGTGTAGATCAATTCAGTAATTTTCCATTGCACTATTCTAGAAAAACCCATTGGCTTAGAAGACAATTCAAGGTCCATTTTCTGTCTGAAATGCTGATGAAACAATGCATGCAATGTATGAAACCGCTTGGTTTGATCCTACAAATCCAATTTCGAATAAGAAAATATATGGTAATAGGAAAGCAACAAAAAAGTGAACCATATTAAATCTTGCTGACAAACTATTCTGATAGCCCCTTACAGAAGAAGCAAGCACAGAAAGGCATTTACAGTGAAGCAGCTAAGGTGAAATTTATGATTACAGCATCAGCTTCGACTCTGAAATCATGCATGGTTGCCTACATGAGTTGCTTTGACCTCCAAACAAGGGAAAGTTTCTCAAGTCTGCAATTACACATCCAACATTTCAAGTCTCATCAAATAGAACTTTGCAGCTGAAGGAATGATTTGGGGCAAAGGAAAGAATTTATCTACACAAGATATTATATGCATATCTACACAAGCATATATATATAAAGCTACTAGGTAAAGCAGCAGCTGGACCAGGGAGATGGGGCAAAGGAAAGTCACCTCCATTGAACCATGCGACTAGTACAACTTCCTGCCTTGTTGAAGAAGAATGGGATGAATGGACTTTTGACAAAATGGTATGAAAGAAGATGGCATATGTAGTTTTCCATTCTGTGAAGCTAACTCCTTTTAACAGTAGAAAAACAATAAGAGAATAATCAATTTAATAATACAGTCATTAAAAAGAATGAAAGTTTGATTCTCTGATATTTTAAAATCTCTCTTGTTGTTTCCCCCTCCCCACCCGAACCACTCTGTCATTAAAAAGAATGAGAGGAAAAAAGTATAAGAAAGTATACCTCCACAACTTCTGCTAAAAGATCTAATTGTGACTTTCAATTTGTCAAGCACTCAGAACTACAAGAGCCTCACATATCTACAAAAGCTTCAAGCTGGTAACGGTATAAAGAAGATGAGGCGGCATGCCAATTGGGACGGAAGTACGAATGCGAGTTTTGTGCCATGTCACCTATTTCAAAAGTAGGCTTCTTCAGTTCAAAATAAGCAATAAGTATCAATCAAAACCTTTTCTTTTTTATAAGACACATGGTTTCATAAGAAGAAGAAAAAACATCACAAAACAGGGGACAAGTTATCTACTGGATAAGCTAGACTACTCAACACCACTGCAAAACAGAGATTAAACATCCTAACATCAGTAAATGAACGAAATTTAAATACAGGAGCACTGATAAAATTTAAACACAGAGAAAAGGAGAGAGACGACAAACAAAGCTTAAACAAGTATAATTTACTAAGAATGAATGTGTGTGCTCCTTGTGCACTGCAACATTATGAATGATAAATATCATGCCTCACATCTTCAAAAAGATAATAACAATCATGTAGTGCCACTTTTATCTCACAACTTAAGTTCACAGGTTACGAAAGAGTACCTAAAATGATGTTCATTCGATGCCTGTATGCAGAAATGCGTCAAATTGAAATATTCCAGGTGGGCCTTTCTGTTTCTCCTTGCTGTGACAATTGTTTTTGCAGAAAAACAAAAGGCTATATACAACGGTGAACCCTGCTCGGGGAATGCCACATAAAGAAACCTTGCAAATGTAAAGCTCCCCATGGTATGCTGTCCTGCAAAAAGACTACTAATTATTTAGCTTTGAGACTTAAATAGGATATAATTTGGGATCAGCAGAACAAAACAACCCCAATGAGAAATAAAGTAAATAGAATGAAATTTTACTGAGCAAAATAATAAATAATAATAGAAATCAGATTTAGTTTTTGTGTTGAGCACAAATTGATTTTGATCAGATGTGTGAAACTATTTAACCAATATGAGAACGCGAGCTTAGGTATAATAATTGCTGGCAGAACCCTTTGCATAAAGACTTGGTTATTCTCTGATATGTAATAAGATAATACAATGAACTTGGGGACATACAAATAGTAACAAATATGTAACTCGGTTTATTTGGACACTGAATTTGAGCAATCAAACATGTATTTGGGTTTTTTTAACAGAGAAAGAATGTGTATTTTGGTTTTTGGATTCAATTAGAAGAAAACCAGTTAAGCCAGTTATTATTTTGAAGTACATACCTGAGTTTGATTTGAGAGTTGAGAGTGAAACATTGGATACAAGGAATGTGTGTGCGTGAGAGAGAGAGAGAGAGAGAGAGAGAGAGAGAGATGGCAGTGGGCCCCAGTTTGGAAGCTGAGCCAACAAAGTAGAGTTTTGGGTTTTCAAAAAAACAAAAAAAACTTGGATAATTTATCCGGATGCAAGGAATATGAGATATGTTAGCCCAATCTTTTCCCGTCTTATTCTCATACCTTTTCTCCAGGCCAAAACATTTGTAAATCTGCAGTAAAGAAAGAGATGGCTGCATACCCTCTTTTGGCATGAATTGGAGATTGTCACACCAACGAATATATAGCCTTTGAGGAGAAGTGAGGTGTTGAAGTTGCAGAAATTCGAGACTAGGACAGCTTTCCATTCGTAGGTGTTGAAGAGAAGTGAGGTGTCCCTTTCTGTCCAAAGATTTCAGACTTGTAATTTCATTCATGCGGTGAGTGTGAAGAGTGGTAGGGAGCAGCTTTTGCTCGAGCAACATCTCCAAGATATTGTCAATTCCCCTGCCACCAATTGTAAAGTTTTCAGAACTACAAGAGCAAAACATATCCAATTCCTAGATGTTGGAATAAAATAAATTTGGCACCAGGAAATACGTCAACTATTTAGAAATTAATCTAATTGTGAGAGATTTCAAAGTTCTCTTATTGCCTCCCCCTTCCCCACCCAACCTCTCTGTCAGTAAAAAGTTATGATGGTGAGGGAGGCAAAAGAATGGAAGGAAAAGAAATATTAGAATATACACCTCCAGATCTTCTGCTAATAGATCCAATCGTGACTTTCCATTTGTGAACCAATTTTTGTGATCAGAACTACAAGAGCAAAGCATATCTACACAAGCTTCAAGCTGGTAACAGAATGAAGATGAGAAGCCACCTATGCCAATGGGGAAGGAAGTAAGGATGCAAGTTTGTGCCATGCCACCTATGTCAAAAGTAGGCTTCTGCAGTTGAAAATAACCAATAAGCATCGATGAAAACTGTTCTGTTTTTCGACCAAAAACAAACTGTTTTGTTTTCTTTCTCTCTTTTTTTCATTAGGAACATGCTTTCATTAGGGAAAGAAAAAAGGAAAAATTGCAAAACAGGGCACAAGTTATCTACGGGATAAACAAAGGCTACTCAACTAAAACCGCAAAACAGAGATTAAACATCCTAACATTACATGAATGAATTTAAAAAACAGCAGCACTCCAATCACAACATGAATGAAATCTAAAAGCAGAGAAAAGGATATAGATAACTTGATCAAACAACTTAAGCTCACAGGTTATCTATAGGCATCAAATACAATTTAAACTAGCTCAAATGAGACTCAACTTAAGCTTATGAGAAAGTACCTTAAAATGCTGTACATTCGATGCCTGTATGCAGAAATGCGTCACATTGAGATATTCCAGGCAAGCCTCTCTGTTTCTCCTCGTTGTAACAATTGTAAGGCTATATACAATGGCAAAATCCTCGTCTGGAAATGGCATGCAAAGAAACCTTGCAAATGAAAAGCTCTCCATGAGAAGGTATGCTGTCCTGCAAAAGACTACTAATTATTCAGTATTTGAGACTTAACAACACCAATTAGAAATATAGTAAATTGAAATCAGATTGAGAGTTTTTGTTAAATTGTTTTTTTCTGGAAAATGATTTTAATCGGAAAATAACAAGAGACCAGTAAGCAGCAGTGCATCTCGGTTTGTTTGGGGACATGAATTTGGGAAATCCAATAGTATTTGGGTTTTTTTATCAGAAAAATAATATGTATTTTGGTTTTTGGATTCAATTGGAAGAAAACCAGTTAAGCCAGTTATTTGAAGTACATACCTGAGTTTGATTTGAGAGTTGAGAGTGAAACATCATATGATCACTTCTTCGCCTATCTCGATGCATGGAATGTGAGATATTTTGGCCCAAGCTTTTCCTGTCTTCTTTTTATACCTTTTTTCCAGGGCAGAACAATCAGAGATGCTCAGAAAAGAAAGAGAAGTGAGGTGTTTAAGTCCCTTTGCGTCCAAAGATTTCAGACTTGAAAGTTGACTGATCTCGAGGCGTCGAAGAGTGGTAGGGAGCAGTTGTTGCTTGAGCAACGTCTCCAAGATTTCGTCACTTCCCCTGCCACTAATTTCAAATTTTTCAAGGGAGACAAGTCCTTGCAAACCCCAGTACTCTGCCACTGATGAAGCCCTCAGTCTCTCACAATTCTCAATGCTAAAATATCGGAGGTTGGGAGGCAAACCCCCATCTTCTGCAATTGACTCCAGATTTGGAAGATTATACATCTCCAATTCCCGAAGGGCTGTGAGAGATCTTCCCTGGGGAAAACACACCAGATTTGGACAATCTGAGATCTCCAGATGACTGAGATTGGCATCAACTCCATCTTCTTCAATCAAGGAAATGGATTCCAGATTCTCACACTCGCGAATTACAAGCCAACTCAATTTGGAAAAAATGCCCAAGGGGAAGATCCTCATTGAATCACAGCTATTGGTTATATACAAAAAGTCAAGCGAGTTTAATTTGGCCAACATCTCATGAGGTAGGAATTCTAATCTCCTACACCTCATTATTAAAAGTGATGTCAACGTAGTGGGTAGGCCATCTTCAGGGAACGACGACAGGGTTGGACAATCCCATAGCCTCAAACTTTGAAGATGATTCATGTTGGGCAAGCACTGTATGCCATTAAAATTCGAAATCCTAAGTTTGGCATTCACTTATTTCCAATTCTTCAAGAGATTTGTAATCCATGTTAACACTAGTAACAGTAGTGGCCCTTTGATCATCCAAAACCCCACACCCATACACTTCAAGCTTCTTAAAGCAAGGCAGATCACAAGGCAAGCTTTCTCTTAGCTTCGGACACCGACGTAGACTCAGCTCCTGGAGACGAGGAAAGTCTGAACCTCCACTTCCACTTGGCACCCATTCCTCCCACTCTGCCATTTCCACAAACTCCAGCTTCTCCAGTGATTGAAATGGCTGAATTAGAGAAGATCCAGTGCTGCCGTAGAACTCAACACCAATCGTCTTAACAAGTTTCATTTGTCTTATACTGAGCTCTTTGAGGGTAGGTAGCCGCCCAACCGATGGCAGCGACGAACAATTACTACAATCACTAATACACATGACTTGTATGTTGGACAAGTACGAACCGCCTAGCCAATTCGGGAAATCTTTTCCACCATACCCACTGATGGTTAGTTCCTCCAGATTCACCCAAGGCTGGAGCTTCTCAAGTACATCTTTCTCCTTTTGGGAATCATCCGCATCCTCATCACCCCATTCCAACTCTAACTCCTTGAGATTCTTATCCTTCAAATTTGCTTGCAAGGCATCCCTAGCATCAACTACATTTTGTAGCTTTGAAATTGAAAGTTTTCCTCCAAGATGTGGAAGCTCCCCCAATTCTCCAATAGTCGACCCAATAGATTTGCCCACAATAAAAGAGGCCAATGTTCTCAAGCTTTTCAATCTACTCATTTGCTTTGGCATCTCTGCAATTTTAGTTCCACTCACATCAAGATGATGCAAATTAATTAATTCCCACATGTCTACAGGCAATTTAGTAAGAGACCGACAATTTCCCAACATTAATTTCTGTAAATTTATCAATTTTCTCAAGTCAGGAGGTAATTCAATGAGAGAGGAACAATTTGACAATATTAATGTTTGCAAATTGTAGAGGCTGCAAAGTACACTAGGTAACCTTTTAATTGCAGTACGGGAGAGATCCAAATAGCGCAAGTGAATGAGCTTTTTAATGGAATCAGGTAACTCAGTGACATTCACATAACTTGACAATGACAACACCCGTAAACATGTTTGTGATGGCAACAAATCTTGTAGAACCTTTTTACTTACATAATGCTTTCTGTAAAAGTAATATGGATTTAAAGAGATAGGTAGGAAGGTACGCAAACACTTAACCCCCTTTAATGGCTCAAATTTAACAGCAATATCAAATTCTTCCCTAACATATGACAAATGGCGAACTCTTTCTACTTCATGTGATTCCCTCCTTTCAAACCTGGAACAAAATCCCTTAGACCTTAACACAGCCAACTCGTTGATGAGATCATGCATAACAAAACTTGATTTCCCCAACTTTTGAAACAATGACCTAGATAAAAGTTCATCAAAATATTCCTTAGCCACCTCTTCCATTTTTTCCGCATTCTCATCTTGGGGAATTAATCCTTCTCCCATCCAAAGAAAAACAACATCTTCTCTATTGAATTTATAATCCTTTGGAAAAATAGAACAATAAATAAAGCATCGTTTCAACTTAGCTGGAAGATAAAGGTAACTCAATTCTAGAGCAGGAAGAATGTCACTTTTCTCGCGAGGTAACTCCCAAATACTGCTTTTTAGTACTCTGTTCCATACCTCGAAGTCTAGCTTGGAACGTAACATACCGCCAAGTGTTTGTGCAGCTAAAGGCAACCCATTGCACTTGTGTGCAATTTTCTTGCCGATTTCTTCCAACCTTGGATATGCACTACAGCTTACATTTCCAAACGCATATTGTGCAAGAATTGACCAACAATCTTCATGCGACAATGGTTCCAAGGTTTGAATAGGAACATTTTGCACGAAAGATGCTACATCTTTGTTCCGTGTTGTTACGATGACTTTACTTCCCCTTGCCCCTGAAGTAAAAGGAGTTTGGAGGACATTCCAATCAGCATATTTCTCATTCCAAAGGTCATCCAATACAAATAAAAATTTCTTCCCCCTCAGTTGTTTGCTTAGCTCAACTTGAAGCAAATTGAGATCTGTTGTATTATCAGTTTTTGAAGTGACAGACTGAAGAAGAGTTTTAGTTACCCTGATAGCATCGTAATCTTCTGAAACACAAGCCCAAGCCTTAAGGGTAAAATGCTCTTCCACCTTATTGTCATTGTAAAGCATTCGAGCAAGGGTTGTCTTGCCAACCCCACCCATTCCAACAATGGGGATGACAGACACATTTTCCTCGCTTGCATCATCGAATAACACTTCTAATAAATTTTGTTTGACTTCATCTCTCCCATATACACAAGGTTCATGAACCAAGGAAGTTGTTGGAGTTCTTTGTGAAACCTTTCTCCCAACATCTTCTTTCAGACCAAGAGCACCTTTCAGTTGTACAAAATCTTCTAATCTTTGTAACAACTCTTGTATCTTAGCATTCATCCTTCGATAAAATTTATTACGAGAAGTAGGGAGGAAGGTAGACACCTTACTTGTGAAATTATCGGTTTGAGCATCACCTTCCAGCTTGCATCGCAAAGCTTCATAGTTGATCTCATCCAGCAAGTCCTCCGCATCAAAGACAGCATGTTTGAGGTCGTCAAGCCACTCTCTCACAGCTGGTTTCTCAATTTGCTTCTCCTCTGCATCATCGAGCACTGCGTTCAAGGTCAACAGGGTCCTCTTCAGTTTCATGAGGAGAGGTTGATCGAGTTTCTTGTGCCGAAATAAGTCGCTGAACTCGGATGAAGCAATTCTGTCACAAATCACCTGAATGGAAGCAGAAATAAAGGCCTCTCCGATCAAAGCTCCAGCCATTTTTCTCTTCTTTTCTTTGCAAGATAGCTCAGATAGCTCAGGTAAGGAAGTATGAAAGCTTTTTAAAAATGTCTTTCTCTGGGGTGACAAGTTTTGTAAACTCTTCTTTGCCCTCACATGGAGGATGGGTCATTACCATTAATTAATTCAAATTGGGTAGGTGGGTTCGTGGACGCACATGGCCTAAGGAATAGTACTCTAGTTTGGACTGTTGGTGACTGGAGGATGACAAGACAAGAACGACAATTCAACGGTCCTCAAGTTGACCAGACTCGAATGCCGTTGATCTCTTTATGAATCTACGGCTCTTAAACAGAGTTCAAAACGTAAGGCTGTGTGAAAGCTTTTTGTTATTGTAATCGTATTATATATTTTCCGTTGGGTGGCTGTTGCTGTGACTATTCTATCGTCCATAATGATGAATGATGCTTTCACGTGTGCTGAGAATTATAGAATGCCTTGATTTTTAGGCCAATGCAGGTTCGTATTTCCTCTTCTTCTTCTCTTTCATTCCTTCTTGTTTCCCCTGCATTGTTTCGGCTTTCGTATGGTTTAGCAGTGATTAGTAAAATGGTTATGCTCATCTTGATGGACTAAAAAGAGGGGTTGCTTTGAACAATATTGTCAAGTTTTTAATGAGTCATATGAAGGACTTGAGAAATATGTTACCATGATGTCGAACTTATTGACTACTTTTTCTTTTTTATTTATTATGTTTCAGTGGGTGGGAGAAGACAATTGATCAAAGTTACACGCAAAAGGAGATTTTGATGAAATGTGTGGTGAAGGAGCAGAATTTCTAGGGGGTTATGGGTAACTTTAGAAGAATTCTTTCGTATTTTGGTTAAATTGATGACAAAAATTTAAGCATTTGTTGAGCTTAAATTTTTTAGAATGAAAAAGTCTATTAATTGCAAATGAAACAACACCCCCCCCCCCCCCCCCCAAAAAAAAGGATATAAACCTACAAATACCATTACAAAATATCACCACTTAGACGACGGTAACGAAATTATGTCGTCTAATTACCATTAAGACGACAAAAAATAACAAATAAAGGACGGTGATCCACTATCGTATGAATTGATAAATAGACAACGGTGATCTTGTAAAATCATCGTCTAAGTGGTTAACAGATAACGATAAATCACCATCGTCTAAAGTGTCACAATAAACAGCGATCACCTATGTAGCACATTAGACGACGGTGGTCAACAACCTTTTTTTCTAGTGAATAGCATAAAATGATGGTGGTGGGGTATTAAATCAGATATGATGCAGTGGCTAATGTATGATAATATAAGAATAGAGTAATAAACATGATGCATGGGGTGAAAGCTCCAGTTATTTAGAATCATCCGATCAAAGCTCCAGCTATTTCTCTCTTTTTTTCTTTGCAAGGGATTTGGATGAAGTAATATTCCAAGGTTTTCAAATAGCTAAGCTAGCATAACTTGGAAATACAGGTTTTATAAGGAACTATGAAAGCTTTTTGTGAAAAGCGGTGATGTCTCTTTTCCTTCTGAAAAAAATAAAAACAAAAATAGAAAAATTCAGATAAAAAATTCACAATATATAAAGATTGATTCATATTTTTGTTATAAACTAAAATAATTAGAGTACGAAATTACCACTGAAAATTGATAGTGGAATTAAATCTTTTCTTGTGGCGTTTGCACAGTTGAATTTCCTCTCAAATAGAAACTCACTCACAGGTACTCAAATTTCTCTCTCCTTTTCTTTCTTCTCTCTTCTGATGGTGTATCTTACAGATGAACGAACAAGCCTATTTATAGGCGCTTCTGAAATTTTCTCGTGAGCGTACAGTGAGCGTACAGTGCAAACTTCTGCCTCAATTTCAAACTATCACTTTCATCCGTGAGTGCACAGTGAAATTTTTGCCTCATTTTCAAACTCCTTAATTGATTGTGGGCTCCACTTCCACTATTTATAACACTCCCCCTTGGAGACCACATATCCCTAAATTAGTTGCCTCATTAAAACCTTGCCTGGAAAAACCCAGTGGGAAAAAACCGAAGCGAAGGAAAAAGAGTACAACCTTACTTGGGACATTAGAGTAATGTGAAGTGCGCACATGTTGCCTCGTTAAAACCTTGCTAGGAAAAACCCAGTGGGAAAAACCCTAGTCGAAGGAAAAAGAGTACAACGCGCTTATGTCCTGTGTTAGAGGACTCTTGAATGCTCCCCCTGATTTTGCATGCTCCAACTTGATTGCTTGCAGAGTTGTCGTAATCCGATGCCATGTACAAGCTTCTGGAATGTGCACTTGGGTAAAGACTTGGTGAAGAGATCTGCCAAGTTATCGCTTGAACGGATTTGTCTGACTTTGATTTCTTGATTCTTCTGAAGCTCATGTGTGTAGAAAAACTTTGGTGATATGTGCTTGGTCCGGTCACCCTTGATGTACCCTCCTGTGATCTGAGCAATACAAGCTGCATTGTCTTCGTTTAGGATGGTTGGAGTGTCTGTTGTTGAGGGCAAAGCACAGGTGTTTCGAATGTAATGAATCATTGACCTTAACCAAACGCATTCACGACTGGCTTCATGGAGGGCAAGTATTTCTGAGTGATTGGAAGATGTGGCTACCAACGTTTGCTTTGTTGATCGCCATGAGATTGCAGTTCCTCCACATGTAAACACATACCCAGTTTGTGAGCGTCCTTGATGTGGATCAGAGAGATATCCTGCATCAGCATATCCAACAATACTCGGGGCATTGGTCAACTCACTGGAATAGAATAAGCCCATGTCTGTCGTTCCACGAAGATATCGTAGAATATGTTTAACACCGGTCCAATGACGGTTTGTTGGAGCAGAGCTATATCTTGCTAACAAATTTACTGAAAATGCTATGTCAGGTCTGGTACATTGTGCTAAATACATTAAAGCACCAATTGCGCTAAGATATGGTACTTCTGGACCAAGGACCATTTCATCATCCCCTTTCGGACGATATGGATCTTTCTTAGTATCGAGAGATCGAACAACCATTGGTGTGCTAAGTGGATGAGCTTTATCCATGCCAAACCGCTTTAATACTTTTTCAGTATAATTTGATTGATGCACCAAAATTCCATCAGCACTGTGCTCAATCTGTAGGCTAAGACAATATTTTGTCTTTCCAAGATCTTTCATCTCAAATTCGCGTTTGAGATAATCAGCAGTCCTTTGGAGCTCTTCAGGAGTTCCAATTAGATTCATGTCATCAACATAGACTGCCACTATTGCAAATCCAGACTCTGATTTCTTAATAAACACACATGGGCAGACAGGATCATTTGTGTATCCTTCCTTCAGTAAATATTTGCTGAGACGATTATACCACATTCGCCCAGATTGTTTCAACCCATATAATGATCTTCTCAATTTGATTGAGAACATAGCCCGTGGTTTATTACTGGCTGCATCGGGCAGCTTAAGTCCTTCTGGGACTTTCATGTATATGTCGGTATCCAACTCTCCATACAGATATGCGGTAATGACATCCATAAGTCTCATGTCAAGTTTTTCTGAAACCGCTAGGCTTATCAAGTAACGGAACGTAATTGCGTCCACTACTGGAGAGTATGTTTCCACATAATCAATTCCAGGCCTTTGTGAAAAACCTTGCGCAACAAGTCGTGCTTTATACCTTGCAATCTCATTTTGCTCATTGCGCTTTCTTGTAAATACCCACTTGTAACCTACAGGGTTCACGTTGAGTGGGGTTGGAACAATAGGTCCAAAAACACTCCTTTTTTCCAAAGAGTCTAATTCTGCCTGGATTGCATCTTTCCACTTAGGCCAATCCTGTCTCTGTGTGCATTCATCAATGGAGCAAGGCTCAATATCATCAACTTTTATGATCTCAGTAGCCACTAAGAATGCAAATATATTATCGATGATTATCTCATTTCTGTTCCACAATTCATTAGTGGATGCATAATTAATGGAGATTTCTTGGCTTTCGGGTACAGCTACCACTTCAGGAGCACGTGTCTCATCAAGGACATTTTCCTTCACAGGAAGTACCCGTCCCTCTTGAGGGAGATTTAAATCATGAATTATGGGCTCTCCATTTATTTCATTTGCATTCATTTTGGCCATCAACTTCCTCTTTCGAGGAACTGAGTCCTTTGAGCCTAGTGGTCTGCCACGCTTCAGGCGTGCAACAGATGAGCCGTTTGCTGGCGCATTGCCTTTTTCATTATGAACATCAATCCTTGCAGGTGCATTTGCAGCTGGGATATGTGATTTCATCACCTTCGATGCATCATTAAAAGCATCTGGCATTTGATGTGCAATGCTTTGGAGGTGAACGATCCTTCTCACTTCGTTGTCGCATTGAGCGGTACGAGGATCGAGATGAAACAAAGTGGGTACATCCCATGATAATTCACGCCGTTCTTCAGGAACGGGTTTGCCTTGTTCTTTAGGAACAGATTTTTCTCCCCCTAATAATGGGAAAATTGTCTCATCAAAATGACAATCCGCGAATCGTGCCCTAAAGATATCACCAGTCAGGGGCTCCAGATATCTTATGATAGATGGTGAATCAAAGCCAACATAAATTCCCAATCTGCGTTGAGGGCCCATCTTAGTACGTTGCGGTGGTGCAATAGGCACATAAACCGCACAACCAAAAACTCTTAAATGTGAAACATTTGGTTGAATGCCCAACACAAGCTGAATTGGAGAATATTGATTGTTGGCGACGGGCCTCAATCGCACCAGAGATGCTGCATGTAAAATGGCATATCCCCAAGCAGAAACTGGCAACTTTGTTCTCATTAGCAATGTGCGTGCTATCAATTGAAGACGCTTAATCAAAGCTTCTGCCAAGCCATTTTGAGTATGAACATGGGGAACAGGATGTTCAATGTCAATGCCTAATGACATGCAGTAATCATCAAAAGTCTGAGATGTAAATTCACCAGCATTATCGAGTCTGATTGACTTAATGGGATAATCTGGGAATTGGGCTCGTAATTTAATTATCTGAGCCAAGAGCCTAGCAAATGCCATATTCCGAGTGGACAAAAGGCAAACATGTGACCATCGGGTAGATGCATCCACCAAGACCATAAAGTACCGAAATGGTCCACAGGGAGGATGAATAGGCCCACAAATGTCCCCTTGAATTCTCTGGAAAAATGATGGGGATTCAACATCAACCTTTTGTTGTGATGGTCTGATTACCAACTTTCCTTGTGAACAAGCTTGACAAAAGCTGTCATTTGATACCATAATATGTTTTGTCAATAAGGGATGTCCTTTAGAGTTGGTAATGATCCTACGCATCATGGTGGATCCAGGATGACCCAATCGGTCATGCCAAAGCTTGAAAGTATTTGAGTCAATGGACTTTTGGTCCATGATACTATGTGCCTCAATTGTCCGTATGGTTGTATAGTACAACCCTGATGAGAGCGCACAAAGCTTTTCCAATATACGCTTCTGGGTATCATTGGAAATAATACAAAGATATTCCATGTTTTTCTCATTCTTTGTTTCAACATGGTAACCATTCAAACGAATATCTTTGAAACTCAACAGATTTCTTCTGGAGTTAGATGAATACAAGGCATCTTGAATGGACAGTGTTGTCCCATTTGGTAACATAACTTGGGCTATGCCTGAGCCTTCAATCAGGTCTGTAGGTCCTGATATGGTTGTTACCTTTACTTTTGTAAGCATCAATTTTGAGAAATACTTTCGATCTCGAAGGATTGTATGAGTAGTTGCACTGTCTGCAAGACAAATATCTTTGCTAGAGCTCTTGTTTTGGGGGGCATCCATAATTTACATCCATGCCTTCAAATAAAATAAGTTGAATCAACAATCATTCAAAACATTGCCACTTTTATTGAAGTGAAGGCAGAAAAGAAAAATAAACAGTGATTCAGATAATACAAATGGTACATGAAGGAATTTAATCCAGTTCGGACCCATAAATTTCATTCCCCCTTTCAGTAACAAAATCGGAAACATCTAGATGCGTCTTGTCTAAACGACGCGATATTTCCGATGAGCCGTCTATGGCTGGCGGATCAGGTGCAACATAATTTGTCTCCACTTTTCTGTTTTTAAGTGAAGTTTGATAAAGATCCGCCAAGTGCCTCGGCGTACGACATGTACGCATCCAATGTCCCTTTGCACCACATCTATAACAAGCTCTTTCATTATTTCTAGGCACATAGCTTGTTTGTGTTTTTCCCTTATTTCTGGGTGCATTTTTGCCATTCATGGATGGATTGTTTCTTGGCCCCAAACTGTATGAGTGAGCACCACGATCTTTTCTACTCCCTTGCCATCGGCCACGTTTGCCTCCTCGCCAACGTTTGTGGATACTGCCACGAGATGAGGTGGCATTCACTTCCCGAGATGCAACATTTATTTCGGGAAGTGGTGCTGAGCCTGTTGGGCGAGATTGGTGATTTTTCAACAAAAGCTCGTTGTTCTGCTCAGCTAGCAAGAGGCAAGATACAAGTTCTGAGTACTTCGTGAAACCACTATGCCTATATTGCTGTTGCAGAAGCACATTTGAGGCATGGAATGTACTCAGAGTTTTTTCGAGCATATCTTCCTCAGAGATATTCTCACCACATAATTTCATAAGGGAGGTGATCCTGTGCATAGCTGAGTTGTATTCAGACACTGTCTTGAAATCTTGAAACCTCAAGTGTGTCCATTCATATCTAGCTTTTGGGAGAGTCACCGTCTTCTGATGATTGTATCTCTCACATAAAGCTTTCCACAGGACCAATGGTTCATCAATCACCACATATTCGCTCTTCAGCGCTTCATGAATGTGGCGGCGAAGGAAAATCATAGCCTTCGCATTTTCCTGAGGTGATGCATCACTTCCATCTTCAATTGCTTTGCCAAGGCCATTAGCACGCAGATGGATCTTGGCATCCAGGACCCATGATAGGTAATTGTCCCCAGAAAGCTCTAGGGCAGCGAATTCCAATTTAGCCAGATTTGCCATCTTCAAAAGAAGAATGAGATGCATTAGAATTCGCAATAATCTTCAGGCTTAATATATTTTTGAACTTCAGGCCAAAAATATTTTACTCAAAATTTCAGATTCGGGATCTGGGACATTAAGCCAAATAGGAACTTCAGGCCCTATAATTGTTTGAGGAACTCCAGGCCCTTATTTCAATTGGTTATAAAAATAAAGTGCTATAAATTTGCTGGTATGGACGATAAACCCGCACCATACTTTGAATGAAAGTAAATGTGCGATAAAATAAATTCATAAAGTAAATTGCTTGCTGTATGGACGTTAATCCCGCACCATACTTTAAATAAAAGTAAATGTGCGGTAAAGTAAACGTGCGATAAAGTAAATGCATAAAGTAAATTGCCTGCTGTATGGACGTTAATCCCGCACCATACTTTAAATAAAAGTAAATGTGCGGTAAAGTAAACGTGCTGGTATGGGCACTAATCCTGCTCCATACATTTAAATAAAAGTAAAGGCAGTTGTGTGGACGATAAACCCGCGCCACACTTTTAAATAAATACTGTTGTATGGGTAATAAACCTACACCATACAGTAAATATATTGTATGGGTAATAAACCTACACCATACAGTAAATAAAGTAAATGAGGGATTAAAAACCACCACTTAAAAATATATGAGGTGAAACCGTCCATAAGGTTATTGGTGGGTTCTTATTAACACCACAATCAAATGATATAATATAATAGTATATTATCATAGCCCAGTAAAGTTTACGTGGGCCTTTTATGAAATAATATGTATGCATTAAAAAATCATACTATAATAATATTATATAATGATTTGTGTTACAACGCGATGGGTAATGAAGATTACACCACCATAAAACAACATAATGGGGTATAAAACCGTGCCATTCTAAATTATATTACAAAGAAATAAATTAAGCAAACATGGATGAAACAACACAAAAATTGTGAGAACACAAAAAAGAAAGTTTGCATGTCGTCGTAGTAGTAAAGTGAGAGGAGACATATGACGGAGAGGAGAAAGAGAAATAACCACATAGTGTTGAGCTGAGAAAAGTGGAGAGACTATCGTGCTGATAACGTGTTATAAACTAAAATAATTAGAGTACGAAATTACCACTGAAAATTGATAGTGGAATTAAATCTTTTCTTGTGGCGTTTGCACAGTTGAATTTCCTCTCAAATAGAAACTCACTCACAGGTACTCAAATTTCTCTCTCCTTTTCTTTCTTCTCTCTTCTGATGGTGTATCTTACAGATGAACGAACAAGCCTATTTATAGGCGCTTCTGAAATTTTCTCGTGAGCGTACAGTGAGCGTACAGTGCAAACTTCTGCCTCAATTTCAAACTATCACTTTCATCCGTGAGTGCACAGTGAAATTTTTGCCTCATTTTCAAACTCCTTAATTGATTGTGGGCTCCACTTCCACTATTTATAACAATTTTAAAATTTTGAGAATTAAAAATAATAATAAAAAGAGCATCATATCCTTTCAATTAAGGGACACTTTTTCTCCTGGTTTGGACTGTTGGAACTTGGAGTGGAGGATGACAAGACAAGACAACAATGACACGCACCAGACTCCAATGCCGTTCATCTCTTTGTAAATCTACGGCTCTTACCAGATTTCAAAACGTAAAGTAGAAGGAAAGTAAGGGCATGTTTTGTATTCAACTTGAATCCAACTTTTTAAACTCAAAAACAGAATTTGAGTCCAAAACAAAGAAAACCTGTTTGGTAGCCCTATTTTTAAAAACTCAAACTCAAGAACAACTAAAAAACAACCCAATTATTAAAAACAAAAAATATCTGTTTTTTCAGTTTTTTTTTCTAATAACCCACAAGTTCTCACCTTTTTAAGATTTGAAAACAAGTTTCAAGTTGGATACCAAACAAGTTTTTGAATCTTAAAAATAGATTTAAAAACTCCTTGTTTTTAAGAAAAATCAAAGATTTTGAGTTCCCTATTTGAATAGGATACCAAATGACCCCTAAGCTATTCAAAAGCATATTTCAAATACCATATATATAGTAAATTGAGAAAAATCAAGGAAAGTGACATTGTTGATAAAAGTTGTTTGTGAAACATTAGAAAGTTGTTAGTGCATCCACAACTATATTAGTTGTTGAATGCGGTAGAGTAGTACCACTTTTAGCATATGAAGATATGTGAATTGTAATTGTGTTGATACATTTACCTGTTGCTTGGGCATGACAGTTTTCTAAGTTATAAAAACACTCTTCAGTGGGTTTTGGAGAAAACATCTACCGGGTGCTTCTAAAAGAATGTATTAACTAACAAGATTAAGGGTTCAATTTGTACATCAATATAAATAACCTCATATATATATATACCTCAAAAGCTTGTCAACTGCACAACACCTATGAAACACGTATGGCAAACTGCCACCTCTCTCTGCCTCTGTTGTGTCCCCTATAATTAACAGTAAGGCAAGACAATTTCCCCCCGTTTCCTATCTATCCATCTCTTGTACTCTTCTGTATTAACAAATAAATTATCCCTTCAGAGCCCATTACAACAAAGTTATGGTTTCGGAGCAGATCTGATCGCATTGTGCGGTCACAATGGCATTCGCACTTATCTGCACAAGCCGAGAGAGGGCAAGAACCCCTGAAAGTGGAGGAGCCAATTGAGAAGAACATAAGTTGGATGAGTTGTGTTACGTGCTTTTATCCAGAGCAACATCAGCAGGATCTCCGATCCATGGCCTCCCTTCTCTCCACCGGAACTTAATTCTTAACTTCCCATTTGCATCCACCCCCACTACCTGTCCTTTGCTTGCATGAGTCTCCATTCCCCAACCCCACCGTGGGGTCACCAGCCCTTCTCTAATCCTCACTTTGTCCCCAACTTTAAATGGCCTAACCCGTTCTATTTCCGATGCCTTGCAAAGCCACAACCTCTCTGTGAAGCAAAATGCCACCCAGAGCTCCTCATTTTCCATGCGGTGCACCACCCCAACGCTCGAACGACTCACCTCTCCCCACTGGTGGGTTGGAGTTGAAACTGATGCTTTAACCCTAACCCAGTCTCCAATGTGAAGCTCCTCTTCCTCCACAAGCTCCACTTCCGATGGATCCAACATCCAAGCTTTTGAACCAGCTGGGGTGTATATTCTCAGCTTGCCATCAGCATCAATTGTGGATATAGTTCCAAGACTTGCATGGCTGTGGCCTGACCACCCAAATCTTGGCTGCTTGACAGATAGTTTAACCCTAACCTTCTGGCCAACCATGAGCCTGTTCACCCAAGCAAGATCAGAGGTAGGCCCAACCCATTTTTCTTGCTCCCCGCAAAATCCAACAAAAGTGGTTCCATCCCATTTATCGCCGTCGTATCCCAATCCTTGCACCACTCCGACACTGCCCGGCCCAATGGATTTCCAAATACTTGCATGATCTTTTAATTTCACCCACTCTCCAACTTCAAAAATCTGCTCTATTTCAAGATCAGCAGGATCTCCTCTCCACAACCCTGGCAAACCAGAGAAAGCCACTCTGACTTCCCCATCAGCATGAACGCTAGTTATGATGCCTCGAGAATCAGGTTGAGCTCCTCTCCAACCCCATCTTGGTTCAACTAGTCCAGTCCGGAACCGAACATACTGCCCTATTTTTAAGCATGGAACCTTTTCAACATCCGTGTAATGAGTTATCCACCTGCCTTTACGAAAACAACAAGCTAACTCCAGATAACCTGTATCTTGTACACTATGCACAACAGCTAAACTTTCCTTTCCAATGCTGTTCCAATCATAACTTGGTCGAGTTCCCAGGCTTGGTTTAGAACGTACCCAGTCACCAACTTCAAATCCAGAGAGTCGTTCCGCATCTCCAGGAGAAACTTTCCACAAGCTCTGTCGACCAGGCACTTTTACCTACATCAAATAACCAAAACCTCTTCTCATGTACAGTGATATTTAATGAGGACAAAGGTCCTCTTGACATTGTTGTTAGATTGTGCGCACATGCACACACAAGAACTAAGCTTATATAGTTGCAGAAGTTGTCATGCACCAGCAGAAAATAACAAATGGTTCTGCAACTTATTTTGCTGACAAATAAAATGCTGATCTCTTTAAAGCATATTTGTCATTTATTTCTTGTTTTCTGCTTAGTTAAGGACAGAAAGGGCAGAGACCGGTGAGGAAGACATGAGAGAAAAGATGAATCATAAAACTAAATCCCTCATCTCTCTCATCTCCCTCTCCTCCTCTCTTTAATTTTATTTTTTAAGAAAAAGTTCATTTTTCGAATGGGCTCGAAGCAAATGAAACTTCAATGACAGTAACAGCCCGCTTATTTAAAATTGTCCCCAGCCAGCACATTAATTTGTACATCAATCTGATATGTTATATGTAATGATATGCGATGAATCTGATATCATAACAATTGAAATAAAGAGGAGCGCAAGGGAATGACTCATGCAAGATATTGCCTGTGTGTGAGATGAGATTTCTTACATTCAAAGCTCCATCCATGTCAATTCTAACTATTTTTCCAACAGTTGCTGCACTTTCATTTGACCATCCAAGTCGTGGCTGAGTAATAGATGACATCACATGAATCTCTTGCCCTAATTCAAAAGGGGGCACCTTCTCCACATCTGTGACAGAACAAGAAAAAGGCTTGCTCCTGAAGCAGAAGGCGACACCCATATCACCATCTTCCTCCAAGCTATGAATTATCCCAACACTGTTCCTTGTAATATCCTCCCATCCGTATTTGGGAGAGGGCACTGAAGCTTTAACTCTAACCCAATCCCCTACCTGCTCATGGTGGAAATACCAACATGCAGATACAAAGCAGCATGTTAAAAAACTACCCTGTTTTTTTTTAAGATATAATAAGAATAAACAATTAGATATTACCTTGAAGTCTTCCACCTTCTCCATGTCAGAAGGATCGGCCTGCCATGGTATTGGTCGATTAGGAATTTCAATTACCAGGAGGCCATCATTCTCTATCTCACTTATTCTTCCAACACTATGGTGTGTCTCACCACCCCATGCATACCTAGGTTCTGCAACAGATCGCTTCACACATACCCTGTCACCAATCTTCAAAGTCAACAATGTATTAGTGTTTGAAAAGAATACATAAAAAACATCAAGGGATATAATAAAATTATCAACTATCACTTTACAACATATCTCACTCACCCTGAATGGGATTACAGGTTCAACCTCCTCTGGTTCACAATGCCATGGACTTGGAAGATAGCTCAGTTCTAGCAAAAGACTACTATCAGGTCTTATACAATACACAATACCAATGCTCCCAGGTGTAACAGATCCCAGTCCATGCTTTGCTGTTGTAAGAGTAGGACGAATACGAACCCAGTCCCCAACCTTGAATTCTTCAACTCTTTCCATCTCTGCAGGATCAGCTTTCCATCCTCTGGAGGCTCCAGGAAACCCAACGCGTAGGATACCATCATCATCAACACACAATACAGTACCAATGCTATCACGTGACTGCCCACGCCACCCAAACCTGATAACAAAGCAAGGTCAGTCATTAAATTTACTACAATCCATTTTGAATAAGGATTACATGCAAGCAGATACCAGAAGATGCATATCTAAAGCTGACAATAGAAAGGAATTAAATATGGCAAACGCAAAAGAGAGAGATCCAATGCATGCATGTGAAGTTTCATTGTTGATTAACAGAAAAATGGCCAAGCTATTCTACTTTTGTCTCTATTACTATATTTGCTTTTATCTAAACCTTTACAGCCATTTACCTAGTCGTACAGGATTCTGCATTTATGAGCAAACCATTTTATTTCTATAGTTCACACAGATTGTCTACCATGTTGCTGACAAAATATTATTAGGAACAAATATATCATATTTATTCTTGGTCCTTATATAATGTTTTTATCTTTTACTTTAATGCCCCAAAACCTTTATGTTTAGTTGGATGTTTCTCCACTGTTGTTTTGTATCTTCTTGTATTTAACCCTTTTGGTATTCATGTTTAACCAATTTTATTTCAAAATTACTTCATATTAAGAGGATAAATTATGGACTAATGAGTAGTCCTTCAGCCCAAAATATAAGAATAAATACATTAAGGTCACTTTCATTTTAAATGCTTGAGACGAGATACAGTTATGTAACAATTAAAGCTTGGAATAAGATGCCACCACTTTGGATAAATATAGAAACTGTTCAGAATTAAACCTGGGCTCTTTGACATCTGGTTTCAGCTGGACATGCTGTCCCCTGTCTAAAGGAATAACTTTTACAACTTCATTTGCCAAAACACGAACCTCTCCGGAACAAAATGATACTAACAAATGGTCCTTATCTGGGGCGCCTTGCACAAACCCAACACTTCTATGTCTTGCACCTTGCCAGCCATATGTAGGAGTTGTTATACTTCTTTTAAATTTCACCCAGTCTCCCACATCAAATCTAACCATAGAGAAAACAAGAATTATGAAATCTACTAGTCGCAAGGAAGCATTATTAGACATGCTATCAGAACAACACAATGATATCATCTCTTCTCACATTGTAGGAGACAGAAAAACTCCCCGATTTACAAGTGCCTCCATCAGATCTTCAGATATCCATTCCCGGGGAAGGGCCTCCAAAAAGTCACGTAATGTCTTGCCGCTGTCATCAAAGTCAAATTTTTAAATTGTTTAATATATTAGATAGCATACCCTGTGCCTTGGCACCTTTATGGAGTTCCCAATCAGTTTCCTAATAGATTAAATGCAAAATTTCAAAGGCCTGATAGTCATTAATAACTTGTTCACAACCTGGTATTTTTATTAGTCATCATTTTTGTTTCTTATAAACAATTAGATGTACAAGTTCAAACACACTTAATAGTATATAAAGTTGTAAGAAGAGAATCTCTTGCAAATGACAGTAAAACCACAAAAAAGAGCAATGCCTTAATTGGCACTTGCCTGTGATTTCTGGCTTCAACAGAAGCATCAGGATTTCTAAGCATAACAATAAGCCATTCAAGATTTTCACGTATCATTTTTGCTGCATCTGCTGCTATATGGAAAGCATTGTCACCTTCATCATCCTGATAACAATGAGCAAAATACATAAGGCTGATGATGACTCAAAGAAAAAGCTGGTTTAAGTAGCAAAAAGATAAGGACAAAGTCATTAGGCATCATCAAGAGATAAAAGCTGTCTTTGTATGTCTGTGTGCACTCTGTTCCAACAAGGGCCTAACCTAGAGGACCTTCATATGATAAGATATGGCTAATATCTTCTTAACGGCTAATAATGAGAGACATCTTCAACCATATCTGCTTAACAGTTAATATGCAAATCCTAATTGGGTCCTCACTAGTTTGCCTCCACATGTGCACATATAAAATTGTATTTTTCTCATATTACAGTTCTATATCAACAAGAAATGATTAGATACCATGAGAACATATAACTGATGCAACAAAGGAAGTTCACTAAATTGAGGAGAAACCTGTAAATTATAATTTGCTCCAGAAGATAGAAGCAGTCCGACACATGACTTCGCCCCTCTGGCCAATGCTACATGAAGAGGAATTGTATTTTGTACATTCCGAATGTTCACATCAACTCCAGCATCAAGTATAATCTAGCAATGAATTTTCCAAGGTGTTGATACATCAATAATGCACACAGAGGATGAGTGACCAAAAATCAAGAAATGCGTTTTAGATTCTGTTGTCATGTAATTGAAAGCTATCTTGACTACCTTGACCAACTCAACGTCATTGGCCATTGAAGCTGTATGCAAAGCTGTCCGTCCATGCTGGGCATCTTGAGCAGTTGGATCTGCTCCAGAAGCAAGCAAAATATGCACCATTTCTCTTCCTTCTACAAGCAGCATCAAGTAAAAATACTAATACTAATCATAAGATAAATTACTTCTTACTTTAAGTGGAACACTGGAAAACAGAACAAATCAATTTTACCCTACCAGCTAAGTAGGCATGTAAAACAGAAAAAATCAACAAGAACTACAAAGTACAAGAAATCAATTTTACCCTACAAGCTATGCAAATCCTGATGGTTACGGAAGATGTCAGAGGTCTCAGATTAAAAGTAAATGACAAAATACACAACCCACAAAAAATTTATGTGAAAATCATATGATTGTGTTGGATTTTATCATTCTACAAATATTTTTTACCAAAAAGGGGGAAAAGGAAATCGAGAAACAAATGACATGGGAAAGAAAGGAATGCAAAAGAAAAGAGTAGAGAGAGATTTTAACATCACACATATTTTCTGACAATATTTGGGATTCAAGGTTTAAGTGCCCACCCCACATGTCAGCATGGCCAGAAACAGCTTAAAAACAGGGACAATAAATAGTTTAGAAGCTCTGTGTCAATTGTTGCATTAGCTTGAAGTCTTGATCATTTGTTTGACAATGCAACTCTATAGTTCTGGAGCTTGTAAATATTCATCAATAAAACAAGCACGAATATCTAGACTCTGTAACATACAAATATAAATATGCACAAGCATGCACATAGGAAAGACTTCAAATTTGACATTTATAGACAAGATTTTCTAGTACAACACAAATTGAGCTCAATAAAGACTTGTTGTAACTTGCAAGTATAGCAACACTAACCTCCAAACGCCAGATAACAATGATTAAGAGCTCAAAATCAACAAATAACCCAATTAATTAACAAAACTGATGGTTTATGGAAAACGAAAGAGGTCTCAGGATAAAAGTAGATAACAAAAGACACAAACCATTAGACTATATATACATATATATAGGTTACGTAGTATCCTATATATCAATTATTGGACGCCATACTCACACATCAACCAAAATCCCAAAAGTAATCAATATGTAATAAAAGTGCCTCTAAACCTGGTTGAAAAAAAAGAATCACTAAACAAATAAAAGTTTCGGATCAATTAACAAGACATTTTAAGGATCTAGGATTACCAATTTCATGATCTTTCTTTAGAGCAGCTGCCATACACAACGCAGTGCCAACTGAACTTGGTATATCAATTGCATCGGCAATCTCTTCTGGTGTTGCAACTTCCACCCACCTTCTAACAACAGCAACATTCCATGTTGCCACACACAAGTGCAATGGTCTATGATACGATAAGAATTTAACAGGGCAGTCAAACATTGAGGTCAAAATCTTTATGTAGTTTCAATCAAATACCCACTACTTGCAAGTGCAAAACCATGTGACTACTTTTAACAATTTTAATAGATAAAAGCAAATGCTTTTGGGCTATAAACAATCAAACTACAGAAATATATATATATATATATATATTATGCTTAACTAAAAAGGTGACAATTGTCAGGTCTACTACTAAGCATGTCCTCTGAATCACAAGCTCAGGAATGATGGGCCAATGACTCCAACAGACTCAATCAGTATATTTCACCAACAATATTGCACCTTTTAAATACATTTAAACAATCTGACACATCACCAGACTTGTAAATCCAAGTAAACCTTGCCTTTTAAGGAAAGCGTACGTATATAATTAGGTATTTTTATAAGAAATTATATGATTCGTTGATTAGCCTGAGATCCCAAGTCAAACCTTTTCTCAATCAAAAGTACAAACGTTTTCTTTTTCCTTTGGATTAGTTCAGGACTTGTGTGCCTACTTTTATGGGCTGACTTTACTCTCTTTTTTTTTCTTTTTTCTTTTTTTCAAATGTTGCTAATGCCGCTGTGTTTATCTTTTTTTTTTTTTTTGGGTTGAAAAGAAATGCCACTGATTTTATCAAAGTACTCAATATAAACTACAATGTTTAATCGAATTATAAAAACAATAACTTCATGTCTGTTCTACATAAAACTTGTATATTTTCAAAATATTCATCAAGATCTATCAAACAAGACTCAGGATGAATATAAAATTATGTAAGAAAATAGACAGTAATGTATATGTGAGACATATATATTATCAAGATGAATAATGTTACACTTTATAACCTATTATATATCTATGAGACCGATGCATTATCATGATGTGAAAAAAAAAAAATTTAATTAGATCGTGTCAAGGACTTGAGATAATGTGTTTGTGAGACATATTCATTATCATGATATCGAAAGTGAATTATGTTTCATTCTGTAAGAGGCAGATACATTAATCTTTTCTTCTACATATTTTTATTATCATGGGTCTTGTGGATAATGTAATATATATGGATGTTTGACTTTTCTACTTGGATTAAATTATTGGACATGAGCTAACAAAAACATCTATCAGGGTACCGCATCTACAAATCTTGTGCATATGATCTGTTTTAAAAAGATCAAAATAATACATTCAGATTCTTATTGAATGCTGCCCAACATGATATGTTAAAAGAGCTGACATAGGGCTAACCAGTAAACAAGATCAATATAACTACACATTGTGATAGTCATATGTAAGACTCCGACAAGTTAATTCTACAACATATTAAAGTCATAATATCATGGATCTTAGTTTGGAAGACATGAACGGAGGGAAAGCTGTCTAAGACTTGAATATCTTAACTACTGTTGGTATAAATATATTTGCATTCAATTTGTACACTTCACATTCAAAGAAACTAGAATTCTGTATCTCAAAACGCACTAAATTCTACACAAGGTGCCTAAATGGGTCAATGACTTTTTATTCAGACCTGATTGTGGCTCAGTGGATTGTGCCCATTAAAAAAACATCCACAAATATTTGATATCGCACCACACATCATCAATGAATTTCATTACCAGAGAGGTAAAAATATGCACATTACTCTTATAGTAAACAAAAATTAAAGAAAATGAAAATCAATTTCGTACTTACGTATATTTTTCTGAATTTAAAACGGACATTGACCTAGAGCCCCCATTTTCCAAAACGACAAGTGCACAATCTGTATATTTCTTGGCAACAGCTCTATGTAGAACAGATTCACCTTCCTCATCCACTGCATTAGGATCTGCCCCAGCCATTAGTAACTCCTGAAATTATGCAAAATATATGTTAAGAGTACACCTTTCAAAAACCTTATGAAGCAAAAATGAAATATCATTAAACATTATATTTCATTATCCATGTAACTGAGACCTACACGCATACAATCAGGCTGGCCATGATAGGCACAGACATGAGCAACAGAAGGGCCAAAGCCTTCCCGCAACCTAGATCTCACATTAGCGCCTCTGTTAATGAGAGCACGAACGCATTCTGGGGATCCAGCAACTAAAGCAAAAACAAGTGGAGGATCCCCATCTTTGTCCAACACATCCACATTCGCCTCTCGATGCTCCAAAATGGCATCAACAAGTTCTGCACTACCACGTCTACAGGCCAAATGGAGAGCAGTTTGGCCATCAGCATTTTGAGCTTCTAATAAAGACAATACTGCGCTGTTATCACTTTCTGCTGCAGCCTTTTCAAGCAGATCTCTGCATAACCAAAGAGTGTGGCATAAGGAGAATAAGACAACAGTTTTGGGTTTAAAAACAAAATGCCCAAATAAATAGGGAACGAAATGCACTAACCTAACACCGTGTACATCCCCTTCGGACACAAGTCTATGCAGAAGGGTGGGGTTAGCCTGAAAAACTTCTGAATGGGATACAGGAGACGGTTCCGTCACATTTGATCCAGAGAATTTAGCTAAACCACTGTGTTCAAAAACTCAAGATGTCACTCAATCTAACGTAATTAGCAAATTATAAATTTCAATATATTGATCTTGCTCTCTCTGTGGTTTGGGCCCCCATGCATTGAGAGAAACCCAGCATCACTGACTCAGTTTCTATATATATGTTCTTCATTCTGCCCTTGGGAAATAGTCAGATATCCCGAGTTATTGAAAAAATATATATCTATATAATATTTGTTCTTCATCCAACAGCATCAGCAAGGATTAAGTCAAAGATGCCACTAACAAAAATACCAGAAAATTCAAGAGTATAAACAGTACTTTGAATTCTTACTTATCAGGACTTGCGGGAGGGCTCCGTGGTATCTCCTGCAAATGACGGAGAAATGTTGCTAACATTGAACTAAAAGACGGTCTTTTTGATGCCTTGAACTGCAGGCACTCACCAATCATTTTCCACAATTCCCTAGGTATTCCAACACCTACTACACTTGCATATTGTGGAGGCAGTTTCCGAGCCTTGATTACAGCCCGATAAATTTCCTCTGTGCTTAAACCAGCCCATCTGCACAACAAATTTCAACTTGTACTAAAAATCATTCAATAAAGGGAAAAAGAATGAGAACTTTCAAATATACAGTATGTTGCTCCACGTACGGAATGGAACCAGTGCACATTTCTACCAATGTACAACCAAAACTCCATGCATCTGACTCTGCAGAAATACCAATAGCATCCTCCCAAAATGGATTCAATAATTTCTTCACCGGCTCCCATGCCTCTGGGGCTGCATAGTGGGGGCTGAGCATCGTACATTCCATACAAGAATGGATCCTTGAGGTATCACACTCCAGTCGAGCTTTCCGGCAGGAAGGTTTCTTCAGAATTGCAGCAACTCCGTAATCAGAAACCACCGCGTGACCACTTGAATCCAAAAGAAGATTGGACGGTTTCAGATTCATACAAACAACACCTGCCGCATGGAGTTCAGCCACTCCTCGTGCAATGTCAGCCCCATATCTACAAATGGGAAGCACTCAAAACGTCAAGACAAGAGTTAATGCCAGTTAATAGTTACTAAAATAAGATATTTTGTAATTTCACACACTGGTGAGCTTGGATTTGTAAACCTCTAACTCAATTAGAACTTTAACCCTCAAACCAAATGAACTCAACATGTATAAAATGGAAGTATAAATAAATCCGTGACTATAATAATTTATATTTGTCTACTTTCAAGATTTTGCAGATAAAAACAGGAGATGTACCAAGCAAATCCGACCTCCATTTGGCAGCTAGTTATACTGAAAACCCAATAGATGTTTTGTACTTTTCAGTGAAAACACAATTCTTCAACATTTATTCTCCAAATCTAAATTCAGCGTCCAGATGCATTTGGAAAATCAGAATGATATTCAAGATCAGTCTTATTTTGTGGTTAGGTAAATCCCTCTCCTGCGTCCCAAATATGGAATTAAAGCAAGCTTCATTGTGTATGCAAAAGAAATGCATTTCTACACAACGGATTAACCAGTTATTATGTTGATTACAGAAGGGGAAAATAACATATAAGATCATTTTATTAAAAAGTCTACTACCAAAAATTAAATAAATAAATCCAGCTTATAGTTACAACTGTAAAGCTACTACAAGCTCAAAAATTTATGTCTCACAAGGTTAAATCTAACTACTATAAATTTCAATGGATTTAAAGAAAGTATATGACTACTGAATTAAAGGTTTCTGAATAAGCTTGATTTCCATGTCGGGGACAATTCTTGTTATGCCACATCCAACAAAGAATCCCAACTGTTTGCATTTATACCTGTTCCATAGTGTCCATCCATTACTATTAACTAAACATATACCCTTGTGAGCATATTAACATTCTTATAAAGTTTCCAATTCCACATTTCACTGTCCAAAAATGGGAGGAATATATTGGAATGGGCAAAGTAAATTTGGCTAAGTCAGAAAGGACAAATTTGTCTTCCTTGAAAGCTTTCAGTGAGAACAACATTTCAGGGAACAGAAGGCATCACAATTTGGTGGCTACAATATAACTTGTATCCTAACTCATTTTTGCATTCAGGAAGGGAAGACAAAGAAAATATGAAATTTGGAGAAACATGACAAAAGAAGAAGAAAAGTTTTAGATATTGCACGATACTCCTAACCCAATGTAACTCAGCTCCCCATGACAATGCACGTGAAGTACCCAGCATACAGAACATTATTGCAAAAGACTTTACCAGACCTCTTTCAAGTAAGACACAAACACTTCAAATAAGTTTTATATTTGAACTGTCAAACAATATGACCAAATACAGTATCGGTATGAATCATAAAACCCATAACTTGATCCATAAAAACAAATTTGATTGTCAATTGATTATTCAGAATCATTAACCATTCCATACCCACTATATAGAGATCAACAAGAATTGCCTAAATTACCTTTTTGAACTGAACTATCCACAACCACCACACAAACCAAGAAAATAATCAGAGCATGCGAAAATTATAATATACAAAACTTTTTTCAATCAAAAAATAAAAAGCAAATGAAAACTTCAAAACCTTAGGATTTGCTCCAAAGTAAGCCTGCCCTCATTTCGCTGCATCTCAGACTGAACAGACCCATAACACCTATCCATAACAAGACACAAAGTGCCTTCACTCTTCATAGCCCCATGAAATGTGCACACATTCCTACACCACATCGATGCCCGCCGCAAATTCTCCAGCTGCCCCATCACCCAATCCATACTCGTCTCCTCCGCCACTGCCACCTTCTTCACCGCTATCTTGTGGCGGCACCGCCCGCCTCCGCCGCCAATCACTGCAGTCCACATTTGGACCCCGGCCTGCCTTCCCTCCCCTATCCGCCGCACCAATCTCAAGTCTTGGTGCACTGCCAGCTCCATCACCGGCCCGCACCCACCCGAGCTCGAGGTGTGGGACCCACGGCTACATCGCCGGTCCCCATCGTCCTCCTCTTCATCGTCCCCATCCTCGTCGTCCGTGTAGTCGCAATCAAAATTGGCGGCGGAGGCAGACGAGACGGCATTGGAACTCGAGTGAATCAGAGCGAGCACGGCGAAGTTCTTGCGGAGGGCCTGAACGGAGTTGCCGACGACGGACACGTGGCGGCACCTGGGGCAGACGAGGGTGGTATCGGTACAAGAAGAGAACATCCGAGACAAGCAGTCCTTGCAGAAGCCATGGCCGCACTGAAGCAAAAGCGGGACTCTTTCTTCCTCGTCGTAGCGCGTCTGGCAGACGGAGCAGCACGGCACTTTCATCTTCCCGATTTGGCTTCTTCCACTTTCTGAGCTGAATCGATTGAAATTGGGTTTTGGGTTTCGGGTTTCAGAGCTTTTGAGGAGCTCAGAAGCTCATGCTGGAAGTGGAGAAAGTAGATCCATAAATGAATTGGGCAGAGAAATGAAGATTTGAAACCAATGAATGATAAGTTGGGCTAACCAGGAAAGAAATCTACACAAGCAAAGAAAAAAGGGTTTTAGTCTTTTAGAGAGAGAAAGAAAGAGAGGAGAGAGAGAGAGGAGTTTGTGTCTTGTCTTCTAACTTGCAACTTCTGAGGGTTTTTTTGTATTTTTGATTTCTTTTTTGTTTTTTCTTTGTAAATAATTTTGTTTCGCTTTCTAAAGGACTAAAAAGGAGAGTGGAAGGTTGGCTGGGTCGGCTACTTTTCACTGAGTCCTCAAATCCGCTTCTTCCGCCACAAAATATTACTTTGTTTTCTTTCGTTTTTCTTCTTTGTGGGTTATAGGAGGGGTAGAAATGGAATATAGAGCAAAATGGTGGAGAGATGGCAATGATAGAGGGGATGGTTTTCAGTCCAAAACCGTTCATATGGACTAGGAAAAGAGGTGTGAAAGATCCTTTGAGGGTTGGGTCGGTCGTCGATAATGCGAATGCAATCCAACAGTTTGTGACGATATCTTGTGAATCCTAAAGAGAATGGTGAATCCATCAGTATATAAATCAAAGTCTTGTCCGCATTTTAATTCGCATTGTAAAAAAATTCTTTACAGTCTAATGCATTTCTTTTTCTTTTTTCTTTCAAGATTCAGTTGAAGAGTTAGAAAGTATTTTAATGTTCTAAAATAGGATATTCATCATTGTAAATCTTTTTTTATGTGAGAAAGGAAATTAGAAAAGAAGCGACCCTCAAGGGCACGCAGGCCAAATAAAAAGAAGAAACAACATAAAAAGGGAGACCACTCTCCCACAACTTTGAAGGCAAGAGAGAATGACCAAGGGAAGCAAGAGCATCCGCAACCGCATTGGCTTCTCGAAAGACATGAGAGAAGGAGACTTGATCACAGAATGTTATGAGATATAGAATATCTTGAACAAGCTGGTTAATGTACCAGGGAGTCGAGCATCGCTTTCAAAACTGAGTCAATGACAAGTTTAGAATCCCCTTCAACTATGAGCTTGGACCATCCCTTTGAAACAGCATAAGCCAAGCCATCTCTAAGCGTCAAACATTCCGCCACAATAATAGAATTGCGACCAATCTTCTTAGCACTAGTCAGAACAACATGTGCATTATCATCTCTAATAACAAAGCCAATCGCAGCTTGGCTGCATCTAACGGAGCATCAAATTTTATTTTGTACTAGCCAAGAGGAGGAGGAAGCCATTTGATAGGTGCAATACTTGGTCCTTCAATTATTGGTTTGTGATTGGTCTGCCAATAATCCAAATGAATGGTACCGGCAACCTTGAGGGCAAGATGAGGATGCATGTCTCGAAATATTAGGTTGTTCCGAGCCTCCTAAACTTGCCAACAGATGCATAAAGCTTTGCAAAAATCATTGGGTTCCCGAAGATTAGAATTACAATTAAGGGAATGGAACCACTCAATAATATCAGAATGATGGGCTGCATGATGAGGAAAATGGGGAACACAATTCCAAACTGCAATAGCAAAAGGGCACTGAGCAAGAACATATTGTATGTTTTTTGGATGTGTGTTACACAAAGCATGCTCATGGTTCAAGGCAGGATTAAATCTATGCAATCTAGAACAAACTGGCAACTTGAAGGGAAAATTATGTGTTGAGTGTTTCTCAAAACTCATTATGTATAGGAAAATGATTTATCTAGCATTAACATATCTCAAATTAAATTAGTGGAAGAAAAATAAAAAACTAGAAACTCATGCAAGTCCTATTAGTTCGTGTCTCTCTCTTTGGTGCCAATATGCCTCGATCTTTTTGGGGAGAAGTCGTTGTCTCTACAGCATACCTCATCAATCGGATTCCCTCTAGTATCCTCAATTTCCAAACATCACTTCAAACACTTCACCACCATATCTAAACACCTCCCACCCCAAACTTGGAACCTCGAATTTTCGGCTGTGTTGTATTTGTCCAATTACATGATCACCAACGAAGCAAATTGGATCATGGAGTCGAAAAGTGTGTTTTCATTGGCTATGCATCTCATCAGAAAAGATACCGGTGTTATCATCCTCCTAGTCAGAAGGTCTATACCTCCAAGGATGTTGTGTTCCGGGAACACGACTTATATTTTTCAGCAGCACAAGAGGAGACTCGAGAATCCACCACTCCTCAAATTCTCAATTTTTTTCCCCAAGAAGTCATTCTGCTTCAAAACGACCAGTCGCCAGTGGAAAGCGATCGGTCTCCCCCCTTTAGTTCTTTGAACACGGAGAACCTGCTTCAAAACGACCGATCGTCAGAAGACAGCGACCGGTCGCCAGAGGAAAACAATCAGTTGTCTCCACGCTGTCAAACACATGAGGAGGAAATTGAACCGTTTTATGAGATTTTGCCTGCTCTTGATAATTCTTCAGCTCTAGTACCACACCAATCACCTGCTGACGAAGTCAATCAGGTACCATCTTTCCCTGAAACTGATAACACTAATGAAATATCCCATGATAATTTGATTTCAGAAGGCACAGAGCCTACATATTAGCTTCCAAAAAGGAAGAACCGTGGAATACCTCGAGTACAATATGAAGCAGATCTTAAAGCCAAAGGGAAATACCCTATCAATTATATATCTCTCAGCAGATTATCAGAGGCACGTATGCACTTTGTAAAACAGTTGACTGACATATCTGTCCCTAACAGTGTGACTGAAGCACTAGAAAACCCAAAATGGAAAGAAGCCATCAATGAAGAAATGCGAGCCCTCCAAAAGAATGTCACATGGGAACTCGTGCCCTTACCTCATGGAAAGAAGACAGTAGGATGCAAGTGGATTTATACTGTGAAACTCAAAGCAGATGGATCCATTGAAAGTTATAAAGCTAGATTAGTGACGAACAATGGCGGATCCAGGAATTTTTATAGGGGTAGGCTAAATTTTTTTTATAGGAGATATATTATAAGCCTTTTTTCTCTTGAAACAAAAACGTAAATAAATTTTTTATAAATCAAACAAAGCCACATTACGAGCAAATATAACACAAAGAAGTACAAAATATAAATAAATATAAAATCAAACACATTGTTCAACTACTTGAGATCTGAGTTGAGTAAGTTCCTCAGGAATTGAAGTATCAACATCAGATGCAGAAGGTGTATCCTTGTTATCGTTACCCTTTTTTTGAAGAATAGTTTTTCTTCTCTTTCTCGGTCTATTATCATCATGTAACATGATATCCTAACAAGAAATACTAGACAACAAAAATCATATATACTGATTAATAATTCAAGTTGCAAAAATAAAACATATGTAACAATCCCCAAAAGTTTTTGCCCAAACCCTAAATCATAAAAACTTAACAACAACAATTAAAATTGGAAATTTAATATATAAAAAAAACCTTACCAAGATTGAAGAACCTACTGAAGATAGGTTGGTACAATTTTTTAGAGGGGGAGAGCTATTTCTTCTAGGCTCTGAAGGTTCAAATATGACGTTTTGGGTGGCTAGAAGAAAAATTATGATGTTTGCTTCTAATCAAATTTATATAGGTTATGGATTGCATGTTTACTATTTCATATATGCTTCAAGAATGTGCTTATTTATACATAGAGAGCTGAGCTTATTTTAAATAGAGGGCTAGACTATTATTTACTTTACCTATATTTGGCTTAAACCACTAAAACTACAACAACAAAAAAATAAAAAATAAAAAATCAGCACTAGGCTGGAGCGCACTCCAGCCCAAGTGCACATCCGCCCTTGGTGACGAAGGGGTACACACAGAGATATAGGATTGACTACCATGAGACCTTTGTCCTAGTAGCCAAGATTAACACCATCAGAGTCTTATTGTCTTTAGTAGCAAATCTCGATTGGCCATTACATCAATTTGATATAAAAAATGCATTCTTACATGGAGACTTGGAAGAAGAAGTATATATGGACCTACCACCATGATGTAATTTAGCTCGTGAAAAGAAGCATCATGTTTGTAAGCTCAGAAAGTGATTATATGGATTAAAGCAATCTCCAAGAACATGGTTTGGCACATTTACTAAATCTATGAAGAATTTTGGATATACACAGAGTAATTCAAATCACACCCTGTTCGTGAAGCCTGATGAAAGAAGACTTACTGCATTGATTGTTTATGTAGATGATATAGTCGTAACTGGAAACGACACCAGAGAGCAACTAAAGCTGCAAAAGTACTTGTGTCAGGAGTTTGAGATGAAGGATTTAGGTGATCTGAAGTACTTTCTCGGAATTAAGGTAGCAAGGTCAAAAACTGGTATATTTCTATCTCAATGGAAGTATGTAATGAATCTACTCACTGAAACAGGAATGCTTGGATGTAAGTCGGCTGACACACCCATCGAGATGAACCACAAGTTGTGTGAAGACATGGATCAAGAACCAACCAATAAGGAACAGTACCAACGTCTTGTTGGAAAGTTAATATATTTAGCCCACACAAGACCAGATATTGCATATGCTGTGAGTGTGGTTAGTCAGTTTATGCATTCGCCAAGTGTGTCTCATAGGAATGCAGTTGATCAGATCTTAAGATTCTTAAAGTCAACCTCTGGAAAAGGATTAATGTTCTAAAAAAATGGAGATCTTGAAGTTGTGAGATATACAAATGCTGATTGGGCTGGCTCCATTACTGATAGACGCTCTACTTCAGGTTACTTTACTTTCGTGGGAGGTAACCTAGTCACTTGGCGGAGTAAAAAATAAAATGTGGTTTCTCGGTCTAGTGCAGAAGCAGAGTATCGAGGAATGGCTTACGGAGTTTGTGAATTATTGTGGATCAGAAGACTATTGACAAAATTGGACTTCATGCCAGAAAAACCAATGAAGTTACATTGTGACAACAAGTCAGCTATCGATATTGCCCATAATCCAGTTCAACATGATCGAACCAAACATGTTGAGGTGGATAGACATTTCATGAAAGAAAAAATTGAGAATAAGATCATCTGCCTACCATTCGTAAGCACTCTTAACAGAAAATTTTCCACTTGGGTTAGGCCCCCAAATCAATTTATTACGAATCTAGGAAAGAGGGATAGGAAGAGTAGTAATTTAATCAAAAATATCTTGCGGCAATAAAGCACAAAGAAGAGTAGTATTCCAAGTCTTATTCGCTATGAAGGTAGAAACCTCCAAATTTTTATCAATAGAAATTCTTTGACTCTCAAGTAAAAGGTTGAGTAGGGAAAAAGGAAAAAGCTAGTTATGGCTCCAAAAACAAATCAAACTCCCATCCCCTAACAACCACCTAACACCTTAGAGCAAAATAGGTCTATAGTCTAAAATTGCTTTCTAAAGTGTAGACTGATAAGAGGTCTTTTCATCTCAAAGAAAGATTTAATCCTTAAGTATTTTTTATGAACAATTTGGCACCACCAATTCTGATTATTTGTCAGGCATTTCTAGCATAATTTAGCCAGAGTAGGAAGTTTAAAGTGAGTGGCTGATCTAATACCCAGACCTGCATATCCTTACACAAGCAAACCTTCTTACAAGCCACATGAGGGCAATGGGTCTCTCTACCCTAGAAGAATTTTTGACACTCCCTATCCATAAAATGAGAAACTTTGGGAGGACATTTTAAACAAGATAAAATGTGATTTGGAATCCCAGAAATACTAGCCTTAATCAAAGTTAATTTACCCGTCCTAGACATGGTATTAGCTTTCCAACCAACAATCTTCTTTTGGATTCTATGAGTAAGGTCTTTAGAATTTTAAGGGTCCTTCCAAAAGACTACATTATGAACACCTAAGTACCGACCTATAGTTGACTTATGTTGAATTTGTAGGATATTGCTTATAGTACTTTTGGTAGCAGTAGGAACTCAAGAAAAGAAGAATAGGGTTGATTTGTTGAAGTTAATTTGGAGGCCTAAAACCTGAGAGAAAATTTGCAAATCACTAGAGATTTTCCTAGCAGCTGTAGATGAGGCCTTAGAGAAAATAAGGCAGTCATCAGCAAAAACAAGATTGGAGATCCTAAAACCCCAAGGGGAAGAAAGAAGACCAACCTGATTTCTGGTGTTATACGCTAAAAAGTTAAAATGTCGACTAAAAGGCTCCATGCAAATAATGAAAAGATAAGGGGTCCCCCTGACGAATTCCCCTAAAGGATTTGAAGAAACATTTGGTAGACCCATTAATGTTGATAGAATAAGACACAGAGGAAATGCAATCCATAATTAGATAAATCTACCGCTCATGAAAACCAAACTTGAGTAAACAAGCTTTGATATAAGACCAGTCAAGCGTATCATAATGCTACTGAAACCCAAAAAAAAAAAAAAAAGAACCAGTCCAAAATCAAAAAACCGCAACGAAAAATGGTAGGTCCATTTTCCTCCCATTTTTTCAAAAAAATGGACCGAATAGCATTGGTTGAATAGTGCCGATTTTGGTTTTGGTGTGAGATGAAAATCGGACCCCGACCAACCCTAGGTAGAAGTTTCAAGAGGAAGAGAGAAATGAGAGGCTTTCATTTTTTTTCCTCGTAATAAGAAAAGAGAAGTGCTGCAAGAAAAGAAACCTAGGGAGTTTTCTACTCACTTGTTTCCTGATTATGAATCCATTTTTGAAAACATGGAAAACAACGTTTTCAAAGTTGAAGCACAATATTGAATTCGTTTTTGGAATTTCGTTTCCCATGTTTTCATACGACGGCTTATCAAATGTGTTTTATCGCGGTTTCAATTTTGTAAAACGAAAATGGGGGCTACAAAACGTTACCGAATGGCACATAAATACCTTTGAAATGGAGTTAGAATTGGAGGAGAAACCTAAGAGCAATTCCAAGAGAGATGTCAAATTCCGAACATCAAATTTGAATTTGATGTCTAATGTGGCAATTTGACATCCGACGCAGTTTTACACTCCACCCGATTTGTCAAATTAAAATATTATTTTATTACATTTTAGTGTTAATTTATTACTTCTTAATTAAATATAAATTTTATATTTTTAATTCAAAAAGAAAGAAAATACTAAAAGACAATCAATTAATTGAAAAAGAAAGAAAGTACTACAAGTTGGGGTTATTCACAGTGCACTGTAAAAAAAAAAAAAAAAAAAAATGGTATAAAAGAGGAATTGTGTTTGAGCACAAGTTCTTCTTCTTCTTCTTTTTGTTTTTTTTTTTGGGAAGAAATTGAAATGAAAAAGACGTATTTATAAACAAAAATTAAATGAGTAACGTACAATATGAGGAAAAGGGTTGCGTGTTTATAGATAAAATTAAATGTATTTGTAATATAAAAAATTGTTTAATGGTACATGAAAAAAGTTGTAACGGTTAAATCATTCAATATTAGCCTAGTGTGAAGTGACAAGATAAAGAAGGAAAATAATAAATGAAAGTTATTAAGTGAAGTAATATCCACGTGTCTTAAAAAATAATAAAATAATCATTGAACACCTTGCTTTTGCAAACATAAAAAATAAGGGTATACTAGTTATTTACCCCCTGAACTTGTACCTCGCTTTCAATTAGCCTCCTACCCCTTTTTTTAGAAAGTTAAGGATATGAATTTTTTTTTCTGCCAATTTCCCCTCTGCCGTCTAAATCCTAAACATTTCATCCAATTTGCCGTTAAATATGAGAGCAAATTGGTCATTTTCATATTAAAATAAAATAAAACAATTTGAAATTTGAAATAATAATGATAGAAATAAAAAAAAAAATAGAAAGGCCACCTGCCACCTCTCTCTCACTCTCTCTCTTGACTTAACCCCTATAGATCCACCTCTCTCCAGCCCACTCTCTCATTCTCTTCCTCTCTCACTCTCCCACAAATCCTCTAATGAACCTCCATTGTTGCCTCTGACTGGGATGATAGAAAAACTGAGAAAAGCTTGAAAAGCTTAGGGAGGAATTCAACTAGGGGTTTGTTGGAAATATGCCCTAAAAGCCAATCATATGATGTAATCTTTTAAGGATATTTCATGTAATAGACTTATGTTTAATCCTCTTAAAGGGCAAGTTTATTGTTTATTAGTAAATGTCTCATTAACAGTTACACATGCTTAAACAATAAGTCCAAGGGATGTGAGATAGAGAGAAAGTAATCTAAGGAAGTTAGATTCAGGAGACCTTTCCTCTATTATCTTCATGCCCTAAATGTTCCTATTCATAGGATTGTCAAATGGGCATTGAAAATCCGGAAAGACCGGTACATGCTATGTCTTCTCAATTGGGAGGATGACTGGTCTCAAGTTATTCGTGTGGAGACACTAAGACAAGTATGTAGATGCTCAATGGAGAATGAGTCCACTGAACGTGATCAAACGAGAGTTTCTTGTATGGAAATTTTACTTATATGTCAAATAAGAAACTCCAAGTTGCAATAATGCAAATTAGTACTTAGACCTGAGGCACCATGGTTGTCTTGTGGGAAGGTTGTGGATTTTTGATGATGCAATAAAGACATGTCCTAATTACGGATGTGTTACAAGCATTGTTGGGATTCACGATTAACTCATGGAGACATGTGAGTGTACAACATGGAATCTCTATCCTTCAGTAAAGAAGGAGAATGCTTAGAAGATATGATAAAGCAAATCTCTGATCAGAGTATTCGGTATGACTTAGAAGGATGTTCTTGTCATACTGATACAAATCATATAAGACGTGACAATCTCATTAGGGGTTTTGACATTCACCATGCCCTAGTAATGAGATTAAAAGCATTGTAATAGGGAAGGACCGTATTACATTGTAATTCCAACTGAATAGGTTCTCTGCTTATTCTACTTAGCTTGGATATCAATGACATACTGCTAGGTGTCACTCATGGATGGTGGAAGCCCTAAGGACTAATGATCCTAACTAATAGGGAGAATTAAAAAGGGGTTTTAATTCACAATCAATTACGAAGAGTTCAAATTGCCCACGACCTTGCTAATTAGAACCTAATGGATCGCACACCGTTAAACTTGAGTTATTTGAGAAACCGTTATGGAGATGATGAATTGAAGAGATCAATTAAGCTTTGTTAATTGGTTAAGGCAAAATTAAATATGGAATTAATTTAAACGACACGTGATGTCGAAATAGGCTTCAAACGGGAATTTTGAATTCCGGGCTCATTGGGCTTTATCCTTTTGGACATGGAGATTGGGTTGTATGACAACATAAATTAAATTGAGCTCAAGAGGCCCAATTTCAAGGGATGGACGTTCATATGGGCTTTTGGTTGCTAGAGTCAACTTGTTGACTCAAGAAAAAGATGACTATCATCTTTATGACTATCATCTTTTTGAAGCCTAAGGGGTCATTAGTAAAAAAACAAGAGAGAGAAAGAAAGCTCTAGTCTTCCAAAAACTCTGTCTACACTTTCATGCCATCTTAGTGAGGGATCACTAGCATCATCCTCTCACTAAGCTCATCATATTCTTCTCAAGCTCTAGTTGGTGAAGAGACTTAGAGGTTACCTATTTTGGTGACTTTTGGAGAACCTCCTAAGTTGAAGTTTTGAAGGAGTCATTCAAGCTTCAATAACAAGGTGGAGATTTTGAAGGAGCCATTCAAGCTTCAACAACTTTGGTGGAATTTGATCATAGGGTTGAAAGCACGCACCAAGGGTAACTCCTCCTTCCAATCTTACTAGAAGTATGTTCTAGGAAAGTAGTACAACTATCACTTGGCTTAAAAGATTCATGGGAAAAGTTTTTGTTTTTGAACTCATAGATGCATGCTTAAGCTTCCGTTGCCATGATTTTATTTATCTATGTTGATGTTCAATTGAAACTCATGATTTTCTAAAGGTTTCCTTCAAGTGGTATCTAAAAGGACTAACATGCAACCCACCAAAGTCATTTCAACAGAAGACATGTGAAACCTATCTCAATGAGCTGTAAAGTTATTCAAACATATAAGCATGGTCTTGTCAGTATATTGAGTTGTAAAGCTGTTAGACAAGATTAGTGCTTCAAGCTTTCGTTTGCTTTCCACTGTTATTTGTGTATAAATAGTCTACACTATTATCAATGAAAACATAACTTTCACATATTCTTTTATGGTATCATAGCCCATGCCTTACGGCAACTCTACTTTCAATTTCTCGATCCTGCTTTAATTTTTTTTTAACTCCTTCCTTTTTCCTCCTCGTTACTGCTTCCTTTTTCTATTTCCTTCCTCCAAACAATTTCATCATTCTATACACTCATCTATGGCTACCCCTTCCACTTCTCCTCCTACGACCACTGTGTCTTCTTCGTCGCCGACTCCTCCCTTTTACTCAGCAAAGAACTTTCTTTAGCACGAAAGAAGCTTCAGTCTTCTGGTTCTCACTCTGTACCATTTAAAGCCTTTACCTCTACACAAGGTGCCTCTGCCCCTCTGTTGTCCACTCCTCCCTCCTTTCAAGCTCCTCACACTTCCAGTGGCTCTGGTCCCCATCAAGCCTTTGCTGCCACTCACTTTCGTTCTCGTGGTCGTGGCTCTCGACATTTTGGTTCTTCCAAGTCTTCCTCTCAATTTCAGGCCCCTCCATGTAATTCATCCTCCACCTATGCTCAAGGTCGTGCACAATATCTCCCATCTCCTCATTTTTCATCTGGAGGTAAAACAGTGTGTCAAATTTGCCACTCCTCTGGACATGCAGCAATTGATTGCTATAATCGCATGAATCATGCTTTCCATGGTCGAATTCCTCCTGCCAAATTGTCTACTTTGTGTGCCAATGCTACCTCTGCTCCGTCCTCCAGTACTTGGCTAGTTGACTCTGGTGCTAGCTCTCATATGACCCCTCACTACAATAATTTGCAAACTCCATCAGCTTATAATGGTCAAGAGCAAGTTTTTATTGGTGACGGTCAAGGTCTGCCTATTTCACACTTTGGCACTTCTATCTTGCGTACTAAAACTGCTCATTTTCAGCTTCATAATGTCCTACATGTGCCTAAATTAGCCTACAATCTGCTGTCAGTACATAAGTTTGTCACTGATAATCGTTGCTCACTAACCCTTCATCCTCATGGTTTTTTTGTTAAGGACCTCGCATTGGGGAGGATGCTTTTTCAGGGCCCTGCTAAACACGGTCTGTATCACTTCAATCATATTCCGGAATTATTTCGCTCTTCCCATTCTGCTCATGTTGATTTGGCATCAAAGACTTGGTCATCCCTCCTCTAAAATTTTCCGCAAGTTGCTGTCAGCCCAGCACATCAAGTTGACTGCTTCTGCTCCAAAACATTTCTTTTGTACTGATTGTGCTTTAGGCAAATGTGCACGGTTACCCTTTCCTACTTCAGTTAATGCTTCCTCTGCACCGTTGTATTTGGTACACTCAGATGTCTGGGGACCATCAACAACTTCTTCTATCAATGGCTATCGGTACTATGTAATCTTTGTTGATGATCATACCAAGTATTCCTGGTTTTATCCAAGTAAAGCAAAATCGAATGTCTTTTCTGTTTTTCAAAATTTTAAGTCTTATGCTGAAAATTTGTTGTCCACCAAAATCAAAATTCTCAACATGCTTTTAGTTCCTTTCTTGCTCAACATAGCATCTCTCATCAGTTTAGCTGTCCTCACACTCCTCAGCAAAATGGGTGTGCTGAAAGAAAACATAGGCATTTAGTTGAAACAGCTAGAACTCTTTTAGTTGCTTCACAGGTTCCTCACCAATTCTGGGTTGAAGCATTCTCCACTGCTATTTACCTTATCAACCGCATGCCTACTTCTTCTACCTCTCACTCTCCTTGGGAATTACTTTTTACCAGACCCCCTGATTACTCTCAACTCAAAGTCTTTGGTTGTGCGTGCTTCCCATGGTTAAAACCTTATGTCTCTTCCAAATTGGATCCAAAGAGTAAACCATGTGTCTTCTTAGGGTACAGTTTACAACACAAAGGGTATAGATGTCTTGACCCTTCCACCAACAGAATCTACATCTCCCGTCATGTTCTATTTCATGAAACAGATTTCCCTTTTCATTCTCTCTCTTCTACTTCTCCCTTACCCTCTCCTCCTTCTTCTTCCTCCTCCCCATTTTCCTTAACTTTTCCTACTCCCTTCCCTGCCAATCACACTCCATTATCCAATATTTCTCCTCCTCTCTCTTCTCCTACTTTTTCATCCTCCTCGTCCCCTACTCATGTCGTTTCCTCTTCCCCTTCCTCTCCTCCCACTCCTCAATCTTTTCCTTCTTCTCCCTCTCATGCGCCCCTTCCTGTACCTACTCATCCTATGATTACCAAATCTAAAAATGGTATTTACAAGCCTAAGGCTCTATCTGCCACCAAACATCCTCTTCCCCCATCCTTAGTTTTAAATGCTGAATTTGTTCCTTCCACTTATACTCAGGCCTCTAAATATCCTCATCGGAGATTGGCAATGCAAGAGGAATTTAATGCCTTGCAAGCGACAGGAACTTGGAGCCTTGTCCCTTCTTCTCCTTCTCACAATTTGGTTGGCTGCAAATGGGTTTTTAGGATAAAAAAGAAGTCATATGGTAGTATTGACAGGTACAAGGCCCGTCTAGTGGCCAAGGGATTTCATCAACAGGCAGGTTTGGATTACTCTGAGACTTTTAGCCCAGTTGCCAAACCAGGCACTATTCGAATTTTGCTCACCTTGGCTGCTTCTCACAATTGGTTTCTAAATCAACTTGACGTTAGTAATGCCTTTCTCCATGGATTTCTTACTGAGGACGTATTTATGGAACAACCACCTGGTTTTGTCGCTCCAGATAACTCATCTTATGTTTGCAAATTGCATAAGTCCCTCTATGGTCTGAAACAAGCACCCAGGGCCTGGTATGACCAGCTATATACCTCTCTGTTATCTCTAGGATTCCAAGCCTCTCAATCTGATACTTCTCCTTTTATCCTCAAAGTGCCTTATTTGGTCTTAATTCCTGTATATGTCGATGATATTATCATCACTGGTCCCTCTTCTTCAGCTTGTCAGACAATCATTTCTAAACTTGGCACTCAATTTCCAATTAAAGACTTGGGACCCCCCCATTATTTTTTGGGTTTTGAAGTGCACCAAACTGATCATGGCATTTTCCTTTCTCAGCAAAAATATGCTTTGGATTTACTCTCCAGGGCCAAGATGGAGGGTGCTAAACCTTGTGTAACTCCTGTTGGTTATCTCAAGCTTGACCATACTGGTACTTTGTTACAAAATCCTGCGGAATACAGATCTTTGGCAGGTGCACTACAATACTTAACATGGACCAGACCATATATTTCTTTTGCTGTCAATCAAGTGTGTCAATTCATGCACACTCCAAGGGAATCACATATGCAGGCTATCAAAAGAATTCTTAGATACCTCAAAGGCACCATTACAGATTGTATGTGGTTCAAGAAAGGTCACTTGGATCTGGTCTCATACTCTGATGCTGACTGAGTAGGGTGCCATTTTGACAGACGATCTACCAGTGGGTATTGTGTGTTCTTTGCCCCAAATCTAATTAGTTGGAGTGCCAAGAAACAACCCACTGTTGCTAGATCATCTACAGAGGCTGAATACTGATCATTAGCCATTACTGCTGCTGAGCTTACCTGGATATGCAAAGTACTCACTGATATTGGATTCTATTTGAATTCTACACCTCTCTTATGGTGTGATAATATTTCCGCCATTTCTCTCGCTTCCAATCCTGTTTTTCATGCAAGGACCAAACATGTTGAATTAGACTACCACTACATCAAAGAACTGGTTCTCAGTAAAGCTCTCACCGTACAGTATGTCTGCAGTCAAGATCAAATAGCTTATATTCACACTAAAGCTCTTCCTAAGGCGTGTTTTCAGCTCTTACGGTCCAAGCTTTATATTCGATCTCCTCCTCTCAGCTTGAGGGGGTGTAAAAGGACTAACATGCAACCCACCAAAGTCATTTCAACAGAAGACACGTGAAACCCATCTCAATGAGCTGTAAAGTTATTCAAACATATAAGCATGGTCTTGTCAGTATATTGAGTTGTAAAGCTGTTAGACAAGATTAGTGCTTCAAGCTTTTGTTTTCTTTCCACTATTATTTGTGTATAAATAGTCTACACTATTATCAATGAAAACATAACTTTCACATATTCTTTTAGTATCTAGAGCCAAGGTCAAGTGATAAGTTGTACCATTTTGGGTTTTTGTTTATGAATATGGGTAAAAGTTCTTTGTGGCATAAATGTTATGTGTTGTGAAGCCTTGATTGTTTCTTTTTTGAAAAGTCTTGCATCTTTAAGTGTTATAGATCTTTTAAGAGAAGGCATTAAAGTTTGAACACATGGTTAAAAGGGGGTTTCGGCCATATTGGATTTTGGGGGTTTTTGTGATGTTTCAATGCTAGCTTGAGCATTGTAAAATTTCTATGTTGATAGCCACTTTCATCTCCATGAAATTTGACACTTAAAAATATGATTTTTGTGTTATGTGTGTTCTTGAGTTCATATGAATGTTCATGTGAATTCATAAGATGAATGCATGTGTTCTAGTTTTTGATCCATTTTGGTGGGATTCAATTTCGAAATTGTGCTGGTCTTGATTTGAATGAAGACATTGACCTTGGTTATCCAAGATTCCATGTCCACTTGTCCTCCTAGTCAACGCATGCTCCTCTAGTTTTTAGAAAATTAGAACTTCAAGACATAGGCATGCCTAGTGTGCCATTGGTCTTTGGGATTATTCCCTTGCCTAGGAACTTGTTTGCATGGGAAACCACTCTCTTGGTCTTAGGATTATTCCCTTGCCTAGGAACTTGTTTGCATGGGAGACCACTCTCTTGGTCTTAGGATTATTCCCTTGCCTAGGAATTTGTTTGCATGGGAGACCACACTCTTGGTCTTAGAAATGTTTCCTTGAAACTTGATAAGGCATGTTTGATCCTTTTATGGGACAAACCAACACTCTCATGCATGTCACATACACACACACTTCACATGGCCGGCCCCACCTTGGAATCCTCTTGGATTCCTCATGCAATTATATTATTTGTTTTGGACTTCTATGCAATTACTTTACTTTGTGATTTGGTCCTTGAGTCTTTAATTAATTGCATTCTTAACCCCACATTTTGAACTAGGCTCATATACTAAAAACCCAAAATGTTTAAGTTGCATTCTAAAGTTCAATTATTTTTAATTTGATTGAAGTAGTTGAAAGGATGATTATGGACTAAGACCCAAATTGAAATCGAACTATGTGATTGGCCAACTATCAATTTGATTGAACCATGGGATGTGATTTATTCGTTTATTGGGCTTGTAATTAATAAGGTTTAATTCTTTTGTTAAAGAGGCTTGCATGTCTCTCTTTTTCTTTTCTTATGTAATTGTTAAAGAGGCTTGCATGTCTCTCTTTTTTTTTTCTTTTCTTATGTAATTGTTAAAAGGCTTGCATGCCTTTGCTTTTCATATGATGTAAGCTAAAGGAGAAGAAGAAAGAAGGAGATGAAGTCCAAGGCTCAAGTTAGATGGGCCTCAAGCCCGATTAGGATTGCATGTTTAATTAGTTAAACACGTAACTAAAATGAATCACCCTCCCTAGACCAAGATCCAACATTTGGCTCATGTTGGATCAAATATTAAAAGTCCATAATCATCCTAAGGGCCTAAGATAACTATATGTCCAAAATTCAAGAATGCAAAATTTTCATTAGTAGTGATAGATACTCCTTGATTTCTAAAACAAATAGTGGGAGTACCATATGCTACTAACAAATTGATAGTTATGATAGGACCAAATTTTATTTTATTGAGATTGAAATGAATGTTGTATGATGAGACCTAAAACTCCCTCAACCAATAATAATATTAAGTTGATAAACGGAGAGGTATTTTGAATATCTCTTTGTGGCCTTCCACCATTGTGGACCCTCATCAATTATAACTAATACATCGTGCTTCACCCTAATATGGGGAACACAAAGTATGTGTTTATTTTGAAATGGCTCATTTCAAAACATTTGATGTTGTGAATGTAGGCAACGAGTAATGCCAATATTCTATTATGATGAGGTGTTGCTTGGACCCCTACACTCACAGGAATGGTGGGCATGACTTAACTAGTACAATGGTACCTCACGATAACATTCGGGGGTGCACATTTGCTAGAGGCCAAAGTGATGGGTAATCAAATCAGGATGTGAATGGGTAAGAGTACTCTCTCTTCACCATTCAAGCAAACCAATATTCTATTATGATTTGGCAAGCTTGATGGTGGTGAGCCTCTCATCCCCACTAAGAGTTGAAATTAAACTCTCGGATTCCATTTGAGGGATATGGAATTTGCCAAAAATAGTGGGAGTTGCCATTTGATTTAAAAGACCCCAATCATTTGCTTTATAAAAGCAATCTAATTTAAATTTTTGTATGTTATGTAGATATGTCTAGAACCGCGCTCACCAAAATTCTTGACAAACATTGCCTTGAGGGGCACAATTTCCCGGAATGGTTCCGAAATCTCAAGATCGTTTTGATCATTGAGAAAATTGCATACGTGCTTGATAAGCCGTTCCCTCGTCAACCTCCTGGTGATGATGTCACTGAGGAGGAACATGCTCAATATGTTAAGCACATACAAGACGACACACAAGCTAAATGTTACTTCCTTGCTTCCATAACTACTACAAAAATTGAAATAGACGACGGGGAAACACCGTCGTCTTTTTCTTTTTCAAACCGTCGTTAAATCGACCGTCATCTTTTTAAATGACAAACTACGACGGTAATTAAACGTCGTCTATTACACGTAAAGACGACGGTTTTTAAAAGAACCGTCGTCTATTAGATGTAAAGACGACAGTTTTTATGAAAGAACCGTCGTCTATTAATGTAAAGACGATGGTTTATAAAAACCGTCGTTATTTATGGGTAAAGACGACGGTTTTTGTTTAAAAGACGACGGTATTTTGTTAAAACCGTCGTTGATTGTATATAAAGATGACGGTTTTTGGTTAAAAAGCGTCATTGATTGCATATACAGACGACAATATTGTGTTAAAAATGGTCGTTGATTATATTTACAGACGACGATTTTTCCAATAAAACCATCGTTTTATTATCTTTAAATTTGTCGTCTAATGCGTTCCCAAGCTATTACATTTAGGTTTTTATTTCCTATGATTCTATACAACGATTTTAACTAGAAAACCAATTATAATGCTTTATTAACGAATATATATGCTCAAAAATTATTTCTTTCATAAAACTTGAAAATTCAATAGTTATTACATAGTCAACCAATCTTTGCTATATTACATACATACTTCCTACATATAATTATAAATAATGGAGCTCACAAATTCTACTAATTTGATCTTAACTTCATCAATTTGTTCTTCGGTGTATGAGTTAGCTCTGCCTTCTTGCACATTTTCCAAGTTGTTCTATTCTCCTCCCGTGTAGCAATATCAGCAACAACAGGTTATGTACATATTTGAAATCATAACAACAAATTATTCTCAATTAACAAAGAGGGAAACCATTTTCTTTTATAACTTTTGTTCTGAAATATATAACACAATGCAAAAGGCCTTTGCTTCTGAAAAGGAGCAAAAGTTTGTCAACCAATTCATAGTAAAAAAGAAAAAACTAGTGAATCTAACCAGAGAAATGCTAACCTACAAAACCAACTCCAATACTTTAACCACAACATTAATACTTGAGATTTTCTTCTCATGGATTATGATTAGAGGATTTTCCAATTCCTATCAGCACATACACAAGTTTGAAGATAATCAGCATCAAGCAAAAAGGGACTTGAGGTGCTGCTAACTTTAACAAGCGGCCTCTAACAGTTTCAAGACATACAATACTGCAACTAGTGCCTCCATCAGTTATACACAATAAAAAGACGAGCACATACAAATCTGCAAATGAAATCAAGAATTCAAATAACCTCAGCAGCAAGAGAATGTACATAACTATCATATATATGAGATCAAGCTAATCACGGTCTGTAACACACCAGGTTAGATAAGACAGAAGTCCAAATACCAACAAAACAGTTTGTCAAAGATAAATAAAATGCTGATATCAAACAGAAACATAGTAACATGATTAAAGGGCAATACACAAGAAATATACCTACGAAACTCATGCCCTTTATGCTAACAGACTTCGATCTACAACTATATCTTAATGCTGCTGTAGCCAGTCAACAAGTTCAATTTGAAATGGTCCAGTGGTTTGGTTTGGTCTTCATACTCAAACAGTCCACATTCTTAAGCTATATGCTCATCTTTACTACATGCTAACGCATTTGCATAACTTCAAGCTTAACAAGAATATACATGAGAAGGAAGAGTATGAAGCAAACCTCCAAGAATAATAGTTCCAATTCCTATCAGCGCATACACAATAAAAAGAAGCTGTTATCATCCAGATTTCAGCCCATGCAATACTGCAAGTGCACTAATATGCCTACAAAAAATTTGCTGACTAGAAACAGACATAGGCAGATAAAGTCACATACCCATCAGCACGACCACACTGTCCAGGTCGTGATGAGATACAAGCCAATAGACGACCACCACCAAATTGCTCTTCAATATGCTGGTCAAGGGTGCGACTCTGTTGACGCTTCTCCAACTTTCTTACTACATGGTTGTTCTTCTTCACCTCCTCAACGATGGCAGCAACAACATCACCTTCCTATCAAACAAATAACACAAAATGCCATCAAAGACAGTAAAGTTCATTGTGCATGTGTGTGTCCAAAAGTAAAGTTGATTACCAGAAAAGCTCCTTTATTTCATTTTGCAGGCATCGTATTCTTGTTGATCAGTAAAATCAGAGGACTTGAGCTGCTCCAGTGGGACTACCACTGACTCAATTTGCCTTCCTACCTGTAATGAGTACATCAAACACAATGCTTGATTAATTACAATTCCAATGTAGACGACCATTCACAAAAGTTTGAAATTACCCATTATGAAATTAAACATTTGTGAAACATTTTGCATTGTCAGTTTTATCATATTGAACTACACTTAGTGAAGAAACAATTTTTGTTTTAAAGTAAGAAAATCCAAAATTGACCAAACTAGTAGCAAAATTGAGCTCCATATCCATCCCATCATCACAATTATCACAATGATAAAAATCATGCATTACCCACCAAACAAAATCAAACCCATCAAACCAGATCAACCAAGATCTCAAATGAGAAAGCACAGAAATTGTGCTTACCTGAGGTGCAGAAATCCTAAGCAGAGCTCTCCTGACTCTAAAGTCCATAGCGTTAGAAATCCCCATTTGGATCCTCATCAGCTCACCCATTGTCATAACCCGCTTGGGCTTTCCGGGTCCCGACCCGGACACAAGACTCTTCTTGGAGCCCAAATCGGCGATCTGAGACCCAATGCCTTCTTCATCCTGCTGGCAGCTACAAAAGTGAGCGATCTCTGCAATGCCGGCGAGCCGTTGGGTGAGTTGGCGTGCTGGGTCGGTGAGTCCAAGTGAGAAGTGGAAAACAATGTGAAAGCCAGGGCCTTTCCGGTGGATGTGTGGTAGGCGGCGATGAAGATCTCAGTAGAGCAGACGATATTATCGATCACGACCCTGCGAAGCAAAAGAAGCTGTGGTCAAGAGAGAGATGAAAAGCAGACAGAGAAAGACAAATATGAAGAGAGATCTATGATGACAAAGTTAGGTTGTCGATTTCCACGGAGGAGTCTCTCTTGGAGGTCCGGTCGAGGGCAAGAGTTGAGGGAGGGAGAGAGATGAGGAAGATTAGGAAGATTTGAGAGGGCGCCTCGAGAGTTCAGGGAGGGAATGTTTTTTAGCTTGGCAGAAATCTGAAATTTTTAGGTTAAGGAGGCTAGCGTGTTTTAAAACACGACGTTTGTAAATTTACAAATGTTGTGTTTTAAAATTGAAACAACCCTAATTGACTTTAGAGGTGTATAAGGTGGTATACTACGACAGTTTTGTAAAACTGTCGTCTTTTAAAATACAACGACGGTTTTAAACTTCACTGTCGTCTATTTGGTGTCGTGGTTTTACAATTTTGTAGTAGTGCATGAACTTTGAGCTTCAGAAGCAACATAAGCACATGGATTGTGCAATTGATATGATCGCTCACCTACAAGAGCTGTATGGTGAGGGTACGCGTAACAAACGATTCAGTGCTGTCTGTGAGCTTGTGAAGACCAAGATGGTCAAGGGAGCACCGGTCCATCAGCATGTACTGAAGATGATTGGACTCATCGAGCAGTTGGTGAACTTAGGAACTCCACTGGATGGGGAATTGGCCCAAGACTTTATCCTTGCATCCCTCTCAGACCAGTTCTCCCAGTTTGTTATGAACTACAACATGGGAAAAATGGACCAAACTCTTGCTGAGTTGCTGCACATGCTGGTCACAGCTGAAAAGACTTTCAAAAAGGAAAGTGGGAGTGGGATTGTGGCTGCCTTCGAGAAAGGCTCTTCTTCCTCTACTAAACCTAAGCCTAAAACCAAAGGCAAGGGCAAGGGAAAGGAGAAGAAGACTACTATAGTCAAGCCCAAGGGTAAAATCACCAAAAAGAAGGCAAAGGAGCCTAAAGGAATATGCTTTTAGTGCAATGAAAATGGGCACTGGAAGAGGAACTGCAAGAAATATCTTGCAAGCCTGAACAACAACAAACCTTCAGGAGGTACTATTCTTGTTCTTGAATCAATTCTAACAGTTAGTTCTTCTACATGGATATTTGATTCAGGCGCTAGCCAACATGTTTGCAATTCCTTGCAGGGGCTAGTGGGAAGTAGAAGATTAAAGAAGGGAGAGATGGTGCTACGTATTGGAAACGGCACAAGAATATCTACTAAAGTTGTTGGCACCTACCTTCTCAAACTACCATCAGGAGAGGTTTTGGAATTAAAAGATTGTCTTTATTTTCCGGCTTATATTAAGAACTTAATCTCCATCTCTATGCTTTTAAGAGATGGGTACTCAGTTATGTTTGACAAACTAAGTTGTTCTTTATATTTGAATGGATGTGTAATTTGTTATGCTCATATCATGGATGGCCTCTTTCATTTACAATTGAATGGTAGTGTTAACTGTTTAGAAGGTAATGATGCATCAAGGCCTAAAAGGCCAAGGGATGATATCAATCCTACAAAAATGTGGTATTTAAAACTTGGGCATATCAACCAAGACAAAATTCACAAGATGGCCAAAGATGGATATCTTGGACCATTGGGTTCAGAACCAATGCCAACTTGTGAGTGTTGTCTAAAGGGTAAGATGTCTAGGTCTCCTTTCTCTGGCAAAGGGGAAAGAGTCACTGAACTGTTGGGGTTGATCCACTCTAATGTATGTGGGCCTATGTCCACGTCATCAAGAGGAGGCTTCTCATATTTTATAACATTCACCGACGATCACTCTCGGTTGGGCTATGTTTATCTCATAAAGCATAAGTCCGAATCCTTTGAAAAGTTTAAGGAATTCAAGAATGAGGTTGAGAAGTAAACAGGAAAGAGTATAAAGATTCTAAGATCAGATCGAGGAGGTGAATACTTGAGTACAGAGTTTCTTGATTATCTCAAGGAACATGGCATCATTTCACAATGGACTCCACCAGGGACTCCACAACTCAATGGAGTTTCTGAACGGAGAAATCGAACCGTGATGGACATGATTCGTTCCATGATGAGTTACACTGATTTACCTATATCCTTTTGGGGATATGCACTCCTCACTGCAATTTACTTGCTAAATCGAGTGCCTTCCAAGTCTATCTCGAAGACCCCATATGAATTGTGGTTTGGCAGAAAGCCAAGTCTTAATCATGTTAAGATTTGGGGTTGTCCTGCATATGTCAAAAGACCTGATGCAGATAAGCTTGAAGCTAGGTCTGTTAAGTGTAGATTTGTGGGGTATCCTAAGGAAACCCTTGGATACTACTTCTATCAACCCAACGAACAAAAGGTGTTTGTCGCAAGGTTCGCCAAATTTCTTGATAGAGAATTTGCTCTAGATGGGTCAAGCAGAACAGAGATAGAAGTCAAAGAAATGTCTAGTGAGCCACAAATCACCACTCAACAATATGACAATTCAATTCCTGAACCTCAAGTAACACAAGCTCCACGTAGATCTAGTAGGGTGATCCAACCACCCCAAAGGTATGGGTTGCTTCATGACATCATTGGTGAGTTACATCTCCTTGGTGACAACGAAGAAAAGGATGATCCCTCTAACTATACTGAGGCTATCTCTGACATTGACTTAAAGAAATGGCAAGAAGCCATGAAATCTGAGATGGATTCTATGTATGCCAACCAAGTCTGGACTCTAGTTGATCCGCCGCAAGGCATTGTACCTATTGGAAATAAATGGATCTTCAAGAGGAAGATAGGCTCGGACGGTAAAGTGGAAACCTATAAAGCTAGATTAGTAGCTAAGGGCTACAAGAAGAGAGAAGGGATAGACTATGAAGAAACCTTCTCGCCTGTAGCCATGATAAAGTCCATTCGGATTTTGCTTGCAATAGCAGCACATTACGATTATGAGATTTGGCAAATGGACGTCAAAACGGCCTTTTTTAATGGTCACCTTCAGGAAGAACTTTATATGGATCAACCTGAAGGGTTTGTGTCTAAAACTGAGTCTCATAAAGTATGCAAGCTACAAAGGTCCATTTATGGACTAAAGCAAGCTTCTAGGAGTTGGAACCTTCGTTTTGATGAAGTAATCAAATCGTTTGATTTCTCACATAATGGTGATGAACCATGTGTTTACAAAAAGGTTAGTGGGAGTGCAGTCGTATTCCTAGTCTTGTATGTGGATGACATACTGCTTTTTGGAAACGACATTGGAATGCTCTCCTCTGTGAAAATGTGGCTGTCCAAAACCCTCTTTATGAAAGATTTGGGAGAAGCATCCTATATACTTGGAATCAAGATTTATCGTGATAGATCTAGAAAACATATTGGACTGTCCCAATCCTTGTATATAGATAAGGTGCTAGGAAGATTCAATATGGAAGATTCCAAGAAAGGTTTTCTTCCTGTAAGACATGGAATTCACCTTTCTAAGGCCATGTGCCCTAAAACTCCTGAAGAGATACAGCACATGAGTAGAATCCCTTATGCATCAGCAATTGGGAGTCTCATGTATGCTATGTTGTGCTCGAGGCCTGATATTAGTTATGCAGTAAGCATAACAAGTCGATATCAATCAAACCCAGGTTCAAAACACTGGGCAGCTGTCAAGTGTGTCCTAAAATACTTAAGAAGAACAAGGGACATGTTCCTAGTTTATGGAGGAACATCAGAGTTGCAGATGGAAGCCTACACTGATTCAGATTTCCAGTCTGACGTTGATGACAGAAAATCCACCTCTAGATATGTCTTCACTCTGAATGACGGAGCGGTCAGTTGGAGGAGCTGTAAGCAAAGTACTACAGCCGATTCCACTACTGAAGCAGAATATATAGCAGCGTCTAAAGCCGCTAAAGAAGCTGTTTGGATGAGAAAGTTCATTACCAGTAGCCTTGTACTGCGAGAACAATGGGGCAATAGCTCAAGCTAAGGAACCAAGGTCTCATCACAATTTCAAACAAATTGAGAGGCGCTTTCATAAAATTCGAGAATATATATCTCTCAGAGAAGTCAGCATCCTCAAGGTAGCTTCGGCAGATAACGTAGCAAATCCACTAACTAAGCCTATAACTCAGCTACAATTGGATCGACATCTCGAGAAGATGGGTATCAGATACATGGCTGATTGGCTTTAGAGTGCAAGTGGGAGATTGTTGGAAATATGCCCTAAAACAAATCATATGATGTAATATTTTAAGGATATTTCATGTATTAGACTTATGTTTAATCCTCTTAAAGGGCAAGTTTATTGTTTATTAGAAAATGTCTCATTAACAGTTACACATGCTTAAACAATAAGTCCAAGGGATGTGAGATAGAGAGAAAATAATCTAAGGAAGTTAGATTCAAGAGACCTTTCCTCTATTATCTTCATGCCCTAAATGTTCCTATTCATAGGATTGTCAAATGTGCATTGACAATCCGGAAAGACCGGTACATGCTATGTCTTCTCAATTGGGAGGATGACTGGTCTCAAGTCATTCATGTGGAGACACTAAGACAAGTATGTAGGTGCTCAATGGAGAATGAGTTCACAGAACGCGATCAAACGAGAGTTTCTTGTATAGAAATTTTACTTATATGTCAAATAAGAAACTCCAAGTTGCAATAATGCAAATTAGTACTTATACCTAAGGCACCATGGTTGTCTTGTGGGAAGGTTGTGGATCTTTGATGATGCTATAAAGACATGTCCTAATCACGGATGTGTTACAAGCATTGTTGGGATTCACGATTAACTCATGGAGACATGTGAGTGTACAACATGGAATCTCTATCCTTCAGTAAGGAAGGAGAATGCTTGGAAGATATGATTAAGCAAATCTCTGATCAGAGTATTTGGTATGACTTAGAAGGATGTTCTTGTCATACTGATACAAATCATATAAGATGTGACAATCTCATTAGGGGTTTTGACATTCACCATGCCCTAGTAATGAGATTAAAAGCATTGTAATAGGGAAGGACCGTATTGCATTGTAATTCCAACTGAATAGGTTCTCTGCTTATTCTACTTAGCTTGGATATCCATGACATACTGCTAGGTGTCACTCATGGATGATGGAAGCCCTAAGGACTAATAATCCTAACTAATAGGGAGAATTAAAAAGGGGTTTTAATTCACAATCAATTACGAAGAGTTCAAATTGCCCACGACCTTGCTAATTAGAACCTAATGGATCGCATACCGTTAAACTTGAGTTATTTGAGAAACCGTTATGGAGATGATGAATTGAAGAGATCAATTAAGCTTTGTTAATTGGTTAAGGCAAAATTAATTATGGAATTAATTTAAACGACACGTGATGTCGGAATAGGCTTCAAACGGGAATTTTGAATTCCGGGCTCATTGGGCTTTATCATTTTTGACATGGAGATTGGGTTGTATGACAACATAAATTAAATTGAGCTCAAGAGGCCCAATTTCAAGGGATGGACGTTCATATGGGCTTTTGGTTGCTAGAGTCAACTTGTTGACTCAAGAAAAAGATGACTATCATCTTTTTGAAGCCTAAGGGGTCATTAGTGAAAAACAAGAGAGAGAAAGAAAGCTCTAGTCTTCCAAAAACTCTCTCTACACTTTCATGCCATCTTAGTGAGGGATCACTAGCATCATCCTCTCACTAAGCTCATCATATTCTTCTCAAGCTCTAGTTGGTGAAGAGACTTAGAGGTTACCTATTTTGGTAACTTTTGGAGAACCTCATAAGTTGAAGTTTTGAAGGAGTCATTCAAGCTTCAACAACAAGGTGGAGATTTTGAAGGAGCCATTCAAGCTTCAACAACTTTGGTGGAATTCGATCATAGGGTTGAAAGCACGCACCAAGGGTAACTCCTCCTTCCAATCTTACTAGAAGTATGTTCTAGGAAAGTAGTACAACTATCACTTGGCTTAAAAGATTCATGAGAAAAGTTTTTGTTTTTGAACTCATAGATGCATGCTTAAGCTTCCGTTGCCATGATTTTATTTATCTATGTTGATGTTCAAATGAAACTCATGATTTTCTAAAGATTTCCTTCAGGGTTGTCATCAACTCCTAGATTTCAACCACCGCCATAAAACTCCTAAAAAAACCCAGATCTATGTCCCACCTCCAATATTTCATCCTTCCCCTCTGTCTTCTCTCTCAACTAAGCTCAAGGAACAAAAAACATAGCAGATATTTGGTATCTGATACACAAATCCCTTTTTTTTTTCTTTTTTTTTTTTTGCTGTAAGCAATGAGGGTTTCAACTTCCACAATTCAAAAATATTGAGGCAGAAGAGAGATAGGGTGGAGATAAAGATTTATTTGTTGTCGAAGAAAGAGGGGAGAGAGAGAGAGAGAGAGAGAGAGAGAGAGAGAGAGAGAGAGAGAGAGAGAAGAAGAAGGAATAGTAGGTTTGGTTGTTGTCGAAGAAGGAGGGAGAGAGAAGAAGGAATGGTGGCTGGGTAGCGGGGAAGACAGAGGGGGGTCTGTGGGTGGGGATAGGTTTTTTTTTTTTTGGGGTTATATTTCTCTTTAATTTTTTCTAAAAAATAAATTTATTTTTAATGATTTAACATAAAATTGGATGAAATGTTGATGATTTAGAAGGTAAGGGGGAAATTGGCGGAAAAAAAAAGTCCACATCCTTAATTTTCTAAAAAAAATGGATAGGGGGTAAATCGAAAATTGGGTACAAGTTCAGGGGGCAAATCACTAGTATACCCCAAAAATAATGGTTGGAACTTCATCCCTTATTCCACAACATCTTTGACAATTCAATTGGAGTGATGTGAGGAGTTATTTCTAGCCGTTAAATGTCTATGTGGCACTTTTAATACATCGGTTTGAGATACGCTAGGAAAAATAAAGACATTGCCTTTGTTGTCTTTAAAAAGGGAGAGGTTTCAAAGGGTTATAACAAGGTAACAATAAGCTACCTATTTATACATACTAGTTTCTCAAAGCTTCAAGAAACATATTAATTTTGTAAAGGTCATATATTGTTGGGATAGGGAAAGAAGATGTGCTTGCTGGAGATATGATCTTAATATATTTTAGTTTGCATTTTTGTTAGATTATGAGCATTTAATAACAAGGTTATCTACTCAGTTGTGAAAATAGCATATATACAAGTCGAGGCTAGAGGGCATCATTATCCACGTAGAGTAGTAGGAAGAATTAGCCATGTATGAGATTGGGGTTTTCAACTTAGTTATTCTTTGTTGATGTATGTTTAAACGCCAAGTTACAATTTTGGTCTCTATAATTTGGGTGAAGTTTCACTTTGCTACTATAGTTTGAATTTTTGAGATTTTAGGTCTATATAGTTTGCTAGTTGTTGCAATTCAAAGACAATTGTTAATTTTGTCAAAATCTTCAACGAAACTAAAGCATGTTAGAGCACTTCCACCCTATTGTGCCATGGCAAAGAGTAAGGGCAAGTATGGGCAAATACTATTCACATGAATAGTGATTTCCTTAGCAATTTTTTGATGCATTCCTACCTATTGCCCTGGCAATCCAAGGGCAACCACTATTTACATGAGATATAAGGAGAGGAATTTGTTTGGATTTTGGTGTGGGAAGTGATAAGAACATGACTAGGTATTTATAGGAAAAAAAATGATTTTTGGGGTTTTTTATTTTTGTTTTTTTGGTATTTAAATTGGCCACTGATGTCAGCTTGCCCAGGCAGCAGCCTAAGCAAGTTTTGCATTTGGGCTTGCCCAGTTTCGTGGGTCCACTCCTTGCCATGCTAACTTTTCCTTTGTGGGGGTTGGTTTTGGAGCCTAGGCCCATTATTAATGGGTGGAAACACATCCACTACAAGGGGGGAAGGCAGGCAAAAGGGGGCCCCTGGCCCAAAAAACCCCTCAAGCGCGCAAGGTCCAGCCCAGGCAAGGGGTGGGACCCACCAACCTAGGCATTCCCACGGGCAAGAATTGCCCTGGACTGTGGCCCGAAGGCTTCTGAGGTCAACTGTGAAATCATGTTGATTTCAGCCGCTGATGTCACGACAAACATCAGCTCTAACAGAAACCAATGGGAAGAAGCCACGTGGTGCTTCTCGGACGCTCCGATCATGGATTTCTGATAAATCCAACGGGTGCGATTTTTTTTCTTTAAAAAATTGCAAAAAAATTTGAATTTTTTTTTATAAAAAAAAACCAAAAAATTCTGAATTTTTTTTTCTATAAATACCTACCAATATAATTCACTTTCCACAGCAAATATTTTTCTCCTTAGGGATTTTTTTAAAATACCAAAAATTTCTGAATTTTTTTTCTATACATACCTACCAATCATTTTCACTTTCCACACCAAATCTTCATATAAATTCATCTCCTACCAATATTTTTCATTTTCCACACAAAATTTTCTACTTCTAAAAATTCCATTTGTGTACAAATACAAATGGCCTCTTCCATCGAAGCCAGAGGCGCGCGGACAACCGTGGAAGATATTTTGTTGTGTGGGTCAAAGTTGGTCATTGCCCGATCACGGGCAATGAGATGAAGTTCTCTCATATGTGGAGAAAAATTCATGGAGAATTTTGTGAAAGATCAGGTTCAACTTGTACGGAAATGGCATTGGCTAGTAGGTGGAAAATTTTGAATAAAGAGTTAGGAAAAAGGAGAGATAGGTTGGCAAAAGCGAGGGACAACATTCGAAGGGGTCAAAATCATGTTGACGAAGTAAAATATTTATAAATGCCGTTTTATTCAATATAATGTCACTTTTTTTTCTTGCATTTCCAATTTTTTTTATTTATATTTTCTTGCATTTCGAATTATTTTTTTAATAGATTATTCAAGCACAAATGTGGTTCGTTGCCATTGGTCAAGGCAAAAAAAGTTTTAACAATCACCAATGTTGGGACATTGTGAAGAATTGTTCAAGATTCAAAATTATTTCCATTGGTCCGACGGTTGTGTTGAATGAGACACCGCTTCATGATTCACCAACAACTGATTTGCCATTGGACTCCCCAATAGACCAAGACTCACTAATCCAATGTGAGCCGAGGCCTATTAGGAGAAAGGCGGCAAAGGTCAAGAGATGGAACACTTCGAACACTGAATATGCAAAAAATTTTGGAGCAAATTGCTAAAAACAGTGCACTAAGAATTTAAAGAGACTTGAAAAGAGAAGAAGCTGACAAGGCACGATATGAAGCATATGCAATTGAAAGGTATTAGGCACAAGAACAAGACATGAAGGACAAGCAGATGAAATTCATGGTCATGGATACGAGCCATATGTCTCCTGAAACAAAGTCCTATTGGAAGCTAAAATGAAAGGATGTTATGAGAAGAAAACTTTTCCATGACGATGGACCTAGCAACATGGATTGGTTAAATGATCAAAACCATTAGGTTGTATTGAAAGAGTTGCCATATGTATTAATTTGTTGAATTGTTTCTCTTTTATTGAATAAAGAAAGCATTAAATAATATAGCTATTTATTAAAAACATTTCATACATCAAAACAAACTTTAATTCATTACAAACCACACACGAAACAAAGCATAATTCCAAACAAAGCATTAAACTTGACTTCATCCACTGTGATTGCCTTTCATCTCCCATAAGTGCTCAATCAAGTCAACTTGACGTCTCTCGTGAACATATGAAGATTGCATTTCTTGATAACGGTCAATCATAGGGTTATTGAATCGACCATCCTAATCAACGGTTCATGCTCCAATGGTTGTCCATTTGCTCCCATGAGTCGTTCATAAATTCTTGCAATTTCATGTTCATGGGATCGGGTTTGAACATCTTTGGGGAATCATAATCATACTCATTCTCCACAATCATGTTATGAAAGATGATGGAAGTCATCTCCTCACCAAACATACGAGCCGCACCCCTAATAATTACCCCACGAGCTTGCAGGATACCAAAACACCTTTCCACATCTTTCCTATAACCCTCTTGAAAGGGAACAAAGCTTTTTTCCTTCTCCAATTAGGGATTCAGAATTGTTTTGACGAATGTCATCCACCTCAAATAAATTCCATCGGCTAGGTAATACGTACCCGAGTATACGGTATTGTGGATTTTATACGTGATATGGGGGGAATGACCTCAAGACATCGTTGAATACTAGGGATTGACCAAGCACATTGAGGTCGTTTTGAGATTCAGCAACTCCGAAAAAGGCATGCCAAACCCAAGTATCTAATGATGCAATGGCCTCCAGAATTATGCTTTTTTGGCCATTCCCATAATCTCCTTGCCAAGCAGTTGGGTAATTCTTCCACTGCCAGTATATGCAGTCGATGCTTCTAATCATGCTTGGGAAACCTTGAGCCTCGGCTTTTCGTAGAAGCCTTCGAAGGTCCCTAGGCGTAGGTTTGCAGAGGTACTTCCTCATGTAGAGATTTTCTATTGCATCACAGAATCTGACCAAGCACTTTAGGATAGTTTATTTCCTCATCCTAGCAATCTCATCCACCTAGTCTGCAGATACCCTATACGCAAGCAGTTGCAAAGTAGCTGTAAGTTTTTGCTCTAGAAGAATACCCAAGACCCCAAGCTCATCGTACTTCTGAACAAAGTATATGTCGTAATTACAAACATCATGTACAATTTTTTGGAACAAATGGGGTTGCATTCTATATCTCTCTCGAAAATAAGAAACAAGATATAACGAATTTGGGATAAAGTAATCTTCCATGAGATTCTTACCCTGAGAGTGTCTATGTCTGTCCACGTTCGGGGCACGACGACGGTGGTGTTGCCTTGATTGATTGAGCATACCCACCGCAACAACTTCTTCCTCCTCTTCATCCAGCTCACGATCTTCTTTAGCATGTCTACGCCTGATTTCTTCATCTTCTCGATGTTGCCTCTCCAACACCCTCCTCAGGATAGACATTGAGAGTAGAATGTGTTTTGTAAAATCTGAGAAATGAAAAGATAGAGAAGATATGGTGTGAGAGGTCTGAGTTAAGGGTGTAGTTTTATAGAGGGATTTAGAAGATATAGATGACACGTTGTACAATTTTAGAGGGTGAAAATCTGATCTGAAAGCTGAGATTAAAATTTTATAATAAATATCGACACGTGGCAACCGAGAATCTTATCTGAAATTTGAGATCTGAATGTTATAACAAAATATGGACACGTAGCAACCGAAAATCTGATCTGAAAATTTAATTTGAAAATTTTATCCGAAATTTTAGTGAGAATTTTATAATAAATAGTGACACGTGGCAACCGAAAATCTTATCCGAAAAGGTTATCAAAATTAATGGTTTAAGTATAAAAAAAAATATAAAATAAATTAAAGTGAATAGTAATTGCCCTTGCCCTTTGGGGTGGAAACAAAAAAGGAAAAGGTTGCCACTATGAATAGTGACAAACCTTGCCTTTGCCCTTTGGGGTGGAAGTGCTCTTAGGGGCACATGTTATAAGAGCTTTTAACTCAAGTTATTAGCATATAAGTATGTTGTGTGCAGTTTATGGGTAACCAGTGATGCATTAATATGAAAGGTGATAGTGGGTCGACCACTACATAGTGGGTAGACCGTATGTCATATTACGCTAGGGATTCATAAATTAATTAGGAAAATTGCACTCAATAACATAACAATCAAATCTAAGATCCAATAAAAACGAAAGAGTGCTATTATTTGTATCACATTTATTGGCCACATTGTTGTCCACCTCTCTAATATTAGTGGGTCCTACATATATTAATGGGGTCTACCTTTATTAGAGAGGTTGTCAACAAAGTGGTCAATAAATATGGTACAATAGTATTATTGAAAACTAAATCTACCTAAATAAAACACAAAAAAAGATGAAATTGATTTTGAAAGGAAAGGTAGATGGGTGTTAAAAGGCCAATTTAGTAATCTCGTAAATGCTGCAAAACTCAAAACCTCTAGGAGCACATCAACACAACCCACCAGCATTAAACATACATTAGTACACCAAAATCTTGAAATAAATCTTGCTTTAGAGGTACATAGGTGGTCTTGTGACATAGTTCAATTGATGATAATATTATACCTTCGGGGATTTGGTAAAATGAGTTTTGGTTGAGGATGTTCTAAGGGTAGGGAGAAGGATGATGGGTTTCGAAAAGGAAGCTGAGTAGCCACCATTGAGAGATAAGATAGCGATGCATCAGTTAGATTTGACTTGCGACTGGCTGAGGTTGCAAATAAAGGATTGATGGGTTGAAGGAGAAGCCAAACTCTTAGATGAGTTTGGGGTTTGGGTGATTCATCAATGGTGTTTATCATTTTGGTCTTTCTTGTAAGTAAAACTGAAGTTAAATGCAATAAACACATGAATTACAACATGAATAAGGAATACTTATCGATTGATTCATACTCAATGAAGAAGACGTGACAACTATGGGAATGATCTTCTTCTCTCTGCAACACCAGAATGTTCTTGCTATCAATAGGTCAAGCACGCCACAAAACTTATGTATTGTGAGAGGAGGGACCGATTCTTTTATATTGAAGAAACCTTAACACTATCTCTCCTATTATAGATAGAGTAAGAGTTTAAACAAAACTAATATACTTAAGTGATTGAGTCCTAGTTAATATAAACTAACCAAAGTCTGTCAAAACTGAAAGTCTAACAATAACTTATAAACATAAATCCCATTATGTCATTCTAATATGATAAGGCTAACTCACATAAGTCATCTTACATTTCTGTCTTAAGAATGGATATGTAGAGACCTCGCCGACTCACCGATGAGAAGCAAGGTGCCTCCATGGCGCTTCAAGTAGAGGTGCCTTCATTTTTTTTCTTTTCCTATTTATTTTAGAAAAAATAGTTTGTTATATTTAATTGTTTAAAAGCACAAATGACCATATTGGCCTCTGGATCCTATTGAGAGTTAACATCCGTTAAATTTGAAGAGTGTTAGTATTATAAACATAACATGTGGGGTCTGAGTGGAATAAGTCTAAACCACAGGGGGTCTAACTGAAATTCTCCCTTCATAAATTATTTGGGTTTGAACGGTCATCATCTATGTTAGGTTGGTTAGTCATTTCCTTGATGACTAGGAAACCTTAACACATATACATGTTAACATCCCCTCACTAGCAGCTGCACTGTTGTTTAGGCACTGATTTGCTAGGAACTCTATTCAAAATATAATTTGCCGTTTTTAGTGCCTCTCCCCACAGAAAATTAGGTAGTTGTGAACTAGTAAGCATACTTCTTACCATGTCTTTAAGACTTCTGTTCCTCCTTTCAGCCACGCCATTTTGTTGTGAAGTTCCAGGAGTTGTGTACTGAGCTACTATTCCACTTTCCTGCAAATAGATAGCAAATGGTCCTTTCTGTTGTCCAGCCTCTGTGTACTTGCCAAAATACTCTCCTCCACGATCTGACCTTACAATTTTAATGTGTTTGTCCAATTACTTTTCAACTTCAAGTTTAAAAATTTTAAAACAGTTTAAGACTTGTGACTTTTCAGAAATTAAGTACAAATAGGCATATCGAGAGAGGTCATCTATAAATGTAACAAAGTAAGAGTTGCCACAAATGGTTCTTGTTGGAAATGGACCACACACATCTGTGTGAATGATTTCTAAAAGGTCATTGCTTCTGGTTGCACCAGTTTTTCTTGTATTAGTAGTTTTACCCTTGAAACAATTTATGCAAACTTCAAAATCCTTTAAATCCAAGTTTGGTAAAATATTTTGTTTTATTAACCAACTCATTCTATCCTTTGAGATGTGCCCCAATCTTCTATGCCAAAGCATAGAAGAGTTTTCATTAGTGAGCATTCTCTTGGGTGCAGAATATTCAATGTTGAAACATTCTTGAACTTCAGTGCATTGAATTTTCCATAAATCACCACTCAGGAAAGCATAACCAAGCAAATCATTTAATTTATTATTTCGAAAAAGTTTTAAACTTTCACTGTCACCAGTGAAAGCAAAACCATCTTTTACTAGACTAGATGCTGACACTGGGTTCCTTCTCATCGAAGGTACATAGAGTACTTTATTTAAAAACAAAAGAAAACCAGAAGACAATTTTAACTCAATACTACCTACTTACTCAACTTCTAATCTAGATCCATTTCCAACAAAAACTCTGTAGTTCTCTTTACTTTGCATCCTCTCCCTTCTGAATCCCTGCAAAGAATTTGTAATATGTGTTGTACAATCAGTGTCAAACCACCAAGAATTTTGAGGAATAAAAACAAGATTTGACTGAACACACACATTAATAAAATCATTGTTGAAAATAGTATTATTACCTTTCTTCACCAACCATGCTTTCAAACCATCACAATCTTTTCTGACATGACTAGATTTTTGACAAAAGTAGCATTTGGCAATCTTTTTGTTCACTTTCAAGTTTTTAGAAGTAGGAGGATTTTGAGCATTTTTAGCAGGTACAGCAGAATCATTGGAAAATTTCTTACCAGAGGTTGATCCACCTTTTGACCAAATTTCTGATTTCCATACTTCTTTGGACCACCAGGTTTCTTGCCGTTGACTGTATCAACCAAATTAATAGCCACTGTCTTTCCCTTTTTGAGCCTGTCTTCTTGCTCATAGCAAATTGAGATTAGCTCATTGACTGACCATTTGTCCTTCTGAGTATGATATGAGACTTTAAGTTGTTCATACTCAGGAGTCAAGGAATTGAGTGCCATATGAACTATAAATTCATCATTAATAGGTATCTGCAGGCTAGTTAACTTGTTGGCCACAACCATCTTCAAAAGGTGCTCACGAACACTTCCAGTACCATCATGCTTCATGGTGGTAAATGTTGACAAAAAATTTCCAGTTTCTACCCTTTGGGATTTCTGATACTTCTCACTTATCGCAGCCAAATATTCTTTTGCAGTGTCACACTTCTTAATTCCACCCCTTACATGTTCCTCCATGGCATTATGAATGATCAACAGTGATAACCTATTGGTCTTTTCCCAATTGGCAAAATGACTTTTCTATGCTTTAGTGCTTTCTGCAATCAGATCAGCTGGCTTTTCTTCTCTTAAAGCTACATCATATTCCAACAATCCTAGCAGAATGTCAATCTCCTATTTCCATTTCTTATGGTTGCTTCCATTCAGTTTCTGAATGTTGGTGAAGTTTAAGGGATTGGCACCTAGCATTGATGACTCATTAGACGTAAAAGATATATATATATTATTATTATTATTATTACAACAGAAACTAGAACACAAGGTTTTCTATTATAATAAAAAATTGAATTAGCTTCACCTTTAGGCGAGAAACTTTCTATCAAAATGTCTTTGCATAGCCAAGCATAAATCAACAACAATAAAAAATTATAAATTCCAACACCTTTAGGCAAGATGAAATACATAATGTTCAAGTTCTTCATGACTCACTATACATTAGTTTATAGTAGAACCTAGGAGACAATTTCTTTGGAAATTAGCCTACCAATCATAACCCATAAACTACGAATCTGAGTTTTCTAAATAATTCTTTCATAATACCATAAATAAGCCACTTTGGTAGATTATTCAATTGGTCCAAAAGAATTTTAAAAACAAATCAAGTTTGTGTATAACAAACATAATTTCCTTTAATAATTTAAAAGAACATAAAGCCACTAGCCAAAACAATCGAATGAGTCAATCGAATTCTAGTGTTTGTTAATGCATTGAAAAAACACAACAATCATCACTTAATTGAATTGAACTCAAGAAACAATTTGGTGATGCCTTAGAAACAATTTGGTGATGACTTAGACAACAACTGTATTTTCCAATAAGAAACAATTTCCAAAAAAAAAAAAAAAAACTTTGAAATAGCTCTTGACCTGTTGCATTGGGTTAGTAGCATGACAGTTATGCGGAACATAAGATTAGAAAACAAAATTCACGCCCTTCAAACAATCAGTTTCCAAGCAACAAGTTAAACAAAATCAAGCATGTGAAATCATGGTTTTAATTGTTAGGCTCTAATACCACACGTAAGTAAAACTGAAGTTAAATACAATAAACACATGAATTACAACATGAATAAAGAATACTTATTGATTGATTCATACTCAATGAAGAAGACATGACAACTATGGGAATGATCTTCTTTTCTCTGCAATACCAGAATGTTCTTGCCAGTGGCGGACCCAGACTTTTGTTCATCTGGGGGCGTAAAAAACAATTTCATAGCTGACTCCTACAAAGTCTAGGTTTTCATAGCAATACGATATATGTTATAACACATAATCTATTTCAATAATTTTTTAATATATGATTTTGGGCCAAAATCTAAGGCTTTATATATTGGACCACATCTTATTAAGTCTTGGGCCTTGATATTTTCAATGTAGGAGAGATTTTGGGCTAAAACCTTGAAGGTTTTACTTATTTAGGGTGTTGAGTGGGGATTTTGCATGCAAAATATTAGCCAAGTGTCTTGTTTTTATTGGCAAAGTGTTTGGCTAGATGGGTGAACAAAACACTCAAGTGTGGGCAGCTGCCCACAGTAGGCATATGCTGGGTCCGCCACTGGTTCTTGCTATCAATAAGTCAAGCACGCCACAGAACTTATGTATTGTGAGAGGAGGGACCGATTCTTTTATATTGAAGAAACCTTAACACTATCTCTCCTATTATAGATAGAGTAAGAGTTTAAACAAAACTAATATACTTAAGTGATTGAGTCCTAGTCAATATACACTAACCAAAGTCTGTCAAAACTGAAAGTCTAACAATAACTGATAAACATAAATCCCATTATCTTATTCTAATATGATAATCATAACACGTGATTAGACTAACTCACATAAGTCATCTTACATTTCTGTCTTAAGAATGGATATGCAAAGACCTCGCCGACTCACCGATGAGAAGCAAGGTGCCTTCATTTTTTTTTCTTTTCCTATTTATTTAAGAGCTTTAGATTTATTTTAGAAAAAATAGTTTGTTATATTTAATTGTTTAAAAGCACAAATGACCATATTAGCCTCTGGATCCTATTGAGAGTTAACATCCATTAAATTTGAAGAGTGTTAGTATTATAAACATAACATGTGGGGTCTGAGTGGAATGAGTCTAAATCTCAGGGGGTCTAACTGAAATTCTCCCTTCATAAATTATTTGGGCTTGAACGGTCATCATCTCGTGTTAGGTTGGTTAGTCATTTCCTTGATGACTAGGAAACCTTAACTTAACACATATACATGGTAACATCCCCTCACTAGCAGCTGCACTATTGTTTCGAGATCTCTATTATAGACGTCCAATAATCTGAATAATGAGGAAGATCTACGGGACTTAGTACATTTGTGAAATGGTTTACACTTATAAAATGAGTTCGAATATATATAGGGCTTTTTATCACAAAATGGTCTATAAGGTTCACAAGATTATCACTTTTAGTCCCTTATGTTTTTTGTGACATGGTTGGTCCCTAACGTTACTATGCGTACATCAAATTGATCCGTCCTTCAAATATTCTGTTAAATTGATGACATGGCACATCTGTAGAGCCCACACATCCAATGATATAGAGCCACGTGGTTTTAAATAAAATATTATTATATTTAAAATATTTTAAAACTTAAAATTCATAAAGCATTTAAAATATATATTTTTTAGAAAAAAAAAAGATTAAAACTAGAAAAAAAAAATATCATGTAGCATCCCTCACCTCCCCCTTTCCCTTTCTCCCATCCGCACTCTCTCCCATCTGCATTCTCTCTCTGTTCTATTTCTCCCGCACCCACAACCCACCCCCAGCCCCACCTACCCCACCTCCGAGTCTTAACTGATTTAACTTGATTATATAGCGAGCTGACAAATACTGTGAGTGTAGCCAATATGTAGTAATTAATGAAAGAAGATTAAACACACCATAATCATTTATTTATAATTATTTACTACAATATTTTACACTTTATACATTGCATGGTAAGATAAATGTACAACATAGAGTTCCTATGAGGTTCAAAGTTTTCCCTATCTTCATTATCTTTATGTGAGTCGTGTTACTCCACCACTCTTCATTACCCAACCACAATATTTGCAAACTGTGCCATGTTTGGGTCTTCATGTTCCTAAGCTGGATCACGTCTATTAACTCCACTAGACATCTTAAACATTCCTATATTTATTTGTCATGGAAATTAGGTAACTATTTTTTACCAAAAAATATAGTAGTGATTGTTATCCAAGAGAACCTAAATAATAAAGTTATTCTACGGAAGAATTAAATAGGACGTAGAGAAAATGATGGTAGGAAATTCAAGTAATTAAGAAAATAATATGGAATAATAAAACCTAATCATGAATAATAATACAGTTTGATAATAAAATAATAAATAACATTAAACATATTAAAATTATCCTATGAACAATTATACAACATTACTTAATTAGTTCAAAGAATTAACATGCAAGTATTATTTTGTTATCACATGCACCAGTCCACACAAATTTTTGTATAAATTACAATAATATAAATATAATTTTGTAAACTTACCTTAAATATGGCACCCTTTGCGTGTTTGTTGGGTTTTTTTTCCCCTTTTTTCATGCATGTGCATATCGCGATATTTTGGCCAAATGTTGTTGAAGTGTGTGAGAAATTATCGATGTTGATATTTTCTGATATTATTGTCAATATTATTGATAATTATAGGATATGTTTCAAAATATCCTAAACTCGAAAAAACGATAATATTGGCAATATTTCGTCAATATTATCCATATTTTGGTCCTTGCCCGCGATCCAAAGTCCATCCCCCCACCCCAACTCACTCTTTGCCTCTCTCTCTCTCTCTCTCTCTCTCTCTCTCTCTCTCTCTCTCTCTAGTTTCTTACTTCTTTTTTTTATTTTATTTTTTCAAATTTTAAAACATTTTTATGGATTTTAGGTTTTAAAAAATATTATATTTTTTATTTAAAGCCACGTGGCCTAATAGCATTGGATGTGTGGACTCCACATATGTGCCACGTCAGCATTTTAATTCTTTTTTATGGAATCTCTTGGAATGAACTAATTTGATGTACACTTATTAACGTTAAGGACCAACCATGTCACAAAAAAATATAAAGGACGAAAGGTGATAATTCCGCGAACCTCAGGGACCAATTGTGATAAAAACCCTTAATATAGAATAGCATAAAGAGACAAAAGAATGAGGATAGAAGATTTGCGAGGTTACATTGATTTGGATCACAAGGTAAAGTGAAGAAAATTAATGACGGAGAGAAAACTAAGATGATCTATCTAGGTATGCTACCATTTAGTGAGTGGTACTTCATGAACCAAGCTGCCAAGTAGCTAGTGATGATGATATGATATGCTCAAACTTTTCCAACGAGATCTCCCTTAACCAATCCCTCAAGCATAATTTGAATCTCCACCTTGTTGTACTATAAGAATGGATGTAGTAGCCAAAGAGGCTGAAGATACCAATTCATTTCCAACAACTCCTATCTCATTAGAGTCGTTGCTAGAATCCAGAAACATTGTGGCGGTGTCGTCTGACATGCCTTCATGCCTTCTTCCCACTATGATCATATCATAGTCACCTTCCATGTCGTTTATTTCTGTAAGGGTTTGTTCCCAACTTATCACCAGCTTCTCTAATAATTCTATGGAGGTATCGGTCATTGACCTCAACCTAAACTCATCCATGCACAAGTCATCAAGTGTCTTTTGCCTCCCTAAGTTTTCCATTGCCTCCAAAATACCAACATTCATATTATCATCAGAGCATACTTCTGCTCCCTCTTTATTTGGTTTAAGGTTAAACCGTATAACGGTTAGCCTAACCTGAGGATGACCAGCCATCCTCCCCGCATACGCTAATGCCTCGCGATCATCTACGCCACCAATGAACAACATGGCAAAGTGGTGACGACAGTTGGAGTAGGTGGATTTACCAAGGCCACGATCCACAAAGACACCTACAGAGCACCGTGCATTTGCAATCAAGTTGTTGTTGAGGCTCTTCAAATGCGAGTTATTTGAATCTTGCAGTGGTCCTCCTCCATCCATAGTTGTAGAATATTGCTTGTGGAATGGGATGATTATAAGGGCAACACGATTCTCCTCCGCCATGCTGCATATGTCTTGGTGCATCGTGGTATAGGCAGACACCGCGGTGAGTGTTTGGACGAAGACGTTGTCTCTTTGTTTGGCATAGAGTTCAAAGGAACTTGAGGGAGAGGAGTTTTCAGACATATATACATCATTGGTGTTGGTAGTATTAGTTCCGGAAGTGTCACGCAAAAGCAACATCGCCGATGTGTGCCCAGTTAGTTCGACAAGGTGGACGGCAAGGACATGAATAGGGGATTGTTTGGTTGGATTAGAAGCATCAAGGAGGTTGATTGTTCCAGGGACATCGCGTGAGGTGTGGATGCATGCGAGGATTCGAAGCTCGGTTTTCGGTCTTAGGCCTCCTATATTCCTCTGTCTGTATTGCGTGGAAGGCCTACTGGTCGACTTGTAAACAATGGCAAGAAACGGCCCAACAAAAAATGTCATCATCCAAATCGCCACCATCATTAGTGAAAAAGTTTGTCTGTTCAAGACCTGGCAACATAAATACCACATAACAAGGATCGATTTCAAAGATACCCAGTATCGAGTTCAACATGCATACATACATATGATTCAGTAATATGTCATATATATATATATATGATGCTGTATAATTATATATATATATATAAATTTAAATATAATTTAGCCATGTAAATTATAGTATAGTATGGTAGTACGGCCACGTGGTATAACTTATGCACACGTGTTATAATATAAGTGGATATTTATTGATACTATTCCCTAAAAGTGGGAAATAGCAACCATATCGTCCACCCATATTATAAAACATGTACAAGCTATATCACATGGTCGTACTCTAGTATCATAATATAATTTCTCGCATGAAGCTATATATATCGATATATTGTACAGTATGTATGTATGTACCTTTAGGTCCCTAGCAGCGTTGAGTATAATCATTGTCAATAAGCCTTTGGTGTTCATGAGAAATCCAAGAGCTAGACTATCCCGTGGTGACATTTTGTTGAGTAAGCCGGCAACGAAAGTGCTTACAATCTTAGCCCCAAAAGCTATGATGAAAACAGCGACTACACGATATATGTTAGTCCCAGTTTTTGCTTCCGATGCTGGATCTCTAAGATTGAGAATATCGTCAACGCTGACTCTTACCCCGTTGACGGAGTAGTAGATAGGCATCAACACCACAGGCACAAAAGTTCTGAGCTTCTTTATAAGAGTGTTTGAGAATTCTCCCCTAGGCATAATAGCTCCAAATACAAAAGGACCTACCATGGAGTGTGATCCACCTGCATCGGTAATTAACCCACAAAGCACAACCCCAGCCATGACATAACATGTAAGCCCGTGGTAGTCGATGTTGTTACTCTCAAGGGCTCCCTCGCGGATTCGGTTAATAATCCGTGAGAGAGCCGGACGTACAACGAAAACGCATAGTCCTACAAAAGCCAAGGTGGACGTCACCGCTAAAATTTGATTATGATTGACTATGGCCATTCCCGTCAAAAGAAGAAACCATGAGCACAAGTCGGAGATAACGGAGGCAGATAAGGCGAGTCCTCCAACATCAGAGTAGAGAAGTTTCAGGTCCGCCAGGATTCCGGCGAGGTCCGAGAAGTTGGTGGTGGCAAGGGCAATGCCCCAAAAGAATGGGCCGTACTTTGTGCCCCTGGCTTTTGTTTGGTAGTCAAAGTCTTTGTATAGCAAATAGCGAAATAAGCCGAAACCAACAAGGACACAAAAGACAATGCCAGCAAGGGCAATGCTGAGTGACTTCTTCCCAGCTCGTAGTATTGGTTTGAAATCAAGCTCTAAACCCACCAGGAACATGTGGTAAACAAGGGCAAAGTTTCCCGCAGTCTCTAACATCAACAAGCTACTCAAAGGAAATATATTTGATTTCAAAAAGATCACAACACCCAATGCCATGCCTCCCTGAAAATTTTAAATTAGTACTGAAAATGCTCTAATGACAATTATTTTTTTTGTGATAAACATAAATTTTCCAAGCACACAGTAACAATATAGAACTTAATTAAGGCTCAAAGTAACCATTTTTTTCGACGCACCTCACCGGGACCCTGTGATTTCGATTTGGCTGATATTTTTCTTGAAAAATGATTTTTTTTCTTCTTCAGATTTATGACAACCACATAAAATAACCAAAATGTCACGCATGTAAAAAGGCTAGGACCATTAGCATGTTATGTCAAGTCATGTAAAACATATATCTAGAGGTACAATCCTTTCAGCATATGGGCAATATGGCGCAGGAGGACTAGTATATATTATTTTCTACCAGTTAACACATGGTCATCAAATATAAACTACGGTGGTGGCCGTCCAAATATTGTAGATTGATATCCGACACCAGACAATATTTACGCCGAATTATAAATAATTTGTAATAGAGTAATAAGGATACGCAGTACTCACAAGAATCTCGGGAACAATGCGTGGTTGGTGCAAGGGTTTGCACACGAGCACCAAAAGATGAGTGAAGAACATGGTGATGATCATTCTCATAACAAGGACGGGGAGAGCTTGCATCAAGGGATTTTGGGCACGCCATAGCCCATATGGGGAAACTTTTCTTACATAGCATAACTGCACTGAATCTTTTGTATCAGCCCTTAAAAAATAAGTTTCCCCGCCTGTACCATTGTTAACCATTATATGTGCTTCTCTGCCCCTTGACGTACGTCTTCCCAAAATTAAGCAGGCCTTCGATCTTCGTCTTCGTCTTCTTTCCTTTGGATTTTGTTCAGCACCAACAACCCTTGTCCAGAGAGACTAAGAAAATAATGGCGTAATATTCCAGAGGAGAAATTGAGGCCCCAATCTCATAGAGAGACAACAAGACTTTTGTTTTTTTGTCGAAAGAGAAGGAGACTGTATATATATACATATGCACAATGTTGTGAGAAAGAGGTTATATGTAACCGATGCACACATAATTTCTTACAACGGCTTAGTTGTAACGTAACGGGTAGAGTTGTTCCGCTATTTTGGGTTGGAAAGTTCTTTTGGCTTCTTACCTGCAGAGAGTTACTCCTCTTTACATGCAAAGAGTCGAAGTTTCTTGTTTTTTGGTTTTTTTTTCTTTCTGTTTTCTCAGTCAAATATTGTATATATGTCATGTCAATATCTATAATTGAGGTATTTATTTGAGCTTGTGGAAATGTAGTGGCAAAGTGATTGTGATCGATATTGGTCCAATCAGATTTAGATCATCTTCTCTCTTGTGATGAACCACTTAGACCCTCTCCTCTCTTGTGAACTGAAGCTCTCATGGAATTATTGAGGTGACGGCTCCTCCATTAAAACATATTTGAGTGGAAATTGGACAAACTAAGCGTTAGAATGGGAATAAGAAATGTAAATAAATGTTTTTTGAGGACATTGAGAGGTCGATAATATTACTATTATTAAACTTACATATACTATACGGATGCTAAAACCTGAATGACCCGAATCAGGATCTTGCTTGGATAAACAATTACTCCAAACCACTACACTAGTGGATCCTTTATAAAATGCAAATAAATGTTAGCTAATGTGTTAAATTTCTTTTAGAAAATTTTAAAAACTATTAAATATTAATAATAATAAAAAAATTCAATTAAAAATAAATAAATAAGAACTAAACAAATAAAATTAAGATCTAATTAAAAAAACCCAAAGACACCGCAATCAAATCTCGCCCACCTCCTCCTCGCCTATCTTAGCCGCCATCACCCTTCTCTCATCTAAAATGCTTGTAGGACTTCGCTGTTAAAGCACAAACATTTACACAACACATTCACTGTTCACATCAAATTACGCTAACGCAATATGATTGTCAATACAAAATGAAAATAATGCACACAACTCATTTGTCTATGCGTATAATGTCAAATTTTCCAGGTTAACGGGCCGAGGGCCTACTCCAACAACACCGATACTGTCCCCACTTTACCACCTGCACAATCCTCAGGTGTGGAGTTTTATCACAAAAGGCCTCGGTGTTAGTTAGAGAGGGGTATTTCTATTTAAACTACTTTCTCTTTGGCCCTCTAGCCGATGTGGGACAACAATGAGTTCCAACACTCCCCCGCACGTGAGACCCCATTTTGTGGGTCACACGTGGAGATCCACACATCGACAACCATGTGGAGTCATTGGGGACTCACCCATCGCACAGGGCCAAACGGGGACCCACCCATCACGTGGCACCTTTGGCCTACGTGGAGCCAAACGGGGACTCACCCATCGCGCGGGGCCAAATGGGGACCCACCCATCACGTGGCAGTACGGGCCCGCAACCTGGCTCTGATACCATGTCAAATTTTCCAGGTTAACGGGCCGAGGGCCTACTCCAACAACACTGATACTGTCCCCACTTTACCACCTGCACAATCCTCAGGTGTGGGGTTTTATCACAAAAGGCCTCGGTGTTAGTTAGAGAGGGGTATTTCTATTTAAACTACGCCCTCTAGCTGATGTGGGACAACAATGACTTCCAACATATAATACATAACAATAAACACTTCATCTTTCCCAATTTTATCTCTCACCTATCATGAAACTTACCATCTTTATCCTATAACTTGTCGATAAATGTGAATTAGGCCAATTGAACAGAGCAGTAAGCTCATGATAGATTAAATTAATTTAAAGTAATTTAAATGATCATTTATATTAAAATAAAAATAAAAGATGAAAGTACCCATGTCAACTGAAAGTTTTTGGGGAACCTACATAAAGTTTTTTCTTCTTTTTTTTTTTTTTTTTTCTCAGTCCAAAAAAGAAAAAAGGGGTCCTGTTTTTACAAGATTTTTCTTTCGGGGCAACGTTATCTGCGACTGCGATACATCAGCAGCTCAGAGGACGATTTCAGTTATCTTTTCTAAAGAAATCTTCAAATTGAAATTGAGACATCTAACATGGTACCGCTCTACAGTTTGAAGAGCCTTAGATTGGATTGTTCAATATTTTCTTGTACATTTGCTTCCAAAACTAAAAGATTTATTGTTGGAGAGCTAAAACCGTCGCAATTTTCTCTTCAAAATCAGTTACTTTACAGACCCATCACCACTGAAATCTCAGAAAATCCAAACAATTTCACAGTCTCTTACCTCATAAACTCATGTGGCTTGTCGCCGGAAGGTGCGATTTCAGCAGCCAAGTGGGTCGAGTTGCAGTCCCCAGAAAGAGCAGACTCTGTTTTGGCCCTTTTGAGAAACCATGGACTCTCTGAAACCCAGATCTCCAAGCTTGTCAGGTCGCGTCCACAACTTCTTTTAGCCAATCCTGAGAAAACCCTTTTGCCCAAGCTTGCGTTTTTCAGCTCTCTTGGAGTTTCAAGGCAGGACCTTGCAAAAACTCTGGCTTTTAATCCGAAGCTTTTATCACGGAGCTTGAAGAAACAGATCATACCCACGTACAATTTCCTTAGGAGTCTGGTTTCTGAGAAAATGCTTATTGCTATTTTCAAGCACAACTCGTGTATTTTCGTGGAAGGTAACTGCAATGTGTTGGCAAATATTGGACGTTTGAGAGAATTGGGTATGCCCCAATCATGCATTTCTATGTTGCTAGCTCACTACACTACCGTTTTGATGATAAATCCTGAAAATTTTGGTCAACTTGTGGCTGAGGTTAAGGAAATGGGATTTAATCTGGAAAAGTCGACTTCAGTGAATGCAATGCGTGCACTGTGTGGTAAGAATAAGCTGATATGGAATCGAAGTCGAGAAGTTTTTAGGAGGTGGGGTTGGTCTGAGGATGATGTTCTCTCTGCTTTCAGGAAGAACCCGCAGTTTATGATTGTGTCAGAGAAGAAACTACTGCAAGCAATGGACCTTTTAGTGAATAAGATGGGATGGCCATCAGAAATGATTGCCAAATATCCAGTGGTCCTGAGCCTCAGTTTGGAGAGGAGACTTATTCCAAGGTGTTCAGTTGTTAAAGTTCTATTGTCAAAAGGATTGGTAAATGAAAACTTGAATTTAGGTTCTGTGTTGCTTCCTGCAGAGAAGGAGTTCTTGGGGAGGTTTGTAACCGGATATCTCAAAGAAGTACCGCAATTGTGGGATGTGTATCAAGGGAAAGTGGATATCCAGGATGTATGATATTGATACCTTGAAATGGCTGAGCTTGTATATAGATTTAACCCCCTGAATATCCAGGTTTGTAACCATCACTCACATGTATTAGCTTGCTTTTGGCACAATATTAGAAGGTTGTCTTGTACCCTAGAACTTGTCCCAACGTGTTATTAAATTCTGCTGGAAGTAAATTCATTTGTTCACTTTTCTACTTCATAGTTATACTTATATATACCTTCTTATTAGATGACTTGCTTAAAGTTTGCCTTACCGCGGTGGTGTTGCCAATCTCCTGCAGTTTATACATTAACATTGGTTAGCCTAGAAAATTGTTTTCATAGAATAGACACATATATTGAGTTTAATCTTGTCCATTTTTGAAGTTACCGCGGTGGTGTTGCCAATCTTCTTTTTTTGGGTTTTTTTTTTCGGGGGGGGGGGGGGGGGGCGGGGTGGGGGGTTGTTGTTATGATTGAAGAAGTAATTTTGAGATGAGCTGTGTGTACTTCAATCAGTTTAGTCTCTGATTGGTATGATTCATGAACATTGACGTTGTAAATAAGAACGCTAGTCATGGATAGGATGTATCTGCATTCTGCACAAAGCGTCTTACACAGTAATGATGTATGACTCTTTCTTTTCTTCCTTTTCCTTTTAGCATACCATCTTTTAGCTTTTTCCACTTGGTGCAATTGCACAAATTGTATTAGTTCATGAAGCTGAGGCATTGTGGAGCAATTGTGGAGGACATCAGTCCTTTCTCCAGCACAAGTTTTTGTGTATGGTGTGGCGGTAAGACAAATTGTTGTTGATACCTTTATTATGTGTTCCAACTTGATCAATATCAATTTTGTTTTGCTAAATCCTAAATACAAATTAGCTTCAAAATGATATCCTAAATCCAAACTGATAGGTTGAATGTGATTATGTGATAGTATTGTTCTTTCTTACGCACCTTATTTGAACATAGTAAATTTGGTGCGCTTATGTTTCAAGTGTCCATACTTGATCATTTTATATATACTGTGCATATAAATATTTAGAGCTCAGTTTTATACTTTGTCCTTGAGGATGTGAATTTTTGTGCCCCCCTTTCTAGAATACAATTGGAGAATTTCCTGTTGCGGTGGAGTTGCCTTCCATAATCTGGAAAATCCTTAGAACCTGAAACTAGAAGGTGAGTTCTATCAGTTGGGATAAAAAGCGAGAAGTGGTTGCTGGAGCCATGAGCTTGTAACGGAGAAAAACTTAGCTGCAACCGGTTCACGCAAGTTTTTCTCCTTGCAATGACAACATGTATATACAGAGCGAGGCTAGAGGGCCATCACATGTAGTGTTAACTGGTTAGGTATTGTGGCAATTGTGCCTTTGTTTTCGATTACAAGTGATGATTGTGACCTAAACATGAATTCATGTGTCAAATATTTTAGAGGTATGTAGGAGATTCTTCATATGTTGTTCAAATTGAAATTGCTGGTTTGTACACAAAGAAATTGCTGGTGACAAGCTTAAACAACATGAAAACAGTATTGAACACCTCACTAACTTAAGGTCTTGTGTTGAATTGCAAATCAGATTGAAAACAAGTCAAACAATTGATAAAGATTTGTAAGAGCTAATCAAGAAAGATACACTACACTGGAAAAATGTTATTGTTAGAATCATTGCTGTGGTGAAATGTCTTGCTACACATAATTTGGCATTTCGTGGAACAAATGAAAAAGTTTATGACAATGGCAATGGTAACTTTTTAGGCATACTTGAAATGATTGCTGAGTTTGATCCAGTCATGCAACATCATTTTCGTCTCATTCAAGATAAGAAAATTCATTATCATTATCTTAGTCATAAAATTCAAAATGAGTTGATAGCAATTTTAGCATCAAATGTTAAAGTTGCAATCATAAAAAAAATTAAAGAGGCAAAATATTTTTCAGTGATTCTTGATTGTACCCCTGATGCAAGTCACAAAGAACAAATGACTTTAATATTAAGGTGTGTAGATGTTTCATGTACCCCTATAAATATAGAAGAGTACTTTTTAGAGTTTCTAATTGTGGAGGATACATCTGGATTGGGAATTTTTAATGAATTACAAGCTGTAATAAAGTCCCTTGAACTTAATATTGATGATGTGAGGGGGCAAGGTTATGATAATGGATCGAATATGAAAGGAAAGAACCTAGGTGTACAAAAAAGATTACTTGACATAAATCCTAGAGCATTCTACATGCCATGTGGTTCTCATTGTCTTAACTTAATACTTTGTGATATGGCCAAGTCATGTGTTAAAGCAAAATCTTTTTTTGGAGCATGTCAGTGCATATATACGGTATTCTCTAATTCAACAAAAAGATGGAATGTGTTACTTGATTATATAGATGGTTTAACCTTGAAATCATTGTCAACTACACGTTGGGAAAGTCACATTGATAGTGTCAAAGCAATAAAATCACAAGCTGCCCAAATCAGAGATGCTTTATTTAAATTAGCATAAATTAGTGAAGATGCTAAATTGAGTAGGGATGCTCAAAGTTTAGCATCGGGAGAGCTTTCAAGTTTTGACTTCATATTAAGCTTGGTTATTTGGCATGACATATTGCACAAGATTAACTTAGTTAGTAAAAAATTACAATCTGAAGACATGCGTCTTGATGTTGCTGTAAAACAATTAGAAGGACTTGTTGCATTTTTTGAAAACTATAGGATAAATGGGTTTATTTCTGCCATGATTGATGCTAAAGAAATTGCATTTGATATGGGAATTGAGCCTGTATTTCCTAAAAAACGTCAAATGTGTAGAAAGAGGCATTTTGATGAGATTTCCAATAATGAAAGGGAAGAACAATCAGCTGAAGAATCTTTTAGAGTTAATTATTTTCTTGTCATAGTAGACATTGCTCTCGGTGAATTGAAGAGTAGGTTTGAACAATTGCATTGCTTTGAATCTATTTTTGGGTTCTTATTTGATGCTGCAAAGTTGACTTCATTGGATGATAATCAATTGAAAGTTTCTTGTGTGAATCTTGAAAATGCTTTGAAAAATGGTGATGTATCAGATGTTGAAGCATGTAATTTACTGTCAGAATTACAGGTGTTGCAAGTGATGTTACCAAGAGAAGCATGTGAAACGGAAAAACCATGGACCTCCATTAAAATTCTAGAATTTGTAAATAGTGTGGATATGTTTCCAAATGCAATGGTTGCTTATAGGATATTATTAACTATACCTGTCACAGTGGCATCTGTTGAAAGAAGTTTTTCCAAATTAAAATTATTAAAATCTTACTTGCGAACCACCATGGCTCAAGATAGGTTGAATGGACTAGCAATATTGTGCATTGAAAGGGATATGTTAGAAAATATTAAATATAATAATATAATTGATGATTTTGCTTCTAAAACTGCAATAAGAAGACATTTTAAATGATATTTTGTTATTTTGTAGGTGCATATGGTGGTAATTTGCTATGATGTGGAAGATATTGCAGCATGTAGACATTGAAAGTTAATTTGTTGTTGAATGTACAATTGTTCTTCATTGCCTTTTGTAAACTCTTCTAATTTTAATAAAATTAATTATTTGATAAAAATAAAATATATAATTATTAATTTATGTATAAAGGGCACACTCCTAGACTTTTGCCCAGAGCCTTCAATCACCCAGGGCCGGCCCTGCAAAGAATTGCCCTAATGTGCGTGGCAGGTGTAACTTGCCAGGTGTAGGAAGCACCGTATAACTATCCAACGAGCAAACGCAAGATCACTATCCAACGTTCTGCAAGATGTGTGTGCTACTTCCTGTACCTCCATTTCCCAAAAAAGCTTCCAAAAAAAAGCTTCCAAAGTCTTCCAACTCCTCCAATAAAATATAAATAGACTTGAACGATTCCAAAAATTACAAAATCTCCAAAGTTTTCAACTTATCACCACTTTGAGCCAAAAAAATTCTTTTTCACAGAGTGGCTCCAACTAAAATTTGAAATATCTTATGTGGCTTACATTTCACATGAGCCCTTGGTCTTGAGGAGGTGATGCATCCAAAGGGCAACTTTTATAGCCAACCCTCTAGCCTCACGAACCTCAGAACGTGCACGGAAGTTGAGTCTCGTGGTGGCACGTTTGTGGTATGTGGCTGTGACCGTAGGAGGCTTCTAACAGTAGGATGTTTGAGGTGATCTGATGAACCTCACCCGTTTTATATTTTCTAGCAATTGCCATTGAAGAAATAGTGGTTGAGTCTTCGAAATTCACTCTCAAGGAAAGGAAATGTTGGGTTAAGGGTTTCTCCATAAACCCCAAAACTACCAATTTTCATGAGCTTTTCTTGGGTTTTTCGCCTCTTATCCGTATCATATTGAGTTACTTATGAGGCCTAAGTAGGGAATATTAGTGTCCTAAAACATATGGAAGAAAGAGAGATGGTTACGAGATTCATGTTAGTAGTAGTTGTTTCATATGCAAGCAACACTCAACCTAAAGCCACTTCCAAATGATGCTATATGTTTGGGATATGAGTACAAGAAATGAAGCTGCTCTCAAATCTCAATGATCCCATTTGTTGGAGGAATGCTAACTCCCAAATCGAGAATAACTCCTACGTAATGAGAATGTCATTGTAGCAGTATTTCAAGCTATCACACATTATTTTGTAAAAAATTTAAACACATAATAAGGTGTCGGAAAAATATGAACACGCGTGAGTGACTTAAAATAAACATCTTCATTCTAGGAAGTTATGGTTAAAACCCTTTTGAACCCCTGTTTTAGTTAAATAAAAATCCCTTTTCGTTCAAAAAGTTAAAATAAACCTTTTGGACCGAAGACCCGCTAGGATTTTAGAAAACAAATTGTTCATCTTCTTCATCGTTTAACAGGGCCCCATCTATCATGGTTCTGCTCTTCAAATTGAAGAACCTCAGATTGGATTGTTCTATATTTACTTGCACATTTGCTTCCAAAACTAGAAGCTTTGTGGTTGGAGACCTGAAACCCTCGCATTTCACTCTTCATCCTCAGTTTCTTTACAGATACAGCACCACCGAAATCTCACCAACCCAAAACGATTTCACAGTCACTTACCTCATAAACTCATGTGGGTTGTCCCCAGAAGATGCAATTTCAGCGTCCAAGATGGTCAAGTTGAAATCTACAGACAGAGCAGACTCTGTTTTGGCCCTTCTGAGAAGCCATGGCCTCTCTCAAACCCAAATCTCAAAGGTTGTCAAGTGTTGCCCAAGAGTTCTTACATCCTGTCCCGAGAAAACCCTTTCCCCCAAGCTTCAGTTTTTCAGCTCTGTTGGAGTTTCAAGGGAGGACCTTGCAAGATCTGTGACCGCTAATCCATGTCTCTTGACAGTAAGCTTGAGGGAACGGATTGTACCCACTTATAATTTCCTTAGGAGTATGATTTCTGAGAAAAATGTCGTTACTGTTTTCAAGCGCCGGTCACGGGTTTTCTTGGGCAATCACTGCAATGATGTGGTGCCAAATATTGGGCTTCTGAGAGAACTGGGTATGCCTCAATCTTCCATTTCTGTGTTACTAGCTCATTACATTCATGTTGTGATGCACGAGCATAAAAAGTTTGGTGAAGTTGTGGGTGAGGTGAAGGAAATGGGATTTAATCTGGAAAGTTCGAATTTCGTGTTTGCACTAAACGCATTGTGTGGTAGGAACAGTAAGTCAATATGGAAACGCAGTCGTGAAGTTTATATGAGGTGGGGTTGGTCTGAGAATGATGTTCTCTCTGCTTTCAGGAAAAATCCGGAGTTTATGATTATGTCGGAGAAGAAAATAATGCGAGTAATGGAATTTTTAGTGAATAAGATGGGATGGCCGTCAGGAATGATTGTCAAACACCCGTGGGTTATGCGTCACAGTTTGGAGAAGAGAATAATCCCAAGGTGTTTGGTTGTTAAAGTTTTGTGGTTGAAAGGTTTGATAGATGAAAACTTTAGTTTGGGATATGTGATTCAACCGGACGAGAAGCTCTTCTTGGAGAGGTTTGTGACCAAATATCAAAATGAAGTACCTCAGTTGTGGAATGTGTATCAAGGGAAAGTTGAAATCGAGGATGTATGATCTTGATACGTTGATGCTTCATCACTCACTTGTATCAGATTGCTTTGGGACAATATTATAAGGTTGTCCATAAGTAAATTTATTGTTTGCTCTCATACTCAATTTCTAGCTGCTTACATTTATGTGTACTTTCTTATTAGAAGACCTGCTTGAGTTGGCCTAGCTGCTTTAATTTATATGTACTTTCTTATTAGAATAACTGCTTGACTTGGCCTGCTGTCTTTGGCGTCACCAATCTCTTGCATTTTGTGTTCTTGAGTTTGGGTAGCCATATCTTGCATCCATTGTGGTTCAATCAAATTATGAGATATCAACAGTTGTCATTGCTTTACTCCCTGCTCTGTTAATAATGTCCTTCACTTGGTTGATTTGTAGGAGACCAGATCAATAAGGCATCAAAACGCTGGGTGTGTTAGCCTTTTCTGATGAGAACTTAATGGTGAAGAACACAATATATTCAGTGCTTGTGGCTGTTGATTGGGTTTTTAAAGTTTAAAAACCCGGCTTTGATGGGATGTGTAATGAAGGGTGATTTGGAAATTGGTATTTTTGGGGATGAATCTATTCAGTAAGCCGCTGGAGGTTTGCTGATCTCAAGAGAATGTTAGTTCGTTGGATGATCGTTTTGTGGTATGACTTCATTTTTTTATTTTCGACATCTTGGCATGCATGCCATTTAGATTCATTTAGTGCTCCAAGCCATGAGGATATAAGTGCCTGAATCTGATTTTCCAGATGTTATTAGTCAGTACTGGCCTATTTCAGAAGTGTAAACATGTTCAATGACACTGCCAAGAAAATGAAAAAGTACAATGCTTTTACCCATTTCTGGGTTTGATTCCCGTAGACAATAGACAATCTGAGGTTGAGTCTCATTGCAATGATCTTTTCTTTGTTTTTTTTCCTAAGATTACATACATTGAACGCAGACAACAACTTAACTTTTTTAATCAGTTGAGAAATATTACAGCAGGTATATCTGCACCTCTTTATTAATTTTCAAATGGTTGGCACCTTGTAATACTTCTTACAGTGGAAGTCACCTTGTCATGATCCGGTAATGTGTCATAGACATGTTTTGTTCCTTATTTGAAAATATGTGCCTTATTGCTATAATGAATCTGCAAATTCATTGCAACTGCTGACTTGTCATGATGCAGATCATTACTTTGCCCCTAATTTGGCAGACAGTGAATTCTTTGCCTTGCATATCAATTGGAGGTGCACGTATTCTTATGCCCTTATTTGAATTTGTCACGTTCTTCAAGTATTGCTGTCTACACATATCAGTAGACTACATTTCTATCATCGAGTCCTTGTAGTATTGAAGTTGTCTAGAATGGATTTGGAGAATTTTCTGCATGGAGAGGATTTGCCATTCGATGCTTGGAATTTGGAGAATGCAAATAAGATTTTGAATCAGAACAAATAAGGTCTTGAAGCTAAAATAAAGGTGAATGAATCATCAGCTGGAGACTTGCTCTTGATAGGTAGCTTGCTTTTCTGTGGGGCCATATGAGCTTCTAATTTCACAAGGCTATCTACTTGGCCCTGTAGCATAGGTGAGGCTCCAACGATTCGTATCTGCATTGAGTAGTTTGGAGATGCTGTAATGTAGTGGTAGGGTTCATGTGACTTGAATTATCTTCATGGAGGAGGAGGAAGTTGGGTTAAGGCAACATAGGTCGCCTTTGGAAGCGTAGCTGCATTCTTATTGCGTGTCTACAGAGATGTACTACCATCTGCACTATGCATCCAGCCTAAAGCAGACATCTTTGCATTTGTACATATGAATATAGATAAGTCAGAAGCAGACATCATCCTTAGTAGACACAAGAAGAGATTTATAACACTCTGACTTGTGTGGTATCAGATGTTTTTAAATTTCAAATTTGCAATGGCATGGATGTAATGCCCTGATTACTGGTTTTATGACTTACTGAATTGATGTTATTTCATTCCTGCATATGTTACACACTTTTGTAACATCTTGCTAGACAACTTTCTCTTTCTTTAAGGTGGTCTGTCGTTGAAATAGATTGAGGAATATACGATGTTATTTTAGTTTAGTTTTACTTCATTTGGTGGATGCTTGGATGAAGCCTGTTCAACCTATATACTGGTAATAGAGATCCTAATGTGTATGAACGTGTATGTACGTATATTTACGTATTGATTTTCAAGCTTTATCGAATCTAAACTAATTGTTTGGGATGAGCTGTATTCTTGAATCATGTTAGTCATGGACAGGATGTACCTGCAATGTGCAAAGACATGATAAAGGTGTTCATTTTCATTCCTCTTTCTTCATTTGCCTCTTAGAATACCTTATATGAGCTTTCCACAAGTTTTAGGCATGGTGCAGTAACCGTGGATGTCATTCGTTGATGCATTAACAATCAAGATTAGTTTGGTTTTGCTAATACCTAAATGCGAATTATCTTCAACCCTGGACGAAAGTCATATTGAGTTGGGTGAACCACATAAGATCATGACCTGTTGATACGATTTTGGGCATCAAACATAAACTATAACACCCTAAATTTTTTCCCTAAACACATGTTTCAAATATAACACCCTTCCAGAGATAAATTTAGGCTAATGATTTCAGCACTCAATTTTAGTCTCGTGTACTCCTCTCGTAAGTGCTGAAAAAGATTATAAAATATTCAGTTTGGAGCGCGCACGGCTAAAAGAGTAGTGTGAAAATCACTACAATCCTTAAAAGACATAAGCATGTTTTCCTAACTTGCACAACCACTAGCTTATCACAGTCTACTTATCTTATCAAATTTATTTACCAAATTAACTTTTATTTCAAGAAATATCAAAATGTTACAATACGCATCTCTTGTCAGAACAAATGGTCTCATTAAGCTTTCACATGAAAGTTGACCACTGTCGACTGTCGATCTTATATATGTAGATAGTACATTGGTTTTTTTTTGTTTTTTTTTTTTGTCTTTTTTTTATGGGTCTAAAATACTGCTTTGCTTTCCACTCGCAAGTACATTCCTTTTTTTTTTCTTTTTTTTTTCAGTTGGGTAGGGTAGTTTCACTTGGTATGATTGACAAAAACATTGCAACTGCCACAACTGAATTTTTCCTCCTTGCATTTGGCTGCTGCAGCTAGCATACCATTAGAAACATAACAAAGTAAGCCATGCACAAATTTGAACTCTGGGATTAAATAAACCATAAATAAACTAGTATTAATAAAAGAAAATTATATATGGGTAATTACAAATATATTATTAACTATAAAATTCAAATTTGATCAAAGTTTCTGAGCACATCCAACTCAAAATGCCCAGAAAACGGTTCGAACAAAGCATCGGAGCAATTCGGAAACTCAAAAAACGAGTTCGAGAAAGGAAGCTGAGGCAACAACACATGATCACGATCATGATCCACACCCTTCAATTGTTGCTCATGAGTAAACTCATGAACATTTTGAGAATGGGCACCTTTGGTCTCCATGAAACGCTCAGCATCAGAGTCTCTACCAGTAAGCTCCTGGACAAGAGCCCTAAACTTAGAAGCACTTGTCTTCACCTTCATAGGGCTTGATATGTACACAACCTTCACACCCTTTGATCTGCTTCTCTTGCTCTGCTTGCGGGGGCTCTTCATGTGGTTCTCACCAAGCACATCCATTACCAGAAATTATCAAACACCTTTGAAGCACAATGCGTACCACACAAAAAAAAAGGAGTGTGTCTAAAAAAGTGTGGGCAGAGTTGGGCACGAATTGTGATGGCCAATTTTCCCTAGGGTTGCATAAGCATATATAAGGTACGGATAAAGACTTTTGGGGTCTCCTGGGCGTTTCTTGGAAGGAGAGGTTGGAAGAAAAAATGAAGGGGTTTGATTCATGAATTGGAAAAATGGAAAGTATAGAAGATTCTTGTGAAGATACTTACATGACCCGCATGCTTTTAGATATTTTGTGCCACCTGGCGTATTTCATAAATAATTTAATACACGAAATAATTTTTCGGTGAGACAGTAATACCTTCATATTATATTATTAGGTTTTTCATGTTAGGACGTGTGTGAATTTGTTTATATAATTACGTAAATATGAACATGTTGCAGCTATTTTATAGTAATTATGTTGTCCATTCATGTTATAACAAGTCGATTGATAACAATACGTGTCGGTATTCCAGTACCACATAATAATTTCTTTTTCGGTGAGACAGTAATATCTTCATATTATATTATTATGTTTATCATGTTATGACGTGTGTGAATTTGTTTATATTATTATGTAAATATGAACATGTTGCAGCTATTTTATAGTAATTATGTTGTCCATTTATATTATAACAAGTTGATTGATAACAATACGTCTCGGTATTCCAATACCACATAATAATTTCTTAAGATATACGGTATAACTTAAGGCTTGACTTATTAAGGCAGGGTTTCAACGTAACAAAGCAACTCCGCAAGTCTGGATAAAACTCACGTGCGCAGCCTCCTATGACTTGAATGAAAATTTGGTTTCGTGGAGTCTTGGAATCTCAGACGTGGCTGTAAGGTATTGGTTAAAGATAATAGGGCCGGCTTGTGGAATTGTGGTGGTTTATGAATTGACCAATTAACTTGGGGTATGGTTTATCTATCACATGTGTTAAAAATACAAATGATGATGGGGTGTGGGTTTCTCCTAATCCTCAAGATAAGATCTGATGAATATAGTTTTACTATTTTATTTACAAAGATATTATAAATGCGAAGTCCGATGGCATTTCACCTTGTTTAAGTGGAGAGAGACTTTTATCTAACGGGTATAACACTTTTTGCTATTCTCGACCAATAGAGCAATGACACGCGAGATAACTTTTTCATATGTCATTGCATTATTGACCGAAATAGCAAAACAGTGGTATTCCGTTATAATAAAAAAATTCCTAATCCAAATAGTCAAACACACAGTAATGCCACAAGCATATAAGACAAATCTCAAAATTTTGAAATCCAACTGGTGAAAATATTAGCATAATCATACACTAGCTTTGCTTTAAATCTCATTTAATCCTACAAGACATTAGTATATATATGTATAAGGAAAACATATTGGTATATTACTTGCTATATCATTTGATGATTAAATTTCATAAAAAGTTTTGATAACTCTTTTTTTCATCTTTTTTATAAATGGGGACAAAAATTTGTGCATAGGCCATCTTCAATTGAGAGGAGACATGAGTAGGTTTTGATAACCATGACTTTGACTAAGAAAAATATGTGGTATTTAAGCAAATGGGGACAACTTTATCATATGGCTTTATGGGAAGAGAAACTCTCATACAACGAGAATAACACTCTTTGCTATCTTCAGCCAATGACGCAATAACATGTACGAAATTTTTTCACACGCCATCGTATTATTAGTCGATAATAACAAAACAGGACTATCACAGTTACAAGTAAATTTTTTCACTTTAATGGGACACCTTGTCAGATGTCTTCTTCCTAGTTTAGTGACTCATAGTTGCCAACTGCTAAAGCAATGTACTTATAACTTTATATAATAAAACTGTAGTAATACTATTTTTTTTCTTTTGATGAAGTGTACCAAATTTTTTAGTTTTATTTTATAGAGAAAAACGTGCCTTCAGAAATCATTTCTACTTTGTTTTTTTTCTTCTTGCTTTGGTGATTACATACCTACTTGGTTATTCTATTCTGAAAAAAAAAATTGAGACAATATTATTCAACCAATATCACATTAAGAAATCATTCCTACTTTTATTGCCAACACCACCCATCTAGAAGACTATTTATTTCTTCCTTTTCTAGAAATTTCTTAATTTATTTACATATATTTCTCTTTGAATCTGATGGTTTTTTCTTTTGCATTTCTTTGAAGGGATTTTTTCAACTCTTTTATTTATTTATTTATCTATTAATAAAAAACGTATGTTCACACGTAAGGTGCAACATCATGAGACCACGTGGCAATAACACGACCTCTCAATCATAGATGGATGATGATTTCAATATTTTTATCAAGTAATATAATGATTGTATGTGAAATGAAGATGAAGTCATGTTGGAGATCATCGTGGCTTGACCTTCGAGAAATACATCGTATATGCAACTTGCAAGTAATCTCTCAAAACTCCAGTGTCACGTCACCCACCATTTTCAACAGGGTCCATTTCCAAAGAAACCCTTTTGTCCTTTTTCTTTTTAAAAAACTAGTGATTTTATTAATTATTATATACAATAGAATGCTGAAAATACATGAACCTTAGGTCATCGTAAGAGAAAACTTTGTACTTCTCTCTTCTACTCCTTGTGAACTCCGGCTAGATTGCAGCCGTGATTATGCTTCATTATTATTTCTCATATGAATAAACGACATGCTTATACTTTATGATATCTTAAAAAGGAATTCTTAGACTTGTGACTTTGATAATTGATTCTCCCAAATCCTCGCCTCCTATCTCTCGAAAAACTCTCTTAGAGTTGTTTTCACTTTGAAGGGAGAGGAAGCCACTATTCTTCCTCCCTTTTTCCCTATTCTCTTCCTTCCTCTCTTCTCCCCTCATTTTCAAAGACAAAAAGTTTTCCCTATTTTTCTTTGTTTTGTTATGATTTTCCTTCAACCATCACAATCGGTTGCATCTTGGCGTTGAATATCCACTTGCGTTTTAGTGTCCGATCTCCACCACCATCCTTTTGGTAGTTTCTTTATGTTCGGAATAAGTCATAGAGACTCTTTGGGTTTTCTGTGTAGTTTTCACATTTCCTTTTGTGAGAGCTTTTCACATCTTCTTTGTAAGAGCTTTTCATCCCTCCTTTATGTGAACTTTTCATCTCTCATTTGTAGGAGCTTTATTTGTATTGTTATGGCTTGGTTTTTTCAAGCTTTATCTTTTTTTATTATTATTCTGAGTTTGCAATCTTAGTTGGGATGCCTGTACTAGAGTGTTTTCAATCTTGTGTAATCGTTAGTAGAGTCGCACTAGATTGTCTTAATTTTGATATTAGACTGCTGCGTTATTGTAATGGCCCTTTGTGGCTAGTGGCTAGTGACTTTTTTGGCTGGATTACGAATGCAATCCTATAATTTCTCAACCATATATATATATATATAGCTTCCATTGAGGGACACCCTTGTAGGGCCCACTCCGCATTGTATTTTACTAATCCAAATTGTCTATATTTTAAATAATCATTCAAAGATCATCTCTACAAAATATACTTGAATCCGATATCATTTGACCACCCAATTAAGTTAGTGAAATTTTAGTACTTTCTTGAAGCACATTGTTCATTGATTTTGTAGGACACAATTGGATGTCGAAACGGTTTCCAATTTGTCTAATTTTTTGCAAGGATGATCTATGAATGTAGACTTAAAAATTAGATGGTTTGGATCGTTGAAAAAAAAAATCGTAGGGAATTCTAAAGGGTGTCCCTCAAATAAAATTATTTACGGGATCCCTCAATAAAAGGGGACTGTATATATAAATAGAATTTTTTTTTCTTTTATATAATTGATATTGGAAGAGGGGGATTTGAACATAAATATAAATAGATTGACAATACCACATGACCACATTTCTCATTAATGGCATGTATACTAATCTGTAATTGGATTAGGAGGAATTGAATTGATGATGAATTTAATTGAGAAGGAATTGGATTGAGGAGAATTAGATTCCAGATTCTTATTGAAGTTGTTTACAAAACCATATGGATTGAGGGGAGTTAGATTCCGGATTCCTATTGAAGGGCTCGTTTGGGAATGCTTCTTTAGGAAGTACTTCTGTTCATAAGCGCTTCTAACAAAAGCGCTTTTATTATAAAAATCTTGAATTTTCATAAAAAATTAAAGTGCTTTGTGGAAAAGCACTTGGGAGTGGGAGTGCTTCCTGAAGAAGCACATAGCAAGTGCTTCTCCAGGAAGCGCTTCTAAATTTTTTTGCCAAACGCTGTTAAAAGCGCTTTTAGTTATTAAAAAGCGCTTTTGGCCCTTTCAGAAGCACTCCCAAACAGGCCCGAAGTTGTTTACTAAATCATATAGAATTGGGGTAAGAGCGGTACTAATTACTAAAATATAATCATTGTTGGGTTAAAGTAGATGGCGAATTTGAAAATTTGAAAATTATATGAGGATATAATGGGTAAAAAAGATGAATTCATGATGGGTTAGTTCTCCAAGAATTAGAATACCCCCTCTCATTCAAGAATTGAATTCTTCCAAAATCAGGAATTCAATTCCTAATTTTTTGTGAACCCCACTTACTTTTCAATTCATTAATGTGAAGTAAACGCAGGAATCCTCTATATGTGGAATTCAATTCCTAATGAGAATTCCAATTCCTGATTAGTAAAAACACCATAAAAAGTTATGATGTGGTAAACCAACTAATTCTTATGTTGTATGCAAATTTCTCTTACCAAATATATGACGAAATAAATATATGGTATATCAACATACATTAAAACAATAATTCACCTGATTAGCTGTTCAGGTTTTTTCTTTTCTTGTTTTGCCGAGAGACTTGGGTTTGTAGCATAGGAGTAAGATTTTGCAAAGTGAAAATGGCTGACCATGAAACAATTGGTTGGTTAGTTCTTCTTGCAAAAGAGCTAGCGTGGCAAGAAGAATGGCTCAAGAATCAGGGTAAGTTGGCAAACCCTTCTTTCATAGTAAGTGTATCTCTCTGAAATCAACTGCTGTAAATGGGAGAGAACTTGAGTGCCAAACATTGCTTGATGTGAAAATTCGATTAATAAAACAGTCAAAGCCATCATGCATTTCATTATCCAAAATTCATTTCGAAACTCAGTCAGAATTACATCAACAATCATAACTATTATTAACAATAAACCAAATACATGTGGATCATTACCAATGGCACTACTGCGTCTTATAATGACTACAATGAAGGTAAAAAATTACAGGATTAGCACTAACGATACAATTTATGCGGCTACGGCATCCGAAAAAGTTTTAAAAAAAATCTATAGAAGAAAATTTTGTAACCATGTCCAAGTAATACCAGTGCTGTACTAGAGAAAGTCAATTACTATTCAGATGCTTTGCAGACCACAGTTTTACCAATCAGTTTGGGAGCAACTGCATAAGCATTTCACTCTCTTGGACGGGCAAGCCAGAGCGAACTAAGAGCCCGTAGCCGCGAGAAATAATCATTTATAGCCAAAAGGGCACGAGCTGACTGGCGGGTGGTCAATATTCGATGCATTTGTTGCAGTGTTTGTTGCCGCAAATTGTCAGCCTGATGTTATTAGCTCGTCAGTAAATAAGGCACTTTAACAGGAGAGATTGAAACGCATTAAATATTTTTTATAGGCTTATTTACTGTTTCACTCTCTGAAACAGATGCTTGGTCTCACTTTACCCCCTTAAACTGAAATTTTCTCACTTAACCCTTTCAATCTCTAAAAATTGTTGAAATTTTCACTTTACTACTTCCGTCCATTTCCATCCACAAAACCGTTAAATGTGCTAACGTGGCATGGGCATTCTAGTAATTTTAACTCCTTATCTTCTCTCTCTCCCTCTGCCTCTCTCTTCTCTCCCCTCTCGGACCCAACCTCCATCGCACCCCACCCTCACCCCGTCCCCCTCCTCCCTCTTCTCTCCTCTGCCAATCACTTCTCTCCCCTCCACTCGCCAGACCCAACCCCCACCCCAAACCTAACCCTCCATGGAATAACTCAGCACACCCAAACCACCACCACTCAAAATTTAAAAAAAAAACTCATCCACAACCGCACCCCATCTTCTATCTTGGTAGAGAGAGAGAGAGAGAGAGAGAGAGAGAGAGAGAGAGAGAGGCATATAGAAGAAAGAAGAGGAGGGAGGGGTGGGGTGCGATGGAGGTGAAAGAAGAGAGAGGCAGAGGGCGGGGAGGGGTTGGGATGGGATGTAGGTGTGCTAGGGGTTAGGTCTAGGGAGGGGAGGGGAGAGGAGTTAAGCAAAGAGGAGAAAAGAAAAGAGAGGAGGGAGGAGGGGGCGAGGTGTGATGGAGGTTGGGTTCGGGATGGGAGAGGAGAGGGGCAGAGGACATAGTGAGAGAGAAGAGAGATGATAAGGAGCTAAAATTACTAGAATGCCCATGCCACGTTAGCACACTTAACGTTTTTGTGGATGGAAATGGACGGAAGTGTTAAAGTGAGAAAATTTCAGCAATTTTTAGAGATTCATGGGATTAAGTGAAAAAAATTTAGTTTAAGGGGGTAAAGTGAGACCGAGCGTCCATTTCTGGGGGTGAAACAGTAAATAAGTTTTTTTTTTTAAAAACCCAACAGTGAAAAATGATTTATAGGTTTTAGGCAGGTAAAACAAATTCATGCCCAATGTCTTGCCCTTCACACTGAAAACAATGAAAAAAGAGGTTTTGATAGGTTGATGGCTGATCTAAAACTATCCTTTCAGAAAAATTATTCATTCCCTGAACCCAATCAGTTTAGCCACGTCCAAAATACAAAATGTCCATAAGTATTTAAAAGAAATATTGCAAAAAAAAAAAAAAAAAAAAAAAACAACAACCATAAGCATTTCAAATAATACATATTTCAGAAATCCAACTAAACATCTAGCTGTTCTGACATTATCGCATTTCCGAGAAAGAAGTTAAGCTGGGACTGGTCTATGGGCTCTTTTATTCTTTTCCTATCTTATTCTTTGATGTATTTATGCAGATTACCAGTTTCATTCCTAAGGCTAGTATTTATGTATTTTATGTTATAGTACTGACTACAGAAACGAATAACCAAATAAAGAACTATAATGAATTACCTGGCGGATAAACCCTTCAAGGGTCCCTAGCTTTCCCATTGCCATGGCCATTTGACCCATGTAGTTTGCCACATTCCCAGAGGAACCTGAGGAGCCAAGAGATCCACTGGACAAAGTCTCCGCTAGAGATTGTTGCAATGCATCCATCCCTTGAGATAAGGCATCTTCTGCCTGTTGGGAGGATTGCTGCAAGTTGGTAATCCCCACCAACTGCTGCTCTGTTAGAGGCTCCAGCTGATTAACAAGAAGCTGCACACATAATCATTCATTTTAATTTTATAAGCCGGATTAAGACCAACAAATGATTCAAGACGTCAAATACAAAACAGTCATGGTTCATTGAATACTTACAAAGAAAAAAAAAATACAGAGCATAAGTTGAAACTTCTAGCAAATAGAAATTGCAAGCACATAATATCAACCTAGAAAGTAGCGAAGTTAGGGATACAGAAAATGATTTCCACTGCGTGTTAAGAGAGACTTGAGAACTAATATGAATATCTGATCTCAACAGGGGAATAACTGAATAAGAATATGAAACAAGAGTTGGCAAAGCACTGCACCTATATTGAAAAGCAATGCATCTTTATGCCCAAGTCTTTATCCCTTCCACAGTAACATGGGTATAAAAATATCCTACCATTTATCCTAAAATGAATGAGTCCAACAAGGAGTATGTTTGCAGAACATACATCTCCGGTGACCACCAAACTAAAAAGACACAATGAGATGGAATTCTTCCATATCTAATACGAGTGACAGATCGGTATATAACCCGAGAAAAAAATTTGAAACCTGAAAAATGGGCGGAGCACAAGGCTCGGATTCACCTACAAACAAGACTTTTGAATCATATATAATTTCAAGAATTTTATTCGAATTCACATGCAATATTTTTTTTTCCTTTTCAGTATCTTTTGAACACTTCAGCTAATTCTCATTTCCATGTCTCGCCTTGTTATTCCTCATTAAAGGTTCAAATGACTAAACTGAAATGGGGAATCTTTCAATTCAACAGCATTCCAGAACTACGCACCTATGATATCGAAGCAAGATAAAGAGCCTCACCTTCAGGAGCTCAGATGAACGAAAACCACCAAGCCACAAGAAACACCTCTCAGCAGGTGTTTTCCACATGCCAGACAACAAATGGAATACATCAGCTTTAGCTGCTGTACCCTTCAGCCTAAAGATCTCATCATAGTGCGCCAAGATTCCATCTACAATAGTACGAAGCTCTGCATCACTTGCATGAGAATTTACTGCTGATCTCAGTTCATTAATTTGCCGATTTTGCTCTTCCTGCCACCGTCCATATTCTACATCGAACGCCATGGCCCCTGCAACGAATACAGTGAACAAGATAACCTACCTCATCCACTGGAACTAAAGTAAGAGAAGAGGACCAAATTGAAAAACAAGATAATACTATATTTTTGTCGTAAGCCTGTTTGATGCAAACAAACACTTGAATTGCATTAAAATGCACATTTTGATAAAATTTTAATAATAAAAAAATGTTTCATGGCAATCTCGCCATTTTTATACTTCTATATAAAATTGGAGTGATTGCAATATTCCACTTGAAAGGCATCTGAAAGTAAATTAGCCAGGTTCATGTATGGAATGAAAATTACTATTCTCAACTTCGGTAAAGACCCATTAACCAAAAATATCTAGAGACTGAAATTTATAATTTGAAATAATACCCTCTCACATGTCAATTTGCTCCTTAGTGGAAATTTATAAATTACATATAAAAAAAGATGATAGGAAAAGGTGGGGCAGTTCGCAGGAAACTTTATATAAGGCAGATCTTAAAATCAAAGATGTTGGTAGAAAAATTACTTTCTAATAAATACCCCAAGGTTCTTTCCTTCTTTTTTTCTGTTAAGGGTAGAGAATTCCCATTGAATATTTCTTTCAATAAGAAACACAAAACAACCAGAATATACAATGTAAGGTGGACAAGAAATCCATCAGCATAATATGACAATCTGAAACAAAATCACATAAAAGACTCAAAATATCAAGGTCGCACAATCAATAATAATGAATGGGAGGCCTTTAAAATGCTTAGTCAAAGAACCCCGTTGGAGCTAAATATCTAATCCAGTCCCAAAGTAACTCTGCATCTTCTTCCTTGCCCCCTCCAAGAGCCTCCTATTCCTTTCCAGCCAAACATTCCACATAAGAGCCAAAACAGCATATCTCCAAGGAGAGAGCATCTTTTGCCTCAACTAAAAAAACCCACTGACAACAATGAAAAACAGTTCCCCACACACATCCACATCATTTTTTAACTCCAACAAGTGATCCCAAATCTTTCTAGGAAACAGACAATGTATAGAAATATGGTCAGCATTCTCCCCTTCCTTTTGCACAATACAACCCAACTGGTGATCAGTTTGAATAGGGCCACCTTCTTTGAATCATGTCACAAATATCTATTTTCTCATGTACCACCAGCCATGTTAAAATTTGCACCTGAGCTGGAACACCAGCCTTCCAAATCAACCTAATTGCTTAAAGGGAGGACCCGATTGATTGTTGACCAATTGAAAGAAAAGACATTTACAAGAAAAGTTACAAGAGGAGAGAACAGACCATGGTATTTTATCAAAGCGATTTTCAAGGAGACGCTTTTTACACAGGAAGACAAGTCCATACATTCCTTGAACTCTGTCTCACTCAAATTTCTCCAGAACTGTAAATCCCAATAGATCATATCGATAGAAGAAAAAGAGGCTAAGGAAGAGTGGTATTGCAGATCAAAGAAATCCAATGGAAACTAGGAAAATAAGGGTTGGAAAGACAGCTAACCCTCCCAAATGTCTTCCCAAATTTGACATTATTTTGATTACCCACAACAAATTTCACCAAAGGACCAAGGACATCAGACACAGCCTCTCTCAACAACCCAAGAGTCCCACCCATTATCATGGACTCCATACTTCACATGGCTGATGCCCACCAGTTTTGCTCAATAGGGAACCTCCAAAGCCACTTACCTCCCTCCCTTTTTTTCTCCTTTGGGTTTCTCACAAGAAGCCTGATGAACTTATGATGAACAGAGATACAAAATTCGCACAAAATCAAATGAGAAAATTTCAGATATTTGTTTCGTAATGGAGTGGGATCACTCGTACATCTAATCCAACATATTTGACAATGCTGTGTTAATCAGCTCTAAGTAGTAGCTGTTTGTTAACACAAAAGTTAGCACTTAAAATGTACAGAAAGCTGTGATACACTTGCCATCACATTCAAATTCATTAATAAAGCACTTGTGTAAGACGTAACTAGCTAGTGTCCCACCTCATACTTTAATTGAAATGAGTAGTTGCATAAACATGTAATGAGAAGCATATATTCCGAACTCCAACACATATGCAAAAATTTAGCTCAGCGAGAGCTCTGTAATGTTACTACTACACGAGCCAACAAAATTAAGTGTAGAAGCTAATGAAATTTAATACTCTAACATCAGATTGTTATAATCAAGTCCTACCATGCAATAAAGTAAATTAGATAAACAAAATATAAGCTTTGATTATCGAACTCAACAAGATAGATTTGCACCAAATTGTTGAGTAGTTCATGGCACTCATTATGTAATTCATGCAATTAAAAATTAAAAAATATAATTTTATTAATTTGGTTCTTTTCATGAGCACAATAATAACCTACCAAGAATACAAAATCTGATTGCTAATAGATTCAAGAGCTTATTAGCAGGGAAATCAAGAACCACACATCAGAATGTCCATAACCACCTTGTCACTATAGCAAGTAGCAACTACAAGCATGGACAAAAATCACCATCAGGCAACTCTACCAGCTCCATTTACCAAATGATACACTCAGTTAATGTTTCACTGATGGAACCAGCATCATAACCACCATTAACCCAATACTATCAAATCATGCACAACTGCCACTGTCTATTTTCCACAATTCCTTAACCAATACCTCTGTATTGCACACAAGCATTCACGTACGCCTCTAGAAGCTAAGAGTTGCTATTAAAACTCTTCTGATAGTCTCTTTCTGAACACTGACATGAGAGAGAGAGACAGAGACAGAGACAGAGAGACAGAGACAGAGAGTACACATAGAACTAAATTTCAGTTAAGAAATTGAACTCACTCCGATAATTTCTTAACAATGATATCTGTAAGAATACACTCTGATCCCATACCTAGTGAGAAGTAGTTTCAGTTAACTATTTCCACTAGCATATGATCATGTGGTTGAGCTATTCATGGCATATGATATTTCTACACAATCTTTCTCAAGTATTATTTCATCCATATAAGAATCAACGAACAAACATTGATTTGATATCATGCCCAATTTTACTACATTTGCATGAAATACTTAAGATTAATACCCTGTCACTCGTTAAATTAGTCACTATAATGAAAAAGTTATCCCACCATTTTCAGGAGCTAGTCTACCTTACTTCCAGGAAAAATTTCAAAATCCAAACCTCAGGGAAGAAGGAATACCATTTCCACTCATAGAATGGGCAGCATCTCCTGAACTTGATATGAAGATTCCCTGAACAAAGTAAAAATAGAAACTTTAGGAGAGATGCAATCGATGCACACCTAACAGAGGTCATTTACTGGGAATTCTTTGGTGTTATAACAGTAAAGAAGTTAACTGATTTGACCTGCTGTCTGGCTCGCTGGAGCTCTTGCTCTAGTTGAGTGAGCTTCAAACGACTACTCTCCAGCTGCTGAACATAAGCCTACAGTAAAACAAGCACAGATTCAACTCATTAAAGACTTACAAAAACTAGGCACATAGTATAAGGGCTCAATGACCAGAGATAAACACGAAGATCTACTCCTTTCAATAAGTGAAAGTATGCTGCTCCGAAGAGAGGATACAATAATAAAAAATTTCAGACAAGGCATATAAAACAGGAGACAGTGATCGCGGCTTCCACTCACTTATACAATAAAATAGCATGAACCAAACACCAGCCATGCACTCATCATACCTTAACTACCTACGACACCTATTTTGTTGTTCCTCTGAATGGTTATGGGGCAATATTGCTCATCTAACAGCAGAGCTTAAACCGCACTACGATTGATTGGTAGGGGCTGCAACCAAGTACAGATCTCGGGCTTGATGGTTCCAAGGCCAAAGCTAGAAACCCATCTTAAGAAAAGCTAAGAATTGAAACATATCAAATTACATAAGCTCCAAAACAAGATAACTAACATGCAGCCTCTGTTGAGGCCCCAGATGGAGACCAGCCATGATGGGTCCACAAGTCAGGCCCAAACAGACAAGATCTGTCCATGTCTGCCACCCAACAAATCAAGGCTAATTGGCAGACCAGCAAGAAGGCATGACATCCCAACAAGAGATAATTCCCTTGGACCAAGAAACCCGCAAACTAAAATTCCCCTAAGAATATGAGCTCTTCTCCTGGGGCATATAATGGGCAGCCCTTAAGAAATATATATTTACTTAAATCAAAAGATAGGAACTAGCTATAAGAGACAGACTCAAGTTATATGCAGTCCACTTCTGGGAGTATCAAACTGAAAGTGCTCCTACTTACAAAGGACATTTTGGCATTCATAAGGCAAGAAAGAAACTTAAGAAAATATCAAGGTGAAAAGAGAGTTAGGAATGCTACACCACCCAAACAAGGAATTTTAATTAATTACCAAGCCTTATAATTTATGTCAACTGTAATATGTGCACAATGATATGCTTTGAGCCAATCAAATCAATTTGAAAGGTCACTTCAGAGATTGAAGTGATGATGCGGATCTCTCCACTCAAGCCAGGAAGGGATGATTGTTGGGTTTGGTCCTTCCTTAGTGGAGGAGGTTTTCTTTTGGGTAACTTGTTTGGGTTTCCTTAGTACAAGGGCTGTATCCTATTGGATAGGGCTCGGGCTTAGTATTAAATCTTGAGTGTTTTTCTCTTGTACTTGTTTTCTCATATATAATGAAGGTGAAAACTCTCTGTGGACATAGGCTGTATTTTGCCGACCACATTAATTCTTGGTGTGCTTTGTTTTATTCTCTCTTTGTAATCTTGCCGCTTTATTTTTATTTTCTTACCATCAGTTTAATTGTCGTGAAGAGGTGATTCAATTCACAAAAATTAGTGCAAAGCTACACCCTTATCCTAAAATATCTAATATTGATGAACAGAAGTCCATATAGGCAAGAAGGCCCCATGGAAGCTAGGTTTTACATACCAAGTAACTTCCAGAAAACCACATCTTAATTCTCGACCAACAATCACATCCAATGCATGTAAGACTAACTAGTTCAACAAGTATGTTGCAAATGAAGAATGGGTGACCAATCATATGAGAAAGCTGAAATCGACAATCTCAATAACTGCTCATGATGAAAAAAATTGAAATTTTACCTTTTGCTAAAATTTTAGGAAATTATTCCACAGAAAGAAACCAACAAAAACAGCCAATAAGATAGGAATATCCACATGGACCTTTCCTTCACCGCCAGCTGATTATGATCATTTACTAAAATATTAGGACCACGAACAGGTTGATAGACTAATCGGATTAGAGCTGACTCATGCTATTGAGTAAACCTAATGTCTATTTTATTATTCCTCAAACAAATAAAGATATAAATCTTCTAAATAAGTTAATAAATTGAATGTCCATCAGAATTATATCCTAAATATCCCACTGCCATTAAGATCAGGCCCATGTTTTTTAGCAGTACTCACTGTCCTAGGAATAACAAAGTAAACCTAAATAGACATCAAGAAGTCAAATTACAGCAGACATAACTGAACAAATGAGACAATGAATCAAATGAAAGTACGAAGAAGGCCTTACTTTCTTCCTCAGTCGACTTTTTCTTGCAGCCTCACGATTTTGAGCAAGCCTACGAAGAGTCTGCAAAACACAATCGAACAAATGAGCATCTTAGCCTGCTAGATTCGACTCACATATGGCAACTTTGTAATTGATTTTCTATACATCACCTTCTGATCTTTTGGATCTTTTGATTTGTCACTGGAATCAGAACCCGCAGGACCAATGGCGTATTGCACTCCATCAAACTGCACACACAGAGTGATCAAAATGTCAGATGGGCAACAAATATTAGTTAACATCTACAGAAAATGTCCCACTCAGAACAAGTGGCGAATGGTTATTGAACTCAAGCATAACAAACAACGCTCAATAAAAAAGAGTGGGTTAGAGTTGAACAAACACACAGAGTAGGTTAGAGAGAGAGAGAGAGAGAGAGGAGGTAAAAGAAAGATTACCCTTTGATTCTTATCATCTGTATCCACATCTGTAGAAATATCAGTCCTGGGACTGCCATCAGCCATGCTGGACTCTTCCCAGTTCTCAATATCACTACTTGATACAGAACCAGACAGAAAGGTTTACCTTTTAAGTGACTGCAAGCCTCTGACGGCGGCTGAGAAGAACTGTTTTGATTGGCCAAATCAGCAGAAATGAAGAAACAAAAATTACCCACAGAAAACAAAGAATTCAAATTTGCAAAGCTACTCCCATAAACGAAAAAACCCAAAATGGAAACTTCATCACTTGAAAGGAAATCCAAGGAGAAAATGGAAAGAAACAAACTTTGAGATGTTAGCAGAAGTTCTTGTGTCCTGTGGAGGCGATCAGAAGAATAAGCAGCTGCTTCGCCACCACTTTACTCTCTCCCTGTTGTGTTTGTTGAATTCAACACAGTAGTATCTGCATCAACACATGTCTTAAAAACTTTGACTCAGGAATCGGGAGGAGACAGGGGGGCTCTCCACCCACTTTCCACTTAAGCACAAAATTTGGTCTTTCCCAGAGAGACAAAAAAGAAATATAAATTTTTACCATAATAATTCGTAAATTATTATGACACAAAGAAAATATAAAATAAAATAAAGTCTTGGGTCTGCTTTTAGGATTAGGAGGGGAACCCTAATTTGCTACATGATTGATAGTGCCAGTATCTTGCCAGAAATACTGGTGAAGTTCTTCTGAACCAAAAAAAATTGAAAATGGTTGGATATGTTATAAATAGTGGAAGTGGAGCCCACAATCAATTAAGGAGTTTGAAAATGAGGCAAAAATTTCACTGTGCACTCACGGATGAAAGTGATAGTTTGAAATTGAGGCAGAAGTTTGCACTGTACGCTCACTGTACGCTCACGAGAAAATTTCAGAAGCGCCTATAAATAGGCTTGTTCGTTCATCTGTAAGATACACCATCAGAAGAGAGAAGAAAGAAAAGGAGAGAGAAATTTGAGTACCTGTGAGTGAGTTTCTATTTGAGAGGAAATTCAACTGTGCAAACGCCACAAGAAAAGATTTAATTCCACTATCAATTTTCAGTGGTAATTTCGTACTCTAATTATTTTAGTTTATAACACGTTATCAGCACGATAGTCTCTCCACTTTTCTCAGCTCAACACTATGTGGTTATTTCTCTTTCTCCTCTCCGTCATATGTCTCCTCTCACTTTACTACTACGACGACATGCAAACTTTCTTTTTTGTGTTCTCACAATTTTTGTGTTGTTTCATCCATGTTTGCTTAATTTATTTCTTTGTAATATAATTTAGAATGGCACGGTTTTATACCCCATTATGTTGTTTTATGGTGGTGTAATCTTCATTACCCATCGCGTTGTAACACAAATCATTATATAATATTATTATAGTATGATTTTTTAATGCATACATATTATTTCATAAAAGGCCCACGTAAACTTTACTGGGCTATGATAATATACTATTATATTATATCATTTGATTGTGGTGTTAATAAGAACCCACCAATAACCTTATGGACGGTTTCACCTCATATATTTTTAAGTGGTGGTTTTTAATCCCTCATTTACTTTATTTACTGTATGGTGTAGGTTTATTACCCATACAATATATTTACTGTATGGTGTAGGTTTATTACCCATACAACAGTATTTATTTAAAAGTGTGGCGCGGGTTTATCGTCCACACAACTGCCTTTACTTTTATTTAAATGTATGGAGCAGGATTAGTGCCCATACCAGCACGTTTACTTTACCGCACATTTACTTTTATTTAAAGTATGGTGCGGGATTAACGTCCATACAGCAGGCAATTTACTTTATGCATTTACTTTATCGCACGTTTACTTTACCGCACATTTACTTTTATTTAAAGTATGGTGCGGGATTAACGTCCATACAGCAAGCAATTTACTTTATGAATTTATTTTATCGCACATTTACTTTCATTCAAAGTATGGTGCGGGTTTATCGTCCATACCAGCAAATTTATAGCACTTTATTTTTATAACCAATTGAAATAAGGGCCTGGAGTTCCTCAAACAATTATAGGGCCTGAAGTTCCTATTTGGCTTAATGTCCCAGATCCCGAATCTGAAATTTTGAGTAAAATATTTTTGGCCTGAAGTTCAAAAATATATTAAGCCTGAAGATTATTGCGAATTCTAATGCATCTCATTCTTCTTTTGAAGATGGCAAATCTGGCTAAATTGGAATTCGCTGCCCTAGAGCTTTCTGGGGACAATTACCTATCATGGGTCCTGGATGCCAAGATCCATCTGCGTGCTAATGGCCTTGGCAAAGCAATTGAAGATGGAAGTGATGCATCACCTCAGGAAAATGCGAAGGCTATGATTTTCCTTCGCCGCCACATTCATGAAGCGCTGAAGAGCGAATATGTGGTGATTGATGAACCATTGGTCCTGTGGAAAGCTTTATGTGAGAGATACAATCATCAGAAGACGGTGACTCTCCCAAAAGCTAGATATGAATGGACACACTTGAGGTTTCAAGATTTCAAGACAGTGTCTGAATACAACTCAGCTATGCACAGGATCACCTCCCTTATGAAATTATGTGGTGAGAATATCTCTGAGGAAGATATGCTCGAAAAAACTCTGAGTACATTCCATGCCTCAAATGTGCTTCTGCAACAGCAATATAGGCATAGTGGTTTCACGAAGTACTCAGAACTTGTATCTTGCCTCTTGCTAGCTGAGCAGAACAACGAGCTTTTGTTGAAAAATCACCAATCTCGCCCAACAGGCTCAGCACCACTTCCCGAAATAAATGTTGCATCTCGGGAAGTGAATGCCACCTCATCTCGTGGCAGTATCCACAAACGTTGGCGAGGAGGCAAACGTGGCCGATGGCAAGGGAGTAGAAAAGATCGTGGTGCTCACTCATACAGTTTGGGGCCAAGAAACAATCCATCCATGAATGGCAAAAATGCACCCAGAAATAAGGGAAAAACACAAACAAGCTATGTGCCTAGAAATAATGAAAGAGCTTGTTATAGATGTGGTGCAAAGGGACATTGGATGCGTACATGTCGTACGCCGAGGCACTTGGCGGATCTTTATCAAACTTCACTTAAAAACAGAAAAGTGGAGACAAATTATGTTGCACCTGATCCGCCAGCCATAGACGGCTCATCGGAAATATCGCGTCGTTTAGACAAGACGCATCTAGATGTTTCCGATTTTGTTACTGAAAGGGGGAATGAAATTTATGGGTCCGAACTGGATTAAATTCCTTCATGTACCATTTGTATTATCTGAATCACTGTTTATTTTTCTTTTCTGCCTTCACTTCAATAAAAGTGGCAATGTTTTGAATGATTGTTGATTCAACTTATTTTATTTGAAGGCATGGATGTAAATTATGGATGCCCCCCAAAACAAGAGCTCTAGCAAAGATATTTGTCTTGCAGACAGTACAACTACTCATACAATCCTTCGAGATCGAAAGTATTTCTCAAAATTGATGCTTACAAAAGTAAAGGTAACAACCATATCAGGACCTACAGACCTGATTGAAGGCTCAGGCATAGCCCAAGTTATGTTACCAAATGGGACAACACTGTCCATTCAAGATGCCTTGTATTCATCTAACTCCAGAAGAAATCTGTTGAGTTTCAAAGATATTCGTTTGAATGGTTACCATGTTGAAACAAAGAATGAGAAAAACATGGAATATCTTTGTATTATTTCCAATGATACCCAGAAGCGTATATTGGAAAAGCTTTGTGCGCTCTCATCAGGGTTGTACTATACAACCATACGGACAATTGAGGCACATAGTATCATGGACCAAAAGTCCATTGACTCAAATACTTTCAAGCTTTGGCATGACCGATTGGGTCATCCTGGATCCACCATGATGCGTAGGATCATTACCAACTCTAAAGGACATCCCTTATTGACAAAACATATTATGGTATCAAATGACAGCTTTTGTCAAGCTTGTTCACAAGGAAAGTTGGTAATCAGACCATCACAACAAAAGGTTGATGTTGAATCCCCATCATTTTTCCAGAGAATTCAAGGGGACATTTGTGGGCCTATTCATCCTCCCTGTGGACCATTTCGGTACTTTATGGTCTTGGTGGATGCATCTACCCGATGGTCACATGTTTGCCTTTTGTCCACTCGGAATATGGCATTTGCTAGGCTCTTGGCTCAGATAATTAAATTACGAGCCCAATTCCCAGATTATCCCATTAAGTCAATCAGACTCGATAATGCTGGTGAATTTACATCTCAGACTTTTGATGATTACTGCATGTCATTAGGCATTGACATTGAACATCCTGTTCCCCATGTTCATACTCAAAATGGCTTGGCAGAAGCTTTGATTAAGCGTCTTCAATTGATAGCACGCACATTGCTAATGAGAACAAAGTTGCCAGTTTCTGCTTGGGGATATGCCATTTTACATGCAGCATCTCTGGTGCGATTGAGGCCCGTCGCCAACAATCAATATTCTCCAATTCAGCTTGTGTTGGGCATTCAACCAAATGTTTCACATTTAAGAGTTTTTGGTTGTGCGGTTTATGTGCCTATTGCACCACCGCAACGTACTAAGATGGGCCCTCAACGCAGATTGGGAATTTATGTTGGCTTTGATTCACCATCTATCATAAGATATCTGGAGCCCCTGACTGGTGATATCTTTAGGGCACGATTCGCGGATTGTCATTTTGATGAGACAATTTTCCCATTATTAGGGGGAGAAAAATCTGTTCCTAAAGAACAAGGCAAACCCGTTCCTGAAGAACGGCGTGAATTATCATGGGATGTACCCACTTTGTTTCATCTCGATCCTCGTACCGCTCAATGCGACAACGAAGTGAGAAGGATCGTTCACCTCCAAAGCATTGCACATCAAATGCCAGATGCTTTTAATGATGCATCGAAGGTGATGAAATCACATATCCCAGCTGCAAATGCACCTGCAAGGATTGATGTTCATAATGAAAAAGGCAATGCGCCAGCAAACGGCTCATCTGTTGCACGCCTGAAGCGTGGCAGACCACTAGGCTCAAAGGACTCAGTTCCTCGAAAGAGGAAGTTGATGGCCAAAATGAATGCAAATGAAATAAATGGAGAGCCCATAATTCATGATTTAAATCTCCCTCAAGAGGGACGGGTACTTCCTGTGAAGGAAAATGTCCTTGATGAGACACGTGCTCCTGAAGTGGTAGCTGTACCCGAAAGCCAAGAAATCTCCATTAATTATGCATCCACTAATGAATTGTGGAACAGAAATGAGATAATCATCGATAATATATTTGCATTCTTAGTGGCTACTGAGATCATAAAAGTTGATGATATTGAGCCTTGCTCCATTGATGAATGCACACAGAGACAGGATTGGCCTAAGTGGAAAGATGCAATCCAGGCAGAATTAGACTCTTTGGAAAAAAGGAGTGTTTTTGGACCTATTGTTCCAACCCCACTCAACGTGAACCCTGTAGGTTACAAGTGGGTATTTACAAGAAAGCGCAATGAGCAAAATGAGATTGCAAGGTATAAAGCACGACTTGTTGCGCAAGGTTTTTCACAAAGGCCTGGAATTGATTATGTGGAAACATACTCTCCAGTAGTGGACGCAATTACGTTCCGTTACTTGATAAGCCTAGCGGTTTCAGAAAAACTTGACATGAGACTTATGGATGTCATTACCGCATATCTGTATGGAGAGTTGGATACCGACATATACATGAAAGTCCCAGAAGGACTTAAGCTGCCCGATGCAGCCAGTAATAAACCACGGGCTATGTTCTCAATCAAATTGAGAAGATCATTATATGGGTTGAAACAATCTGGGCGAATGTGGTATAATCGTCTCAGCAAATATTTACTGAAGGAAGGATACACAAATGATCCTGTCTGCCCATGTGTGTTTATTAAGAAATCAGAGTCTGGATTTGCAATAGTGGCAGTCTATGTTGATGACATGAATCTAATTGGAACTCCTGAAGAGCTCCAAAGGACTGCTGATTATCTCAAACGCGAATTTGAGATGAAAGATCTTGGAAAGACAAAATATTGTCTTAGCCTACAGATTGAGCACAGTGCTGATGGAATTTTGGTGCATCAATCAAATTATACTGAAAAAGTATTAAAGCGGTTTGGCATGGATAAAGCTCATCCACTTAGCACACCAATGGTTGTTCGATCTCTCGATACTAAGAAAGATCCATATCGTCCGAAAGGGGATGATGAAATGGTCCTTGGTCCAGAAGTACCATATCTTAGCGCAATTGGTGCTTTAATGTATTTAGCACAATGTACCAGACCTGACATAGCATTTTCAGTAAATTTGTTAGCAAGATATAGCTCTGCTCCAACAAACCGTCATTGGACCGGTGTTAAACATATTCTACGATATCTTCGTGGAACGACAGACATGGGCTTATTCTATTCCAGTGAGTTGACCAATGCCCCGAGTATTGTTGGATATGCTGATGCAGGATATCTCTCTGATCCACATCAAGGACGCTCACAAACTGGGTATGTGTTTACATGTGGAGGAACTGCAATCTCATGGCGATCAACAAAGCAAACGTTGGTAGCCACATCTTCCAATCACTCAGAAATACTTGCCCTCCATGAAGCCAGTCGTGAATGCGTTTGGTTAAGGTCAATGATTCATTACATTCGAAACACCTGTGCTTTGCCCTCAACAACAGACACTCCAACCATCCTAAACGAAGACAATGCAGCTTGTATTGCTCAGATCACAGGAGGGTACATCAAGGGTGACCGGACCAAGCACATATCACCAAAGTTTTTCTACACACATGAGCTTCAGAAGAATCAAGAAATCAAAGTCAGACAAATCCGTTCAAGCGATAACTTGGCAGATCTCTTCACCAAGTCTTTACCCAAGTGCACATTCCAGAAGCTTGTACATGGCATCGGATTACGACAACTCTGCAAGCAATCAAGTTGGAGCATGCAAAATCAGGGGGAGCATTCAAGAGTCCTCTAACACAGGACATAAGCGCGTTGTACTCTTTTTCCTTCGACTAGGGTTTTTCCCACTGGGTTTTTCCTAGCAAGGTTTTAACGAGGCAACATGTGCGCACTTCACATTACTCTAATGTCCCAAGTAAGGTTGTACTCTTTTTCCTTCGCTTCGGTTTTTTCCCACTGGGTTTTTCCAGGCAAGGTTTTAATGAGGCAACTAATTTAGGGATATGTGGTCTCCAAGGGGGAGTGTTATAAATAGTGGAAGTGGAGCCCACAATCAATTAAGGAGTTTGAAAATGAGGCAAAAATTTCACTGTGCACTCACGGATGAAAGTGATAGTTTGAAATTGAGGCAGAAGTTTGCACTGTACGCTCACTGTACGCTCACGAGAAAATTTCAGAAGCGCCTATAAATAGGCTTGTTCGTTCATCTGTAAGATACACCATCAGAAGAGAGAAGAAAGAAAAGGAGAGAGAAATTTGAGTACCTGTGAGTGAGTTTCTATTTGAGAGGAAATTCAACTGTGCAAACGCCACAAGAAAAGATTTAATTCCACTATCAATTTTCAGTGGTAATTTCGTACTCTAATTATTTTAGTTTATAACAGGATAAACAAAAGAAAAAAAAAGAGAGGTGTATTTAAAATTTAAAATTAGTAAGGTAAACATTTACAATTTAGAAAATTTTACAACTTTGGCAAATAGTCCACCTGACCTGAATCAAACCGCTTTCCATCATAATGTCCATGACAATTGTTGAAAGGCAATTATTGCTAACTAATGGCTTGTGAAAATCAATTATGAGAAGGTTTGGCAAAAAAATAATTAATTAATTAAATCCATTGTGCGAAGCAACTGTTATTTTTTCTTTGGATAAACATAAATAAAATAAAAAAGAACCCGTTAAGTTAAGTGCATGCATCACCACCGCTTGTCTTAGAATTCTTTATTCTTATTGATCTAATAAATTTTTATTGTTTTCCTTATTAAAAAAAGAATTACTACCATGAAACAAAATGTCAACTTGGAACCACTCAAGGTATAAATAAATGACTGCAACCGTTTAATTTTTAGGTTCTTTCTCACAGATTACTCAAGGCTGCTACTCATATAACTGTTAGGGGAGGTTTTCAATAGTAAAGACATCCTATTCTGGGCTACAAATAAATGATCGCAACTGTTTAATATATAACGATATTCTACTTTAAACTAATCTAAACTATAGGGATGGGGATTCGAATTCTAGTGCCGAGTGGGGAGCAAGAGTAGGGAGCACATCCACTCCAGCCAACTTGGGTAAGCCCATATCTATAAATTTGATATCATTAACATAACTAATTCTTGTATGTATAAATGTATGGTTCATGTATATACATCTTACCTAAGTAAAAATTATATTATAAAACATTTTCCCTAACATGTTTTATAGACAAATTCTTTGTTTTATATGGTTTTATACATAAATTTACCATTTTTCTATATCACCTTGTACCAGGGGCAGACGCCCATAGGGACAAATGGGCGCGCGCTGGTGTGCGACCCCAAGGCGCACACCAAGTGCTCGATGAAATGCCCAGTAGAGGAGGAAGAAGCCTGCGCACAACGTGCGCACAAGCCTTATTTTTTTTTAAAAACTGCTTGGCCAAAACAAGGCCGTTTTGGTCTAGGCGTGTTAATTTTTTTATTTAATTTTTATTTTTAAACCTGGCTTCAAAATGACGTCATTTTGGAAGCCAAGTTTTATTTTAAAAAAAATATATTCACCAACAGCAGTTTATCTTCCCCTCCTGATTCCAACAGCCATTCATTGCCAAAAGATCCAATTTTTTTTTCAAAATTCCCTCTCCTCTCTCAAAACCCTAACTAATCCCCAACCTCCACCACACCACCACCAACCAATACAAGTCGCCACCGGCCTCTTGCTGCGGTTGCGATCGCTTCTCATAAAGTTGTTGAGACCCAAAAAATCCAGGGTTGGGCTCAAATAAATTTCCGGCCCAAGACAATATATTATTAGGGAAAAGACTCGATTTGGAATATATAGAAGTCTGCCATGCACGAGCCATATCCCATATGCCACACCAAAAAAGAAACCTATCATAATAGAAGACGAGATTAAAATTATAAGCGTGAGTTTAGCATTGCAAATTCGTACCAATTATCCTATCAAAGCATCGTACTTAAAAGGCACGCCAAGCGACATGCCATGCCAAGCAGAAAATTATTATCCCACAACAAGCTTAAGTGGGCCCAAGCCACTCGGATGCCCGGGGCTTGCTTGAGTAGGGTTGTGGTATGGATGGTAACAAATCGTCATGAGACCCATTGATGAGTCAAGAAATGGAAGTCTCGAGTCGCTTGGGGGCCTCGGGACTCAGGCCCATTTCTTAGGCCCAAATGTGGGTAAGCACAAGAGGAGAGATAGCCCATTACCTCAACTAGGGTAGCCCAACCAAAATGACCCATTACTTTAGATATCCCATAAAAGCCCAAATACTTGGCAAATTCAGCCCACTCATTAAATAGCTTGGTTTGCTATGTTAAAAAGGCCCAACTATTTGAATAAAGGGAAGTCAAAGCCTCTAGCACTTGGCTGAAAGAAAGGACCACGAGGAGAACAAAGGCTCACATGAGAGGGGCTGCTGGGAGAACGAATCCCAAGTGCAAGCATTCAAGAAACCCATGGGTATTGGCATGCAAGGGAGGACGCTACTTCTTAAACCAGCAAGCGCACCCATTTTCCTTTCCCTCATCAGATTTAGCTATGGAAAAAGGAGGAAAGAAGAGGAAGAAGATAAGTGAAAATAGAAGCCCCCCCCCCCCCCCCTTTAAGGCAGCTGCTGGAAGAAACTTGGAGCACCCAAAATCTCTGATTTTGTGGGATTGGGCAGAGCTAACTTTGCCACCATGAAGTAAGTCAAGAAAGAGGAGAAGAAAGGACGAGGAAAGCTTAGCTAGAATGGGAAGAAACCATTAGGGTTTCTTGGAGAAGAACAAACCCCAGCAACTATAAATAGGGCCTCTTCTACCCAACACAACACAACCCCACAGCCTTCAGAGAGCAAGCTTTCTCTCTCACTTACAAACCCAGCAATTTTCGTGCTATTCTCTCCTCATCTTCCTTTGCTTCCCCTGTTCTGACAGATTGACAAAAACTTTGGCAGAGTCTCCGCCAAGCTGCCGGAAACTGCGAAAGTCACCCAAAACTCTTCACCATCCTTCTCTCTCTTCATCAAACCTCCTTAGAACCCCTTTCTCCTTCCATTAGAACCTCTAACCCACAGCTCTCTCTCCTCAAGTGCTAAACCCATGATAATTTTGCTCCCATGCCATAATCTTCTCATGCAAAGCTAGAGGATTTATCTGTAATTTGTCGTCATTTTCATTGATGAAGGTAACCAAGGAGTTTCCTAAGGCGTCATCACCCTTTCGAAACATCTTTGGGGCTTAATCTTTGAACTCAGATACAAGGGGGTAATTCCACCAAATCGCTCCTTACGGCGGCCCAGTCCAGTTGTAGCTGCCAGAAGAAAAATACCCCTACAAAAGTCAAGTGAGTGATAATTTTACATATATTATTTTGGGTTTTGAATAATTTCAATGAAATTGATATATCTTTCATGAATTATAATTTATTGGTATGGTGAAATTGATTGATTTTCTTATTTGGATTAGAATTTTTTGATATTTTGATATTGAGTGATTTTGTTATTTGGATAATTGTATTAGAGTTTATATTGATTGATATTATTATTTGGATTAGATTAGAGTAGTCTTTATAATTGATTGATTGAATTAATTTATGTGTAGAAAAAAATAATCATGGAATGATACTTTAAGAGAAAAGTGCCTATGGATTGTGAGTCTAAACCGGGTAGTTCAAGTGCAAGAGCAAGAGCTATTGAATTAGATGAAATATTGCCTGATCTTCAGGTAGACCCTGGACTAAGAACTCAAATGACGAATTATAGTCTTAATTAATCATCAAGATGAGATCCTGAGCTAGATGAAATTGTAACTTGTGTTGTTAGTTTTGTATTGTTAGAAGAATTAGATGAAATTGTAGCTTGTATTGTTAGTTTTGCCATGAATTATGAATGAAAATACTATCTTTATGTTTGTTAGTGTTATTTTCTTTAAAAAAAAATTTCGACACTTTTACACTAAAACCCCATGAGCTCACAATCTTGCGTCCGCCACTGCCTTCTACCAACAAAGTTATAATAACACAAAAAAGGAAAGATATTTTTGAAGCACCTCATATCAAAATCACCTTACAAAGTGGCATTAAACTATCATTCTGGATAATCTTTTATTTCTTTATACCACAAAAATATTTGAACCAAACCCACTTGGATTTCGGTGATGATGATGGGAAAAGTTACGAGATAGCCGAGAAGAGATTTGCTGCATTTGAATTATTGCAATCTCTAGACGTCCCCTTCTGTAAAAAACAATTAGAAATAGTCCACTTTCTTAGGACAATTCATTTTTTTAATTGCCTTTTCTAATGTTCAGTGCTTTGACATGAATTGTTTTTTTTCTTTTTCTATTTCTGTTCTTTTATTTATTTATTTGCTTTGCTGAAAATTGTGTCAGCATCAATACTGCCAATCTCGTTTACAACTCACAGCCAGTTGAGGAGTTAAAATCCTCTGCATCTAGTCTCCACTAGCCATTCCCACTCCCTCTGACTCTCCTCTTTTCCCGAAGGAGGACCGTTCGGTGGCATTTTCAAAGGGCCGTTTTCATTTTCTGAGCCCAAAAATGAGTGAATGAGGGGGTTCAAGAATTCTACAATTAGGGTGTTATCTGAGGCCCTCAGAGCATTTCCAGCAGGAGGGGCTACTCCGAGCAAGAGGCTCTCCAGGCCCCAATTCCGTTTACAACGGCCAAGGCTTGTTAAGGCAAGCGCTGGGCTCCACCAACTTGGGCAAGACTTACTTAAGCTGCTGCCTAGACAAGCTGATTTCACACTGACGTCATTGTGATGTCAACAACCAATTTAAATACCAAAAAATTCAAACAAATTAAAAGAAAAAAAAAACCAAAAATTTCATAATTTTTTTTTCCTATAAATACCTAGCCATATTCTTCACTTTCCACACCAAAACTCCATACAAATTCTTTTCCTCATATCTTGTGTGAATAGTGGTTGTTCTTGGGTTGCCATGGCAATGGATGGGAATACATCAAAAAAATTGCTAGGACAATCACTATTCACATGAACGGTAACTGCCATTGCCTCTCCTTGCCTTTTGCTATGTCAAATGGGTGGAAGTGCTTTAAATAAGGCCCTATTTCTTAATCATTGGATTAAATTGGTTGGTTGTTAGATCCAACGGTTAAGAGATAAGATCTCATCTCAGGGCCTTAGATAAGGTACTCACTACAGAATAACTTGTAAAAACAGGCTTCTTTTTTGCCAAGGTAAATTGGCCCATGCTAGAGTATCAGAACAAGAGAGTATGCGGAACCAGAAAAGTGTGAACTCATTAACGATGACTACATAAATTTCTAAATTTCAATCCCCAGAATGATTGTCACCCATCATTTAACCAGTTTGGCCCGGAGAAAATGGTGAAAACTTCTCAATCCCAACACATAAGAGGCATGCAGAACAAGACCCTCACAGCATCCAAAAATAAATAGCAGAACAATAAGCTACACAGCTCATCCAGTGGACATTACTGCACATAGTTTCTTGTTTTTTCATAACATTAATTACTTCATAAAAACCAGAAATTCAGTTATGACCCAGTGACCTTAACAATCTACATCCAACAGAGAGATAAAAAAAACATTGTCAAGTACACCTTTATTTAGGAAGCCCCAAAAGCTGAGTCTCATGTGAGCACATCCAGGGAGCAGCGGAAATTCAAAAATAATTGCTCTTATAAAAATCTTTGAGAAAACCAGAGGCCCCCTGATCCTTGGTGCCCAAATCCTGCACAAGCCCATGGTGACCCACCACATACTGGCCAATGATGTGGTGTCGCTGCTTTGCATGCTCAGTGATGTTATTTAACTCTTCCATTGCCTTGAACAGAAGCATATCGATGACCTGCAAATTAATACTATCCAGAAAATGAGAATTGTTTATAAGCCACAAATCGGAATAGCAAGCAGGTGCAGGTAGTGTCTAAATTCCTGGTTATAGTTTCCACAATTCTGATTTTGTGCCAGCTAATATACAACCAACTCAATGTAGAAAATCTTCGCAATTTATTCAACTCAATAAATCTGGCATATTACTAAACAGGAATGAGACGTCAAAGTGCTTTACATGAATGATTAATTTCGTTCCATTGTTTGACTCAATCAAGCTCCATGATCATAATGATTCAAGGACCTTTTAGCCTGAGCGTTTCCTAATATTACTTTCAGGCAGTATTAGATATCCTAAAAGAGTTAAGAAAAATCCACCATAACTCCATAAACATATAGAGACAGAAACCATTTGAAGAACACTACCGAAAAACATTATAATGTAACATCTGCGCAAGAAGGATGGGTGACAAAAGATTTCTTAACATTGAATGATCTATCTTCACAAATTATCGGAACCTAATTACATATGCATACATAGTACACCCAATGTCTGGTCTTCACCCATGAATTCCTGCTGATATTAGCACAGAACAAATAAATTGGGGGCCAGTACCAAGGAGAAATTCAAACCTAGACATGCACACGTGTGTGACACCGAAACAGGACCCTCAAAAGAACTCTACCAATCAAAGTTTTTAGTCATCCATTACTCCCAAGAATTGAAAATTAAAGCTGACAGGGTGTAGGACAAAAACTAGTAACACTAATACTCCTCTGTTTAGGATGTTAGACAACAGTAATTTAGACACACAAAACTCCCATCAATGTGCGGCCGAGGCCTAACAAGTGGAACTTAATACAAATTGCAATATTGCAATTGCAAAGATTCGAGCTTCAATCTCCTGCTATGATACCATGTTAAGAAATTTCAGTTAAACACAAGTACCAAAAAGCTTCAGCTTCAATAACCATCATTTTATTGCATTCCCAAACAGCAACAAAAATGAGCCAAAACAATGTGTTTCTGAGTGAAAATTTTCGGAAATTCTGATACAAAGTAGAAATGCTGCATCTAAAATCACTCATAGTGGGCACGATCCCTGAATTTCAACCTAAATTCATTCAAAGACTTGGCACAAATTGAAGAATGAATACAAGATCAGACAGCTGCATTTCATAATAAAATTCCCAATTTGATTGCAAAATGAAGATTTCTTGTAGGCAAATACGAATTTCCAGACATTTTACTCGGATTATAAAACGGCATCGTTTCGTATAGTTTGAGCGGAGAGAGAGAGAGAGGGAGACCTTAGGGTTAGTGACAGAGGAGTTCTTGCGGATCTCGGAGGCGACGACGGAGCGGAGGTGAGAGGGCGCAACGACATCGTCTAGGTTGTAGATTTCCATGATGGTGGGTATGGATCTGCAGGCGGCCCTGAAGAAGTCGAAGACTCGGTGCCTGGCTTCTTCCAGAGACACCGAGTTGGGCGGCACCTTCACGGCGCGTTGAATAAACGACATTTTTCCTCAACTCACTCACTGAGTTCTGTCTCGCACTACTCTCCGAGATGCAGGCAAATGGGGAAGGTTATCATGCGGTGCACACGAGCCGAACGGTGTCGTTTCAAAGTTTCAGCTGCTTTTTGTTTGTATGTATTTTTCTTTTTTCTTTTTTGTTTTCCCATCCGCTTTATAATTTGTAAATTAAATAAGTTTATTCTGCTAAACAAAAAAGAAGAAGTAAATTAGTATGCATGAAAATTAATGATCCATATACTATTACGAAAATGTCATGTGATTGCCCTGAATCAATGATCTATATACTATGGAGAGATGTAGAAGGGAATTTTTTAATTTTTTATTGTTTTTTTTTTGGTTGCCAAAGAGATATAGAAGTATTTGAGACACAACATGCAGTACATGCAGAAGTCATAGAAGAAGAGGTAGGAGCGCATTATTTGAATAGAAATTTAGTGAAATACCCATTCCTAGACATAAAACTATAAATATACCCTATACCATTCATTATATATAAACACACCCAAAATAAACCCAAAAATCAACAATTGTATATTTTTTAATTTAATTAATAAGATCAAATACCTTTATTACCCGTTTTAGCATTAAATTAGTTTTGGATCTCGTTTAGAATCAATAGAATGCAGAGAACATTAAAATTCAACAAAACCACTCCCTGAGGTCTGAAGCCTCAAGCCCCTCTCCTCCTTCAAACCCACATCTCTCCTCTGTTCTCTCCCTTCTTCCCTCTCTTTGCCTTCAAAGTAAACCAGACAGTCTCAGAGCCATGGACCAACACAAGACTGACGACAATCTCCGTTACGTCGGTGGCCTCACACGTGTTCTCGCCGCTGATGCCTCCATTTCTTTTGCAGGTTTGTTCCATCTGCTTCAATTCGTTATTTCCCTTTTGATTTTTGCTTAATTAACTTGAATTTCGACTTGATTTCAGTTTCTTCGTTGAATTTCGTGCTAATTTCTATTTTTTCGATATGAACAAAGCTAATGGTTAAGCTCGCTGAGTTCTGTGGCTACTCTGTAGATTTGAGGTGTCAATTGCCAGATGAAGGTGTTCAGAACGCCGACGCTGATGGTGATTGCAAGAAGAAAGAAGATGAAGACGATTTCTCTTTCGCATGCTCCAACCCCGACGGATCGCCGATTTCCACCGACGATATATTCCAAAATGGCTAGATCCGTCTTGTGTTCTCGATTTTCAACCCGGATCTCTTGGTTGCAGATGCGACGACGATTCTTCCTCTCTGCGGCCGCCATTGAAGAAGCTCATCAGTGACGCCTCTGATGTACGTATTTTCACCGTTTATTCTTATGTTGATTGCTCATTTCAATATTTTCTAGTGTTTATTGTATGAATTGTTGTGTTTTCTATTTGTGTTTGGCTTGTGAACATTTTAAATTCAACTACTTAGTTTGTATGGCTTAGGTTAGAGATTTGAACACGTTAACTTTTATGTTGTAGTTTATGATCGTTTCAACAACTTATTTTAAACATTAGCTTATTTGACCAAGCAATCTATTTTAATGAGTTATGTAAGCATGACATGACAAGTTGCTAGTGAGTTTGTTTCTTCACTTCAAGTGCGTATTAATTTGTGTGGAAGGAAGGTTTCAATTTTTCATGTTGAAGAATGACATGACAGAGATCAAAAAATTGGTAATGAGGTTGAGGACCTACCTATTGAAAAACATGCATTGCCTATTTGATTTGATTTTTCTCTTTTTCTCCATCTCTGGTTTAAATGTGGAAAATGGATTTTTTAAAAAGACAATTTGTAGGTGTTATTTGAATTTTAGTTTGCTATCTGGTGTTGGTTGATTTTGAATTGGTCATATGTATTGGCAGAAAATTCATGCATTGCTGTCTCTCATCTGTAGTTGTTGTTCAGTTTAATCCCTGTAGGAGCTTGTACCCAAGTGTGTGAGGCTGGCTCACTTGTTTCATGTTTGATGTAGTAGCACTAGTCATTTTGATTTGGCTGTAAGATTTAGCTATAAGGAATTGCTTTCTGCGTTTTGAAACCAAACCAATTTCTCATTTGAAGCAATAAGTTTCTAGAATTTGTTATACACATGAACTTATTTGATGACTGCAAAGACCTATATTAATTTCTTGGATGATCAAATTTACTATTTTTGGTATGAAATGCTTGCTAAATATGCATCTCTAACCCGAGTGTAGCACAATGCGCTGCGACTTAACCCATAGAGCTTACTATTGAATGAAAAACAAGATATCCTCTTTTTATTTTCCTCTATTGATCTACTATATGGAGTTTCTTTGCTTTTTATGCCCTATAGATTTCTTAGTTCAATTTAGAAAATCTATGTTATTCTCTTATTGGTTCAGCATATATCTATTGAAATTTTGACTTGGGGAGTGAATGGTTTCATAATATCCCTGTAGTTTGTAGTGAAATAGCACACTATTCAAATTCTATATACTATTTCAGCTTATCAATTATGCGCTTTGGGCTTATGATTGTTATCTGTGTTGTTCCAATTATTCTATTATGCTTAATTATTTTGTTCTTATTTCTTGTTGTCAGATTTGGTGAACATCCTTGGTACCATTGCAAGGTCTGGCACCAAGGAATTTATGGAAGCCTTGGCTGCTGGTGCTTCTCTTGTTGCAGATAAAGTCATTGTTACCACCAAGCACAATGATGATGGGCAGTATGTGTGGGAGCCACTCCGATTCAATATTTATGGTATGTGGAGTAATGAAGGATCAATTAATTATGCAAATGAAATGATGTAATTGATTTTGAGTGGTATGGAGTTGTAAACTTTTATCGTACCTATTATACAAATGAAATGATGTAGTTGTTAACTTCCAGTAAGTGGTATGAACAGTTGTGATACTGTTCATACCCTGCAACTGAGTTGATTTCTATGACATAGTATTAACAGTGTACTTCTATGAGATAGTATTAACAGATTTTCAGTAACAAAGCATGCTCTATATTTTGCTCTATATATAGCTATGCACTTGAAGTTTATGATATGTAGAATGTGATTTTTACTAGGAATATAGTTCTATGACATAGTATTAACAGTGTACTTTTTTTTCTTGTAGAGGTTTTTCCTTTTACCTTTGCGATTGTATCTGGTGAAACTGTAGACAATTGGAGGTGATTTCTGTAAAGGATATCGGATGTCTTGCTAGGCTTTTTTGGGTTTTTTGTATGAAATAGTATTAACAATGTTTTTTGTATCAAATGGTATTAACAATGTTTTTCGTATGAAATGGTATTAACAATGTTTTTTGTATGAAATGGTATTAATAATGGTTTTTTGTATGAAATGGTATTAACAATATTTTTATTTGTATGAAATGGTATTAACAATGTTTTTTTTGAATGAAATGGTACTAACAATGTTTTTCTATGAAATGGTATTAACAATGTACTTCTATAGCATGGTATTAACAATGCACTTCTATAGCATGGTATTAACAATGCACTTCTATGACATGGTATTAACAATGCACTTCTATGACATGATTTGTGGAGGTTTGATGGAGAATGAAGGGTCGTGGGGACAAACCCTTGGTTTTCTGATTTTTTTAATTTTTTTTAATTTTAAGTTTGGGTTTTTTCAAAAAAATTTGATATGGGCTCGTTGGGCTTGTTTTGGGTTTTTTTGGGAATTTTGTTTTGGGCTTGTTTTAAGTTAATCAATGGCAGAGATGTAATTTATAGAAACTTCAATACTAATTTCATATGTAGTAAATGGTTTTTGGGTGTGTTTCTAAAGTGCATTCCATGTGGGTTTATAATTTCAGCCCCTATTTTGGGTATGTTACTAAAGCTCCCTTATTTGAAACTGCTAGAACTTACATGAGTAGTGTTAAAGTTGATGAGACAAGTTTGTCATTAGTAAGAGCATTTCCACTCATTTATCATCATGGCAAAGGAAAGGGGAGGCAAAGGCTACTACTGCATGAATAGTACCTGCCCTATCAATTTTTTTGTTTGTTTTCCGCCCATTGACATGGCAACCACTCTTCACATGAGATATGAGGAGAGAGATTTGTATAGAGTTTTGGTGTGGGAAGTAAAGAATATGGCTAGGTATTTATTAAAAAAACTTTTCTGAAATTGTTTTTTTTTTTCTTGTTTCAATTTTTTTGTTATTTAGATTAGCTGTTGACTTTAACATTAGATCAGCTTGTCCAAGCAAGTCTTGCCCAGGTTGGTGGATCCCATCTCTTGGCCTGACATGAATAGGGTGCTGGAAACACAAATGGGGGCATGGTGGGCCTCTTATCCGGACTGGGGCCTCCTGCTGGAAACGCTCTAACATTGGAAACATTGGAAGGATTCCCCAATATGGATATCCAATCAAGTCAAAACAATGGTTTTTAGAGTGTTGAGCACCCCACAATGAGTGCATTTTCGTTCGAGGCACGTTGTTGAGTCCTTACTTTGAAAAGAGACATCGAGAGAGTTCTGTGGTCTTTTGGGTCGCTAAGCCACCATGATCGATGGTTCTTGCAAATCTGTAGAACCATTCATGGTCATTCTTTAATGGGCATCTTGACGAACATATAAAAAAGTGATATCTAGATCCAATTTAGGGTCTTTGCACAAGATTTCACCACAAACCTAGTCAAACTTGGGACGGATAATGACCTAGGTGGGATTTGAAAAGAAGATAACATTGATGACATGAAACACATAACTTGCGAGCCAAGTTGAAGCTCCTTACTTGGTTAGGGTGGAGGAGGAGCGTCGTGCTGTAAAAAGGTGAATTAGATGAATTGTTGGCCAAAGAAGAGCTATACTGGAGACAATGATCACTAGAAATTTGACTTCAAACATGAGTTAAAAATTCTAGATTCTTCCCCACCAAAAGGCTTCGATTAGAAGGGAGTGTTTGCCCTAAAACTTGACATGAGAAAAGCTTATGTCCGCATGGAGTGGACATTTTTGGAGAAGATGATGATGGTCCTTGGCTTCCCTAGGCGGTAAATCTATCAATGGATCAGATTTTGATTAGATTCAGATTGAAATCCGATGAAATTAATAGGCTTTGCTTCATCCTCTCCATTTGTAGCCCTTGTAAGTTGAGTGCAATAATTTGATTATATTCCAAATCTATTAACCCATTAAGTTAACGGAACAAATATCAATTTGGCCTAATCTGATCCTATAATGATCATGTCTAATTTGATATAATTTTATTTTACTTATACTTATAAATATGCACATGTAACAATATTGCTAACTTTTTGGAAATAATAAGAAGGGTAATAACTTTTCTATTAGTTTAGACATAATTTTTTATCGGATCAAATCAGATATACGATAATTCGATCCATCTTCGACCCATTTACAAGTCTACTAGGCGGTGGGTAGATATGTGGTTATGGATTGTGTGAGGATTCCCTATTATTATTATTATTATTTTTTGTTAATGGTGAGCTTATAGCCTACAAGGGCTTTAGACAAGGTGATTCTCTATCACCGTACCTCTTCTTCTTATTATGTGTGAAGGATTTGACTTACTTGTTAAGGCGGAGAGAATGAGCCATGTGTAAAGAGTGTCCATTTGCAAGGGAGCTCTTATAGTAAGCCACCTTTTCTTTGCGAATGACATCACTACTAAAAAACTGGGCTAAAAGCACAAATTCCATTTATGCTCTTTATGTAAAATAGCACAGATAATCGTGCCCTGTAAAGATGCCCACGCTGCAGCCACTTTAAAATGGTCAATATGCGGTACAACAGTTTCCATTGATTATAGAGCACAAATGTATTGCTTTATGGCAAATATTTAGAGCATGAATGAAGCATTTGTGCTTCCATTTTGACAAGTGATTGAAGTGTCAGATGTACTAATTTGATAGGTGTGATTTGAGCACAATTTCAAAATCATGCTCAATGGGGATGTATATTTATATAGAACTTCCATTGAAGGATCCCTCAAATAAGCTTATTTGAGGGACACCTTTGTAGGCCCCACTTCACATTGCATTTCAGTAATCCAAACGGTCTAGTTTGTAGATATTCATTCAAATACCATCTCTATAAAAAGTAGCTTAAATATGATATCATTTGATCATTCAATTAAATTGTTAAAATTTAAGTACTTTCTTGAAGCATTGTGTTCATTGATTTTGTTGGTTTCAATTAAATGCCTTAATAATTTTTAATTTGTTTGATATTTAGCAAGGATGATCTATGAATTAAGACTTGAAAAATAGACGGTTTGGATTGTTTTAAAAAAAATTCATAGGGTACCCTAAAGGGTGTCTCTCAAATAAGATATATTTTTTTTAGTCGAAACCCTCAAATAAGCTTTGATATGTATTAATTGACAAAACTTAAAGCCACACACATCATCTCTTTGTTTTTCTTTTTTTCATGCGCAAGTGGCAGCCTCGACTTTAATGATGATTGAACTAGTTTAATATTAGGCTAAATTATTGAAATGCCCCCTGAAACTCAAGTTCAGTCTCACTTCCCCCCCTGAAACTCTAAGTGTCTCACTTTCCCCCCTGAAACTCCATATATTGTCTCACTTTGCCTAAATTCCATTCGGAAAAATGACCGACACACCATTGAGCATCAACACGTCTTGGGATCGAGTGATATTGTTTGTAAACCCCATCAGATTAGTCCTCAACACCGTCCCATCATTGAAACTCACCAAATCGCTCCACAAAAGCCCGTAGGGCACCACATGGCGATGAAAGATGCAGGATTGCTCACTCAAGTTCCCAACTCGGTACATCAAGACTTGGTCAAATGGAGCAAAAACAGTCATCATGGTCTGGTACTTGAAGAAAAACCCATGAAATTGCAATTTCAAGAAGCGAAGCCATAACAGAGCACCCTTTCGACCTCAGCGCATTCCAAGAACATGTCAATTACGAAAATTATTAATGACCCATCATCGAAAATTGGGGAAACAGTGATGGGGACGTTTTTGGCGAGTTAAGATTTGACGACTTCTGTTAGGGCTGGATGGAATCTAGGCAAAGTGAGACAATATATGGAGTTTTAGGGGGGAAAGTGAGACACTTAGAGTTTCAGGGGGGAAAGTGAGACTGAAATTGAGTTACAATGGGCATTTCAATAATTTAGCCTTAATATTATATTCTCCTTATCATACTTTTTCTCTATCCTTTTTGTCTTTCCTTTTGTTCTTTTTGTTTTTTTTTCCCCGTTCTTTCTCACTTTGAAACCAAATCTGGACACAATTGTTTCATTCTTTCTCTCTCCTTTTTCATTTTTTCATTCTCACTCTCATACTTTTCTCTCACAATTGTTTCATTCTCCTTTATTTTTTATTTTTTATTTTTTCCTTCTTTCACTTTTTCTCAATTTTTCATTATGTTCTTTTTGTTTCCGTCATTTTTCTCTCTTTGAAACCAATTGTCACTGTTTGTTTGATACCTATGTTTTCTTTTATAATTGACATGCTCCAGTAAGAAAAAATACTGTAAACAAATAATATATTATTATTAAGAAAAAGTTAAAAGAACTCATGAAATATAAAAGTTCTACAAATTATTTGTCCTTGCAACATTTTTTTGGTTCAAATTCATCTTTGTAAGAAAAATTATATATAACAAAACCTAAAAGATTCACATGTCCTCATGTTTATTTGCATAGTCTAGACTCAAGTCCAAGATGTCCCATAGTCATGACTGTAGTATGCAGCCCGCATTTGTACTTCCAGGTAATTTTAGCCTGCTAGAGGAAAAATAAATATCAGAATGTGTTACTTCAATTTTCCTGTCAATAAATTAACACACATATAAACATCAATATTACCTATGGAGAAAGAACTCTTATCTGTATCAGATAAATTTGAATTTGCATCATCGCATCTACATCAAGGGAAAACAATAAGTAAGACGATTGATGTAATATTCATATACAAAAGTTTTGAATAATAATTACACATACTCACCCATTTTTAGCATTGGACAATTTCTTTTGTCATGTGATTGTTCAATTTTTCCGCATACATGACATCACCTACTCTTACTCTTTGCTTTCTCTTTTCCTCTTTTTAGTCGTTTTCCACAACCTTTTGCTCTAATGGGAAGTGATTCATTAAACTTGTGTGCTCGAGTAGTACTACATTTTTCAAGAACTCCACTTGTAGCATCAACTATAGGTTTGATATCCTCAAGCGCATTTTCTAATTTTTTTTGTTACGATGTCACTTGCTTCTTCGTTTGTCATAACTTTATTAATTACATATGAAGCAAGTTGAAACAATCTAGTTCGTCTCACAAGAAATAATTTTTTAGAAAAATCATTTAATTCTAGACCATCATCATCAAAAACTCTATCTAAATTTTCAGTTTTAGTCCATTTCTTCAAGATGTATTGATGTGACAAATAAGTGAACCACATAGTATTCAAAAATCTCAAAATGTGTCTACATGTGATTCCTTGACTCTCAAATTGTTTGCAACTACATGAAGCAAAATCCAATTCTTATTCATGAATAATTTATCGCACTCTGGAACCATGGTCATTATTTCTCCTCTTAACTTTGTATACACAATAATTGGCAGTCTCACTTGTCAACTCAACCATATATAACAAACTACACCATAATTCATTTTGAAATTCATAGAAAATTTTACGTGTAAGTCCCAACCATTTGCTTTTCCATCTCTAATGGCAATTTCAACACAAGTTTCTCATTCTTATCAATATGATCAACACTTAACTCTTGATGACGTGTTGTACAAGTGCCCTACTTAACTGTTGTTATAAAGTTGGTTAAAGAATATTTTTTTGGAAACATATTTCTTCAAGAATGCATGGCAACTTTCTACTCGTTGGCTACTTGTCATTCTAGCTGAAAAAACATGATTCACATATGCAGGAACCCAACTTGAACAAATTTCATACAATGACTGTAACCAGTCATTATCTTGTGACTCACTTTTTTCCACATTCTTCATCCACTTTGAGTCAAACGCTTTCGTGCTTTCTGATTCCCATATGCATTTTCTAAAATCTTCAAAATAATCTCTATATTTGACCCCACCTAACCTTTCTAAGAATTTATCTAGTATGTGCCAACTACAATACTTGTGAGTTATATTTGGAAAAGCTTGTACAATGGTTTTTGTCATTGCTGAATTTTGATCAGTAATAATCATTTTAGGCAAACCTCCAGGCATGGCTTTCTTAAATTGCTCAAATAGCCAAAGAAAGGAATTAGTTGTCTCATCATTTAGGAATGAACAAGCAAACACTGTTGTTTGACCATGATTATGTTGCAAATATCATACCATCACTACTACAAAAATGGAAAAAGACGACCAGAAAAAGACGACGGCATAACATAAAACCGTCGTTGTATTTAAATAGACGACGGTATAAAAAAAAACCGCCGTGGATAAGTGATTTACTGTTCAATATTTTTAAAAGACGACGCGTACAAATAAAAAACCGTCGTTTTTAAAAAAGGATTTCTTCAGTGTTAAAATCTGACCAAAAAACAACGACAGCAGGTATGAATACACTGACGTAGAAAATAAAGACGACAGTTCACCAAAAAACCTGCCGTGTTAACTCCTAACTAAACACGACCAACTGTTCTTAATCCACGTCGTATAATATAGTGGAATCAACGTCTGTATACTACGACGGTGCATTCTCTATAAACCGCCGACTTATTATTTTGGAGTATACTACGACGGTACCTACAACACTACTGTCGTTTTTATTTACCACGTCCTAAGTTCAAATTACGGTCGTATTTTTTCAATTTATACGTCTGCCCTCTCTGTAAACCGCCGTCTTATGTTTATAGCTTTTTAAAATTAATTAATTTTTCTTTTATTTTGGTAATATCTTTCTTAACACAAAACAAAATTTAATTCTCAATCCTCAACAACATTTTCATCTTAAAATGCAAATCTCTTCGTGTTAAATATGAACACAAATTTGGCAAATACATCGTGGCAAACAAAATCAAAATCAAAATCAACAAACTGTTTCTTCCTCTCATATGCAAGCTGGGCCCTCTCCTTCCTCTTGTTCTCAAGCTCCTGCACAGCCTCGATTCCTGAAAAACAAAATCAAAATCAACAAAGTGTGAACCCTCACTCCTCGATTCCTGGTTACATTGTAGTCCCCTTTTCCACAGTGATCAACTTCAAAACTCCTGTGTAGCAAGGTGGAACCAGCCTTAGAACCTGTTGTGGGTTGTGCCTTTGGGGTGAAGCTGGGAGTGGGCTTGAGGTTCAGAATGAATAGACACCACCTACTCATTCTGAACCTCAAGCCCACTCCCAGCTACAGCCACCACCTGAGTCCGTCTCTGCGAGCATCAGGAACACCCACGCGGGTTCTCAAGCTGGTTTCACCCTTGCTACACAGGAGGATGTAGCAAACCCATGCTTGGTCTTGTGAGGAATCATTCTGCAAACCCATTTGCTTTCAGAAAGACAATTTCTGCAACCCTAATTGAAAACTGAGAGTTAACAACCGCGTTAAAAAATCCTATTTAAACAAAATGGAGTAAATATCCACGTCAGTTCTAATATACATAGCGACGTCATATTTGACTAATCAACGTCAGTTTAGATATAACTACATCGGAAATCCAAAAGTCATTTGGCGAGTATTAAAAAGAGAACAGAACCAAAGTAACCACGTCGGTTTATTGAAATACACAGTCGTTGAATTTAAGAGTACAACGTCAGTTTAGAGAAACAAAGCGCCGTCATAACCACGTCGGAAATCCAAAAGTCATTTGGCGCGTATTAAAAAGAGAACGACGTCGTTTTCAGAACCGCAAAGTAACCACGTCGGTTTATTAAAATACACAGTCGTTGAAATTACAAGTACAACGTCAGTTTCGAGAAAAAAAGCGCCGTCATAACCACATCGGAATTCCAAAAGTCTTTCGGCAGTTGTGATAACCACGTCATTTATGAATTATCTACCGTCGTTATAACAAAATAATACGGCGGTTTGTTAATGACAACGTCGTTGTATTGAACTCTGGGAAAATATATAAACTTTTCGTCACCTGACCTAATATTTTACGGTTTTCACTTCCCGATAAAGTATCGTAGTTTCCCTCTCATTTCCCAAATCACCATTTTCGTCACCTGACCTAGCATCATCGTCTGAATCATCGTCTTCATCGTCCAAATCACCATTTTGGTCTTCGTCTTCGTCGGAAGGAAACATTTCTTTGCACGCCGGTGTTATTCAAGGTTTTTTCTCACTCTCTTCCCTTTTTTTACTTTTCATTTGCATGCCGTAGTTGTCTGGAAACTAGATTCTGTCAAATTGAAGAAATCTTTCACTGGTTTTGATTAAATACATAAGTAGATACCCTCACGACGCCAAAAGACGACAGTTCTGTCCTGTTTTCGACGATGGAATGGACACACCACGACGGTGGCTAAAACCGTCATGGTGTGACAATTAATACGTCGGAAACAAGATAAAACCGTCGTCTAGTGAGAGAAGTACACTAGTTTTGTAATTTAATAACCGACGTAGTTTATGAATATTTACGTCATGAAATATATAAAACCGTCGTTGTTTTTATATTATTACGTCGTTTATTTTTAATAACCGACGTTGTTTTTCTGGCAGATTAATCAAAAATGGTTTCGAAATCTCAAAACAAGGAAGCTGAAGCGTCAAAGGCCACAGCAGGTTCAATGGCACAAGGGGATGAACCCAAAACAGGTTTAGTGGAAGTTGAAAAATCAACTCAAAGCAAACCCTCGAAGAGGATGAGATATTCCTCAACCTCAGAGAAAGACTCGAGCACAGCCACATTTGTTGAGGAGCCAAAATCTGGCCGCGGTATCAGCACAATGAGCCGTGTTGTGAAGAGGAAAATTGAGAAGGTTAAGCCTGTGGTTGAGTTCAATAAAGATGGCAAACCACATGGCGAGGCTGCTGTTGAGATGCAGTCTTACATTGGTGTTTTGGCACGCACCAGAGTCCCTCTTGTGGACAAGAAATGGAAACAATTACCCAAGGACGTGAAGGAGCAGATTTGGGAAGCTGTTCAAATGTCCTATGTTATTGGGGATCGTTACAAGAACTTGGTCTTGCAGTCTGCCGCCAAAAAATGGAAGGATTTCAAGTATAACGTAACTAGGCAGTATATCCTTCCTTACGCACATGACAGGGAGAGGTTAAGAGAAACCCCTGCGCTTTATAAGTTCATAGAGAAATCGCAATGGGATGCCTTCGTAGCTTCAAGGTTAACCCCAGATTTTGAAGCTAAGCATGCTGAGCAGAAGGAGAGGAGGGAGAAATTGGAGTACAACCATAGGTTGTCTAGAAAAGGGTATGTTGGTTTGGCGGACCAATTGGTAGAAACCATGCCCGAAGGTCAAGAAATCGATCGAGCTGTTCTGTGGAAGAAAGCAAGAGAAGATAAATCAGGAAACATCCCTGATCCAAAGGCTGCAGAGAAGGCAAAACTAATCGTAAGTCTCACTAACTCTGTTCTAAATTTGAAAAACAGAGTGTTTTATTTTGGTATAGACGTCGTTTATATTTATATAAGCGACGTTATAAAGTGAACACCACGACAGGCTTAATTTACGGACGTTTAAAAGTGAATAGGACGTCGGTTTTTGAATAAAGTAGACGTCTAGATAGAATTAATACGACGGATTAAATTATTCTATGAACTGCATTTTTGTTTTAAGTTTACTCACGCACACACTCTCCCTCTCTCTGTCTATTTCACTGAATTTTGTGGTGCACAATTTCTGGAAAAGAATGCATATTTCAATCGAGTTTTTTCACTTCTTCATTAAAACTTACGACGGTTTTATCTTATCTAGACGTTAGAATGATTATACAACGACGGTAATTTTGTGCAGCCGTATGGAATTGTACATCTACGTCTGTTTGTTTAATAATCCGTCGTCTTACTTTGAATATACGACGGTTTTTAATTTATGTCTTAATTTGTTTTATTTTGAATATACGACGTATTTTTATATACCGACGTTGTAAAGTATAAACAACGACGGTATTTATATATAGACGTTTTAAATTAATACCACGTCTGTCATTTAATAAAAACCGTCGTTGTTTATAATTTACAACGTCGGTATATGTATCTGTCATACACCCTTCTCAGGTTCTAACAATCTCTCTTTCTTTCTTTTAGGATGATTTGCAAAAGCAAGTCTCCGAAGGCACTCTGACTGTCTCCGGGAGCAATGATATCTTGACTCTGGCTTTGGGAACCCCGGAGCATGGTGGGAGAGTCAGAGGAGCTGGTGCTGGCGTTACCCCAACTCAGTTCTTCAATTTGCCGAAGCAGCAGAGAGTGAAATTTGGTGACAAATTGAAGGAAAGTGTGAGGGAGGCAGTCAGAGAAGAGACCTTGAGGATTGAGGCGAAGTCAAGGGAAACTATAATGGAAGCAGTCAGAGCAGAGAGGGAGACTTTGTTGGCATATATCCGTCAACTAGTTCCTAGTTTTGATCCCAGCCAGATGCTCCAAACCCCAATTCCTCCAATTATTTTACCCCCTCAAGATCAAAGCCCAAAAAATCCAATGTCTGATAAGGCAAGCTGCTCTGGGGCCACTAATATCAGACCCCTAGCTTTGGAATTAGAAGATCCGAAGCCTGAAGCTGATACTGCTGCAAAAGAGAAAGAGGACACGGTAAAATCTCTGCTTATTTATATTTCTGCTTTTTAAATTTTAAAAAGACGTCGCTCCTTTTAATAGCCGACATTAAAATTTAAAATAACGACGGTAAATACGTCTGTTTCTTACAAGACACGTCGTGTTTAGTTATATACCACGACGCTTTTATAAACCGTCGTTCATTTCATGATTTCATTAACTGTATTTATATTAGACGACCTTTCTATAGAATAGCGACGTTATAAATTCAATACAACGTCAGTATTAACGAGAAACCGTCGTTTATATTATATACCACGTCTGTTTTTTTTGTTTAGTTAGAGTCGTTTATTTTAGTTCACACACAAACTAACTTATATTTCTTTATTAATTTCTTTAAACAGGATCTCTCAAAGCTAGATATGCCGCCTCCTCTTTTAGCCTTATGCCAACATTTCCAGACCAAGTTGTTGCCTAATGGTAACGAGGCTCTAACAATTCACATGCCCAGGGAAGTGTTTGGCATTGAGCATGATACCTTCCTCTTCACTAAGGATGTTTTGCAGTTTGGTTCAATGGTTGAGATAGGAACCACAGTGATATCAGTATACATGAGGTAATTCTCCATAATCCCATTTTGTTTTACATTTTCCTTTCTTTTAAATTAAAATCTCATTTAATTGACTTTCATATATTTAGGTTCCTATTTGACTATTTAAAAATGGCAAATCTTGTAAACCTTGTTGGCCTCGTGGACCCTGGGCTAGTGAGCTCTGGAGTTGGATCAATATCAGACCGAATAAAAAACCTGTCAAACCGCCTGAATACAGCAGATGGGAATCAATTTTTCTTGGTCCCTTATAATCCAGGGTTAGTACCATTTAAAGTATTTTCCTATTACATGAATTCACTGCCTTATAATCCAGGCTTCTAATATTTTTCTTTCTAATATGAATCATTATGTGCAGGGGTCATTGGGTGATGGTAATTGTGAGACCATTAACAGAGACTGCCTATTACATGAATTCACTGCCAAAACGCATGGTTGACGACGAAATGAAAAATATAGTGAATACGTAAGTTGATTTCTTCTGATTTATGATTTTTCCTATAAAGTATTTAAATAAACGACGGTTTTTACTAATACCGACGTTATTATATAATATAACGACGGGAAGATATTACCGACGTTTTAATTTAACTACCACGTCAGTATTTTCTTAAAAACGTCGTTTTAATTTAACTACCACGTCGTTTGCGTTTTATTTAAGAACGTTTTAATTTTTTCTGCACAATTTTCGTCATACGACGTTTTTTACTCTTACCGACGTTATAACGTTACACAACGACGGTTAGGTTTTACCGCCGTTTTAAACAAAATATAACGTCTTGGTTTAAAAAACTCCGTCGTTTTGACTGATTTACCACGACGGTTACTATTTGTATTTAACACCCTTTGTTTTCTTGTAACAGGTCAATTAAAATGTTTAACATTCATATAAACAAAAATTCACGTAAACAGCAGGCCATTTGGAAAAATCTACACGGCACTCCTGAACAACCAACAAGTGTAGAGTGTGGCTATTACGTGATGCGATTCATGAGAGATATAATTCATGATCCAGACCTAAATTTCGAAAAGAAGGTAAAACGCAACATTTTAGATATACTTTCTTTATTTTACTACGTCATATTTTTGTTTAACCGTCGTTTGTATTCTTTTAACACGTCGGTTTTTTGGTTTATTTTGCAGTTTGACAAGAAAAAAGATAAACTTCAGTATACACAAAAGGATATTGACGAAGTTAGGCATGAATGGGCAGAATTCGTGAACAAGCAATTACCGAAGGATAATTGATGTAGATAAATATTTATGAACAATGTTTAATTTAGATTATTTAAAATGTATATAAATATTTTGTTGTAATCAAGAGAACAAAAATCAACAAAATTAAATTTTGTTTAAAAATTTGTTTAGTTCCCAAACACCGACGTCTGATTCTAATTTACACGTCTCATACGTGTACACAATGGTCGTATTGCAGTAAACGACGTGTAATAGTCAAAACAACGACGGTTTATAATTAATTCATCCTGTATAAATGAATTTGTACTCATATACTACGTCCGTTAGTATAACCTTATCGACGTCGTAATAATATACAAAGGCTGATATTTCTAAATATCCGCCTTTGTATAAAAAAAAAAACGTCAGCTATATACAACAAAATGACGTGTAATAGAAATAACAACGACGGTATATAATTAATTCATCCTGCATAAAAGAATATGAATTCATATACTACGTCGGTTAGTATAACCTTATCGACGTCGTAATCTTATACAAAGGCGGATATTCTTAAATATTCGCCTTTATATATATAAACAACGTCAGTTATATACACTAAAATGACGTTTAATATTAGTAACAACGACGGTTTATAATTAATTCATCCTTTATAAATGAATTTGTATTCATATACTACGTCGGTTAGTATAACATTAACGACGTTGTAATATTATACAAAGGCGGATATTATTAAATATCCGCCTTTATATATTTAAACAACGTCCGTTATATTCACTAAAATGACGGTTTATAATTAATTCATCCTGTGTATATTCTTAAATATAGTTTCAACGTCGGTTTTTTATGTTTAATGTCGTTGTAAAGGGATACAACGTCGGCTAAGTCATTTTTATTTTAATTGTTATTGACTTTTATATTTTATTTAAATCCATATTAAATTCATAACTATATCCAAAAATTATACTGAAAACTACCAAGCATTGGAATATTGTCTCTATCCTAAAGCTTTAAAAAATATAATTTTGGAAATATTTTTTTATTGTATTTAATTACTAATATTAATAATATATTCAAAACAAAATCCGAAAAATATACCGGCAAATTCTATGCACTGATTGAGACAATATCTTGCCCGTTAAGGCCTGAAAAATGTAATTTTAGTTTTCAAAGTTCAAATGATAACAAAATTCAAACAAATTTAGAGACAAAGCATTGTACTCCTTATACTTTACATAACATAACCCTAAGGTTTATGTGATCCATTGGTGCCCATAAATTCAAAATTATGTAATCCATATTTTAGCCTACTATTGTAGAAGGCAATGTTGTAAGGAATCCATAGCAATTTTCGGTTCATTTTTCTCGTACTTGTGTATTTTTTAAAAATTATTTTACAATTTAGGGTTTAGGGTTTAGGGTTTAGGGTTTAGGGTTTTTTGAAACGACGCCGGTTTTCTCCCGCTGTTTTTGGTCAACTACATTAACAAAGACTAATTGAATTCGGTTGACGACGTCAGTTATAAAATAGCGACGTCTTTAGTGTTTACAACGTCGTAAATGTATTATACCCGCCGTTGTAAGTAATTATTAGACGTCATTATAAGTGTTGACCGTCGTGGTTGAAAAACGCGGTACTTAAAAATTTTTGACCGCGACTTAAAATTTTCAGAATTTCCCTTTAACCCTCAAATAGTTCATTCTCTCTCTTCAACATAAATTTGTCTGAAAGTTTTCGTTCTCCAAGCTCTCTCTCAATATCCATGTAAGTACAACTCTAGTCCCTTTAATCCTAATTCTCTCAGCTCTGTCTCAAGCTTTTGTTATATTCTCTCAGCTCTCTCTCAAAGCATTGGGTACGTAGATTCTCCAAGATCTCTCTCAAAGCATTTGGTACGTAGATTTTTCAAGATCTCTCATTGGGTACGTAGATTCTCCAAGCTCTCTCTCAAAGCATTGGGTACGTAGATTCTCCAAGCTCTCTCTGAAGCAGTTGTTATATTCTCGCAGCTCTCTCTCAATATCCATGTAAGTACAACCCTAATCTCTTCTTAAATCCATAAATGTTTTCGTTGGTAGCTATATTAGGGTTTTGGTGTTTGCAATCTTGTAATAATTGCTCTCTGTTTGGGTTCTTTTATGTTTGTTTGGCCATGGGTTCTTGGAAAAGGAATGGGGATGGGAGATTTAAGCAGTTTTTTTTTTAACTACGACGACGGTTGAAGGATCAAACCGTCGTCCAAATGTTTATTATACGTCGGTTGTTCATTTACTCCCGTCGTCTACGTTTTAAGCCGCAACTGGTAGCCTAAAGACGACTGTTTCTCCATTAAACGTCGTCTTTAGGCTACCAGAACACCGTTCAAATTTCTGGGTCTGGGTATCTTAATGACGACGGTGACTATAGATGCCGTCGTCGGAATGTATATTAAACGACGATTATTTTTATAAACCGTCGTCTTTTCCATGTTTTATATTTAATTTTCATTTTGTTCTCTGCTATTTGAATGAGGTAGTGTTTCATTGCTGGTCTTTCCACTTTAATATATATATATTTATATGAATTTGATAGAGTGTAAGATGGATAAGTCATGGATGCATGCGGATAGAAGATCGAAGGCATATGAGTTAGGGGTGGAAGGATTTTTGAATTTTGCGTTACAAAATATTGGAAATACAACTGAGATTCGTTGTCCATGTGTTAAATGTGGGAATATTCGATTGTTTGGGGTTGGAATTATAAGGGAACACTTATACTTTAATGGAATTGACCAAAGCTATAAGATTTGGAGATGGCACGGAGAACCTTGGGAATGGACTACCAATGCTAGTAGAAATGTGGAAGAAGATGAGCAAAGTAGGTTTAGTTATGTTTCTGAAGAATTAGGGATGGATGATAATGATTTTGCCAATATTGGATCTGATCCTTATGAGTTTGCCAGTGTGATTGGGGATGGCGATGAACCCTTGTACCCTGGTTGCAGTAAGTACACGAAGTTGTCGGCTTTGGTGAAGTTATATAATTTGAAAGCAAAACATGGGATGAGTGATGTTTGCTTTACAGAATTATTGATACTTCAAGGAGAATTTCTTCCAGAAGGAAATACACTACCTTCCTCTATGTATGAGGCAAAAAAGACTTTGTCTGCTTTAGGGATGAGTTATGAGAAAATCCACGCATGTTCCAATGACTGCATTTTGTATCGGAAGGAGTATGAGAATGCAACTAATTGTCCTACTTGTGGTATCTCAAGGTGGAAGGAAACCAAGGATGGGTTCTTGAAAGAGGGTGTGGCAGCGAAGGTGGTGTGGTATTTTCCTCCAATTCCAAGGTTTAAAAGGATGTTTCAATCACATAAGACAGCTAAGAGTTTGACTTGGCATGCTGCAAGAAAATCAGTTGACGGTTATATGTCTCATCCAGCGGATTCCCCGTCTTGGAAACTTGTTGATGAAAAATGGCCCGACTTTGGTAATGAGCCAAGAAACTTGAGATTGGCTCTCTCATCTGATGGATTCAATCCCCACAGTTCTTTAAGTAGCAGATACAGTTGTTGGCCAGTTATGTTAGTTACATATAATCTCCCACCATGGCTATGCATGAAGCGGAAGTTCATGATGTTGACTATACTGATTTCCGGTCCTAAACAGCCCGGAAATGATATAGACGTCTACTTAGAGCCTTTGATTGATGATTTGAAATCTCTGTGGGATGGGATTAGAGGAGTGTATGATGCCCACATAGGAGAATACTTTACACTCAGAGCTGCATTACTGTGGACAATTAATGATTTTCCCGCTTATGGAAACTTATCTGGTTGTGTTGTTAAAGGATATAAAGCTTGTCCAATATGCGGTGATGATACACCTAGTCACAGGTTGAAAAATGGCCACAAAATTTGTTACATTGGGCATAGAAAGTGGTTACCAATCAATCATCCATATAGGAGGCAACGTGCAGCTTTTAATGGGAAACCTGAATATGGCATGCCCCCTGAGCCATTAACAGGAGAAGAAGTGCTGCATATGGTTGAAGATATTAATTACATATGGGGCTCGAAAATTGGGGGAAGTGTTGGTGAGAATGATGGTGATAGAGTTTGTTGGAAGAAGAAATCAAAATTCTTTGATCTCGAGTATTGGAAATACCTCCCTGTGAGGCATGCCTTAGATGTTATGCACATTGAGAAGAATGTTTGCGATAGTATCATTGGTACATTGCTAGAGATCCCTGGAAAAAATAAAGATGGGATTGCTGCTCGGTTAGACTTATTGAACATGGGGGTAAAAATTGATTTGCAACCCGAGTATGGAGAAAGACGTACTCGCTTGCCTCCAGGGCCTTGGAATTTGTCAAGAGCAGAGAAGAGAGCGGTTTGCAATTCTTTTTATGGTATGAAGGTTCCTGAAGGTTATTCTTCAAATATAAAAAATCTTGTATCTTTAAAAGATTCAAGACTTCTTGGCCTTAAATCTCATGATTGTCATACCTTGATGCAACAATTGCTCCCTGTGGCAATTCGTTCTGTTTTGGAGAAGCCTGCAAGGTATGCAATAACTCGATTGTGCTTCTTCTTCAATGCTTTATGTGCAAAGACGGTAGATGTTTCCAAGCTAGATAAGTTGGAAGAAGATGTAGTAGTTACTTTATGTTTGCTTGAGAAGTACTTTCCCCCTTCATTCTTTGATATCATGGTTCATCTAGTAGTACATCTTGTCAGAGAAGTTCGTCTATGTGGGCCAGTATATTTTAGATGGATGTATCCGTTTGAAAGATATATGAAAGTGCTAAAGGGGTATGTTCAGAATCGTACTCGTCCCGAAGGTTGCATTGCTGAGCGGTATATAGCTGAAGAAGCTGTAGAGTTTTGTACCGACCATTTATCTGATGTTAGTACAGTTGGAGTGCCTTCAAGCCAGAATATGGGAGTTTCAAAGCCATTATCAGGTTGCACAGTGGGCTTAGTTGATATGGACTTGTTGAACCAGGCACATCTATATGTCTTGGAGAATACGGAGGAAGTCCTACCTTATATCGAGTACGTATGAGTTTAATTTTTCATATATATGTAGCCATGTTAAATATTATTACTCCTTATATTTATCTTATATATGAGGGACCGTAATGCATGTTTTTTTCGTGTCAATTGTAGGGAACATATGATCCACATCAAGACCACTTATTCGAAATTTAGAAAGAGAACAAAGTGGCTACAAGATAAGCACAATAGCACTTTCATTCAATGGCTACGTGTTAAGGTATATATGTTATTGAATGACATATTCAATTTATTATTTTAATTTTCTTTCTTTCTATATATATGTTAGATTGAATTAATATATATGTTTAATTTGTAGGTTCAAAGTGAATTTAATGGGGAAGATTATAATGGCATATCAGAAAATTTGAGATGGTTAGCAGCTGGTCCAAGCATGGTAGTGCCATCATATAGGAGCTATCTTATTAATGGTGTCAAATTTAGCACCAAGGCACAGGATGATGTGCGAACTGTCCAAAATAGTGGAGTTTATTTACTTGCACATACTATGCAAGTTGCTAGTGCCAAGGATAAAAACCCTATTGTCTCCAATATGGGTTTTTATGGGGTTATTCAAGAAATTTGGGATCTTGACTACCAAAAGTTTAGAATCCCAGTCTTGAGGTGTGATTGGATAGATAACACTTCGGGCCTTGTAGTCGACGAACTTGGATTTACCCTTGTAGATCTGAGTAAAATTGGACATAGGAATGACCAATTTGTTATGACTTCTCAAGTCAAACAAGTATTTTATGTTGACGACCCAATGCATCGTGGTTGGTCGGTAGTGTTATCAATGCCTAATAGAGAATATAATGATGTTATTGGTGATGATGTGCTAGGTGATATTAGAATTGAGTGTGAGCCATTTTCTAGAGGGATACCAAATGTTGACACATTTGATGACCTAGTGGGTGAGTTTGGGAGTGAGAACATTAGAGATGGGTGTGAAGATATATGGATTGATTGATTGTTGTAATGTATGACATTAGTTATGCAGTTAATTGTATGACATTAATTCATAGCTCTGTATATCATTTTAATTCCGATCACATTTTCATTCTGCAAGCTTTGTATGACATTAATTCATAGCTCTGTATATCATTATAATTCATTTCAACCGTCGTCTATTATAGTCGAAAGGTCTCTTTTTTATGCGATTATGTACCAAATCGACGTCGGTTTTAGTTTTTTACTGACGTGTACTATATTAACCACGTCGTTTTTTTGTGTTCAAGCCGTCAAAATAATTTTCAACGTCTGTGGTGATATAAATGGTCGTGGTTATTGTTGTTTTTACGTCTGTTCAAGTAAATATATGCCATGTTATATGTTTAAGACGTCAGTTTTTCATTCAGTGAACGTAGTATTTATTAACCACGGCGGTTTCTAAGTTTTATACGTCGGTTTTGTTTTATTTCGAGACGTAGGTAAAACCATTTACGTCGGTTTTATAGTTGTTTTTGACATTTAAAATTATTTAAACGTCTGTGTTTTAATAAAACCGTCGTCTATTATAGTCGAAAGGTCTCTTTTTTATTCGTTTATGTACCAAATCGACGTCGGTTTTAGTTCTTTTGTGACGTGTACTATATTAACCACGTCGTTTTTTTTTGTGTTCAAGCCGTCAAAATAATTTTCAACGTCTGTGGTGATATAAATAGTCGTGGTTATTGTTGTTTTTACGTCTGTTCAAGTAAATATATGCCATGTTATATCGTTAAGACGTCAGTTTATTCAATCAGTGAACGTAGTATTTATTAACCACGGCGGTTTCTAAGTTTGACACGTCGGTTTTGTTTAATTTAGAGACGTTGATAAAACTATTTACGTCGGATTTATAGTTGCTTTTGACATTTAAAATTATTTAAACGTCTGTGTTTTAATACAACCGTCGTCTATTATAGTCGAAACTTCTCTTTTTTATGCGTTTATGTACCAAATCGACGTCGGTTTTAGTTCTTTTGTGACGTGTACTATATTAACCACTTCGTTTTTTTTGTGTTCAAGCCGTCAAAATCATTTTCAACGTCTGTGGTGATATAAATGGTCGTGGTTATTTATGTTTTTACGTCTGTTCAAGTAAATATATGCCATGTTATATGTTTAAGACGTCAGTTTTTTCATTTAGTGAACGTAGTATTTATTAACCACGGCGGTTTTTAAATTTGACACGTCGGTTTTATTTAATTTAGAGACGTTGATAAAACTATTTACGTCAGTTTTATAGTTGTTTTTGACATTTAAAATTATTTAAACGTCTGTGTTTTAATAAAACCGTCGTCTATTATAGTCGAAAAGTCTCTTTTTTATGCGTTTATGTACCAAATCGACGTCGGTTTTAGTTCTTTTGTGACGTGTTCTATATTAACCACGTCGTTTTGTTTGTGTTCAAGCCGTCAAAATCATTTTTAACGTCTGTGGTGATATAAATGGTCGTGGTTATTGTTGTTTTTACGTCTGTTTATGTAAATATACGCCATGTTATATGTTTAAGACGTCAGTTTTTTCATTTAGTGAACGTAGTATTTACTAACCAAGACGTTTTCTAAGTTTTACACGTCGGTTTTTGTGTATTTAGAGACGTCGATAAACATATTTACGTCGGTTTTGTAGTGGTTTTTGACATTTAACATTATTTCAACGTCAGTGTTTTACTAAAACCGTCGTCTATTATAGTCGAAAGGTTTCTTTTTTAGGTTTTATGTATGAAATCTACGTCGGTTTTAGTATTTTACTGACGTGTACTATATTAACTACGTCGGTTATTTTCCGTCGTTATTTCATGTATGAAAAGACGGCGGTCGATTTCTCGTCGGTTGTAAACCATGATACACGACGGTGGATTACCGTCGTCTATTTCGTTTTTTGTAGTAGTGCATACCGATTAGTGTTATAAGTACTATCAAATACAACCACATCGCCAAAAAAACATGTACGCCTTCCTAGATTTTGTGTCAGTCCAAGAACAATGAGTAATTCTATCTTCTTCATCAGCCTCAATCTTAAAAGTGGAGGACAGATTCTTTTCATGCTTTAGCTGGAAATGCTCATACAACATATCTGCATCATGTCCCTTTAACCTGAAAGAAGTTGAAGTTCCACCTCAAAACCAATTGGCAATAGGGGGAGTAGCCTAACTCATTATAAACCCAGGCTTGGTCCCTTAACTTTTCAATGTGGGACAAATACTCTCAACGCGCCCGCGCACGTGTGATGAACTTTCAAGCCTAACACGTGGACAACACATATTGGGTGACGTGGGAGCACATGTGGCCGTTGAGCCCAATACGTGAAACCTTGCTCTGATATCATGAAGGAAGTTGAGGTTCCACCCCAAAACCAATTGGAAATGAGGGGAGTAGCCCAACTCATTATAAACCCAGGCTTGGTCCCTTAACTTTTCAATGTGGGACAAATACTCTCAACACAACCCATTATGCAAATTCCTTTCATTTTTGTAAATATCCTTCTCTAGGCATCCAACATTTTTTATCCCCCCAACTTGCATTTCAAGAAGCTAAATTGTTGATGTGTTGGTATTTTTGCTGCTGAAAATAGTTGGGTTATACACTTATGAGAATTTGAAACTGTACGATGAGACCTTAACAAGTGTACTGTTTTAGGACTTGTTAATGGGAGGTTATGACCCTCCACAAATAGGCTGACTACATAAGTTCCCGATTTCGACTTCACCACAATAAGCTTTGCCTTACAACCCTCTTGAGTAATACCTCTATGTCTTTTTTTCTCACCAATTCCTTTAATGGGCACTCCTTCTTTAGAACATGCATACTCCTTTCCTAGGATTTCATTAGTTTCTTTATTCTTCCCACCCCTTCTTCCCGTGGCCTTTTCAGTTTGATATAATATTAAATTACTTAAATAATCAATAAAGTTGAAGCTGCCACTTGTGCGTGAAAAAAAAACACCAAAGAGCTGCTGCGTGTGGCTTTAAGTTTTGTCAATTAATACATATCAAAGCTGCAGTACCGTTGGATTGATTTGACATTTCACCTTTAGTGTCCTCATTTTAATTAAAATCCATTCATCTTGATGTGAGCAAAACTGATATCGGTAATCTTCTTTTGAGGGATCCATCAAATAAGTTATTTGAGGGACACATTTGTAGGGCCCACTCTGCATTGTATTTCACTAATCTAGCGTCTATTTTATAGAGATGATCTACAAAAGAATCACTTGAATTCGATATCATTTGACCATTCAATTAAATTATTGAAATTTAAGTACTTTCTTGAAGCACTATGTTTATTGATTTTGTTGGTTTCAAATAGATGCCTTAATGACTTTTAATTTGTCTGATTTTTTGCAAGAATGATCTATGAATGAAGACTTGAAAATAGACGGTTTGAATCATTAAAAAAAAATTCGTACGGTACCCTAGAGTGTGTCACTCAAACAAAATTATTTCAATGATCCAAACTGTCTATTTTTGAAGTCTTCATTGATAGATAATCCTTGCAAAAAATCAGACACATTGGAAACCATTTCGATATCTAATTGTGTCATATAAAATCAATGAACCCGTTACTTCAAGAAAGTACTAAAATTTTAATAATTCAATTGAGTGGTCAAATGATATTAGATTCAAGTGATTTTTTTTTTTTGTAGAGATGATCTTTGAATGAGTACCTACAAAATAGACAGTTTGGATTAGTGAAATACAATACGGAGTGGGCCCTACAAGGGTGTTCCTCAAATAATGAGAGATCTCTCAACTGAAGCCAGTGGCGGATCCAGGAAGTTTTCAAGGAAGGGGCAATAACATTTTGATAGGACGGAATTAAAAAAAAATTAAAGAACATATTAAAATGATTATTATAATGAAATATATATATATTACACTTGCTATAATCAAGTAATTGAAGTAAAATAATAAATCTTAAAACTATTTTTATCTAGGTTGACTTGCTAAAGAAATAAGAATAAGGTAGAATTATACATACATAAATGCTGCAGTGATAATGATTTGGTTTTAACAGATTGGTCAAGACTCAACATTTCACTTTTAATTAGTTGGGCTGTAAGTAAGGTTTTTATTCATTTATTGTTTATTTATTAATTTTGTCAGAGTTTGGGCAGGAAAAGGAGTTTTATTTCACCAAAACAGAGTTTGACTTTTAAAAAACTTCAATGAAACGTGCATTTCATTAAACAAAACTAAAGGACGACGTCGTTTGTGAAAAAGAAAATTAGGGTATAGAGTTATCTTCCTCCTTCGTGAATCATCGCCTCAGCCTCCATTAGAGACGCCTCTGCAACACATCGTGCACCTCGCATCGCCTTGAACCATGTTAGTATGTGTAACTTGCCAAACGATTGGCTCCTTGAGGCGATTTCCAGACCCCTTACATAACTCTTTAAAACCTTGGTCTCTGGCTTAGAGGGGCAAATCTAGCACCTCCATGGCTTTTTTCAGATGAGGGGAGGTGCAGGTGCACCTCCTTGCGCCTCTGTAGGTCCGCCACTGACTAAAGCTTCCTGTATATATTACATTTATAATTTTAAAAAACTAAGCACAATTTGAAACCGTGCTCAATACTATAAGTTGTTTTTAAAAAAAATAAAAAGAACTAAGCACAATTGGAAACCCTGCTCATTACAATAATTTTTTTTAAAAATAAAATAAAAAGAGAGAACATATTAACGCGTGCTTCCAACTTCATTAACTTTTCCTCTGTTCTTTCACACGTGTGCTTTCTGTGCAACATTAAAACCACTGTCACTACCATTTTTGGGGATGTCAATAAAAATTAATAATTTTGGAAAAATTAAAATAAAAAAGAATAATTTAACCAAGAGCAAAAATAAGTCATATTGGAACATTTCCAAATCCTATACATTTAGTGTTTTACCCAACTACCCTTGAGCACTTTATCAGTGCCACAATATAAAGCCACTGGATACCATAAAAATCATATAAATATGTGTTTGTATATAAAAAGCAATAAAATATTATCACTTTAACGATGTCCAACATTGCAGCGAAGCAAAAATTATAAACATTAAAACACATACTAACATTATAGGTCGCAAGTACCTAAGTGTAACATAAAAATTCATTAATTTGCAACATTACAGTTGGATTCATCCACAAAGTAAACCTACACATACAACCAAAACATCTAATTCAAAGTAATATTCATCTTCTAAACCTGGTCAACAATCTAAATGCAATTCACAACACCTGGCCATCAAAAGGCTCAACTTGTGGTCAAAAGAGCAAATCAAAAATTGAAGGCATAGTCTCACCAAGTTAGCAAGACAATCATCTAATTCATGCTTTAAGCTACACAAAATATTATCCAACCCTCAGCACAAAACAATCATCTAACTTATACTTCAAAACATTATCCAACCCTAAACTCATCCAACCACCAACAGTCATCTAACTTATCCAACCCTAAACCAACGCATCAGCAGCATCTGGTGCCGCCGCTCCCAAAAGGGTCGGGTCTGATGCTGATACTACTAAAGGAGATAAGGGTTTCAACAGGAAAACTATTCATATTGAAAAATCAAATCCGAGCCCAAAGGCAACTGTTAGAGCATCCACAATCATGCTCTCTTTTTCTTAGCTAAAATTTAGTTAAAAACAAAAAAAAACCTATTTCAGGAGCTCTATAAAAAATTTAAACTCTAACCATACTCCCTAATTTGGAGAGTCATAAATGCTTTACTTCTTTTTAAATTTAATTCCTGATTTACAATAAAATGTTCATATTCAAATAATGAATATTCCCAAATAATAAACTACAAAAACAATTTAAATGGCGGTCATTCCCAACTTCAATTTGATCTTATTGAACGCTTGTGGCAACTACATGCAGGAGAATATGAAACTAGTAATTTGAATTTATCTTATTACTACGTAATTTGAAAGGATTGTTATTCAATTTTGATATTCTATGGTTTTATGCTTTGAAAGAATTGGCTATGAAAACAATAAATAATGTGAAAATAATTATATAAAAAAGTGTTTGTGTTTTACAAAATACCTACAGGGAAAAGAACAAAAAAAAAGGGTGTTTGTGTGCTGCAAATTATCTACAACAAAAAGAATTTTAAAAAATAGCTTGTGCTTTGCAAAACACCTACAGCAAAAAGAATTGAAAACCACAAAAGTGTGCTGCAAAATACTTCAGCGAAAAGAAATGATAAAATTGTTAAAAATATATGCTTGTGTTTTGCAACATGGAAAGGTGATTCAAAAATATTAAATGTAGAAAAAAAAAAAAGAGTGTTGCTATTTCCACCTTTTTGTCATATTTCCCCTCCCACCTTATCTTTTCACCCATCATATAAATTTGAAGAAAATACAATCTTATCTTTCCACCCACCATAATTCCTAAAATACCCATTCATTATTAATAATATTATGGCAAAATAAAAATAAAAATTATATATATATATATTTATAAATTAAAAACACGTAAAAAATAATCCACCCCAACCCCACCTCCCCATAACTGCCCCTCGTCCCTACGGAAAACAGTCATCTCTCTGTAAGGTTGCATAGAAGTGATAATTGGAATTAGATCGAAATTGGAGTGAAAGAAGAGTGCATAGAAGGGCAACCAATTGGAAGCACAATTTGGAATTGCAGTCAATTTGTGGTCTGATATCCAAGAAAGACACTGAAGACATGTACTCTGTCTAACCCACAATCAAAGAGCTATTGCCAGCAACCTTCTTCCCAAGAAAGGTACCATTTAACTAATTTCTTCAACCATTTCTGCAGATTCATTGTGGGCTTGTTAGATGGCATGAGATGTTTGCTGGGGTAAATAGAATCCCCCATATAACAAAGAAGAAGTTAAAGAAAAGCTTTGCTGGAAAAGAATTCATCAATCCCATTTCGTCTATTTTGTACCTCGTATTTTTCAAGTTCGAGGAAAACGACGTTGGCGTTGGGTGAAATGGAAATGGCGTTGGCCTTCTAAAAATATTCTATTTCAAAGAGAAAGGGTAAATGGTCATTTTACAAAAGGTAAATTTGTCTTTAAAATTTTAAAAATAAAGTGGGTGGGGAAATAGGATAGGTGGGTGGAAATAGCAGAACTAAAAAAAATGATAAAAATTAAAGACATCAGTAAATAAATGTTTATAATAATAATAAAATATAGTAGAATTTAATTATAGGGAGCCACTAGGAGCCCTTTCTCTCTTCTCAGATTTAGGAGCTTCTAGAAGTCTCCCTATTTTAGGCGTTGGATAAAGAGTTGGTTTAGGGAAGCCCATTATTGATGCTTTTATGACGTTATTAGTATGCTGGTTGGCTTAGCGTGCTACTTGCTTTGTAATTTGCCTCCTTGAATTTTGGGGTGCTTATTGTTGAATGTACTACTTGTTATTAGTTACGCCTTTTGTTGACTTGATTTTGAATCTTCCCCAATGCTTCGTTTTCTTATGTCTAAGGTATATAATATGTCAATAAAACAGGTTAGGGCATGGGGTAGAATAAAAATCGGTTAATATAAATAAAACTTGGGGTTTGTTTAATTTGACTTGTATGGGGTTGGCTCTCCAAGTGTGCTTGTTCCTCCCTTCTTCCTTAACATGGCCAGTATAAATAAATCCGATGAGAAGAAAACAAGCAAGAAAATTATGAATCAATAGGAATAAGAATAATTAATAATTTATCTCTCAAAATATAAGAAATCAAATAATTCCTATTGCAAAGTGGTAGACTGGAATAAGTAAAAGATACCATAACTTTCTTCTTTTTTGTTTGTCCCATGAGAGATGCTCAATCTTGTAATGAAGAGAAGAAAATATGATGCCAAAAAAAGAATTCAAGAGAAGAAAATACGAAATATAAAAACGAAAACTTTGGAAAATTTGTAATATTTCATCAACATTTACAAAATATAATTAATATTTTCAATTTACAAATGATTAGAAAATCCAATTTCAACCAAAAAAAAAAAAAAAGAAGTAGATAATGAAGAAACGAATTTTTCTATCCTAATCCAATTACAAATAGAAGAAAAACTTCTGCCGAAACTATACAAGCTAATCCCATTTTTCAAGGGTTTTAGCGTGTGGCTCAAGTTACAAGCTAGATATAAACCCCAAAGTATTAGGTTTCCTTCTTCGTTGCTTTGATATATAATTATTAAGTACTAGGGTTTCCTTGTTACTATTTCCTTCACTGCTCTCTACACCATGGTTTCTTCTTTGAATTTCAAGCGCAATAGGATGGCCACTGGCCGCAGCAGAATCCCCAGCAACTCCATCTCTCAAGCTTTGTGTCCCGATCCCATCGTCAACCTCGCACAAATGGCTGCGGTCAAGGCCCGAGAGGCTGCAGAAGCATACTTCACGCTTCGACACTTCGACTGTGCGATCATGCAGGCAAGGGCAGCCAAAGAGTTGTATCCAGATTTCCCTGGTATGGACAACTACATGGCTGCATACCAAATTCATTCTGCCGTATCACACAAGAAAAACTGGTACCATGTTCTTGGCATCCCCAACCCTGCTGTTGCCGACTCTGAAGCCATCAAGAAACAATACAAGAGATCGGCACTTGCCTTGCACCCTGACAAGAACGGGTCTATTGCTGCCGATGGTGCTTTCAAGTATGTTAAAGCAGCCTGGGATGTTCTCTCCAACCGTGCGAAAAGAGAGGCTTACGACAAGTCTTTAAGTCCGAGGTCTCAAGGGGCTCGTGGTTCCAATAACCGCAAACCAGCGCAGCAGCAGAGGTCCAATGCCTGTTCTCGCAAAAGGGCCGGCCCTGATGCTAATTCTACCGGACGAGATGGGAGTTTCTACAAGAAAACCGTTAAGATTGTAAGAAAATCAAATCCGGGCCAAAGGGCGACTGTTGTGATGTTATCAGTATGCCGGGTGGCTTAATGTTACTTGATTTGTAAATTGCCTCGAATTTTAGGGTGATTATTGTTGTATGTAATTACTTGATATTCAATACAAGTTTTGTTGAAATAATTTTGAACCTAATTCTCATGTCTTTGGTAGATTCTGTCAATTACCAGGGTAGGGCATGGGGTAGAAATCAATTGGTTAATACTCAAAATTAGTAGAGGCCTGCCAACACAGAAATACTGTCAAGAAACCATAAGCAGATTCATTACACCATCTAAAAACACCTGAAACCCAAAATTCACCTAAAACCCCAAGCTTGCCTATGCGATTTGCTATGAGTCACTTCAAAAGTTACAAGTTTCTGTTGAAAAGGACTTAACAGATTTTGACAAGAGATGACAGGTCTTCCTCATGATCGATTCATGCCCTATTGTTGTGCCTGAGTATCAGCCTTGCTGAAAATACCTGTAGGATGACTAAAAATGCCTAGAGGGGGGTGAATAGGCCAATTTAATATTATAATCCCTAAAAATTTAGCATTTGGAGAGAATATACCATTTGACAAGATTTTGAGTGAGTGAGAATGAGAGGGAGAAGTGAGTGTGAGAGAATTAGAGAAGATAGTGAGAGAGAGATGAAAGAGTGAGTGAGAGTGAGAGATGATGAAAAGAGAGATAAGAGAGTGAGTGAGAGTGAGAGATAGTGAAGAAAGAGATGAGGGATTAAGTGAGAGGAGTGAGTGTGAGAGAAAGGGTAGGATTTGGGGAGAGGTAAGAAGAGTAGAAGACATTGAGAAAATGGTGGAGGAGTTATGTTGGTTTTAAAAACCGGATCACTTTGCGCGACGAAAGAATATATTGGTCACGCAAAGTCTTTAAAAAAAATTTAAAAAAATTTCCCATTTTTTGTGCCCGCCCAAATTTTTAGGGTTTTGCGCGACGAAATTTTGGTTTCTCAAAGTTTTGCGCGACCAAAATATTCCCCCGTCCCATTTTTTGTACCCGCCAAATATTTCGAGTACACTTTGCGCGACGAAATAATATATATTGGTCGCGCAAAGTCGTAAATTTTTTTTTATAAAAAATTCCCATTTTTGGTACCCGCCCAAATTTTTCGAGTATACTTTGCGCGACGAAATACTATATATTGGTAGCGCAAAGTCGTAAATTTTTTTTTTTAAAATTCCCATTTTTGGTACCCGCCCAAATTTTTCGAGTATACTTTGCGCAACGAAACACTATATATTGGTCGCGCAAAGTCGTAATTTTTTTTTTAAAAAAAATACCCATTTTTGGTACCCGCCCAAATTTTTAGAGTACACTTTGCGCGATGAAGTACTATATATTGGTCCCGCAAAGTCGAAATTTTTTTTTTATTTTTAAATACCCATTTTTGGTACCCGCCAAATTTTTCGACTATACTTTGCGCGACGAAATACTATATATTGGTCGCGCAAAGTCGTAATTTTTTTTTTTAAAATTCCCATTTTTGGTACCCGCCCAAATTTTTAGAGTGTACTTTGCGCGACGAAATACTATATATTGGTCGCGCAAAGTCTTAAAAAAAAATTTAAGCTACTAATAAATATATATACTATTCAATTTCTTAAGTGTTATACGTAAAAAATAAACAAATTTAAACCTACTCAACGATCCAACCGTCAAACTTCTTTGTTTATACTTCGAGATCATTTACGCCAAAATTCAGAAAAAATAAACATTAAGAGATCAATTAATGGGACAAAACATTTCAACGGTTATAAAAGAAAAATCAAGATTTAACAGTTATTTCAACTTTGATTTTGATGATTTTTTACAGCTACACTCCTTGACCCTATATGAATACAATGACTGCATCCGATCGTCAATTTAGAATATTTACACTAGTAGATACCACAAAATCTTATGTTATGTTTAATAAAAGTATAAATAAACTCTTAATTGTTAGTGAATATATTGTTTTGATGGGATATGTATTTTATGAAACTAGTTTCAACGATCTAAGCGTCAAATTTGTTTGTTTATACTTCGAGATCGTATACCCCAAAAATAAAAAAAAATAAACATTCAGAGATCACGTTATGGGACAAAACTTTTCGATGGTTATAAACAAAAATCACGATTTAACGGTTATTTTAACTCCGATGTTGATGATTTTTTACAGCTACACTCCTTGACCCTATATGAATACAATGACTCAATTTGATCTTCAATTTAAAATATTTTCACTAGTGATACCACAAAATCTTATGTTGTATTTAATGAAAGTATAAATAAACTCTTAATTGTTAGTGAATATATTGTTTTGATGGCATACGCATTCTACGAAACTAGTTTCAACAATCCAACTGTCAAACTTGTTTGTTTACACTTCGAGATCATATACGCCAAAAATCGGAAAAAATAAACATTCAGAGATCAAGTAATAGGACAAAACTTTTCGACGGTTATAAACGAAAAATCATGATTTAACGGTTATTTCAAGTCTGATTTTGATGATTTTCTACAGCTACACTCCTTGACCTTATATGAATACAGTGAACTAATTCGATCGTCAATTTAAAATATTTACACTAGTGGATACCACAAAATCTTATGTTATATTTAACAAAAGTATAAATAAACTCTTAATTGTTAGTGAATATATTGTTTTGATGGCATATGTATTCTATGAAACTAGTTTCAACGATCCAACCGTCAAATTTGTTTGTTTATACTTCGAGATCATATACCCCTAAAATCAGAAAAAATAAACATTCCGAGATCACGTAATGGGACAAAACTTTTCGATGGTTATGAACAAAAATCATGATTTGACGATTATTTTAACTCCGA